>JANFAM010000010.1:14695000-15895000 GCA_024362665.1 Prunus padus | reverse complement strand
TGAAAGTTGCGTGGCGGATGAGACAGCAGGTTCTGCGTCTAAGGATTCCACATATTTACATGGAAGAAAAGTGTCTGCCAAAGTTTGGGCAACGCAGATTTTTGATATTGGCACCTCTGATATCGTAAGAAGCAGTGATACCAAACCCAGTTTCATCATTTCTATTCAAAATCAAACAAACTAATTAAGAACAAATCTTATGGGAATCATTTTCACATAAAATATATATTTTTTCATTCGAATAATTGGGAAATGAAGAAAACAAAATTTGGAAAGCATGGTTAAGAACTTGTAGTTCAAGTGATTAAGAGCATATATCCATGCACTCGATGGCCTAAATTCGATTTTCTCCTCCTCAAATATTTTTTTATAAGAAAAAAAAGCTTCGAAAACGTGGCAAAATAGAGTAGGGTTTGAGGCTTGTAAGCAAGATTACCTGTTTTGAACTTCATCAAAGCCCTATTTAGGGATTTTCTTCTCCTTCTATTAAGAAACTGATGATGATGAAACAACCAAATTAACTGTTAACCACATATAAATATTGATTCATAAAAGCATTTTAATACACATGCATGCATGCATACCGTTGTTAGATGGTGAATACTAGAGTCGATGATGAAGGATAGGAAGAAGAAAAACAAAGCAAATACTGATACAGCCCAGGTTGGTGTCTCTTCAAGCGAACCTCCTTTCCTTTGGTCCATCTCTCTCTCTCTCTCTCTCTCTCTCCAACCACTTCGCTATCTGATTGTTAATATAGGACAACGTACAACGGTACAAGTACGGAAGATCTTGTAGTTTTTTTTAAAAAATAATCATGCTAATTTACAAGTTTTAATTAAAGTGATTGCTTGTGTGCGTAAATGGTGGAAAAAATAATCTTTAATTATGATTGAATTTCTGCCCACCGAAAACAAAGTTATCATTGAATTTGTATAAATAAAAAAAATTCAACGGTTGGATTCAGAACACTTTGCTTGTATGACGGGGATGTCATTGCATTGACAAAGACCAGTGCATGCATCAAACAATATTTTTAGGAGACATCATGCTCGTACTGACAGCTTCGACAAAAATGCGAAAGCAAAAGTCAAAGTTTCTTCCATCTATAATAAGCAATATGTGTTTCTATTTTTTTTTTGTTTTGTTTTGTTATAAGCCAAAGTTCTTATGCTTATCAAAGTGGCAACTTGTTGTGTACGGAGTCAAACACAAAATTAGCGGTAGACATTTGATCCAAAGAATCCGCACACCAATCATACCGAATCGATTCTTTAGTTTGGTTTGGTTAAAATTAATGTTTTCAATTAAAATTCTTTTCCAATTGATTCAAACTGAAAGTTTAGTGTATCGTTCCGAATCGATCCATAGTCAAAGTATCGATTAATAGTAGAGATTTTAAACTATCAAAAGTTTGTACGAATTAAGTTCTCCATTAAACCGAACCGATTCATGTCCATACCTAAATAAAACTAAAAAAAACTAAAAAAACCTAACTCCTTAAGACTAGAACGTGTACTTGTGGGAAAACTAATCCAAACTTATCTTCAAAATTTTAAAAAAATTGGGCTCCGTGTTTGCATGATGACCAATGCCTTAAGTAAGAGTCTACGTGCTTATATATTAATTGGCCATAAGAAAAGGTCAATGTCCTTGTGTGATGTAAGATACGTTGAAGTTCAAGTACGGAGTACGGACGACGCTTATAGATTAAGATTTTGAATATTCCAAAATGAAGGGACTAATGAAAGGGACTTTAACTTGCCGGCCATACCTTCTTCTTTGTTTTCTTTTTTGGGTCGATGGCCATAAATTTTATTCAACAATGATTCATTGATCATGTAGAAAATTTTCAACCGCAAGCAAAGACGTAAAAATTAATATGATTTGAACCGTTTATTTTTTCGGTTATGTTTCGAAAAAATTTCGTGAAAAAAGTTATCAAAATCAAAAATGGATTAGTAGTCTAATAAGTAATCAAATTAATAGAGGAACACAGAGATTAGGATGGGGAGGGCAAATCTGACCTTGGCATGCTCCTTTACCATCCCTAATTACCACTACCTTGCTTGCACAATCACCATGATCACGGCCACCACTATTATTCCTAGAGCCGACTTGAGCTTGTACACAGTTCTGTCTTTGGCTGTATCACCAGAATCAATTGCATTTATTTCTTTATGTATAACAAAATAAAAGATTATAAACTATAAATTAAAACCCAATGTTTGGTTTGTTAGTCAAATAAAAAATTGCAAACTGTTCCTGAAATATTATACTTTACATTTATGACATGGGACGAATTGGACTTGATTCCACTTAAAGTTTCATGTATGACAAATTTTGAAAGCATAATAATTATTTTTTGTTGGAGTGGTTAAGGAATTATAAAAAAATATATACCTATGTAATTTTTTTTTGTGGGAAATACTATAAATATTTGATATAGGTTAAAAGTCAAACGTTTTAGTAGGTAACAGTATTTATCCATGATCACTCATGAACGAAAGTTTTCAACTTTGATGGCTGAATTAAGTTATTTTTCTCCACCCAAAAAATATTTAATTAAAGTTTTGTATGCTCTGGTTTATGTCTCAACAAAGATGTACTCAATCCCCAGCCCTTTCGACCAAAAATAAAATAAAATTCTCCAGGCCCTCCCGGCAAAAAAATATAAACTAAAACTAAAAAAGAAAGATGTAACTATATTACGTGATGGATTTTTCTTTTATTAGTTAATTATTTATTGGATCTCTTTCATTCATAAGAGTAGGGGCGGCAAATTTGTGACACCCTGAAAAATTTCAGACTATGTTTCGCACACAGTAAAAATTGCACGGTTCATTTTAAGGTAAGTGTCTTTTTTTTTTCCAAGTAAATATTGTCATTATGTTTAAGATTAACATATTTCCAAAATTGTGAAGTTATAATTTTGGGGTTTTGACTTCATAGAAAAATAGTAATGTTATTACGAGCTTGTGGTATTTTTTGGATAATTTTTCAGAACTCGGACGTATTTTTAGTGAGTTTTCGAAGTTGAAAAATAAAAAATTAAATTGGAATTTCTACATAGCAGCATATGATTGGATGGAACATCTCATCCGCCACATGGCAGCACCTGATTGGTTGGAAGACTTTGAAGACTTTGACTCATACTACTATTCAGAGGTTGACTAGGGTCTATAGTACTATTTCGTGAGCTCATTCAATCTGAGCCATTGATTTGATTCTAGAATATATCTTGACCGTTGACCAAAAACAAAGACTTTTGATTTGATCTAGGCCTTTGGATTGGTTGTTGGGAATGAATCTGGACCATCCATTTTTAAGCTATCATGTACCTTCCCACACTAGATCCAAACTCAAATTTTTGATCTAAACCATTGAATTAAATATTCAAATTAATGCTGGCCGTTAGGGTATTCTATAAATACCCGTCAAATTTTCTTCTTCCTCACACCTTCAGAAATCTCTTCCTTCACTTCTATCCATTTCCTCCACCATAGCCCTTATTCTGGCTAACTTTCACCGGAGTTACTATTCACCAAAAAATTACTATTCACTTTCCATACGTAGTATAAGATGTTTACTATTCATTCCAGGAAGTCACTATTCACAGGTACTATTAATTCGGCACTATTCATCCAAATTTACTATTCATTCCATAAGGTAGCAAGTGTCGTTACCTATCATTTCCGGGAAGTTACTATTCATCAACGTATTTTACTATTCATTATCGTATTCTACTATTCCTCACCGAGGTAATCTATACTCCATGCCTCGTATTTCATTTGATTTAATTCTGTATTTCCACTTTCTAAGTGTTACTCTGCCCAATTGAAAATTGTCAAATACTCAATTCGTATTATTTTATAATTGGGTAATTTTCAAGTTATTCCTAAAATATACTCTATATGCCATTACTCTATCCATTTGAAATCTAATCAAATTGGATAATCTTTTTGTCATTTTCCTTCCTTAAAATTTTGGAACTAAATTATACTTATTCCTCTGGTCCATGTGTACAACAAAATACTATTTAGACTTTAATTTTACCATACCGTGATTTTACCGTTTTAGGACTAGAGATGGAACTTTAAGGACTATTGAGAAAATTTTGGACTTTTCAGAAAGTACAAGGACTATTTTGAAATTACTTGGAACTTTAAGGACTTATAAGGACTAAATTGTAATATGGATTAACTTTAAGGACCAAAGTGCAATTAAAGACAAGAAGAAGGATTAAAGTGCAACTAATGATTTTTCATAATATTTTCTGAATGTTGGATTGTGATTTAGTTGCTCAAGAGAGACCAGTTTGAGTTCGAATGTGTAGAGGGCAAGTCAAGCTTGAGCATTGGATTCCAAGTAAGGGGACCCACTCTCGGACTTGTATTTTGTGTATGTATGACATAGTAAATATGGTTGTGTGCGAAAGATAAACTGTTTTTGGATTCCATATACATAGTAAATATGGTTGTGTGCGAAAGATAAACTGTTTTTGGATTCCATATTGTTTGATTTTATGAATGCTTGGCTTGGTTCTCCAAAGTTTTGGGGGTATAAGCATGCGGGCATTATCCTCGACGACCTAAGGGTGAAAGGGGCATATCGACTTCCTTGGGTTTCGATTCCCTAAACCTCCGAAGGGGTTATGTGGACAGACTATACCAATACCCTACGCATGAGGTATAGTCAATGAGGTGTAACCGTTGAAATGGATACTCTCACTATTGTACCAGGTAAGTTGGTTATATTTTTATTTCTAGTAGGGGTAGTTGGCCTTTAAGGATCGGTTGTCAGACAAGCAAGTACAGGCTAGCCGGAAATTTTTTGCGAAAGTTGTGTGACCATGCCAACTATTTTGGATCAAACCACAAATGGATACGGTTTGTGTTTGTGCATATTCTTTCACTAATTTCTATATAAATCAAGAGCTCAATATATTATTATTCCTTTCATTATCTATTTTAAAACTAGGCCGGGAGCCTCCTACTAGGCAAATGACCGTATGTGATGCTCACCCCTACTTTTTCATGTAGATTATAATCCTTGAACATTACTTGGTACTGTTTCGAGACCTGTCAACACATTTGGTTCCTGTACCTCATCATTCCTGATAGGTCGTGATTTCCTTTCCGCCGAGCTGAGCATACTTCCTATTTAATTCATTCTTTTGTATAAATTTTGAATGGTTGGTGAATATTTAATCTTTATGATTTGTAAAATAACTTTATGAGGTTATTGGAACCCTTCCTTGATCTCTGGGGTTGGTTTTTCCCTAATAAAGTTTTATAATGTTTATTCATTTTTCCGCTGTTATTAACAACTCTGATCCAACCCGTTTTATTTATAAAAGATTAGTATATTTTGGGAATCTTGGGAGTATAACCCTCGGACCTAAGTGTTATACTTTCGAGATTCTCAAGGTACGTGCCGCTGACATGAAACTTAAACCATGTCATTAGACTTGTTCACCCCAAAAAGTGTTGTTGTGTATTTTACCACTTGAGTATTGTTCACCCTAAAAAGTGTTCCTCAAGTAATCAATTCACTGATATGGTGAGTACCGATGTAAGAGGATCTACAGTGGGGGGTGTGTAAAGCTATTTTTGCATCCTCTTTACACCTCTGAGGGTGTAAATGTGGTTTCTGCTCTAATGGGAAGATGTAAATCCAAAAATGTATATTTGATTTTCTTGTCTTAATTTGTTTTTGTGTTTTTTTATTGTGTTAACTTTATAGAATTAATTTTGTGTGTGTTAGGTTTATTTTATTTTTCCAAACAAATAAACCTAAAAATATTTAAATTTGGAGAAGATATGAGTTCATCCAAAAAGAACAGTTGAATTGTAAAGTACATTTAATATGAACCGTTGGTATCTTCTCACATTTTTGCACACAATTCAACAT
The DNA here is from genome assembly GCA_024362665.1 of Prunus padus. Classification (NCBI taxonomy): domain Eukaryota; kingdom Viridiplantae; phylum Streptophyta; class Magnoliopsida; order Rosales; family Rosaceae; genus Prunus; species Prunus padus. Next base: position 15,889,087 of record JANFAM010000010.1, on the reverse strand, counting down.
CCATTATTGTTTCTAATTTACACACAATTCAAGATCCGACGTGATAGAATTTGATCTCATCTTCAACCATTGGATTAGATTCTCTTATCTTCATCTCAACCCTTTGATTCCCATCTTAGATATCATTCATTTTTAATAAATATCAAACCTATCTCTAACATCACTTCATCAAAATCATCCAACTCATCTGAATATCTTTCTCCTCCCCCACAATAGAATGAGCAACCAACACTTGTTTGACATTGATTCTGAATAGGAAATGATGGATGAGATGATCGTCAAATGGGAGATATCACAGAAAAAGAATTCAGAGAAGGCAACACACAGTGGTTTGTCATCAAGAAAGAGGTATGTACAAAGAGCACGAGAAGCTGGCTATATGTGCCTTATGAAAATTTATTTTTCTATCACTCCTATGTATAATGCAGACAAGTGTCGAAGGAGATTTCGCATGAGGCCTTCCTTGTTCAACTAAATCCTAGAACAAGTCATGAACTACGAAACTTACTTCCAACAATGACGAGATGCTTGTGGAAATCTCGGTTTGTCCACCCATCAAAAGTGAACAATTGCCTTATGTATGATTGCATATGGAACACTTGCCGATCAAATAGATGAGAACCTAAGAATTGTGGAAACCACATCCATTGAGAATTTCAAGAGATTCACCCATACAATCCATACAATATATGGCAGAGAGTACCTTTGGTCACCGACATTGGCCGACCTTGCAAGGCTCTTAAGAAAAGGCCAAAAGCACGGTTTTCTTGGCATGCCCGGGAGCTTGGACTGCATGCATTGGTAGAATTGTCCAATTGCTCACCATGGAGCTTATGTGGGCCACCATGGTCGTCTAACTATGATTCTTGAGGTCATTGCTTCGTTGGACACATGGATTTGGCATTCTTATTTTGGAATGCCCGATTCACATAACGACCTCAATGTTCTTTACTCGTCACCCTTATTTGTGCAGGTACTTGAGGGGCGTACACCAATTGTTCAATTTAATGTCAATGGTACCGAATACATCGAGGGATATTTTCTTGCTGATGGGATATACGCCAAATGGTCAAATATCATCTAAACAAAAGGCGTATTGCAAGGACATGGAGCGAGCATTTGGTATCCTTCAAGCTCGATTTGCTATCTTTAGGGGCCCTGATTGCTTTTGGCATTAAGAAGATCTGAAGCGAATCATGAATGTGTGCATCATTTTGCATAATATGATCATGGAGGATGAGCGTGATGAATATGCATCCAACTCTGATGACGATGGTGATGCAACTCCTAGGGGTCCTACACCTTCTAAGATCGAAGTGCAACGAGATGCAGCACTAATTGGAGCATATTTAGGTAGGCAAAGAATGATGAGAGATGAAATTCTCCATCATGCTCTTCGAAATGATCTTATTAAGCACTTGTGGGATAAGGAAAGGGGGAGAATGAAGAATGTGGTCTTTTCATATTTTTATGCTTTCAATAACTAATCAGCAATGTCTTTGTAGTGTTAGTATGGTATGTATCTTGAATTTAGTCATTTATGCTTTTAGAATTTGCAATGAATAAAAAAAATTCTAAACTTTGAATAATAACTACATTTTAACATAAACAACATAATTTCAATTATAAACTCATTGTTGGTCAAACCCAGGAGGGGGGTCAGGACAATACACATCATCATCGAACTCCAAAACTCGGGAAGCTTGACATGCCTTCATAATTTTTTTTTCTGGTATTTCCAATACTCATTTCTATATGGAGTCTTATCCTTTGTTTATACCAACATGACTTTATACTCGTCCATTGTTTCATGTCTTGAATTGAACAACGAGATTGCATAATTGTATTTAACATTGCTTTCACTATCTACAGTGCATTTTTGTTTTGCCTCTTTAGCAACCTTCCTTCCTATTGGCATCTTTCTTGTCGTATGATTGCACTGGTGTATTGTGAAGGAAACATGTATCTTTTTCTTGGAAATAAATTTAGCCACAACATATAATACATAAACATTCATAATGGCGGATTGATTATGCTTATTCTAGTAGAGCTAAGCCTTTTTCATTTAAACCCAATTCTCTTATGATGTAGTCTCTTTGTGCACATAATAGAAAAGAGAGAAAGGCTAATCTTTTACTCTTGATGATTATTAAGCCAAGAATGAACACCTTTGTGAAAAGGCCTTCTTTTCTTCCTTTTCTTACAAGCTCCTCAACCCAAGACTCCAAGAGTGAAATCCTTTACCTCACCACACCAAAATGGACTAGAGATGAAGAGAAATCAACCTATAGAACTTAGGTGCTAGTCTTTCTCTAGGTTGGACCGATTTTTGGCTAAGGAAGATGATAGGGAGGATGTCTCTCCTACACATCAAATCTCAAGATGAAATGCCAAAAGCCTTAGCTAGGTTTTGAGTCAAGTTTAACTTATATAGGAAAAACCAAACGAAAGGAGAGAGAGAGAGAGAGAGAGAGAGAGAGAGAGAGAGAGAAAGTATCTCTCTATGGCCGGCCATCCCTAGGGAGTGGGTTTCACTTGGGTCCTTGGATTTGTGTTGTCATACGACACTTATCCTTGGGCCCATTTGGCTTTTGGATATTTTGCCTTTTCTTTTAAATCATATTTAAAGCCCAATCCAATTTCTTATGTCAAAGTTAATTCCATAACCAATTCTTAATTATGAATTATGATTTAACCTTTAAATCACTATTATAGTCTTACTAATTTGACTTGGTCAATTGCTCCAGTCAAACATGTTGACTTTGACTTGATCGTTAACTTTGACCTTTGACTCTCGGCCTTTGACTTTTGACTCCTAGTTTCTTTTCTCTTTATTTGTTCCTCTAATCTCATTTCTCGGTGTGCGATCCGTATGTTCCTTTTAGAAAGGTAGTGGGTAGGCTCAACTTCTCTGAGTTGACTTGTGAATTAAATTCACTATTTAATTCTTCATATTGGTGAAGGTCAATTAAGTTTGAACCTTTCAAGACTTCCACAAACCATGGTTGAAGCCTAGCAACATGTCATGGTTATCCGAGCTAAATAGGGTGTAGGGAAGAACCTATTTAAATTGGAATGACTGTGCAATTGAATCCTTCTCTTATACAATACTCCTTATTCACATTATTAGATAAATGAATCTAATGTCAAATATCCTATTGTGAATTATTCATTTATATGATTATCCTCATAAGAATTGAAGACCTCTTCTTTCCAATCTTATCAACTACTTTGCACAAAGATTTGATCAATCATATCTTTGGAGTATTCTCTCTCTTTACTTAGAGTAAAGATTCCTTGTTGTACATTCATTTGCCTTCATTACTTTATTGAGAGTCTTGATCAACATCTTTAAGTCATGTCTTCTTCAACACAACTATATAGTGATCTCAAAGACAAACAACATATCCACAAGACATCTATGATGTCTCAAGTCTAAGGATTAGTTTGCATCATTACAATGCAATCTATGAGTTCTAGTTTGACATGTGAGTAAAAACTTCAATTCTAGAACTCATGTATTTGATCGCGTTCAGTGTACTCGTTCTCTTATAAGCACCTACATACATATCTCGGTATCGTCACACTCAATGACTTGAGACCTCATCATTCTCTACATATTAGAAAAGATATTGCATGTATTGGTCTTGGTGGAATATCAACGCCCAATTGATACTCCTATAACAAGGAACATATTTAGGATTAGGGAACATGATGAGTCTCGATGTATGCAATCTCATTACATAGTTCTCATGTCCACTTACATATATATATATATTCCTAGGACTATAGTTGTTTTGTATTTCATAAGATAACATAATCATGAATTCAAACAACTAGTCTTGCACATAAATAACTTAATAAGTCATTACAAAAAGATGTCCTTAATACTAATTATTACATAATTATTTAGCTTTAAGGGCATATATCTAACATACTGGGTCTCCGAAGCACTGTTAACCGGATCATCAGAATCTAAGTTAACATCAATGTTTGGAGACATAATGGCCGGTCAGGACATGTCAACATCTACGTTTGACCACTTGATTGCAAATGAAAAGGAGGGTCGTTCTCACGGTACAAAGTTTTTGCTAGGTCCACCTATGGAATGATAAAATAAATTCTAAGTTAGTAATAAAAAATACAAGATTTTAGAAAAGAATAACAAAATAGTGTTACCTTGGTAGCTCACTGGATCCACTATCTTTTTTCCTATCCGTTTCAACGAAACACTCCCAATACTTCTCGCATCTTGGTCGAGTGAAATTCCATTGACATTTGAGGCTATTAGAATTTCGATTGGAGGGGCACAATTCAAAGAATTATTTTTGAATCCTAGCCCAAAATGCATTAGCTTGTTAGGAGTTTCCAATAATTGGATCTTCACTAATTGCTAGGTATGGATGGTATAGAGCTACATCTCAGTGATGATTGTCGACATCGATTGGATTCTGCAGCCGATGGAAATATTACGAGTAAAGAACCGGAAGAAGTTGCGACAATCATTGAGACTGTGATCGCTAATTCCACTCAATGGGATAGGACCAATTCAAGAGATACCACAAATGAAGCAAATTCATCCCAAAGGAGTAAAGTGGCGGCATTAGCTAGAAAAATGGACGCTCTATTGGGTATCATGACTAAGAATGCCAAGATTTATGGGATTTGTGAGAGTCCACGACATCCTACTCACCTTTGTCCTTCAAGTGGAACATTTTTGGAAGTTGAGGAAGCAAAGGAAGTGAATGCATTTCAAAGACAAAAATTGGACCCTTATTTGAATACTTATAATCTGGGATGGCGGAACCATCCAAACTTCACATGGTCGGGAAATCAAGGTCCCAAGCCATGGCAACAACAAGGGACACCAAAAGAGGTCAAGAAATAGGCTTTGGGGGATGTTGTTGCTTAAATGGCTCAAACCCAAGCCCAACTTGCTCAAGCTCAAGCAAACCTCCAACACTTTGTGATACAAAATCACCAAAGTATCCTCCAAAGCAAATTACAACATAATCTATTGCTAAGCTTGAAACCCAAGTAGGACATTTGGCGAGTGCTTTGAGTGAAAGAAAAAGAGGTGAGTTTCCAAGCCAACTGGAGATTAATCCTAAGAACCAAAAGAAAGTTAAGGCTGTAACAATACTTAGAAGTGGGTGAAAAGTGGATAATGATGAGGCATTGATTCAAGATATGAAAGAGGATGAAACTATGCAACCCAAGGAAGACAAACTCACGACCAAAATGGTGGCAAATTCGATCAGCAGTACTAGCATAGTTCCAGCACCTTCTTCTAGTGCTAAAGCTGATCTTAAGACTCCACCATATGTGCTCAAGCCACCATTCCCTTCTAGACTTGCACCGGTGAAGAAAGAGAAGACGAATCACGATATATTTGAGGTATTGAAGAAGGTACAAGTGAATATCCCTCTTTTGGATAGTGACGAATCACGATATATTTGAGGTATTGACGAATCACGATATATTTGAGGTATTGACGAATCACGATATATTTGAGGTAGAAATGTGCCCTAAGAGCCAATACATTTGATGTAATCTCCTTAGAATACATTTCGTATATGATAATAAATGGCAAACTTATTTGTTATCTTTTACATCAATTAAAGAAACAAATGTCCAAGGAATGCTAAATAAAAGATAAAGTAATCTAAAGAAGATTAGATTAGGGAGACCTTTAATCTCTTACTATAGTATCCCAAAATGTTCCTAATCATAGGATTATCAAATGGGCATTGATAAACCGTCAAGATTAGCACATACTATGTATGCTCAATTAGGAGGATGGTTAGTCTCAAACCATTTGTGTAGATGACACTAATACAAGTATGTGGGTGCTCATTAGTGAATGGGTACACTGAACGCGATCAACCGTAGTTCTCGTATGGAGTATTTATCTACATGTCAAATGAGAACTCATAGTTGCAATAATGCAAATTAGTCCTTAGACCTGAGGCATCATGGTTGTCCTATGATGCGTTATTGATCTTAGATAGCTCTTAAAGGCAAGCCGTAAAAGATTTGTCTAAAGTGCTGTTGGGGTCTCTTAATTCATCATAGGGGCATGTGAATGTACAATAAGGAATCTCTACCTTCGATAAAGAAGGAGAATGTTTCGAGATGTGATTCAGTAAATCTTTGGCCAAAGTATAATGAGCTTGATTTAGAAAGTTGTTCTTAATCATGTTCTATTAAATCATATGAGGTTATAAATCATATTAGGGGTTTGACATAATCAATCCGTACCTAATAATATGATATGAAACATTGTATAAGAGAAGGACCGTATTGCATTGTAATTCCAACTGAATAGGTTCTTCACCAATTCTGGTTAGCTTGGGTAGCCTTGATATATTGCTAGATGTCACTCTTGGTTCGTGGAAGTCCTAGGATTGATTGTGATCAATCCATATAAAAAGGAAAAATTAAAAGGGGGTTTTAATTCAGTTGGTTAGAAAGAGTTCTAATATTTTCCCACTGCCTTGCTAATTAGAACCTAATGGATCGCACACATTAAATGGTTAACTTTGAGAAATACATATGATGTTGTGGAAATAAATTTGATCGATTTGATATGGATGATTTACTACGTGTAAAAGAGTATTTGGGCCTCGGTAATAGTTAACGGGAAGCCCAAATGGTTGGGTATTAAGCCCAAGGGCTTAAGACACCTAAACATTATGGTTTAAGTGTCACAAGGCCCAATTTTAGAAGCCCAATGGGATTTGGCCGAAAATGCATAAGTAAATGGGTATGGGAATTGTTTCCATAAGCCATCTTTTCATAAGCTCATTAGACAAACACAATCCAACATCAACCAAATAGGTTTGGGAGATCAAAGAGAGTTTTCAAGAGTGAAACACTTTCATCTTTCAAGGGGTTTAGATTGAAACCAAGTCTTGGGGATCTAGCACTAGCATCCTTGTATTCCCAAGATTCTTCCCTCTCATCTCAAGGTTCCATTGGTGTGGAGACTTAGAGGCCATATACTTTTGTGGCTCACATGGAGGAGAAAGATCAAGGAGCAAAGATCAAAGATCAAAGATCAAAGAGGAGATCAACAAAGAGGAAATCATCAAGAGAAGACCAAACACAAATTGGTTCATATAATTGCTTCAAGGGTAATTAGATCTTATCCTTTCTCTTGAAATTTCCATTTATGAAATCATATCAATGTTCATGGCTTAAGATACTTGGAAGAAGTTTTGTTTTTGATTTTAAACATCCACCATATACTTCCGCTGCGATTAATTTGATTAAATGCATGTTTAATATTCAAATGAACTTCTCAAAAATGTTTAGAATATCCTTCACACATGAAGAGCAATTTTATTTAGAAAAAAATTTGTGTTTAGGCAATTTAATAATATTATATTCAATATGTTGAATTTTATTTATGTTCATGAACATGAGTCATCCGGATAATAATGCAAGTGCTAATGTTAATCCTACTGAGAATACTGAAATCGAGGTAGATGATCATGCTCCATTGTGGAAGAACGTTAAAAGGCCTGGCAAGTTAGGAAAAGGAGGAGGAAATACTATGTTTGAATGCAATTATTGTCATAATACTTACAAAGGCTCCTACTTTAGAGTTAAGTTTCATTTGTTGAAAATGTTGGGAAATGGGATTGCACCTTGCAAAAAGGTTACTGATGAAGTTTTTGTAGAAATGAAAAAACTTGTGAGAGAATGTGAATACTAGTTGAAAAGTGTAGCTCCAAGACAAGTGTCTTTGCCTAATACTTGATCTTTACTTTGTTCTTCTGTGTCTAATGTTGAGCAAAAGAAGAGAAAGGGAATGAATGGGCCCCTTAATATAGCTTTTCAAAAGGAGGCTAGAGAACAATGTGATGCTGAAGTTACAAGGATGTTCTATACAAGTGGATTGTCCTTCCACCATGCAAGGAATCCACATTATCGAAACTACTATGTTCGTGCTTCTACGCTTCCAGGATATGTTCCACCAGGTTACAATGCACTAAGAACTACTCTTTTGCAACAAGAGAAGAGCCAAATTGAGCGTTGTTTACAACCAATCAAGGGTACATGGAGCACTAAAGGTGTAAGTGTGTGTAGTGATGGGTGGACAGATTCGCAAAGAAGACCATTTATTAACATTATGGCAACTTGTGAGAGCGGGCCTATGTTCTTGAAGGGAATTAATTGTGACGGAGAGTACAAGGTCAAACATTGTATTGCCAACTTTCTTATCGACTCCATTAAGGAAATTGGTTATCAAAATGTGGTTCAAGTAATCACTAACAATGCACCAGTTTGTAGAGTTTCTAGATTACTTGTTGAGGCTATATATCCCAACATCTTTTGGACTCCATGTGTGGTTCACACTCTCAATCTTGCTTTGAAGAGCATATGTTCACCAAAACAAAATGATGATTGGTATGATAAATGTAGTTGGATTTCAAACATTGCTGATGATGTTGGGTTCATAAATTTTTTTATTGTGAACCATAATATGAGATTGGCTATGTATAAGGACCACTGCAAATTGAAGATGATATCCATTGCTGAAACAAGGTTTGCCTCTACACTTGTGATGATTAGAAGATTTAAGGAAGTAAAGGAAGGTCTACAACAAATGGTGATTAGTCCAAACTGGTCTTTATATAAAGAGGATGATGTTGGCAAAGCAAGAGGAGTGAAGGAAAATAAATTGTATGAATACTTTTGGGATGAGATTGATTATATACTTTCCTTTACAGCTTCTATTTATGAGATGATTAGGATGGCTGACACACATAAACCTTCTCTTCACTTGGTTTATGAGTGGTGGGATACCATGATAGAGAAGGTGAAGGCAGCTATCTATAAGAAAGGGCACAAGCAACTGCATGAACAAAGCGACTTTTTGATGTGGTGTATCACATTTTTGTGGAGCAATGGACTAAGAGTAGCACACCACTATATTGTTTGACACATTCTTTAAATCCTAGGTAAGTATTATGTGCTTCTTTCCTTTTAAAGTATTTAAAATTTACTTTTCATATTGTGATAATTTTATAAAATAATATCACACTTTACTTTTAGGTTTTATAGTCTAGAATGGCTGCAAGAGGATCCTAGCCATGTTGCTCCACACCAAGATGCCGAGATTAGAACGGAAAGACAAAAGTGTCTTGAGAAATACTTTTTAGAAGAGATGTCAATGTGGTGTATGCCTCTTTTTCAATGTGCTTAGATGACTTTGGAGTTATTGATGCTCTGAATGATAGGTTTCACATGGAATCAATGGTGTGGTGGATTGTTCATGGAGCTTCAACACCAACTCTCCAATCCATAACTTTGAAGCTACTTGGACAACCTTGTTCCTCCTCGTGTGGTGAAAGAAATTGGAGTACATATAGTTTCATTCACTCTTTAAGAAGAAACAAGTTAGCACCCCAAAGACTGAAGACTTGGTATGTGCATAATAATCTTCGTCTTTTATCAAGGAAGAACCCAAGTTATAAAGAAGGTGTTACTCAAATGTTGGATATTGGAGGAGATGGATTTAATAGCTTGGGTGAAGAAGGTGTTGGGATGCTTGAAATTGCTAACCTTTCTCTAGATGAACCATCATTGGAGGTTGCTTTATTTACCAGGGAAGACATTACAAATATTGTAGTTGATTGAGAATTCTGTTTTTTATTTTTCTAGAGTTTAAATTTGAATTTGGTTGATGAATTTGAATTTTTATGTTAATTAAAATATGTTTTAAATTATATATATTGTTATTATTATATTTTAATATAAATTTTTAATTGCCGTATACATGACGTATTGTATCCTACTTTTTGGAAATTTGTCGTATTCTCGTGTCGTGTCTTATCTTATCGCCGTATCCGTGTCTGTGCTTCTTAGGTAGGAACATTGACACTACTTTAGTTTAATTCGTGGTGGGTCTAGATCATGGCCCACCACAAGCCATGTTAGCCATAAGCTGGAATGTCCGAGGGCTTGGGAACCCTCAGACATTAAAAGCTCTAACTCAATGATTTATTGAGAGAAAGATGCCCAGATTTGGTTTTCCTTATGGAGACTAAATCAGATTTTAACAAGATAAGGAAAAGACTTCGTTGTTGGGATGTTTATGAAGGGTTTATTGTGGATAAAGAAGGAATGATGAAGGTTTGGCTATGTTTTGGAATGTTAATTGGAAAGTGCAGATTATATCCTCCTCTATGGGACAATTATGCTTCAAGGTAGTTATAGTCATTTCCAATCTGTTCACAGCCTTCATTCTCAAAGAAGATTTCTCTTTGAAGCTATTGGAATGAAGGATGAAAGCTTTGAGAGGTAATTTAAAATGTCTGGAGTGGCAGCTGGTGATGAGCTTTTGTCAGGAAAACTAAATAGATGTGCTACTGCTTTTAAGCAAGGGATAAAAATGTGTTCGGTTCCGTTAATATGCAGCTCAAGAACCTTAAGCTGAAGTTGGATAAGCTTTAATTACTTAACCATTCCTCTGCTCAGAAATCTAGGAAAATTAAGGTGGAGAAGAAAATAGATGTTCTTCTTGAAAAACAGGAAGTAATGTGGCATCAAAGAACAAGAGTGGCATGGCTAAAAGAAGGTGATAAAAATACGAGTTTTTTTATTGCCAAGGCTAATTAATGGCAGAGCAAATAAAAACGTAATCACATGTATTAAAAATGCTCATGGTGAATGGATTTCCCCACCAGAGGGTATTGCAAAAGTTTTTATTGATTATTTCCCCTCTTTGTGTACAAAACCTAGTGGCTATGATGGAGGTTGTTTTTAGTGCTATTGATAGAACACTTCCAGCAAATTGGAGTAATTATTTTAGACTTAGCAATATTGTACATAACCTGTTAACATGATATGAATTCGTACAAAAAAGTCAAGATTCGGGTTGGGGCTTAACGGATCGTAACGGGTCGTGTCATGTGAATTTGCGAATACCCATTATGAATAGAGGTAGTTTTGTAATTTGTATTTCTCTCTTTTTTCTTTTTCTTTTTCTCTTCTTTCTTCTCTTCCTTCTCCCCTCCCCACACTTCTCTGCTTTAACTCTTTCACTCTTCCAAAGATGACCAAAAGTTCTGACTTCATTTCATATACATGATATATAAATAAATGGTTAAAAAACATAAAGTGGTGGGTAAGAGAGGCATCCCAGCCACCATCCCCAAATGACTCATCGGTGATTAAGTCACCAAACAGATAAATCTTTGCCCTCATCATCTTTGATTTGATGAGAAAGTCTATGTGTGGTTGTTGTTCTCGTTTCGCTGGGATTTGATAAATCTTTGCCCTTAAATTTATTATTTTTCAGTTTTTGTTTTTCAATTTTCTTTGTTCTTACTTGGTGAAACATGTCGTGTCGTGTCATTCGTTATTTTAACGGGTCGTATTCATGTTTTATATTTTCCACCGTTCACTTAACAAATCGTGTAACATCCCGCCCCGACATTTAATATAATTTTTGAAATTTTAAAATGAAATGACAATTTTACCCATAGGGTTTCTTAGTGGGTTTAAGGTTGACGTTTTATTCGGAAAACAATTTGGGGAATTGAGCTGCACCGTTACGTCGAGCTCGTCGATGCGAGTCCATAGACAGGCGGCACACTCAATTTCGAGTTATAACGATCGAGAAAAGGTTTGAAAACAAAAAGGGTAAAATAGACATTTGAGAAATTGTTTTAAAACAAGTGAAAACCTGATTTTACCCCTTAGTCCCTCACGCGCTCCGGTTCTCTCTTCCAGCTCTCTCCCTCCTCGATCTCTCTCTCAGAACCGGCGCATAGTGCCTGTTGGACTTCTCGGAGGCACCGCGCCATCATCCGACCACCTCCGAGGTTGAGATTGGTTGGAAAAGAACCATGAGGGAATGGTGAACCAATCCCGCCCCATTTCGTCACCGGTGAACCTCGGAGCCGTCGACTGTGTCGACGGAAAGCCTCTCTAGTTCCTCAAGTTTTTCCGACGACTCCGGCCACCAAAATCATCGATTGAGGTATGCTTCTTCATCCATTTTTCGAGTTCTAGCTGTTTATCTAAGTTATTTGAGTCGATTGTGGAGTTTTGGAATCGAATCTAAAACCTAGAAATTTCCAACGGGTTCTTTGCTGTTCCGGCCACTTCCTGGCCAAATTGGAGGTTGGCGTAGTTAAGGAAGTTACTCCCCTTGTTAGTCTAATCATTTTGGTATAGGTATTGCATGGAGTTTTGGTTAGTCGGTACTGTAAAGTGATGGGGTTCTTTCGTTTGTTCATCACAATCGTCTACATAGAAGCCTGAAAAAATGTCGTGCTCACTACTTTGAGGCGATCGTCACTGGCTTCCTCGCGACCGGACTTTTTGAAGCCGATTCTATCATTTTGCTCACTGCCTCGAGGCGACTAGTAGCTAGGCTCTTCGCGACCGGTCATTTTGAAGCCAATACTATCATTTTGCTCATTGCCTCGAGGAGATCGGTCAATGGGCTCTTCGCAACAGGTCATTTTGCTCCAGTCTTGAAATTCTTGATTTTCAAGGGTGCTCCAAGTCTGTGCTTCTGTCTATATCTCCCCCTGAAGCGGTGAGTTGGACATCGGGGCATGGAAGAACTTCTTGGATTCCATAAATGTTACATCAAAAGTGACATAGGTATGACGAGTAGGTGGATGATAGCATCGATAACTCTTTTGATGAGCGGCATATCCCACAAAAACACATCGGAGCGCACAAAGATCAAGCTTGCTAAGTTGATTTTTATGGAGACGAACAAACGCCACTCAACCAAAGACCCTTGGCGGAAGCATCTAAATGGAGGGTAGGGGCCCATGGTGGGCGAGTGCCTGCAACGGAGTCTGGAATTCCAAAACCCTGGAAGGCATACGGTTGAGTTGATAGACCGCCGTGACTATGGCATCATCCCAATGGTGGCGAGGGATATGGGCCCCAATCAGAAGGACTCGTGCGGTTTCAAGAAGATGTACATTTTTCGATTCCGCAACACCATTCTGTTGTGGAGTCTGAGAACAAGTTGTCTCATGGATAATGTCGTGCATTTGGAAGTATGTCTGAACGTCATGGTTGACGTATTCACCCCCATTGTCGAAGCAAATGATTTGAATCTTTGTAGAGAACTAAGTTTCAATCTACTTGTGGAATGACTGGAATATAGTAAACACATCACTTTTATTCTTCATCAAGTAGAGCCACATCTTATGGGTACAATCGTCCACAAACATCACAAACCATCGAAAGTCAGAATGAGCAGTTATAGGTGATGGCCCCCATAAATCAGAGTGAATTAACATAAATGGAGTAGTTCTCTTACTTGTACTCAACAGATAGGGCACACGGTGACTCTTGGACAAAATGCAAGCGTCACATTGGAAGTCAGAGGCCTTGAAATTTGATAATAAATATAGTAGAATATGCTTAATATAACCAAAGGATGGGTGTCCCAATCGGTGGTGCCACAACCAAATTTGCCTTTGTTTGCTATCAGAATGATGCGTCGCACTTTTAGCCATGCCTCGACTGAGGTCATCAAAATAATATAGCCCCCTCTCATAGTACTACGACCAATAATCTCCTTAGTGTGAATATCCTGAAGTAAACAAAAACTCAGGTAGATTAGTACACAACCATTTAATTATTCAGTAATCTAACTAACGAACATCAACTTGTTTGATAAAGATGGAACAAGTAAAATATTAGACAATGAAAGAGAGGATGAGAGAGCCACAGTGCCGGCCCCTGTCACATGAGAAGTAACTCCATTGGAATTAGCAATACTAGGTTGGCTAGTGCTCAGAAAATCATCGAGGTCAAACATCATATGATCAGTTGCCCCGGAATCAATTATCCAGCCGGTCAAATCACTGTTATTTGAAGTATGAACGAAAAACATAACTGGAGCCACTACCAACAGCTTCACGTCGTCTTTGTTCTTTGAGTTCATCCCACCATTCGGGGTAGCCTTTTAATTTGAAACAAGTCTCACGAGGGTGTCTCGGATCTCCACAGTGTGTGCAACCACTTCTCGTAATCATTGTAGCGGAAGATTCATAGGATGTAGTTTTAGTAGGGGTTGAGGTCTTGATCATCAGGGTCAGTTGGTCGGTCGGGTCGGTGGCAACACCTAGTCCATGTGAGGCTAGTTGGTCGGGTCGGTGTTTGGGTCGGGATTGGGGTCGACAATGCTTCTAGGTAGGTAAGTTGAGAACGGTTGGTGGTGCTACTTGCAACAGGAAAAAAACATCTTCCCCATGGCGATAACAGTGATTCGAACCAAGAGTCAGCAATTCCAAGATCGCTGCTCTGATACCATGATAAAATATGGAAATATGGAGTGTTTGAGAGAATGAGAATGATAGAATGAATTTTATGGTTTTTTCCTTGATTTTCTTTGTATTACTAACAACATATTTATACAAGGATGAAGCTTCCCTAACAAGGAGCTTCCCTAACAAGTTATGCCAACAAGGCTTCCTTAACAAGTCCAAGTTAGAGACTTTGATAGGACCCGACCCAAATTCCACTTTGGAATCCGAGCAGAACCCTGTGCATGTCCGACACCTGGCGGGTGCTAGGCACAAATGACCAAAATGCCCTTCTAACTAAAAGTCCACCTTTTTTACAACTTAACTTCTGCCGAAAATTCGATAGAGTTTCCCCTGCAATTTGCTCATTTCCCAAAAATTTCCACCTGTCACAACAACATATTCAAGAAGTCAACCATCATATCATTCTGGCCTCCGGCCTCAACAAATTGAATAAATCAATCTGTTAACAATATTCAACCCATTTCCTTTGAACATCCACAGAATAATATTAGATCTCAAAATAACTCAACTACACTACCTTTTAAGTACTTGTCTTCGTGGTTGCACCTAGAACCCTAGGTTGCCTACGTACCCTTAACCAGGGATCAAGTCACACATAGTTCTTCCAACTCTTTGACATACACGTACAAATCTTTATTATTTCTTTATATTTCAATAAGACGGAAATTCAATCCAAATCTCATGTTAATGTCATGCTCAAAAACATTCATTTACTACTCTCGTTTCGTAGCCCAACTTGAGTTTACATGTATAGAAACATCCCATCTATTAAATAATTCGACAAATGCAACATTGTTCCGTCAATTCCTCGTATCACCATAGGTGACACGTCCTCACAGGCCTTGGTGACCTAAAGTCGACCTGAGCTGCAATCCTCGCTGGATCAGGAGACATTCAGTCCAATTGACCCGTATTCCTCGCTCCGCACGGTCTGGATATCCCTAGGACTCGTGGGGAAACAATCAATCATACTGACATGCTTGGGCAATAACTTATAATAACTCATTTAAAATCCGGTAATAAAACTTAAATTGTATAAAATCATTTAATAAACAAAAAGTCAACTCACTGAACCACCTCTAAATCACAAATCGATTTGATATATTATGAATATATATAAGATTATAAATTAAAAATAGAACGGAAAGTAGAAATAACAATAAAAGTAAAAAGAGAAAGAAAATGGAAATACATATATATTAATAGCTTCGCTGAAATATTTATACATATATTTCTCTCCCTTACTGGTAAAACAATCTCATCGCTTGAGAAAAGTAACAATGAACTTGTAAAACCCTTAAAACTTGTAAACCTACATTTCTTGTCTTATAATATCAAGATAACATATATTAAATCCTTTGTCCATATAATACCAAAAAAAAATCCTCAATTTAATTTAAAAACCTTCCAATACTTAAATTCTATCAACCTAGGCGTACCCCCATTCCTGATTCGTCAATTCCATTACTAATCTGTCAATTTCAAGTACCACACATGTGCCTACATGTGTGATACATCCTCGCAGGTCTCAGGGACACAAGGTCAACAAGAGCCGCATTCCTCGCAGGTCTCAAGGCACACGCGTCAACCTGAGCCGCATTCCTCGCACCACACTGTTCCGGAGTCCCCTAAACTCGTGGGGCATGTCATAAATGACAATTGATTTTAAAACACTGGGGGGGAACTCCTCTGGTGAGTTTGAAAGTCATATTTAGAAATTTATCACAACTTTGCCTTCTATTCCACAAATCTATTTTTTGCTACTGAGTGCATGGACTCAATATAGAAATACATTTAAATATTTAACTAATTTGTTAGTCCCTTCGGACTTTGATTGACAACTCCTTCCAATTATTCTATTTATAATCTTAACAACACAATTAACCATATGAATAAATAAACATGTGGTAAATGAACAGATAAATAAATACTCATACTCTTAGAGATTTCCTCGGCTCCAATTTTGCAAAATTCCCTAACACTGAAATACCCTTAGATATACCCTCGCATAGTATAATATGCTTCCAATTATGCATGCACATCCCGAGATCATATATATATTCAAGAAATTGATGCCATAATTAAACCAATGAACACTCGCACGTATAGGAGCTTCCTAAAAGCACGTGCACTAACCTTAAAGTCATTCCTATACCCACAGTAACTTTCCAAGTTTTAGAACGATCTAAAGTGCCTTGGGACTTAAAAGCGATAAAGTCCCAAAAAGTCAACCCTAGACCCCGTGGGGTCCACGACCTAAAAATTCCGATCCGGAAGTCTCTAGAGGTTCCAATATGCCTAGGACACATGTCCCGAAAGTTTGGTCTCGATCGGACGGTCGGATTGCTCACGATTGCACGATCGGAAGGTCGAACGATTTTCCGTAATCTTAGCCCTAGGGTTCACATTTCCGGAGTATCCGGGACTCCGATTCATGATCCGTCGAATCCTGCTCGATCATGGAAATACCTAGACCAACATATCTAAAATTGAATGTGATCCAACCATTCAAACCTATCGAACCCGGGAATCGCACAATAGGCGAGATCCGTTCGGGGTTCAAACATTATCCAAATTGGATACGCGCTCGTGACAATAAGGGGATCACATTGGAACACAATGCCCATTTGCTACAGTGCCCATGTGCCGCCACACGCGCCTGCAGCGCGTGGGTGTCCTAAGCGATACCGTTCGCCGGAAAACTTCAAATATCCTCCCGGCTACAGCTACTACTCGACGAGTGGCGCATTTATTTCAACTACGGGAACATCCAATTTGGACCACAAGTTGCCCAAAACTCAACCTCAAAACCGGCCAAACTTTGAGTTATAGATCGAACTATCTAGGCTAGGAATTGATCAAAACATATCCAACCATCAGCTAAAGCTCAAAAACTAGGTGGAAAAGCATACCTTATTCGACCGGTTTGGTGGCCGGAGGAGGGAGAAACGTCTGGCAAAAGTTTAAGAAAAATCTGTCCAAAACCGCATGTTTCGTGGCTGATTCCGGCGACTACAGCGGCGGATCGAGGAGGCGAAGGGCTGGGGCTGGAAGAGGGAAGTGTGGTGGTTCGTTTGGGACTAGTATTGCTTGAAACGGTGGCCGGAGTTGGGAGAAATCACGATCTGAAGTGGGCTGGTCGAGCTGCCCAAGTGAAGAAATTCTGGGTTTTTTAAAACTGAACTTTGAAATATTTATGGTTATGCCACTGAGCTTCCGTAGATCATAACTTCTTCGTTACAACTCCGATTTGAGCCCACAACGTGTTCTATGGACTCGTCTTGACGTGCTCTACGCAACGGTACAACTGAAATTTTTAAATTCCTTCCCAAACTTAAAAATGACCTTTTTGCCCCTTTTTAATATTTTTTTTAATTTTTTAATTTTTTTCAAAAAAAAACTTAATTAATTCAAATGATTTTATTTTATTTTCTCATTTAAATTTATTTCCTCTTATTTAAATTATTTTATTACTTTTTCGGACTGGGATGTTATAGTTTTGCCAACATCTTCCCCAACAAAAAGTCAACTCTTAAATCATTTAAATATTCATGGGGAAAAATTGTCTTTTTCTTGAATAATTTAATATTTAAAAATTAATTAAGGATCGGGTTATTACAGACTTCCCTAACAAGGTTTGTGCCTTCCAAGGTTAGAAGCTTCTCCAACAAGTTTGCTTGAAGCATTCCAAACAAGTCATTCCAACAGTATTTTCCTCAAACTGAGTTTCTAGTTGTTGATAAAGGAAGAGCTACTTCCTATGTTTGGCGATTTCTTATAAAGGGAGTGCGGAAAAGAATTGGGGATGGAGATTCTACATTAGTTTATAGGGATCTTTGGATTCTTATACGACATTTCATTTAAAACTATTAAGCCTAATTCTCTAGATCTTAATACAAAGGTAAAGGATTTTATTAATCAACCACAATGTGTGGTGTGGTTGGCAAACTATCACCTCCAACTGGCGAGCTACCTGGTGCCTCAATGACAGGGGTTCGAAACACATTAGAAGCATTTTGTGGCTAGGGACAAGCCGAACCCCGAGTGGGGATTAATTCCACCCTTCAGATGTGAGGACACCTTGTGATATTTACCCAAAAAGGATATTATTAATCCTTTAGGCCAGTGGGACACCAATTTATTGATGTTGTATTTTATTGAAGATGATCTGCAAGCTATTATCTCTATTCCACTTGGCTACCAACACCATAAGAAATTGGGGTAATACCATAATTCAATCACTCCCAAGTTGTGTTGAAAGTTTTTATTAGGCTTATTTTTTGAAATGCCCCATGTTCTTTGCAATTTGTCTTAGTTTGCTCTCTAAACTTTAAAATGACCCATATGTCCCCTATGAACTTTTATTTCGTGACACATGTTACCCCATTCCATTAATTTGATCAGAAAAACTGTTAACTTGCTGACGTGATACGGGTATTTTGGTAATTTTCACAATAAAAATTCAAAAATTCAAATTTAAATATAAAAATTACTGAAATTATTTCAAAATGTTTAAAAATTAGGATGTCTCTCCCCTCCTGTGTTCTTCTCCAGTAGTTTGATTGTCCGATATGAATTTAATAATCAAAGAAAAATAAAACAAAAGGATCTTCAATTTTTTGTATTATTTGATTTTTGTTTTTGGAGTTTAATATAAGGCCTTTGTCTTTCTTATCAGGCCGTTTGTTTGTTCTTGTTGTTCTATAATTATACATATTTCTTATTTTGTGGAACAAAAAAAAAGTACTGACCATGGCAGTGTATTATAAATTTAGGGCTAACGACGAAATGCCCCTAGATGTTTGGGGTCATTTTCAATATGGCCCTCAAGTTTCAATTTCATCAATTTACACCCAATGGTTTTTAAATCTGACCAATTTAAGCCTTCTCTTAAGTTGACCGTCTAGTCAAACATTAACTAATGACATGTCCACTGCATGCCCAATCCCTAAAAAATTTAAAAATATTTAATCAATAATATAAAATAACATAAAAATAAATTAAAAACTTTTAAAAAAAAAACCCAAATTAGAGGGTCGTGGTGGCCCATCCATTTATGAAAATCATCAATCCCGGTTCGAGCCCAAGACCCTGGCCCATATGGAGAGGGGTTGGGTCATCAAGTTGGAGTCTCCTTTTTGGCCCTCGATTGGGTCATCTCCAATCCTTTGTCGTCTTTTGGTCGCCATGACGATTCTCCTCCTCCCGACAAAGCCATTGAGGCTTCTCGCTGATCACTCTGTTCTCTGATTCCCAATGAGTTGCTTTCTTCTGGGGTTTCAATTAATCTGGGTAGGTTTATTTTTAAAAGTTTTATTTATTTATTTTTATGTTATTTTATATAATTCATATAAAAAATTTAATTTTTAAGGATTGGGCATGGGGTGGGTCCCATAGTGGATACGTCATCAATTAACGTTTGACCAGACGATCAACTTAACAGAAGGCTTAGATTGGTCAGATTTAAAAATCATGGTGTGTAAATTGAAGAAATTGAAACCCGACGGCCCATATTGAGAATGATCCCAAAAATCTAGGGGTGTTTTGTCGTAAGCCCATAAATTTAAGAATGCAAAAGATTGTGATTCAATTGGTATGGACGGTCCTTTCATCTCAATTGGTATTTTGAAAGAAAGAATATTTGAATTCAAGCACTTAGGGAGAAATTGGATGAGGGAAAGAAGAGAGAAAGAATGAGGAGAGAGAGAAGAGAGAGAATGAGGAGAGAGAGAAGAGAGAAGATAGAGGAGATATAATTTTAGTTTTTTTAGTGAAATTTGGTAAAATAGCCTGTTTTCACAACTTTTATTCTAAAATAGTCTCTCTTGCATTAAAGAGACACTACAGGGACAATAAAGAGACACTGTATGGGACAAGAGCTATTATAGAATAAAAGTTGTGAAAAATGGTTATTTTAGCACAAACCCATATTTTTTTATTTAATATGAATTTCAGAACCTTTTAATAGTAAAAATTACCAAAGACCAATGCCACGTCACGTCATCAAGTTAACAGTTTTTCTTATCAAATTAATGAATTTAGAGAAAATGGCTCACAAACAAAAGTTCAGGGGGGTAGATGTGATCATTTTAAAGTTCAGGGGGCAAACTAAGATAAGTTGCAAAGCACAGGAAGCATTTCAAAAAAATAAGCCAAGTTTTTATAAAAACTGACACTAGTGAAAGTAAAAAAGTAAATTTTGGGGATTTTTTTATAAAAACTCATTTTTCTTCATCCTTTTCTCATTTCCATTGATCTCAGGTGGTGAGGGACTTAGGGTACCTTCTCTAAGAAAAAAATCCAAACTTCCCCAAGAACCCACCAAAGAGCGCTTTCATAACAATATCAAAAATGCAGAGGCTCGTTTCTTTGAAACTGGCCTTAAACTTCCCCAAAAAGCTCTCAAGCTCCTCCACCACCACCACCACTACAACCTCTTCAATCTTCCACTTGCAACCACACAAAACGGTTTCTCTCACCAAACCACCCCAAACCCAAACCCAAAACTACTTCTTTAGCTCCTTCTCCACACACCACCGGCTTCACCGTCTTCCTCATTCATGGAGGTTGCAGCACACTCTCACACAAAAGATTCATGGGTTGCTCTCCAACACATTACTCAAACGGCAGTTTTTGGTGGGTTTCTCAAATACCCTTTTGAGAGCCTCAAGCAAGAGTCTTTCAGATTTCAGGCTTGGCTTTCTCAGAGTCCAATTTTCCAGACAGAGTTCTAAGTTCAAGTTCAACCCAAAGTTTACTTCTCCTCGGAGTATCGGGTAATGGTTTTGTTTTCTGTTCATTGACGAAGCCATCTGTTAGGTTAAGAAAATGAAGGAAAAGCTAGTGAATTCAATAACGAACTCCTAGAAGAATGAATTCTCCACAATGTTTAATCTGTTTTTTTCCTTTTCCTTTCATTATCGTGGAATTCCTGGATCGAACGTTTGAAATTTCCTTTTGGCGTATCTGCACGGTTGATTTTGATTTGACCAATTGTGATTGGTTGGGACAGAAAAGGACGATACGTATCCAATTGTGATTGGCTGGCCGTACAAATATTTCTATTTACGTGCCCATTGCTTGCTTTTCTTCATCGCAAAAGCTCTTGCCATTTTATTTTGCAGAATTCTTATGCCCGCATAATACCAAATTAATGCAGTCTACTATTACAATAACATTTAAAGAATGACGTTTGTTAATTGTTATTTAGGAAATGAAGAACAAATTTGCTTGTGCAAAGTACTAGTTGTCATAACATTAACATGAGTAGGCGGATTAGGTTGGGGCCTAATGCCTTCGTATGTGAAAAATTACCTTTAGACTATCGCTTCTAGTAAAAAATGTCTTTATATTATTTGGGTTATAGAACATGTGCTCATTTTCTCCACTTGAAGAGATTTAACGTTACTTGAGGACATGTGCTCATTTTCTCCACTGGAAGGAAAACATATGGACAAGATAAAGTATTAATTCCGTCTCTTGATTAAAAAAGCAGAAAACCCAGGATCCACTTTGTATGCTCCTATCCTATGCACCCCAAGTTTCCTGTCTCAATGTATGCAAGTTAATTATTTTCTGTCAGTAAAACCTAGTTTCTTCCTCTTCGCAGGGCATCAGAGGGTGAGGTCACTAAAATGGTTTGGGGATTGATTATAGCTAATGCTGCTGTGTTTTTATTATGGAAGATTGCAGATTCTGGATTCATGTTGAATAATTTTATTGTGAGTCCCTCAGTTTTGAATTGGCTGAGTGTTGTCAACTTGTCTTCATGGCTCTCTCTCTCTCTCTCTCTCTCTCTCTCTCTCTCTCTCTCTCTCTCTCTTGTTGAGAAATAAGAGAATTTAAGTAACCCTAAACTAAAGAAAAAGAGTCAAGGAAGCAAAATGTCGTCTAGCTGTTTTTTTCGTTTGTCACTGATCAATTTCCTAACTTGTTGATTTTCTCTAACCAGAATGCATTATACAATGTTAGAAGTGGACGTCTTCACACATTGATAACTTCTGCCTTCAGTCATATCAGCACTGAGCATTTCTTTCATAACATGATTGGACTATATGTTTTTGGGGCGCATGTAAGCTGATTTTCTCAGAAGCTTTTTTTTTCCTATTAATATTCTTTTGGTACTGTGAGGTATTAAATTTTATTTTGACATGTCTTTTAGTTGGGCAAGATATCTTGAATTTGATCTCTTCCACGATTTATATGAAGTCGTATATATATTCAATCAGTTTCTATTATATCTTTCTCTATTTTTTGGTGCACTGACCAGATTGAAAGAATTTTTGGGCCTCAAGTTTTGCTGAAGTTGTATCTAGCTGCGGCTCTTGGTGGCTCGGTCTTTTTGTTGGTGCACGAAACCTACCTGGCTGTGTCATCGATGGTAAAATGATACTCAGCTTATGTTCAAGGATAATCTACTGCGAATATATAAACGTCTCTTGAGTATTTTTCATCATAATCTACTGTTTGCAGGGCCGACGAGAGAAGAACAAAGACCCAAACAAGCTGGGACTGGTATATGATTTCAGAAACTCTTTACATGCTGTGGTCCTTGCTCACGGATGGCCCTGAGGTGGTGCAAGTAGCATCACCACACAGAGCCCCTGATTTTTGTGACTGTTTTATAATGCCATATTAGCTCCTTTTTATTTATTTATAAAAACGTGCCATGCATAATGCTAAGTTAATAAATAGGTGTAAGAAATTCATACATGGACACGGAAAGCTTCATTTTTTTCATGGATTGTTTGACTAAAAGTTGACAAGCAAGCTTAGTTTAGTTGTGATGTTCTGGAAGGAAAAATTGTCAAACTTTAATTCATTTCACTATAGCTTCTGTTTGTGGTATGTAGGGCGCAGGCGGAGCCGTTATTGCAATCATTTTGCTTGACATATTCCTCTTCCCAAAATCCTTCTCTAGTCCGGCATTCTCAAACCAGTTGTCCCTGGTAAGTTTGCTTCTATATGTTGGGTTGAATGGTTGAGGCTATTAAGCAAATCCTTGAAAACTTACCTCTCTTTGTTCCATTTTAGGGGATCTTTCTAATTGTGAAAGATATCTGCAGGATAATACAGGTATGTTGGTTATCTTCCTGTTTTCCCCCATTTCTTTGTGTGTCTGTGTTCATTCACGGTTCATGTGTGGTTTTTACATTGGCCTTGAAACTGGAGAAGCCACACAGGCTCGGCCCATAGGGTATGCGTGCTGTGCGACCATACAAAGCCTCCGAAAAAATGGGGGTTCTTATTAAACCTTTTAGCCCAACAATTACAGAAGCAGGAAGGCCTTTCTGGTGTCGGATTAATGTCTTTTGAGTTTTCAACCAGTCAATGATTTTACAGTTAGACCTTGTTTATTGTGCTTACTTTTATTTTCTGCACGTAGTATCCTTCAAGTGAGGTAACCTAGAGTTGGAACCCTGTGCCAGGCAGAGGACAAAACTGTCTCATTCTTCTACCTGAATTATTTTGAACTCTAGAATTGTCTTCCTGACGCCATCAAACCAATGTCATTGTGATTTTCTAGTAAATTTAGTGGTAACATTATTTTGTTATTGCAGGGAGACGAACAAATCTCAGGGGCTACACAATTGGGAGGTGCTGCAGTTGCTGCCATTGCCTGGACACGACTTCGAAAGGGGCGATTCTGAATTTCGTAACGGCGGATTACATATAGAACACTTGGAAACTAAGATGTCCCGTTCCCCAAATATTGCTTGTATGTTAACTATTAGTCAGTGCCTTGCAGCTAGTTTTTCTCCTGATTTAAACTACCAGATCATCCCTTATCTCATACCCCAGTTATTAATCCAGCTACATTGGATGCCCACCTCAAATTTTCACAGCTGTTTGTTGTTCTGATCAAACAAAATTACAGAAGTGAAAAATATTTATAAAAGTTCAGAACTTTTAAACAAAATTTGGGGCCCAAATCCAGTTCTATGGGCCCATATATGTGTGGACCGGGGCCCATTCTGCTGAGAAATTTCTTGCTACAAACAAATCCATCCAATACAATTCACAAGGACAGGGCAAATAAAAAGTTAGAAACAAGAAAATGGGGAGTTTGAGATCGAGTGGAGTAACTTGTGCGTGATAAAAGGTGAAGGTATATATTTTGTGTTGAAGTCCAGTCTCTGTCTTGTAGTCATTGTTTGCTTGAGGCACCATGACAGCAGATACAGCTCTAGACGATAGGGATAGGTGAAGAAAGAAAATGGGATCGAAGAAAGGAAATTATCACTTTTCAATTTCCATATGAATTGCTTTCATCTTAAATTTCACTATCATAGAGGAAAATAAATTGATAAGCAAGGACGGAATCATGAATTTTTATAAGAGTGGGCTATTATTTCTTATATGGATAAAGATCTAAATAAAATTCCATGTATTTTCTCATAAGAAAACTTGAAGTTAACTGGAGATCTGTTTGGATATGACATGTTAATTTTTGCTTGGATAAATTGGGCTAATTTTTATAAAATGAGATGTAATGCCTAAAAATTAGTATTAAATTTCATTTTTTGCAAACTTTGCACTAGGCTAGAGCCCACTTTAGCAATAGTGTAGTATCAACTAAGGTATTTATGTCTAAATAATATCAGTACCAATTGTCACTTTATATTTATTTACTTTTCTTTCTCTAGTTTGTACGTACTTGCCTAGCTACTAATAAAGCAAGGGCGAAATCACTGTTAGACTAGGGTGGGCAGCCTAGTTCAATTTTTTGGAAAAGTGAAAACTTGGTGTTAATTTTTATTCACCCCACTCATTAGAAATTTGCCGCCCTACCCCAGAAAAAATTGACCTACCTCTTCCGAATAGCTCTCAAGAAAATGTATTTAGCCACCCACACATAACAAAGGAAAAAATAAATTTATAACCGACTCAGTGTGAAATTTTTTAGATCCGCCCTTCTTTCCAATTGGCTAGAGAGTACTAATGGGTAGATTTGAGCTTGAAATTCTAACTTGAAGGCAATTGAATACAAAATTGTACCAGAAGGAGAATGCCGGTCTGAAAATACTTCAATAAAAGACGCAAAAACGGCCAGTAAAACAACAAGACAGAAAAAGAAATAAGATGCAAGCAAACTAGGATAAGAAAGAGAGCCTAGAATAAAGCCTGCACCCAGAACTTGTGTTTAACTCAACTGTTCCTTGATTATGACTCTTATAACCCTTCAACCCGAAAGGAGAGAATTGTGCCAAAAGGGTCCGGTGTACCATAAATTAATGTTGGAAAACCAGATAAAACCCAATTCATGGTTGAGGGTCTTGACACTGATGCCCTTCTGACACCACTCGCTAAGTCCTAGTCATCGTTAAAGAAAGTATAATTTTTTGGACCCACCAATAGCATGATTGGTATGACCACAAGCTCTCAAATCCTTTAGATGTTAATGGGAAATCTTTTTTCATTTTGTTTTTTTTCCCCTTTTGATAGTACAAGATCTCAATCTTTTCGATGAAGTTTTATCATGGTTATGAATATGTTTTTCCAATGGGGAATGTTAGTAACCTTCTCTTTGGATCTTTTCCCTTTTCCTCATGACACGTGTCATTTTTTACACTTAAAAAAATGGAGATTTTGACATAAAGGTTGTCTAATGTAATAATAACATTGTTTTAAGTGTAGAAATTGACACGTGTCATGAGGAGAAGGAAGAAGGTCCACAAGAGAAGGTTAGAGAGAATGTTGCTAGCATTCCCCTTTTCGAATTAAGCCTGAAAGTTATCTCTGTTGGTCATGTAATTTGTCGAATTTTTTACTTTAATTTTTGTAGTTTTCATTTTGATGATTTGACTCATATAATTTGATATTCATCATAATTTAAAGAGACGTCCAAATTTCGATCCAATTCCGTCCAGACATTCTACACAAAATACCCTTCAACGTGAGAGACACGTAATTATCCTGTCACATAATTAGATAGATATCAAATTATATGGGTTAAATTGCTAGAATTGAAACCAGACGTGAACTCAGAAGTAGAAAATCGGACAAATTATCCGGATCAAAAGTAGATGTATATATGTAGCCATATGCGAATTTAGAATTAGGTCGATTGCAGCTAATTTTAAAAACTCTATATACGCTTTGCAATTGCTGGCTTGAGAGCAAATAAAATGCCTTTTGTTGCAAACCTTAGCCATATTCTAAAATTAATGTGATATATACATATATCTTAGAGACAGCTAAGGTTCGTCTTTTTTCTCTGCGTGTCTCTAGAAATTGGAAGGCAGTGTCACTGTGTAAGTGGGTCACCGTTTAATTGCTTTCTTGCCATGCGCAATCAATTCATATCCACGTACAACAACACCCACATTGATGCCGATTGTGACAACATCAACATGTGAGTTGTGGAATCTTATACACCAATCAATAAACAAGATTCTTCAATGTTAAAAGACATTTGTAGTCTTCCATGAAGTTTCATAGGCTTTTCTATTAATTTCGTGCCTCTAATTTAAAAGCATGCAAATACACCCATCTAATTTACATTCGATAGCAATAATCATGCCTAAAATCTTAACTGTTGTGTTAATAAAATCGACGCCTTTTTGTCGTCAGCAAGGTTATTTTAGTCATTTTGTGCCTTGTTATTTTAGACCCGTAATTGTTCATATCGTTGTCTTGCAATAGTTGTGTTTTATGTTTTACATCTTGATTGATATTGTTTGTAAAAACATTTGAGTTCTTAATTAGGGTTTGCTCAAAATCAATATATAAGATCTGGCATCTTCTAAATTGGCTCTTTCAGCACTGCCATATATGTAACCTATATAATGTAATTCAGATTTTCATTGTAATTTTTCTTTTTTCTGGTAGATTTTCATTGTAACTTGAAAGCATGTCAAACTGACCAATCGAGCCAAGAGCTTGTAGCTTAGCATCCGAGGTCTTGTGTGTTCGAATCCCTCCTCCCCTAATATCACTTTTGTCAAAATTGACCAATCGATTACAGCAAAGTTACACTCCTCGTAAATATGGGTCCAATCAGGACACCACCAAAGCCTTCTGTTATGCTCCATTAATATTAATATTGGTACTAATATATATAGAAACCAGAAGAACTGAAATTACATCACATTTTTGTCTAGCTAGCTTCTGATCTCTGTGTTCTGTGGAGTTGGGTAGTAAAAAAGCTCTCAAACTCATCAAAATAACCATTTGGAAGTTGCTGCTGATGGTCCATAACTGGGGAATCAAGTTGATCAACTTTTGCGGCTATACTCTTTTACCTTTTAACTCTTTCCTTCTAGTGTAATTTGTTTTTCTTTGAAGAACTGAACCGTTTTTTGCATTTCTGAAGAGCCATTAATATATAGCCTTGTAGCCTTTAGAGCTAGGGTTCAATCCGTAGAGCATACTTCACTGTCTTTAGGGTTTCTAGCTATAACCAACTGCAACTCATCAGAAAAATTCAAAAGGAAGACAAAAGGAAGCAGTTTTAGAGCATATATAAATGCCGGTAAACCTTTCATAAAGGAAAGTAACTGCCTATAGCTTTGTAAATTTTTTTTTTCATATAAATATTTTTCTTGTTTTTGGTTATAGGTTCCGCAGGTTGCAGTAAATTTAGAGTGCCAGAAAACGTGGGCTAAAAATAAAAGCTGTGGTCGCCATAGAAGAGGAGAGGCAAAAGCAACTGGGCAGATTCTGCAATCTCATAAATAATTAATTGCATTCCGACAATCTATTGGCTCTCTTTCTTCTAGCTCTCCTTCGGAGACACACAGAGAGACACAGAGAGATACAGAATATAACAGTGGGACATTTAAACCATCTCGGATCACGAGCCTGATTTGTGGCTTTCACTTTTTCAACAGATGATATATGCTATAGAAGAGGAGGAAGGGTGATGTGAATTAATCGTCTGCTTCTTTTCTCGGCCATTGTCCTTTTCTAGGACTGCTCCACCTCATTGCATTATATATGAATCATGATGGCTAGTTGCAGGGTTATTTATTTACTTGGTTTTTTAGATTTATTGCTGGAGAAAACAGTGTATATATATATATATATATATATATTCAAATTTTGGGAATATTTGAGAAAAAAATGCATCATTATTAGTTCAACAACTCTTTCTGTTGATGCAAGTTTTGTTGGAATATGAGCCCTCATTAACAACTTTGGTTGAGTGAGAAGGCTTATTAATGGGGGGAAAGTGCTTACAAAAGCAAGGAGGAGAGACTTTTGGCTGAATTGGAAGAATCCATGATGATAATCTGCTTAGGGTTTGTGACATAGAGGAGCCATGAGCCCCTACAAATTGGGTGTCTCGTCTTTAGGAAAAAGAAACCTTTCAAGCCGAGAGCCCCTACAAATTGGGTGTGAGTTCTTAGCTCCCACACCACAACTTCTCAAGCCGAACTTAATCCTAATTCACTAAAGCAAGCATCCCCCGCAATTGATACCTAAATGAGTCAATGATCTCCAGCTCCCTAAGGTCTTCATATCATTTTGGAGTTTTTGGGGCCTAGTTCCGGAAAATCAAAAAAGGGGAACTGAAAAATCATAAAAGGAGAACCGGGAACTCTTTACTGTCCATCCAGCCAACTTGAGCTCTCAACTAAAAATGGCCTACCATAATTAATGAAATTATGAACTCATATCAAAACTTAAAATAGAATCCCCTTTGCAGCCCACTCTGCTGACATGGGCTTAACCACGTTGGCTAGAGAGGATGTGTTTCCCACTCTACACCGGAGTTCGAATCCCCCTCCCTATAGTTTAGATTAAATTAACGTAGAATATCACTTATATAAAAAAAATTAAAATTAAAGATAAAGTTTTAAACTCGTCTTACCTTTATTGTAACGACTGACTCGAATTTTCATTTATTTAGTTGAATTCTTGTGTGCTCTACTTTGATCATTATGGCCTTTTAGTAACAGAATTTTTGAAATATAGTGGCTCACGTATTTAGAGGCTAGTGGTGGAATTTTACTTTGATCCATGACACAAGGCTCAAGTTCACGAGAGCGTGGCTAAAACGGAAAGTAAATTGAAAAATTATGTCTCCTTGGAGTTGTGGGGCGTTTTTAAGAGAATTCCATCGTTAAGCTCAATAACAAAATGTCAAATATGCCCCCTATTCTCCTTAACGGATTTAAATAATAGATTGAATAGTTATATGGCTACTATTGCAATTCTCAAATCTCACTTTCTGATTGGTCCATACTTTTACACTCCCTTTTTTTCTTAATCAATTCACTCGTTACATGCACTCTTCATTTCTTTTCAAATGGGACATATTAGAGCATCTCCAACAGCCTCTTCAACCACTTTGGGATGCTCAAATAGGTGAGCCACATCAGAAAAATTCCCTCCAACAGCCTCTTCAACCTCAGTCATCAAATCTGCAACCCCATTCTCTCTCTTCAAAACTGGTAAGTTGACCTTGCCTCTTCAAAACATTTATTTTGTTTTGGGAGAATCAAAATCATATTGAAAGGCTAAAAACATTTATTTGCTTGATGAGTTTAATGTACATTTCATAAATATTATTTATTTTCTAGAATATTATCTTTTTTGAAAAAGAATTTTATTAATTATTATTGTTTAAAGTCAAATATTGTATTAATTGAATTGAAGAGACTGATGAGGCACAAAATATTAAAGTTGCAAATAAGGCTCTTCAAATTTCCACGTAGGTCAACAAACTTCAATTTGAAGAGTTTTTTTTTGCTACCACTGTTGGAGATGCTCTTACAATATTGTGAAAAGATGTACCACTAAATTGAGAGCTATTTAGCTATTTGGTGTCGTGTAACGAACTTAAAATGTCCAAAATGCCACAAACTAATATCACCTCGATGAGTGTATCTATGATAGTAATAGTCGACATAATGCTTAATTGTTTTTGCCATGGAATTCAAATCAAGATTAAGTTGGTAAGATATTGTGGCCACTATAAAGTTGCACACGAGACAAAAGTCTTAGATTTCAATATATGAAATTTTGGAAGTTAATTAATTTTAAGTTGAATACTCCAACTTCAACAAGGTATTAGGCATACAATTCATATCCACCTCTAAAGCTACGTGTTCTACGTTACCTAATCTAATAGATTCATATTTTCCGCTGACCTAAACCTAGTAAGGAGGGCAAACTGCAGCTAAAGTTTGGTTACTTATTAGTAGCTATCATCAATTAAACATGAGGGTAGTACTTCTTTTTAAAGCAAAAAAAATTAAAAAGAGATAGGAGACGGGAGATACGAACTTGAGATCTCTTTCAATACTGAAAAGAGAGGTACTGCTAGACCAATTACTAGTTGGTGCAAAAGTCCAAAAACAAAGATTTGAGAGAAAGTTGCTAGTATTTCCCTAAACGAAATATGGCAACATTGTATAATTGTACTGTTTGTAGTACAAATAGGCGCACACTTTTTGTGCTTTTCAAGATATATAGCAGTTATACCAGCTATACTCATTGAGATTGAGTGATATCATTAATTATACCATAGCTCTCCTGGGGCAGCTTAATCCAACCCTATCGCTTACCAGAGAGGTAAAATCCAATCCTTTTTAACTCTACTTTCGTAGCTCTTTTTCTCTGTTTGATTTTAGTGAAAAATATTCAATTGAATGCTCATACGTTCCCAAAGAAAAAAAATCAATTGAATGCTCCGCCCACTTTTTGTAAAACAAGACTATAGAGTTTAAATTGGGAAAGCTGCAAACCTAAATTCCGAGCTTGTAGTTTTCATATGATATATAGCAAGTAGGATAAGACTTAAAGCTACCTAGTCGAAATAATGTAATTGTAGTCGACATTTAGTTGGCAAGCTGATTTCCTAGCATCTCAAACCTTATAGGCAGTAAGGGCTTGTAGCTCAAGTGATTAAGAGTATTTATCCTGTATTCGAGGTCTTAGGTTCAATTTTCTTCCCTTAATATTATTTGTATAAAATAAATATAAAAACCCTTGTATGCAGGCACGTAACATATGGCAATTATATCGTCCAATCGTTCTTCCTTCTTTTTTTGACACATTTTTCTTTAGAATTGATGGTGATGATAGGCTTTGAGCTCATGATTTCTAATACCTTATCCAACCTTTTGTTGTGTCAATTATGTCATGCTTGCACTTTATGCATATGATTCTCGGTTTATATTCTTGAACGAACATACAATACTTCTAAAAAGACTATGTAGCTTGCATTGCATGGTTACAACTTTTCCAACTTGTAGGAAAAGGAAAATAAAATAAAGAAATACAATTTGGCAATAATTTCATTCTATACCACCCACTCTCCCTTTATTATCCACTTGGCCATCAATGGAAGCTGATGGCTGCATATAGAATCTAAACCTTTATATACTCCATATTTTGTAGCTATAAAAAATGAAAAGAAAAAAAAAATCATGTTCATTGGTCCACGTGTTGGAAGCAAATGACATGGGCGGCCAATATCCATTTTGGTATGAAAATGAATTCTAGACATCTTCTTCATAGAGCCTTTTACATCAATAATATTCCTAAGTTTGTATAAAATTAAAAATAAAAATAGAAAATAAAAAGAATGTATGGTACACATTGCTGCTGCTTCTTTTAGAGGCAACGTTGCACTGCAGACTTAATAAAGGCTACAATCCTAGACGTCACACCCTCATATGCCAACCATATACAACTCTTTCTCGATCTTATACATCATCACATTAAAGAAAGGCATCTCTTCTTGCCTCTTGCCCATATAAATCTACATATATCTCCAACCCTAAAATAAATATACTTGCAAGTTGATAGATTTATAATTAAACCATCTCACCAATTAAAACTATACTACTTACGATGATTTGATTAGAAAATGAAAACTAGCATTCCTACGAGTGTAAATACTATTAATCTAACCACCTGATCAAGGGTGGAGCCACCCTTAGACTAGGATGGGCTCCAACCCCGGCCAAGTTTTTGTAGACGGTATAACAATTTGGTGCTACGTATTTTTTAGAAAATTTAGCCTTCCAAGTGGAAATTAGCCCAACTGCTAATTTTTGCTTTAAAAAAACTTGGTAAAACCAAAGTTTTTCTCTAAATTTATTATGAAACTTGGTAAAACCAAAGTTTTCCTCTAGTTGTATATGTCTCATCTGGTATCTCTCTTATTCGTCTCCCTTCTTTTCCCCTTTCTTCAGTCCTTAATTTACTTATTTTTTGAACACAAAGGAGTGAGGAAGGAAAACTTGCTGCCCTTTGTTCCCTTTTGCTTAAAAACAAGCACGGCAGTGACTAAGCTTGCCAAGTAAGCTCCTGTCCTTTTGTAGCCATGTGACAAACCCTGGATCGAACAGATTGTGGGAGTACAAAATGCATAAAAAGGAGCTGATCAGAAAAGTGTAGTTGAAGGAAGCACGTTTGTCGTTTATTTTAGTGAAACCATACATATCTTTGTGGTGGAACTATGGGAATAAATAAATATAAATAAAGAGAGTAAGGAACCAGAAAAGCTGTTAGATATCATTATCAACGCCTTCAAAAGGAGTGTGTGAAAGATGTAGCCATCGATAGTCGCCTCTCTATGAACCATGCACTCTAATCATAGCTAATTAACCCTAAACTCTTTTAATAACATATGTTTAAAAAGGTACTCCTATAAAAGTACGAGAGAGATCCACGAGGTCTAATGTAAGACCCGTGTTTTGGGAAAGCAAGAACGGTGAGCAATCCCACATCGACCAACGGAGAGGGGTGATGTGCCTTATATGTATACGCCCACCTTCAAATAAAGACAAAGCCTTTTGGGAGCTCACTGAGCCGGAGTTGTGGGAAGCGAAGTTAAGCGAGTTGTGACTTAGAGCAACCCAAGATGGGTGACCTCTGGGAAGTTGCTCGTGAGTTCCTTAAACAAAACCATGAGGGCGCCCAGCGCCAGACAATATCGTCTACGGCGGAGCGACAGGATGTGACAATCCGGGATGTGACAATTTGGTATCAGGCCACTCTGCAGGTGTGGTGCGAGTGTGCCAACGAGGACGTCGGGCCCCTAAGGGGTGGATTGTAAGACCGTGTCTTGAGAAAGCAAGAACGGTGAGCAATCCCACATCGACCAACAGAGAGGGTGATGTGCCTTATATGCGTACATGTCCACCTCCAATAAAGACGGCGCTTTTGGGAGCTCACTGGCTTTGGAGTTGGGAAGCTTGAAGTTAAGCGAGTTGTGGCTTAGAGCAATCCCAGGGATGGGTGGCCTCTGGGAAGTTGCTCGTGAGTTCCCGTAAACAAACCGTGAGGCGCCCAAAGCTGACAATATCGCTTCTACGGAAGAGCTGATCCAGGATGTGACATTTAATTCAGTGGAAAAAGCTTTGATTTGAAGATCAATAGTTTTAGGTTCAAACCTCATGACACATTGACAATGTGTGAGTGAGAAAATATCCTCCCAAAATATCGCTTCGCTTGTATAAAAAAATTTTAAAAAAGTATGAGAGAGAGAGTTAAGACTAGAAGGAGTTGGGTTAGAGTTAGACATTGACTTGTTCAGTTTTGGTTGGGACCTGGTTTGTTATATATGTGGGTTGTGGGGTTGAGATGACCCAAGATTTTAATCTCCTCTAGCTCCCTGACCAAACTCTGCCACCCTTAACAGATGTATTTACAGCTCTCATAGTCATAGGCCAAGGTAGGAGTTTTCTTTCAAATCACTACATCTCCAAACCACATTCACTGATTTCTCCTATCTTTCCCTTCAAATCATTCCAGTTTTCATTTGCAAAATCCCAAAATTCTTCTGGGAGTCTCTTCCCTTTTTCTTGGTGGATATATCATACATATATACCCAATACAATTACAACCTACTTTTGTTGTCAATTGAACTTTCCACTTTTTTTCTTTAATACAGTAGTTTTGTGCCCACATAGAAAAACCCACCAACCTAGTCTGCATGCTCTTACTCTTTTCATGGAGATGATATGGACCAATAAGTTTACCTTATCTGTAAATTTGTAGAAACAAAACTGGAGTCAAATTTCTGGGTCTGTACTGGTGACTCTGGGTTTTTTGTATTTTGAGTGAGGGTTGTGGATTTTTTTCTTGTAGGGTTTATTGGGGTTAGGAATCCGGAGATTGCAATGGCAGAGTTTTTGGGATTAGCAGCAGCAGCAACATGAGTATCAGAATTGTGACAGTTTGCAGAGGAAGAGCTACAAGCAACCCCAACAACAGCAGAAGATAGAGTGAAAGCAAGCAAAAGCAAAAGAAATCAACCATTTTTGAAGCCCAAAATCAGAGAAAAAAGATTAGGAATCTGGATTTCCAAGAGAATCAGCAATATCTCCAACTTGTCCAAAACCAGCATCAAACATATGGGGAGCTCATAAATTCTCACCCAACACAAACACAAGTAGCTCCCAACAACAACAACAACCAAATTCTAGACCACCAAAGCATTCAACAAGAATATGCAAAGCAAAGAGGAGGAGAGAGAATGGGAATGAAGAGCGCTGGAGGAGGAGGAGGAGCAGGAGGAGGAGGAGAGATTATACAAGTTCAAGGAGGCCACATTGTTCGATCCACCGGCCGCAAAGACCGCCACAGCAAGGTCTACACCGCCAAAGGCCCCCGAGACCGCCGCGTCCGGTTGTCTGCCCACACCGCCATCCAATTCTACGATGTTCAAGACCGCCTCGGCTACGACCGCCCCAGCAAAGCGGTTGACTGGCTCATCAAGAAAGCAAAATCCTCCATTGACAAGCTTGCTGAGCTTCCACCTTGGCACCCTATCACTGGTGTTGCAGCAAACAATGCTGAGCCCGATCAATCCAATCCAAATGAAATGGTGATTGCAGGAGGAGCAGAGGAAACAGAGTCCTCTGGCTACAATTTCCACCAGCTGCAGAGGCAAATGGGTGAGAATAACAACAACCAAGCAAATAATGTTTCAAGCTTCAACATTCCTCCATCTTTAGACTCAGACACCATAGCTGACACCATGAAATCATTCTTCCCCACAAGCTCAGCAGCCACTTCATCCATCAATTTCCAAAGCTACCCACCTGATCATGATCTGATTTCAAGAACCACCAACCTAAACCCTAGCCAAGACCTTGGCCTCTCTCTCCACTCTTTCCAAGACCAAGGCCTAAACATCCATCACACTCACAGCCAGCAATCCCAAGGAGACACCAACCACAACAACGATCAGATTCAGACCCTTTTCTCCTCGGGGTCGGGAGGATCAACGGTGGGATTTGACACTAGTTATCAGAGAATGGTGGCATGGAGCAATCAGAACAGAGGTGGTGATGGTGGATTTGTATTCAACTCACACTCACAAGCATTGCCACAGCAAGAATATGCTCATGCTCAGGGGGGTACCCTTCAGTCCAGTTTTTCGCCATCAGTTTCAGCTCGGGCCTGGAACGATTCTTCTATCTTTGGCACACAGCTGAGAACACAGCAGCAGCAGCCAATGATTCAACATTCTTCAATCTTTGGCACCCGCTTCGCCTCTGATGGCGGCTTGCCTGTGTTTTGCATCCCCACGCGTATTGACGCTGAGGAGGCGGATAATGGTGGTGTTTCAGATCGACCATCATCCACTTCCTCTCCCAATTCCACCCACCATTGATTGGATAACTAGTATGTACTCCATATCCCATTGTTCAATTTTTATTTTTTTATTTTTATTCAAGAACCGCATTCACGAGATTCGAACACATGACCTCCTCTATCAGAATGGAGAAATCATTGCTTTCTCAAACATTGTTTCCATGGAAAGTGTAAAGATTCTTCAAGATTTATTGAGAAATTAGCAAATTGAAACTCTTGGCTTATATACAGAGTGTCTGTTTGCTTATTGTACACTGTTTTTGTTCATTTTTATTTTTAAAATTTGCCAAAGACAACAGTTTAAATTTTTTGATTTCTTTGATGTGAATTTTGCAGATTCTACCTTCAAGGTATCAAATTGGGAGACAAGAAGGAAGATTCAGTCCAATTGAATGATCTACCGAGGAAAGAAAAGTATCTGGTTTGGATTTTCAAACATTCTTTTCTTCTTTGCTGATCTATATATTTAATTGAATTCCCTGGTTGTTTTTAAATTTGATGGGACTTTTTTTTGTTTATTCAAGTGGGTCTCTCACTTTGTTTTCTTTATTACTACTTAATGTGACACATATAACCAGGATTTTTCTGTTCAGGGTTATCATTTTAATGCTTATGATCCCCACATTTCCTTTTTCTTTAATTTGGTTCAACTAGTATTATAACAGCAAGTTGGTTCATTCTTGGTAATTCCTACATTAAGAGAAACACAAGTTAGTCAATGGCTTTGCTTCAGCCTCCCCTGTTGTGGAAACTGGAAAGAAGCTTCAACAACCAAAGTACGTGGAGTTTTTGTACAACTGTTCAAATACTTCCTGGACGATAGTTTTGTAAAGAACATGGTGGTTCTTTTAAGACTTGCGACTTTTACACTCTCATTTTGTCGGTTTGCACTCGTCTCCTTGTTTGTGTGTACTTTGTGTGTCATTTTACTTACTCCATTATCAGCATACAAAATAAAATAAATGAGTGTAAATGGATGACATGAGAGTGCGGAAATGACCAACCTTCTTTTAACATTGCTTTTATTAGAGTATGAAGTGTGCAAAGTATTCTGCGTTTTGATGTTAAATGTGAAAGTACCACATAGATATGAATGGTAAAAGTCCTTGAGTTATCTATAACACATTGCTATGGTTTTGTCAATTTATTCATAGAACTGTTCAAGTACCATCATGGT
Source organism: Prunus padus (assembly GCA_024362665.1). Lineage (NCBI taxonomy): Eukaryota > Viridiplantae > Streptophyta > Magnoliopsida > Rosales > Rosaceae > Prunus > Prunus padus. The sequence goes on along the minus strand of JANFAM010000010.1, from coordinate 15,852,031 downwards.
TTGGTATACTATTCTACCTTTTATGTGAAAGTTGGCTGAGTCAGAGTGACCAAAGGACAGTTTTTAGGTTAGGATGACAACAAACATATATATTTTCAGGACTATGTTGAGACAATATCGAAGCTGTCACAACCACTATTTCTCCCTTTTTTAGTGACATGTGCTTTTCGTTTTTCATTTTGTTTTGGTTTTATATGGAGAGATACTATGCCTATAAGAAAATCTATGTTGTTTAGTAATGTTAAGGAGACTAAATTACAGATCACTTTGGTATCACCTTTCTAATAGAGTGGAGCCAACCAATACAATGAGTCTTACATTTATTAGAGAGGCTATACACAACGTGGTCTATAAAATGTAATCTTCCTAGCATTAGTCTAATTGTAAATTGTGTTGCGTGTTCGTACCAAATTTTTTTTTCTTTTTGGACTTTGAACATGATTTCCAAACTGGAGAGAGAGAGAGAGAGAGAGAGAGAGAGAGAGAGAGAGAGAGAGAGAGAGAGAGAGAGAGAGAGAGAGAGAGAGTGAGAGTGAGAGTTTTGAAATCAAAGTCTTGCATCCCTCCTAGTTGTCAAAGTCTTGCATTCCTTCTAGATGGATGCAAACATATTTTGGATCAGTTTCAGAGTTCTGAAATCAACCACATATATGATTTATGATGAGAAATTTTTTAGTGTTATTGTGAATCGCCATATGATTGAGTATCCATATGGTTTTAACCGTTGGATCAAACTAACCAATTTAATCCAATAACTAACTAATTTGATTCAACGATTAAAAGATAAAGTCTCACTTAAGGATCATATATAAAGCCCTCACTATAGAATTCTTGATGTTCGAGTATCCACAGAATTTTGTTGACCAAAAGATATTTTTTGAGTTTCGTATATTAGGCCTACATTTTACTTATAGAAGAATAACTTAGAAGCCCAATTTGGCATTCAAGTAAAACAAGCTAATTTTGCCTAACGCATTTATCGTGCGAATTGTGCTCCCAGCCTTTACCAACCCAAATTTGCCTAACGCATCCAATGTCAGAAGTTCAGCCCAAAATTAGCATGGTTGCCGCCCAAAGTCATTCAATACTGGTTTTAATTAATTTAGTTCAAAATCATCTCGTTACTCCAAGGTTCATAGAAGGCCCGCAGACATTAGAAGGTGGGTTGTTCTAGTTGGAACAAAAATTTTAGCCATTTTTTTTTTAATGAAATAGGGGGGAAGAACCTCAAACACAGAAACTACACAGCAGTACTACTAATCAACTGGAACGAGAAACCCCTAACAAATCATCAATTAATAAAGATATTATTCAATCTGGAGCTGAATCAAAATAGCAAACTCTCAATCCCATATTGTAACTCTCATTTGCAAGACCATCAACCACACAATTTTTCTCTCTAAAAACATGCTACACCACACAATTCTCAATCTGATTCATAAGTTCCCCACACCTAACAACTAGGCCAGCAAGGGGGTGGGAATAAATCAAACAATGCTGATGAAGAAGGTGGACATCAACCTCTGAATCCACCTCTACAATCACCTTCGGCAGACTTTTAGTCACTGCAAGCTTTAGACCAAAAAACAACCCCCATAGCTCAGCTTCTAGGACCTGACCAACCCCTAAATTAACAGAAAAACCACCCAGCCAATCACCAAGTGAATTATGGATTACACCACCAGCACTAATTGTCCCGGAACTATTTCTTCGAGACCCATCAACATTCAACTTGAATCCCCCATTCTTAGGAGCTTCCCAAGACAGAGAAACCTAGACTTTATCAATTGTAGACATTAAAGCATAAGCATTCCTTAACCAGTCCTTAGCAGCATGTAAAATTATAATTTGAGGATGAATAGGCAACTCCTCCCCAAGATTAAAGACATATTTGTTTCTCCATTTCCAGATATACCAACAAAAAAAACCAAACATTAAACTCCAAGGCAAGCCAGATCATTATGGAAAAAATAAATTACTTATCAACCAAGGCTTCAGATCATTATGGAAAAAATGAGATTCCTGCGAAGGCAATAAAACACCTTGCCAAATTGCTTCAGCTTGAGCACACCCTTTCAGGATATGTAACACAGACTCAGAGCTCCACCCACAAATAACACAAGAATGATCCACGCTTAGATTCCGTATAACCCACTGCTCATTTGATAAAATTTTCTCTTGATACACCAACCACAAGAAAATTTTAATTTTTGGAGGAAGTTTGAGTTTCCACAACCCTTCCCAAAAAGGGTCCTTCCAACCATGATTTTGGAAGAGTAAATCATAGGCACTTTCAACAGTAAAAACCCCATTTGCAGTGGGTTTCCAAATCTGAGCATCACTCAAAGAACTACCAAAACCCACAGGGAAATTCACAATCTTTTGAACCAAGGCTTCACTAACCACAGTCCTCAATTTCTCAACATCCCACCAATCATCTTTCATAAAATCAGAAACCATGCACTCAGGCTCAAAAACATTGAGAACCCCATCATGCTGCATTAAAGGCACATCAAAAAGCCAACAATCCTTCCAAAATCGAACAGCATCCCCTTTTCCAATTCGCCACCTCAATCCCTAACTAAGCAAACTAGCTCCATGTAGAACACCTCTCCAGGTAGAAGAGCAGACTTTCCTATCTTTCAAAGAGCTATCTAGAATGGACTTACCCTTTAAATATTTATCTGCAAAAATCTTGGCCCACAGCCCTGTATCATGGCATTGAAGCCTCCACCCAACTTTAGCAAGAAGAGCTTGGTTCATATCATAAGATTTCTTAAACCCCAAACCACCTTGATTCTTAGGTCTGCAAACTAGGTTCCATTGGGAGAGATGAATCTTTTGCTTTTTTTTCACTTCCACCCTAAAAAAAGTTACGATTAATACGATCCAGTTCTTCACAAGTGCTCACAGGGAGCTTAATAGTTTGCATGGCATATATAGGAATAGCAGCAGTGACAACTTGAATCAAAGTAGCCCTCCCACCAAGAGACAATAAATTACTCTTCCAACCAGCCAAACGTTTATGAACCTTATCTACCAATCCATAATACGTATCTCTAGCGATTCTGGAATGAAGAATAGGCATCCCCAAATATCTCTCTAAATTTACAGTGAGAGGAGACCCACATATAGAACTAATCTCTCGAGCAACCTCCCTACTAGTGTTAGGAGAACAGAAAATCACAGACTTATCAAAATTTACTGCTTGGCCTGAAAGTTGACAAAACCTATCCAAACAGTGCTTCATGACCCTAGCTTGCTTAGAGCTAGCTTCAGCAAAGAAGATCAAACCATCTGCAAAAAAATAAATGAAACACTGCAGGCCCAGATTGAGATGCTTTAAGAGGTTTTCACCTTTTATTACTAACAAACTCCAACACAATATAAGATAGCTTCTCAATACATAACACAAACAAGTAAGGAGAGAGGGGGTCACCTTGACGAATGCCACTCTCAGGAGTAAAAGATTCAGTAACCTTTCCATTCATGCAAACTCTATTCTTCACAGTAGAAACACACGCCATAATAAGTTGAATAAACTGAGAAGGAAAACCCAACTCATTGAGAACATACTCTAGGAAATTCCAGTTCAATCTATCATAGGCCTTTGACAAATCCACTTTCCAAGCAAAAAACCCTTTTGTTCCCTTAGAAACTTGAAACTTATGCATAATCTCCTAAGCAATAACAATGTTATATGTGATATGTCTCCTAGGAACAAAACTGAACTGGTGAGGACTAATCAACTTAGCCATCAAAGGCCTCATCCGAGCAACAATTACCTTAGAGATAACTTTATAAATAGTACAACATAAGCTGATAGGCCGAAATTGAGCCATATTTTGGGGATTTGCAACTTTGAGAACAAGAGTAATCAATGTCTCATTCAATCTCTCTGGCACATGACCCTCCTGGAACACCTTACAAACCAAAGCACTAATATCATTGGCACACAAGCTCCAATGATTCTGATAAAAACCAGCTAGAAATCCATCAACTCCAGGCGCTTTAAAACTGCCAATATTAAAGAGACTAGATTGAACCTCTGATAACTCCACAGGACGCATCAAATCGGTAATATTCATTGACTCCAATCTTGGAAAAAAAATAATTAGGAATATGCCCTTGAAAAGAAACAACCTGGCCTTGAGAAAACAAGTTGGAAAAGTAATTTATTGCTAAGGTTTTCAAGCCAACAACCTCATCAACCCACTACATATTCTCATTTTTCAGTCTCTCCACCTTATTCCTCCGTCTCCTAAGTATTGTGGACATGTGGAAGAACTTCGTATTTCTATCCCCTTCTTGCAGCCACTGAACCCTAGATTTCTAGTGCCAGAAGATTGCTTCTTGATCCAGCAACAAATTAAAATCATTCACTAAAGAAGACTTGAGCTAGCTCAAAAACATGTTAGATTCTGAATACCAGCCAATCTAGCTCGAAGTCTAGCTTTTCTCTGCTTCAAGTGCCCAAAAACATCTCTATTCCATTGCTTTAAAGAAACAATTAAACCATAAGATTTATCTAGAGCAGAACCAGAAAGTTGACCCCATCTAAGCATAACAAACTCTTTAAACTTCTCATGCTTCATCCACATAGATTCAAACCTAAAAGGCATTTCACTAGGAAAAGAAGAGAATCTGGACTGCAAGCAAATCTTAATAGGACAATGATATGATTTTGTCCTAGGAAGATGCAAAACATGGGCATCGGCAAAGCTTTGTCTCCACTGCAAATTACACACCACCCTGTCAAGCCTTTCAAAAACCCTATTATTAGTCCAAGTGATTTTTGGGCCAGAGTAACCCAAATCCACCATACCATTTTCATTAAACCATTTCTTAAACCCTTTCAATCTACACAGAGAAGCTCCCCCCAATTTATCCTCCACTTGCAACATCTCATTAAAGTCCCCAACAAGCATCCAAGGTAAATTATGACAAGTAGCCACAAAGGAAAGGTAATCCTATAATTGCTCCCTTTTAATCCCACAAGGTTTGGCCTAAATTGCAATAAAACCCCAAGGAATTTGATTATTCCAATAAATACAAGCTGTAATAGCTTGGTCAGAAGTACCTAAAATATGGACATTGACATTCTTATCATTCCAAAGAAACCATAAGCCACCAGAAAAGCCCACCGGATCAACAATTTCAAATGAAGAAAACCCCAAAGACTTCACCATATTAATTGCCTTCTGCCCACTAATCCGAGGCTCACACACAAACAACATATCAACTGGATGGCAATAAACTAGGTCCACCACATTATTTCGAAACTTGGTGCACGCACCACCTCTAACATTCCAGCAAATTAAATTCATAAAAAACACACACCAAGAAGAGAAACCTTAGGGCTATACCCTAATTAAGATTCAAGAGTCATACATTTAACATTGTTGAATGTGTGACTAACAAACTCCCCACGAGTAGAATTGTTTTGTCCCTCAAACAAATCCATTTGATCATTAGGTAACCCACCATCATGAGCAGAGGAAACCAGAGAGGCTGTATCAATATATGTCTCAAACTCCTCTTCATGATCATTATCACTAGTGCCAATGTTAAGAGGTTGATGCCCCAAGATATAAACTCCCTTTGCATCATACTCATTAGCACCACTCACCTAATTATTTAACTGCTCTTGGACTGAAATATGTCTCTCCAACCTTTGACCACCAACCACCACCTTACCCTTGGTAACAAAATTACTATAAGTAGCTTTAATGTTGTCACAAGTATGCAAAGAACCCATATTCAGAGTCTTTTTGGCCTTGAAAGGGTTATTTGAAATGTCATTCAAAACTGGCTGAGAACCAGCTTTATTGGCCTTAGACTTAGTCCATACTTTTGGTCCCAAATCAACATTCTGTTTGAATGAACCCACTTGAGTTTTACTACCACTAGCAGACACCTCCTCCACACCAACAGTCTCATCCACTTCCCTTAAAACATCAAAACGAGACCCTTGACTCTCACTGCCAGAACCCTTGTTACCCATATCTTTAAACACAACCTTTGATTTTCTACGTGTTGGCACATTCATCCAAGGCCCTCGCAGACCTCCCAAAGTACCATCAGCACCTTCCTTACCCATAACAACATCAGTTCCTACAGCAGCACCATCATCTGAAACCTGTCTCTCCCAACCCACAATATCATTCACAGTAGCCTTCAACTCACAATTATCCCGCTTATGCCCATATCTACCACACAAGTAACATATATCAGGAAGACTTTCATATTCAATGTTATACCAAGTTTGATTTATCTACACAAATGTCTCAAATGGCTTAGTCAAATCCAACTCAATACAAAGGCGAGCAAACTTCCCCCCTGTTCTGAGAAGTAGTAAGGGCATCAATTTTTAAGAGTTTCCCCAATAAGTTTCCAATCCTTTTTAACGCCTAAACATCAAAACACTCCAACTGAATTACAGAAACACGAATCCAATCAGCCATTCTAGTGATTTTAGTTGTTGCTAGACAAAACCCAAACCTCCATTTTTGCATAACCATATATTGTCCTGCAATGATCCAAGGCCCTCTAGTTAGCACAAAATTGAGATCCTCCTCCAAATCAAACTTAACTACAAAGTAGTCATTCACCAAATCTACCAATTTCCAGCCTCCCTTCAAACACCATTTTTGCTGCAAGCGAGCATGCAGATAATTTATACGTATGTGATTGCCCAAGGATCTTGATAATCAAAGCATTCTCCCAAGGCTTGCACAAGCGAGACATAGCCTGATCAGAAAACTGAATACAAGCACCGCTGTAACACCCCATCCCTAAATTAATATTTAGTCATTAAATTATTCAAGTGAAAGATATCTTTACCCCCGAGAGTGTAATAAATTAAATAATTAAGTTGAGTTGTTAAAATAAAAGAAAATAATTTGAAAATTAATATAATAAATTAAGGAGAATTTGGAATTTTAAATAATAATTAATATTTAAAGGGGCAAAAATGTCATTTTAAGTTTGGGAAGGAAGTTGGGGAAGTGAGCCACACTGTTACATTGGGCTCATTGATACGAGTCCGTGGGTATATTGTGGGCTCAAATCGGAGTAATAATGAAGAAGTTACGATCAAATGAAGTTCAGTGGCATAACCGTAAATATTTCGAATTTCAGTTTTTAAACCCAGATTTTTTTTCTCCTTCGGCTGCGCGACGAGCTGAATTTGGACTGCGATTTCTCTCCACTCCGATCTCCGTTTTAGGCAAGGCCAGTCCGAAACGAACCATAACACTTTCCTCTTCCAGCCTCCGGCCATTTCCTTCTCGATCCGCTCTCTTGGTTGCCGGAAAATCGAGATGAGCAGGCGGTCTCGACAGTTTTTCAACCAATTTTTGGGGAGTTCTTTCTCCCTCCTCCGACCACCAATCGAGACGAGTAAGGTATGATTTTTCACCTATTTTTCATGATCTAGCTGATGGTTGGGTAGGTTTTGATCGAATTGTAGTGTAGGTAGATCAAATCTCGAGTTAAAGTTTCAGCCGGTATTGAGGTTAGGTTTTGAGCCACTTAGGGCTCGAATTGGATCTTCCCATAGTTGAAGAAAGTGTTCGGGAGGCCGAGAACTAGCTGTAGATGGAAGGATAGCTCCCGGTTTGGAGTTTGTCCGAATGCCCAATTTTATCGCTTTTTAGGCCTCGGATCTGCCAGCGCGTGTTCCCACGCGCCGGCCCACTTTTAATTGTCAATATTTAATCCTAAATTATCCTTACATCATCACGAGCGCGTAGGCGTGCTTGGATTGCAATTTGGAGTTCGTATGACAGTCGAACGGATTTACGCCTATTGCGTGTTATCCGGGTTCGATGTGTTTGGACCGTCGGATTGGTCCCAATTATTAGTATGTTGATCTAGAAAATTCCAGGATCGTATAGGATTCGGCAGATCGAGAATCGAGTCCCGGATAATCCGAAATCGCGAACCCTAGGGTTTGGGTTACGGAAAATCATCCGACCGTCCGATCATACGATCGTGAGCAATCCGACCGTCCGATCGAGACCAAAATTTTGGGACATGTGTCATAGGCATAGTGGAACCTTTAGGAACTCTCAGATCAGAATTTTGAGGTCGTGGACCCCACGAGGTCCCGGGTTGACATTTTGTTACTTTATCGCTTTTTGAGTCCCGAGTTTCTGTAGACCATTCTAAACTTGAGAAAAGCTTATGTGGGCATAGGAATCATCTTAAATTTGATGCACGCACTTCTAGGAGCCAAGGGTCGGAGATTTTTATTTAAATATTATATTGAGCCATTTTATTAATAAAATATTTTGATGGTTTAATAAGGCAACCGGGCACAGACTGACCCGCATGAGGGACCTTCGAAAGGTCTAGCTAGCACGGACCAGTAGTGAGTGGACGTTTGTTTTATAAGTGGTTTTCCTGAAATATTGCATGAATGATTTAATTATGGTTTTAAGGATTATTCTTGCTATAATGGTCTTTAAATGAAAAATGGGTTATTAATTGCTCATGGATGATTTCAGTTTGGTTTCTACTTCCGAGTTTTCGGTTTGATTTGAAATGATCTTAAATATTTATGCATGTTGATAAATGTGTTTGGCTTAGAAGTTAGTATGATTTGTGAATGTTTTATGAATATTAATTGATTGGTGCATAATTACATATCATTTTGTACCCTTCTAACTTATGATTTGGTTATGTTTTTGAGTTAAACTTGTGCTTTTAATCTATTTTGTGTTTGTTTCAGTATAATAAGCTTAAAACTCATTAAATGCATTTTGGAGACAAGTTAGCTCAAAACGGTGTCTGCAGATCAGTCAACTTCACGGATGGGACTGTACTTTCTCAAGAAGAACCAGATAATGTGCCATACATCATTGGAAAGATACGGAAGTCTATTTTCTGGAGCATTTTACGGTTCATGATTCCGAGTCTTCTAGAAAAAGTTATACAAGTTTTGGCAGCTTAAGGTCAAAATCGGCAGGATCTGCATTACTGGGCCAAAAATCACATTTGAAGGTCTTTCCGATTTTTCCTTGAGCTGGGCTGCATATGCTTGGAAAGATAATTCAAAGAACTTCAAGATCCATATTTTTCCAGATTTTTCAGAATTGAGAAACAAGCCCAAAATGAGCCCAAAAGAAGACTGCAATGCATTGTCAAACATGACATATGCATGATGAAATGTTATTGATTGTGGGAAAGTTTGGTGAAGCATATTCAATACATATAATTGGAGTGGAGTTTTGCAGCAGCCAAATGAAGTAAAAGAAGATGAAGTGGGAGTTGCAACACTAAGCTTAAAGACAAGAAGAATTGTTTTCAAATGCAATTGTGTGTTAGGTAAAGTTGGTGAATTAAGTGTTGTAAGTTGGTGAAGTGAGTTTTGTAGGTAGAAGCAATACTTAATTCAGATTTTCACTTCCCCTAGGCCTATATATAGTGAGTTTCTCCAAGCTTGTAAACACACCCCAAGGGGGGGAGCTCTCAAACATCTCTCTAGAGCTCCTCTCCCTTCTCTCCCTCAAATTCTCTTAGTTTTCTTTTTAGTTCTCAATTGTTGTAACAAAACCATTTTGCTTTTTAGTTGTAATTTATTTTTCATTGTAATGTAATTTCTTTTCTTTAGTTTTCAAGTTTAATTAGTTTCCAAGTTTCAATTATAGTTCTTGTTCTTATTCATTATGCTTATAAGTTAATATGCTTGTTTGAATGAATAATCACCATTAAAACTTGTATGTTAGCTATCTTGGTTTGAATTAAGAATAGACACCATGCATTAATTCAAATTGAACTATGAATAGGAAGAGTATGTATGGACATTCGACAACATGGATTAGATACATGCTTGGTTGTTTAAAACATTCTTCTATGCTTAATGGATTTCTAATGCTTAATTTAGGTTCGACAAGAAGGATCTAATTAGGGAATTAGGGATACAAGGTTAGGACCAAACACCATGGCTTAATCATACTTTAGCTAGAATCAATCTGTGAATCTAAATTGAACTTGGTAACTAATTTGCTTGAGTTAATTTCTTTTCTTTCTTTCTTGTTGTATTTATTTTCTTTTCATTTCTATTTTGTGCAGGGAATCAAATTGAATCAATCTATCATCAATCCTCGTGGGATCGACCTCGTACTTACACATGCTATACTACCCAACGCCTCGTGCACTTGCGAGTTAACATTAATTAAGGCTTTAACTTTCTGAGCAGTCGGTTCGTTATGAGATGTTTGGAAACATTTATGAATATTGATAGATATGATAAGTTATATATATATATATATACACGTGTGTTGAATGATTTGAAACTGAATTGTTGCCTTCGGAATTATCGATGTCTTCGGACATCTCGGTTGCCTACGGATTATATATGGTTGCCTTCAGATATAATGATGTCTACGGACATCCCAGTGGCTTTCGGATATAAAATGTCTTCGGACAAGTGTTGCATTCAGATAATGATATGTCTACGGACAGTTGTTGCTATCGGTATTGGTTATGTCTGCGCCTGTATGACATTATGCCCCACGTGTCTCGGGGACGCCCGAACCTTGAGGAGTGCGGAAGTGGCTTAGGTTTGACTATATGTCCCCTGAGTCTTGCGAGGACGTGGCTTGGGTTGATTATATATCTCCTAAGTCTTGCGAGGACGCGGCTCGGGTCGACTTTGTGTCGCCGAGTCTTCCGAGGAAATGGAATTAACGGTAATGGAAATTATATGGAATTGATGGGCTGCGTTCTCGGGTTGACTTTGTATCACCGAGTTCTGCGAGGATATAAAGGACTTTGTTCGCCACCCTGATCTATTTTTCTGCACAGGGTTGGCCAGGATCCCTAGCCACCTGCCTAATTATATTGCACATGTGGTTAGATAGTTTGCCCCTCCTTGGTTGCCTTCGGAATAAATGAGATACCCTTGATGGGTGATAGCAGACTATATACAATATGCGAAGGGTTGCAGGTATGGTTTTCTGGGAAAAGTTTAGTTATCCAAATGTTGAGATAGTTTTGATAAAGGAATTGAATAGTTAATATGTGACTTCCTGCATGGTATTCAACTATATAACTTGTGGAAATCAGGGTAAATATTGATTCTAGATTTGGTGATTGGTTTTCTTGATTAAAAGAACTACGTGTGGCTTGTTCCCTCAGACAGGGGTACGTAGGCAACCTAGTTTTGACTAGATGCAGCCACAAGGAAGGATACTATGGAATTTGGTTGTGGAGTTGGTTTCAATATCTATTTATTATTTTAGTTAAGTTATATCCGAACTTATGTGCGGGCCAAGGCTCGATTGATTTTTGAATTATGTGCTTTGTTGGATGTCGAATTCTAATCAACAGATATTCTTTACATAATTTGGTTGATATTAATGTTGTGCACATAAGTATTTTAATTACTGAAACGATTGCATATGGACGTTTGGTTAGGATTCACTTTGGATTGGATAAGACGTTAAGAAATGAAGTTTTAGTTGTTGAAGTTATTTTGAGATTATTAAACTGTGTTTTATAGGTGAAATTGAATTTGGGAAACGTTCAATTTACAGGGGAGACTGCTGAATTTTTGGCAGAAGTTGAACTAAGGTTTAATGCAATTTTGAGTAGAAGGGCAATTTAGTCAATTATGCTCGGCACCTGCCAGGTGTCAGACACGCATAGGGTTCGGCTCGGATTCTAAAGTGGAATTTGGGTTTGGTCCTGTCAACCGCGATCCTCTTTCGAAATAACTGCATCCTCCAGAGAATTAACATCTATGCCCACATTTTTAACCAAATCAACTTTATTCATCAACTTATCACGAAAACTCACCTGACCAGCAGACAAATTAGGCATCAGATGGGATTCAGACTCCATCTTCGAGCTCAGATAAGACTCATCAAGTAGATCTGACGCCAGCTCATGATCCTCAGCAGCTCAACTGCGTTTGGTTAGGCGAGAGTTCGACCAAAACACACCAGGAGATCTTGGCTCCATGAGCAATGAAGGTATAGGAGATCAAACCCCAATAAAGAACCTAGATTCAGGCTTGGAAACCGCCTCAGACGGCAGTTTCCGGAGAGGACCAGCGAAAGCCGAAAATGCAAAGAAAATCTCCCGCACGTGAGGCACGTACCAAAAACGATCCTTTTGTTTATTTCTTTGTCATAAACCTACCTATTTAAGCGAAATTTATATTTGAACATTATTCAATTAATTCTCTCGGAATACGCCAACAAGGCCTAGTGAAAAATGACATTAACTTGTAAACTAGTGGTTTTATGTTCGAATCCCCATGGCAACTTGGTAGTGTGTGCGTGTGTGAGAGAGAAACTCACATCCCCCTTATAGTTTAGACTAACGTTTCTATTAAAAAAAAATTAAAAAAAAATTTCTCTTGTAATACATAAAAACAAGCGCAAAATGGCATTGTGACCGTGGAGTCTAACTTGGTGACGGTCGAACCTGGTGGTCGTCGAATTGGACACGGCCAACTCTGGTGGTCTGATTAGTCAAGTGGATGTCGGGTTATTTACGAGGGTCATTGACTAAGGTTCTACAGTCACTGTGTTATGCCCGGGGGTCAAGTGTTGAGGTTCGATTAGGGGTGGCAATGAGTTTTGTGGTGTCGGGTATTAACGAGTTAAAAATCTTCAACATGAATACAACCCGTTTATTAAACATTTCAGAAACGTCCCAACCAAACACAACTTGTTTATTATACGGGTAACATGACAGGACCCATGTACCCGTTCACTAAATGTGTTGGATTGAATTTTTATTTAGGTTAACCTATTAACAGTTTAATTTGCTTGGCACGTTTAACTTGTTTGACTCGTTTAGCATATTAGAAAACATTTAATCTATTAAATTTGGTAATTATAATATAACTCATATATGCTAAGAAACTTATGATGATATTGAAAATATTATTTTAAAAAATTTAATGTTTAAAAAGTTAATATTAACTCTTTTTTTGGCCAAAGGTTAATATTAACTCTTTAAACTAACAAAATCAAATAGGTTTTTGTTTTAGAAAATTAAATAGGCTATATGATGGCTTATGAATGGGTTTACACGACTCATTTATTAAAAAAGCTGAGTATTTTAATAAACGGGTTAGTGGGTTCACGTGAACCCATTTATTAGTAGATAAATTTGGTAACAATCAATAAAATGGAAAATAATTAAAATATAGTAAATGAGCTTGTTTCGTTTTGGACTTAGTCATGTGTTTTGGAATTTTTGTTAGATTGAGGTAAATGGGCCTTCACATGTGCTGTAGGCTTTGTTAAATTGTGTTTAACGTTACGTTTCTACTCTTTTCTACTTTTCTACGCATCTCCACACTTTCACCGATCACCACCTTCTTAGACCTCTCTCTCTCTCTCTCTCTCTCCTTGTCTTAGCCCACAGCCCCTCCCCTCCTTTCGTTATAACCAAAAACACCCCCAATGATATCTTCCGCGTCACGCCCCCAATGAACAGTATTGCAGAGTCGAGAGGTTCCGAAACCAAGTGGTGGAACCAAAATCTGAATTGGCGAAGTCGGTGGCGAGCATACTCTCAGGGAACCAAAATCTGAGAATGAGGGAAGGCCGATCCCGCTACAACAAAATCTACGAGTTCAACTACTCCATCAATGGCCTCCCCTGCCACATGCTCGTCACCTCCGTCACTGGCCACCTCATGGAGCTCGACTTTGAATGAAGACCGCTTCCGCAAGTGGCATGCCTGCGACCCTGCCCTTCTCTTCACCGCTTCCGTCCGCAAGTTCGAACCTCAGGTCCCCTCACCTCCTCCATTTCTTCCAATCTCTCTCTCTCTCTCTCTCTCTCTCTCTCTCTCTCTCTCTCTCTCTCTCTCTCTCTCTCTCTCTCTCTCTCTTTGTGTCTAGTGTGTATGTCTAGGTTTTTGATATATTAGGCTAGGTTTTGATATATTGTCTCCTTATTGCTGGTTTTGTCAAGTTCAGAGTCTGTAAATAGGAAAAAAATTGGGTGCTCGTTTTTGTTCTGTGGAATGTGTGATAAGAAAAGTATTTGCAAATTTTTATTATTATTGAAAATTTGATTTTTAGTGAACAAATTCATCATTTCTGAATTTAGACGGAGACATAATGGGTGCTGTACTATAAATATTAGCAGTGGTCAGTCATACATACGCAAAATCGTTCTTTTAGGCTCCCCTCCTTTTTAGACCAGCAGCGTTTGATTTTTGCTGGCTAGCAGCTTGAAGATGGTCACACCTTGGCTGACTATAACATCCATAAAGGTCAATTTTTCTTTTTCTTATCTAGGTTTTGAATTGACTGGCTTCATTTTTTTTATTATGGAGTCTAATTTGGTTGCTCTGTTTGATTCAGATTCATCTTGGTTATATAGGAATTGTTTGATCTAATATAAAGGAACATTCGGGCCACTTGAAAGCGTTCTACACCTTCAAAGCCTGAAGTAAGGCCTGAAGCAAAGCCTACAGAAGCGGTGACTACTGCTGAGTCTTGGCCTATTGGGAAACAGAAGCATTGATCACCACAAACTGCATTGCAGTTTCCACAAACTGCATTGTAGTTTTCAGTTTCTGTTGCAATTGCAGTTTTCGTTTCTGTTTAATTACAATTGGCTAAATAGATTGGCAAGATTATAAACGACAATGTTGTGTGTACGTTAGATGATTATTTAGTGTCTATGTTGAAGGGCACAAAACCCAAAAGAAATAGAATTGTTATGCAGTTTCTGTTTTTGTTGTGTTTTTATTATAGTTGTAAATGATTTTTGTTTTCATTTTACTTCATTGATATATGCATTGTTTTGTTTTAGAGTGGTATTGTATTGCAATTTATATATAACTCTAGAGTATGATGGATCCGTAAACAAATCGTGCGCGAATTGATGTTCGATAAAACGGAAACTGCATTGCGGAAAACAAAAATTGCAATGTAGAAAACGAAAAATGCATTGCAGAAAACGGAAACTGCATTGCAAAAACAAAATTGCATTGCAAAAAACGGAACATGCAATGCAGAAAACATAACGTTGTCCTTGAATAACCTATTTTACATTATAGGTGGTCTTCAGTCTGAAGCGCTAAAATTTGTCCTTGGTACTACAAGAAATTAACCATTTTGCTCTTAGTTTTATACAGACCAGAATTACATCACTGTTATATGCTTACATTTATTTACTTTTATGCATTGCAGAAAATGGAAACTTCATTGCAGAAAACAGAAATTACATTGCAAAAAACAGAAACATGAATAACCTATTTTACATTCTAGGTGGTCTTCAGTCTAATTCCCTCTCTCTCAACATATCTTGAATAAAAAATATTGTTTTGTTTTGTTTGACTCTAGAGCTCAGCATGCACGATTTGGTACAAATTCTTAAATAGCGAAACAAAATAAACAAAATAAATTATAATAAAAATTGATATCTCGGATTGCTTAAAGCTGTGCCAATCAAACCAATTCAAACTGCAATAAAAGCAGAAAATAAAAATCAAATCAAGTGCAAATATCAGAATATCTGGTCCGAGGGTCACCTGGTTGGGTTCGGTGTCTCCGAGTTTGGTCTGATGGCCACCATGCCATTACTAGAATATCTGGTTTTGAGAACAATTATTATTTGTGCTCTTTAAATCAAAAGACACAATTATTCTTGCTCTATATTGATTGCCACAATGCAACCACTTCAAAATAGTCAATCTCATGTATAGGAGTTTTCATTGTTCATAAGGCACGATTTTACTTTTTCGTGCCTTAAATTCAAGACTTTTGAGCACGGATATGTGATATATTGACAACATCGATTGATGCTTTTGATTTGGCTTTTGTACATGGACACAAACCATTCATTTGTGCCCAATGTATTTACTTTTTTATAAAAAATTATTAAGGTTGCCAAAAAACCAACGCGCCACTCTCTCCACCTACACACCAGCACCAGCTCTTACATCCCTCCACCACCCAAATCAACAACAGTTCACCTCTCTCTCTCTCTCTCTCTCTCTCTCTCTCTCTCTCTCTCTACACCACCGCCACTTCCTACTTCTCTTTCTCCACCACCTCCACTCTCTCTCTCTCTCTCTCTCTTTTCCACCACCGCCACTTTCTACTTCTCTTTCTCCACCACCTCCACTCTCTCTCTCTCTCTCTCTCTCTCTCTCTCTCTCAAGTAATGCAAACACAATGAGCTCACTAAAATTAAAATTTTCAACCAAACTAATACAAATACATACATAATTAGATTTAAAAACTGTATAAATGAAAATTATGCAAAGGGTTATCTGCCCAAAAACACCCTGAACTATCACGCTTGTCGAACTGTCCACCCTGAATTTTTTTTCCTGCCAATTTAGCCATCGTAATTTCTTTTATCGCCAATTTACCCACCACCGTCAATTTTTTACACTTCCATCCAATTTTCCGTCAATTATTAGGGTAAATTTGACATTTTACAAGGTATAGTATTAAGAAAAATAAAGAAAATGTAAAAAAACAAAAACATAAAATATTTAAAAACTAACCCGCACCTCTTCCTCCCCACCCGCCCCAACCCACCTTCCCCACTCCCTCCACCGTAACCCAAACCCAAACCCAGCCAACCCCATCGCTCTCCTTTGCTTACACAACCATCACCTCCTTTGCTTACACAACCACCATCATCAGCACATAGAATAGACAACTCATGCTTTCAGAACCCAATAATAAAAATATTCAATGTAACTCATTTTGCAGTACCACCACCCAACGAATGCCACACCTGAAACCCTGCAACACCAAATCACAAATCACAATTAGGGTTTTACCAAACCAAAATTGAAAACCCCCAATCTCAAAAATCCCACTAATTACAGTTAGGGTTTGGTCATTTCAGTGTTCATACATACCTCGCAAACAGTCACAATTCTCCGCCTCTTTACGAACCTCATCTAGAACCGAATCGATCAACTCTGCACCCTCAGTGTAATGGCCTTTAGCCCAATTGTTTCTAGCACCCGAGTGACCGAAAACAAAGTTATCATGTCGGAAGATCTGGCCATATGGCCCAGATCTGATGCTGTCCATGGTGCCAGACTCCAGATCCATGAGCATAGCTCGAGGAACATATCGACCACCACTAGCTTCGTTGTTGTAGACGTTGACTCGCTCGAGCTGAAGCTCAGAGTCACCATGGTAGCGCTGGTGGACGAGAATACCTCAACAGTTGAGGCACATGGCATTCACGTGGTTTTTTTAATAGAGATTTGGATGGAATTTGCTAAAAACTGACGGTGGGGGTTAAATTGGTGATAAAAAAAAAATTATGAGGGCTAAATTGGCAGGAAAAAAAATCCATGATGGACATTTCGACAAGCGTAATAGTTCATGGTGTTTTTCAGCAAAAACCCTTATGCAAATACACAATTTGCTCACTCAAATTAAAACAGTCAACATCTTTCAATACAGTCAAAGCAACATTGCTTTGTCTTACAATTGGAACAGTGGACAACTCCAAACTTATTACGCTTGTCCTACAAAACACATACTTTTCATTTTCGTTCATTTCACAAAGAACGTATTCAACAATCCATAAGAATTTATAGCAGCACCCAAGAGAGAGAGAGAGACAGAGAGACAGAGAAAATTATTCAAATTTAGATATTTCACCGCTTTCAATTTATAATTGTTCATGGAATTCTTATAATATGTTTCCTTCTGATTGATCTGTTTGAATTTTCTTATTCTTGGTCGTATTATTCAGCTGCTCCAAGTGCTTTTCAAAGTGGGAATGCTGTGGTTAGGAAGGATGGTGGGAAAAATTGGGAAGATAAGGAGAAGGTAGGCATCAGTAAAATCGAAGGAGGAGAATAAATGAGGCTCATTTTGGGTTTCTAGAGATAGAGTTATGGTCTTGAGGAAAGCAATGGATGGAGGAGGAGTACTGATGAGGAAGGCAAAAATATATAAAACCTTTCAATGCTGTGGGTAGTTAATGGTGACAGGACCCGACCCAGATTCCATCCCGGAACCTGTACCGAAACCCTGTTGACTTGCCCGACATCAACCCATTTCGGGCCCACATACTAACAGAAACCCTCTTCCAGAAAACAAAAGTGAAAGGGGCCAAGACTTCTGCCAAAAAAGGGCAAAGTCTCCCCTAAAACAAGTGTAGACATCAAAATTTTGGCGAATTAAATTCCTTCAAATGAGAAAATAATTAGGGTTTGGTGGATTAAATTGCGGGTCCCATAATTCGCCCACGTGGAGTACAACTCATCAAAATTGGATTAGTTGTCAAAAGTGACACGTGTCGACATCCGACGGAGTGCATCAAACGGCTCAAAGCAAAGACAAAATCAAAGGGAAGAATCTTCCATAATTGACTTTGATTTAAATCAAAATAAATCAAATCAATTAATCAAAGATAATTTGGTTAAATTGCCTAATTATCGGAATCGATTTTAAATTAAATCAGAATTCCACGAATCAAGGTCCTAAAGATGGAAAGTTCTTTAGGTCAAGCATCCTGCTGGAGCCTATAAATAGGAGGCTCCGAGACAAAGGAAAGGGTCCAGAAAAAATAAACTCAAGCACTCAGAAAAATCAGAAAACTCTCTGTATTCTTCACACAATTTTGGAAGAGCCATCAAGCACCACAAATACGTGCGGTTCCTCTACCCTAGAAAAGCCAAATCACCAAACAAGTCTTGTGCTACCCGTTTGATCAAGATCAAGTCTATACGACCCTTGTGTCAAACACAAACCTAAACTCTCAAGTTCTTCATCAAGCTCGTGGAGAATCAACAAGCATAACAAACACGTGCCGATTCCTTCACCTCAAAGTCGAAGACTTTCCACCGCGTGACACTACTCGTGGTCCTGACGTGCTCGAGATCAAGCCGTGACGGCCCTCGACGAAGTCTCAAATTCCGATTCAAGATCAAGTGCTTGGCACCCTTGAACCGTACATACCATTGGAGATCGAATAAGAGGAATTTCTTTTATTTTTGTAAAAGAATACCCACAGAGATTGTAACCTACACACTTGATAAATCAATACAAACATTATTTTGTACACGTGTTCTTGTCTTATTTGTCGCAGGAAAATTCATGTTTACAAATTTGGCACGCCCGGTGGGATCTCTCTGCCTCTCATCTCTCTCTCTAAGTTC
Source organism: Prunus padus (assembly GCA_024362665.1). Lineage (NCBI taxonomy): Eukaryota > Viridiplantae > Streptophyta > Magnoliopsida > Rosales > Rosaceae > Prunus > Prunus padus. The sequence continues at coordinate 15,832,906 of JANFAM010000010.1, read as the reverse complement.
CAAACCCAACTAGTCCAGTCAAGGCGATGGCTTCCAAGAAGGTTGATGTTGTTCTGACCAGCAGAGGCAAGATCGTTAGCACCTCTATTGCAAGCAGAGACTCTGCCGGTGTTGTTGCTCGAAGCAAGACGAATGCCTTCCTTTCAACCCGACGCACTACTTCCACTCCACCTTCGTCCAAGTCGAAGGAAGTCATTGAGAAGCACAGGACGGTCATCACCCGAAGCAAGGCCAAGGCGATTCCCGCAACCCAACGTGTCACTTCCATACCGACTCAAGCCAAGGCGAAAGATGTGAACCGAAGGCGTGAACTCATCAATTTGGCCTCCTTGGGGCAAAGAAGAATACCCCGAGCAATCGAGCAAAACTCTCGGAATGAAGAAATGAGTTTTTCGGGCTCGAAGAATTCAAGAGAATGCTCACTCTCGCTTTGTTTGAGACGACTTAAGCACGTGCTCATACCATGGATCCCCGTCGGACGACCAACATAAGAAGATTTCCATGAAACCATCGGCGCCCATAGGTGAGTCTTATTCTATGGCCATGCAGGTTATGATGATAGGAGTTACCTCAGCTGATGAACAACTAGCTCACATGGCCCAAGCAATCGAAAAGCTAACGAAGACCATTGAAGAGAAGGACATGCAGATTGCATCGCTCGTGAGCAAGTTAGAAGCAAAGCAAGGTGAAGAGTCAAATAAAAGCTTGTCTCATCCCGAGAAGGAGGCACGTCAAGAGTTCACCTCGACCAAAAAGAAGCGCCCAAGTGCGATTCCATTTCGGTGGCGTCCTTGTCCGTCCAACAACTCCAAGACATGATCGTCAACACCATCAAGGCTCAGTATGGTGGTCCTTCTCAAGATTCACTTATCTATTCCAAGCCTTACACCAAAAGGCTAGACAACCTTCGAATGCCAACAGGTTATCAACCTCCAAAGTTCATGCAGTTTGACGGAAGAGGCAATCCTAGACAACATGTTGCCCATTTCATCGAGACGTGCAACAGTGCTGGCACCGATGATGATTACCTTGTGAAACAATTTGTTCGCTCACTCCGAGGCACTGCATTCAACTGGTACACTGACTTGGAGCCCGAGTCAATTGACAGCTGGGAACAGATGGAGAGAGAATTCCTCAACCGTTTCTATAGCACTCGTCGCTCAATTAGCATGCTAGAGCTCACTAGCACAAAGCAACGAAGAGACGAACCCGTCGTTGACTACATTAATCGTTGGCGTTCCTTAAGCCTCGACTGCAAAGATCGAGTTTCAGAGTTATCGGCAGTGGAAATGTGCATTCAAGGTATGCATTGGGGTCTACTTTACATTCTTCAAGGGATCAAACCTCGTAGCTTTGAAGAATTGGCCACTCGAGCGCATGACATAGAGCTAAGCATCGCTAGTCACGATGAAATGGAGGACATGGTGAGCGATCATCAAAATGACACGCCATCAAGAGATGGGGTGGACTCTTTGAAGACACGTATCATGGAGTCAATGTCGATCAGTGCCACTCCAATGAAGGTCTTCACTCGAGGCAAGAAAAATGGGAGGAAGGCCAAGCCGACTCAAGATCAAGAAACACAACGACGCTCCCTAAAAGAAATGGAAGAGAAGAAATATCCTTTTCCAGACTTCGACGTAGCAGGCATGCTGGAAGACCTACTCCAAAAGAAGGTGATTGAGTTACCCGAGTGCAAACGGCCTGAAGAGATGAATCACGTCAACCACCCAAAATACTGCATGTACCATCGCGTCATCAGTCACCCGGTGGAAAAGTGTTTCGTGTTGAAAGATCTCATCATGAAGCTAGCACAACAAGGGAGAATTGAACTGGATCTTGACGAAGTGGTAGAGTCGAACAATGCCACAATCTCGTTTATATCCTTTGATTCGGCACCTTTGCCTTCACTTCAACCACTGGGGGCATTCTCCGAGACCCGTCAACTCAAGCCATATGAGTGTGCTGGAATGTTAAGTCAAGGTAGTGACGATTCATCCAATGACAAAAATGAAGGATGGACATTGGTCACTCAGAAGAAGGCGCATAAGACGAGTGAATTTTTGCCAAGAAATTCTCAGTCAAAAAGACGTCTAAGCAAAAGAAGTTCTCCTCGACCACCTCAAAGGCATAGAGGAAGTAAATCGTCAAATATGAACAAAGTGGTTCCAAAAGATGAACTCTTGAAACAAGGGTCACCTAGTCTGATCACGCTACATGAATTCTTCCCAGAAGGATTCTTCAAGAATAATTTGCCAAGCACCTCCTCGCGATGCAACTCATAAGGAAACGGCTCCATCGCACCGCACGGTAGCCGCATGAGGCACCAAAGCGCTCCATCGCTGCACGAGCTGAAGCGCATGAGGCACCAAATCGGCTCCATCGCTTTGCACGAGCTGAAGCGCATGAGGCACCAAAGCGCTCGCTTCGCACGAGCTGAAGCGCATGAGGCACCAAGCGCTCCTTCGCTGCACGAGTTGAAACCCCGCCGAGGCACCAACGCTCCTTCGCACGGTGAAGCGCATAAGGCACTAAATCGCTCCTCGCACTGAGCCAAAAGCGCATAAGGCACCAAAATCGCTCCATCGCACGCACGAGCTGAAGCGCATAAGGCACCAAAATCGCTCCATCGCTGCAGTACGAAGCGCATGAGGCACCAAAGCGCTCTTCGCCGCGCACGAGCGAAGAGCGCATGAGGCACTAAGCGCTCCTTAAATGCGCCACGAGTTGAAACCGCATGAGGCACCAAGCGGCTCAGCCGCACGAGTGAAAGCGCATGAGGCACCAAAGCGCTCCGTCCTTTGCATGAGCCAAAAGCGCACAAGGCAACTGCAAACGCTCATTCGCCCGCGACGAGCCAAAAGCGCACAAGGCACCAAATCGCTCCTTCGCTGCACGAGCCGAGCTGTATAAGGCACCAAATCGCTCCTTCGCTGCACGAGCCAAAACTGCATAAGGCACCAAAATCGCTCCTTCGCCCGACGAGCCAAAAGCGCACTAGGCACCAAATCGCTCCTTCGCTTGCGGTGAGCGCATAAGGCACTAAGCGCTTTTAGCACCGCACAAGCGGCGCATAAGGCACCAAATCGCTCGCCTGCATAAGGCACCAAATCGCCTCCCGTGACGAGCGACGCAGACAAAGCACAAAATCGCTCTTTCCACTGCATGAGCCGAAAGCGCATAAGGCACCAAATCGCTCCGATCCACCTGCACTAGTCAAAGCGCACGTAGCACCAAATCGCTCTCCGTCGCTGCCGCAGTCGAAGCGCATAAGGCACCAAATCGCTCCGCTTTGCATAAGGCACTAAATCGCTCGCTTTGCATGAGCTAAAGCGCAAGCTGCCCAAAAAAAAAAAATATTGAACTACGTCATGACTTGATCCCTTCTTTTTCTAGAAGTGCACGTAGGCAACTCATAAAACCACTTTGAGTTTAGTCACATGTCAAAAATAAATTTGGAGTTTCTCACCGGGTTTGGCACCATTCGACTCCGATTCAACAAGTCAGGGCTACATCAACATCATTCATTCAACACTAAGGTGGCACTCAGTCTATCCATGTCTTACACCGTTTACTGCCTTAGGCGTCGTCAAATGAATACATTGCCTCATTCTCAGTGCAATTTGTAGTTGACCTTGACATGTTCCTCCAAAAGCTTCACTACGGACCATTTTATGGTGGATCATGCACGAAAAAAGAAGAAGAAGAGAAAGGTAGAAGTCGTCTTGGGAAGGTATATGTGCTCGATCGAGTTGGGCGTTCTCCATCACCCAAAGCCTAAGCGCTTGAGCGGGCCCTCGCCAAATCGGAGAAATGGTTTGGACCCAGCGAAATAGGACGCTTCACGTTCTTCGCTTGTTCTCCATCACGTAAAGCCTAAGCGCTTGAGCGAGCCCTCGCCAAATCGGAGAAATTGTTTGGACCCAAGCGAAATAGACGTCCTCGTTCTTCGCTTGTTCTCCACCACGTAAAGCCTAAGCGCTGAGCGGGCCTCGCAAATCGGAGGCTGGTTTGGACCCAGCGAAATAGGACGCTTCACGTTCTTCGCTTGTTCTCCACCAGTGGTTTCTTAGTCGCTGAACAGCTACAAAACAAAGGAGAAAGGCGCATATAAGAACCCAAATTTATTTTCAAAAATAAATAAAATACAGCAAATATATATATATATTGAAGGATTTGGAGCAGCCCAAAACTGCTCAAGACACAGCCCAGGCCCGAGCCTCCTCTGCTCCAGCCCAAACAATCTGCTCACAGGTCCCAGCGTGGCCTAGCTTCTCTTCGGCCTCTGCTCTAAGCCCAGCGTGCAGCTCCAATTGGCCCTAGCATCTCTGCACAGTACCCAGCGCACCAGCTCCAGCCTGGCAGCTCATGTTGCGCGCTCCAAGCCCAGCACATGCAGGCCACATTCCAGCCCAAGTCACGCACAAAACCCACACCTTCATGCTTTCGCCTTGAAACCCAGCGTGCCTCCATGCTCTCTCTCCTGGCCCAGCGCCTTCATCACACTCAAGGCAATTTCGTTCAGCTTGCCCATTGGTGCGTCTCCATACTCAACCAGACAACCACAACAATTGATCACCCAGCACCTCACTCCAGCATCAGGCTCACCTCCATATGGGCCCAGGTTTGTGTCACCAGCCCCTGCTGCCATCCAGGCCTTCCGCACACCTCTTTGCTGCCTGATGTCACCAATCAAAGCCTTTCAGAATTAGGCCCCAAAAAAAAAAAAAAAAAAAAAAAAAAAAGAGATAGCAAACAGATGCAAGACGCAGGCAACAGGAGCAAACGAATTCAAATGGTATATATATACATATGTATATAAGTGTATATATATTAAGAAGTAGGGTCCGAAAGGAAAAGAAGGCCTCACCACTTTGAGTGCCAACGAATTCAAATGGTGAAGTAACTCAAATCTGTGGGACCTTCTTGTTGACAAGAGGAGAAGTCTTGCACACAGAAGAGGGATTATGTAACTTGCACACGGAGGAGAGACACGACATCAAGCAAGAGAAGCACCACCAACCATGTGCATCGCAAAACTCCCATCATGTTCCTTTTGTTGAATCTAGATTTACCGTCTTCGACTCATGGAGGGCACCAAGAAACAAATTGACTTCTTCATGGCAATGATGCTGGTTCTGCGTTTACATGAGACCTGTTAAAAAAAAAAAGCATCACCTCTGCATACAACTTTCGTGGAGTGCTTAAAGGGTTGAAAATTCATTCTAGCCAGTCTCTAGACAACCCAATAACCCTCATGAGCATCAAGACAAACACCCTACCTATTCATTGATGGATAGAGCCCTTTTTAGCGTTGTGGAAAGGCAATCAAGGAATAATTGATCATTCCTAGACAAAGACATGAAATTCAGAGCTCATGGATTTATGATGCGGCAACCATGTGATTAAATAGTTGACAAGGAATGCTGCCAACGTATTGAAAAAGCAAAGCGGAAGCTTTGTGAACAAACCAGGCAAAAGATGCATAGGGAAATTCCCTTGTTTGGGTCCCAAAATATTTTAATAAAAAAATCACGAGGGACTTATTCTTGCCTGTTTGGTTTTAGCATTCAATATCATAATCCCTTTGATTGAGTGGCATGCTTATTTGCCAAGAAAGTAGCAACACAAAATAGAACAGGAAAATTTTGCCCTTTTAATTTCCGACATATTCAAGGAAATTATGTGATGCTACAAGATCAAGCCATCAATTGTTAGTGCTCATGGAATATGGAATTTTCTTCATCACCACGCAAGATTGTTGATTTAATTGGAGACGTCTTCAAAATACATGATTTTCTTTATCATATGAAATTATATGATTTGGACGTATGATGGTCCAGTTATGTCAAAGCCCTTGCTTAATACACTCATGCAAATGATTATTGGTCAAGAGTTGATACAGCCAAGTGAAGAGAAAAAAAGTTTAATCCGATTATTTTTCTTGAAAAAAAAAAGCCCAAAACTTTGTACAAGAAGGTCATTGCAACAATAGAAAGGTGATCGCGAACAAGAGTGGCATCATCAAATCAAGATCAACTCTTGCAATTGATAAGATGAAGAAAATGCATTCGCCATCAAGAAGGACTTCAAGTCACACCTTCGATACATACGCATCTACGACGCACCTTGAAGTGGGGGCATTTGTAGACATCAAAATTTTGGCGAATTAAATTCCTTCAAATGAGAAAATAATTAGGGTTTGGTGGATTAAATTGCGGGTCCCATAATTCTCCCACGTGGAGTACAACTCATCAAAATTGGATTAGTTGTCAAAAGTGACACGTGTCGACATCCGACGGAGTGCATCAAACGGCTCAAAGCAAAGACAAAATCAAAGGGAAGAATCTTCCATAATTGACTTTGATTTAAATCAAAATAAATCAAATCAATTAATCAAAGATAATTTGGTTAAATTGCCTAATTATCGGAATCGATTTTAAATTAAATCAGAATTCCACGAATCAAGGTCCTAAAGATGGAAAGTTCTTTAGGTCAAGCATCCTGCTGGAGCCTATAAATAGGAGGCTCCGAGACAAAGGAAAGGGTCCAGAAAAAATAAACTCAAGCACTCAGAAAAATCAGAAAACTCTCTGTATTCTTCACACAATTTTGGAAGAGCCATCAAGCACCACAAATACGTGCCGGTTCCTCTACCCTAGAAAAGCCAAATCACCAAACAAGTCTTGTGCTACCCGTTTGATCAAGATCAAGTCTATACGACCCTTGTGTCAAACACAAACCTAAACTCTCAAGTTCTTCATCAAGCTCGTGGAGAATCAACAAGCATAACAAACACGTGCCGATTCCTTCACCTCAAAGCCGAAGACTTTCCACCGCGTGACACTACTCGTGGTCCTGACGTGCTCGAGATCAAGCCGTGACGGCCCTCGACGAAGTCTCAAATTCCGATTCAAGATCAAGTGCTTGGCACCCTTGAACCGTACATACCATTGGAGATCGAATCAGAGGAATTTCTTTTATTTTTGTAAAAGAATACCCACAGAGATTGTAACCTACACACTTGATAAATCAATACAAACATTATTTTGTACACGTGTTCTTGTCTTATTTGTCGCAGGAAAATTCATGTTTACAAATTTGGCAACAATTTAGAAATCAATTGTAGTTCATGCCAAGAAAACCAAACTTGACAACAATTTAGAAATCAATTGTAGTTCAAATCATATATATAAATATATATATAATCAGGATTTACGATCCAATAAGTAAAACCTATCAAGAACTGAAATACGATCAAGTACTGCAACCGAAACAGGTAAACAGTTTCCCAAACTTCTCAACTCTCACAACCACGTGCTCACAAGCACGACAAGCGAGGAACGATCCTCACTAAAAGAAATATGAATACGAATGTACTAACACACGCGTATAGGTATAGTATAACCACAACACCAAACACAAGTACCAGGGGAAAACAATCCAACATGGGATCATTTGACTGGACACAGGTATAGTCTCATCGAGACCCTGTGCCCAGGGTTGAGCCGTCCAAAGTGGGACTAAACTCACAGGCCTATATGGTAGAAACTTCCCAACCATAACTCCGAAACATGTCCTACGCGCGTAAACTACCCAGTTAAGGGTCTACAGCTACACCTCGTTAAGGTATGCACCGGATCGAACCATACCAAATTCAGGTAATCGTATCATATCAATCGCTATGCGATCATCAGTATCAGAACAAGGAGAAGTACAATACAAGGTGCTAACAGCACTCACATCAATCGCTACGCGATAATCAATATATATAATCATTCACAATGTACCCAACCCCAAACATCAGACACCAGGACATATACAAGTCCATCAGTCAACTAACCCATATAAATACTCAAAGTCAGGACATCACCGTCCAAAACTTATATTTCTATATTCAAAATAATCACAAGGGTCAAACGACCGCATAACATACCATTAATCAATTAAAATGTCACAATCACCGAAAATCCGCATTAAAAACCATATTGAAATCTTAATCAATGCTCAAGTCAAGCATATCAAATCATATTAAAATCTCAAGTCCCTAAAACATCAAATTTGAGATATAAACAACGTACATATATATATATATATAATCAAAGTATACGTATTATTAATCATAAGGTTTTAACGCCAAAACCGAGTATGAAATTAAACAGACTATATTAACGTCCAAATATTCAATTATAAAATTAAAATATAATATAACGGTTCCAAGCTTAATGTAGCTCATTTATATAATCAAAATCCAACACGAAAACCACCGGGTGTTCACCACGTCCCGTTCAATACCCCAAAGGTATAAATACTAATAAAATATAACATGAGGGCCCCATATATAAACCGGCAACCCAAATCATGCATACACCTCAATGCAAACCCCTTTTAAATATATTTCAATTCAAAGTCAAGGCAAGACTTAAACTATTAATAAATTCTAGATTTAAAACCATTATTAAATCTCATTTCATGCATTTCATCCAAATCATGCTCATTTGAAAACAAAGTCCACTCACTGTTGATCCTACGCTGCATAACCCTAAAAGGGTCCCGCCTGCTGCGTAGCAGAGTCAAAGTACCTAAAGCGATAGATATGAGGATTGGATTAGTACCGTGAACCGAACGAGAACCTTAAAATGAAACCCTAACGTTTCCCCACTCAAAAGTGTGCGTGTACGTACATACTAAGAATTCTAAGGTCAATCTACCTCTTTTAACCAGTGGGACCGCCCTGGAAGACTCACGATCAACCGGCGGTCAAACACCCCGTTTCGGTCAACCCGGGCCCGGGAAGCCCACGACCTCCAAATCGATCCGAACATTCTTAGAAGTCCAACAAAGTCAACTACATGGCAAGGCGACCTCAGGAGACCCTCGGTCAACCCTGGTCAAACTTGGTCAAACCAACCCAACTAGGTCAAATCGGGCCCGTAAGTCCCATGACCTCCAAACTTACATCCGAAAGTTTCTACAGGTTCAACACGACCTAAACAACGTGTCCTGAAAGTTTGGCCTCGATCGGACGGTCGAATTGCTCACGATCGCACGATCGAACGGTTACGGTTTAATTCAAGCTTCAAGTCATTGATCCGAAGTATTCGAGACTCCAAATCACAATCCGTCAATTCCTATACGATCCTTGAAATATAAGGAACCACATACGTGAATTCGGATTCGATCCAATGGTCCGAACACATTGAACCCACGAAACGCGCAATAGGCGTACGTTGGTTCGATCGTCAAACAACTTCCGAATCAGAATCCGCACACACGTATGCGTTCGTAGCGACACGATGATCGCATTGGGACAAAGAACCACCACCACACCGCCGCCACGCGCCGCCACACGCGCCACCGTGGGTGGCGGGTGCCTTGAGCAAATCCAGTCAACACCCAAACTTCGATTTCCAACTACACTGCCTATACCAAACGAACCACAACCATCCTAGGAGTCCAGAACCACCCAGAACCGGCCAAGAACCGCAGGCAAATTGGCTGAAAAATCGAATCAAAGTCCGGCCAAAACTGGGGTTTCAGATCCGACTACCAAACGGCTCCAATGCTTGAAACCCACCCCAAAAACATCAAGAACAACTCGAAGGAGGAGGATCCATACCTGACTCGACGCAAACAGCCACCGGAACCGCCGTGGCGACGCTTGGAAAATCCGGAGAAAAACCAGTCCTCATCGCCGGCAGGATTCGAGCTTTCCGACCGGGAAAGCTGGTGGGTCTTTTCGGCGAGGTCAAGCCGGTTCGATCAAGCCCAACGCCGGGCCAAGCCGTGGCCTGGTTCGCCGGCAACGAGGAGAGAGAGTGAGAGAGCTGACGGAGAGAGAGGTTATCACAGGGGACGAGAGAGAAGCGAGAGAGAGAGAGAGAGAGAGAGAGAGAGAGAGAGAGAGAGAAAAGACCAGATCTGATTGGCCCACGTGGCTTTATCATATTTCTCTCAAAATTGGAAATGACCATTATGACAAAAATGCCCCTTTAATTATTAAATTCTTATTTAATTCCAATAATTCTTATTTAAATTCATTTTTTATTCCTTATTTAATTATCTCAATTAATTTAATTTATTTCCCTTTAATTTTAGGTCAGGGGCGTCACAAATGGTCTAAGAGCAGCTCCACCGCTGTCGGCTCGGGCAGGCAAAAGGGGGCCTTTTGCCCCAAAAAAATTTGCAGCCCAGCAAGGCTAGCCAGGACAAGGGCTAGACCCACCAGCCTGGGCAAGCCCAAGGGCACGATCTGCCTGCGGGCTTGCCTGGGTTTGCTGATGTCAGCGATGACATCAGCAACCCAAAATTTTTTAAACAAAATATGAAAAATTCCCAAAAAATCAAAAACATTTTCTTATACATACCTAGCAATTTTATTATTATTAATCTCATACATATAAATAAAATTAATCTCATGTAAAAGTCTCGTACAAAAAATTTTATCCGAAATTTGATATGAGAATTTTATAATAAATAATGACAAGTGGCAATTGAAAATCTTATCCAAATTAATTGTTTAAGTATAAAAAATAGGAAAAAATAATTCAAATGAATAGTAATTGCCATTGCCCTTGCCTTTGCCTTTTGAGGTGGAACCAAAAAAGGTAAGACTGCCACTATTCATGTGAATAGTAACAGTCCTGCCTCCCCTTGCCCTTTGGGGTGGAGATGCTCTAAGGGAAAGCCACGATGGAGGAGGAATGTCTTTCAATGAATAAGATATATTTTCTCCTAAAACGAGGAGTTGATAAATTGAATAAATTATCATTTTTAAAAGTACATAAAACTTAAACACACAAAAAGGTTTTTCGTGTCCTATGAAAAGCACAATTAATCATGCTTTTAAACTATAATAATTATTTTAACTGACATTGAGGTGACAAGATGTAAGTTGATATTAGTATTCGACACAAAGCTCATGCCTAAATTTAAATGGGCATAGACAAATTCAAATAGATTTTATAGTAAATTTAGCTTAAATCAATAAAATTCACTTTAAATCATTTATAGCCTTTTCCTTTATTTTTCTATTTAAAATACCAAAGTTTTTCAAATAATACCCGATGACTAGGATCCAACTAAGCAAGTTACCTAATATAACTTAAAACATTATTATTATATTTTTCGCATTCCAAAACTACCCCTATTTATAAGCTAACATGTTATGTGGGAGTGTAACTAATGACAGTGACACACGTTGAATTTGGAAAGATTTTCAAATGGTTGCAATGGATGTAGGAATTATTTTGGAAACTTATTTGAAATTAAATATTAAATTCAACATTAACATATTAGTAATCTATAGGTGATTAACGTTTTGGTTAATTTAATAAAAAAAATTATGTTGTTTTCTTTTTATGAATTATATGACTAGTAATCTGTCAAATTCAACATTAACGTATTAGTAATCAATGTCAATATATTGATATCAATATCATTATCAATATCAATATTGATGTTATTAATATCAATATCAATATCTTTATCAATGTCGATATTGATATTATCAATATCAATATTGATATTGATATTGATAATATCAATATTGAAGTAGACATTATTACTATATAAAAATATCTCGATTATCATTCATAAAAAATAGGTAGATTGTTATAAAAAGATAATATATCAAAACTCACAATATCAATATTGACAGTTTTATATTGATATTATCAATATCAATATGTTGATAATATCGGTATTGATATCAATATCAATATTGATATATTGATGAAGAGTTTATTAATATATTCAATATTATCTACCTATTGATCGGTTGATGGAGTAAATTACCACAAAAAGGAAAAAAAGATGTTAAAAAGATCAATGTATTGATATTGATATAATATTGATAATGATATCAATATCAATATATTGATGGAGTAAATCAACTATTACTCCAAAAAGGAAAAAAATGTTAAAAAGATTAATATCAATATATTGATGGAGTAAATTACCTATTACTCCAAAAAGGAAAAAAAAAGATGTTGAAAAGATCAATATATTGATATTGATATAATATTGATAATGATATCAATATCAATAGTGATAATATTGATAATGATATCAATATCAATATCAATATATTGATATTGATATAATATTGATAATGATATCAATATCAATAGTGATAATATTGATATCAAAATTGATATTGATAACGATATTGATATTGATCAGTTTATTAAGCTTACGTAAATCTACTCCATATTAATAATCTACCTCAGATTGTTAAAAGATAATAATCTGAGGTAGATTATTGTCAATAGGGAGATAAAATCTTATTATCCATAAAATATCATCAATATTAATATGTATATATTCATAAACTCTGGATAATATTGTTGATATTAATAAACTCTTGATATATTATATACCTATTGATAATAAGTAGATTATTATTGTCAATAATATTATCTACTTATTATCTTTTCTTAATATCCATATCAATATATGAATATTAATATTGACAACAGGTAGATAAAAATAGGTAAATTACTGTCCAAAAAAGATATTAACAATATGAAACTATTTTTTCTCTAAATAATGTACCTTTTTTTCTCTAAATATTGTACCTTTTTTTTCTCTAAATGAAGCACCTATTACTTGTTTTATGAAAATTAATTTGATCATCTTTTTATTGTTTGTTTTATGAATATTTTTTTAATGAACCTATTTTTTCTCTCCAAATAATGTACGTATTTTTTTGTCTAATAATGTAACTAGTAAAACAATTTACCTAGTATAATGAACCTATTTTTTGCTAAATTTTGTATCTATATTTTTTCTCTAAATAATGTACCTATTACTTGTTTTATGAAAAATAATTTGATAATCTATTTATTGTTTGTTTTATGAATTTGTTTTGAAATGAGCCTATTTTCTTGCTCTAAATAATGTAGCTAGTAAAACAATTTACCTAGTATAATGTACCTATTTTTTCTTCTACATAATGTACCTATTTTTAATTTATAAAAAAACGGGCATAAATTTCAATTATAGAATGTACCTATTTTCTATAAATTATTGCGTACCAATTTTTAATTTATGAAAAATGTGCGGAAATTTCAATAACAAAGTAACTGACCTAGGTTTTTTTAATTTAATTTTTTTGGTAAATAATATACCTATATTTTTATATGCAATATTTATATTTATATTTTTCATAGGTACATTATTGATTATGTAATTTACAGATTTTTTTTGGTTTGTAATTTTAAGGGGCAATATGTTAGAGGGAATGACAACCAAAAGAAATGGGGTGATTGATATGCTAGTAATATGGAGTATTAATTACAATTATTGCAGTTAATGAAATGCTTGAAATAAATTATAAATAAAATATGAAGTCTGATGGCAACGATGTAAAAACATATGAATACTATGACTTCTTATATCCTACTAGTCATTTAAGTTTGAAATTGAATTTTGCACATAGATTTATAGAGTGATGGGTATATGTCTAGAAAATAAAAATTGTAAGGACCTATATTGGACAAGCCCTAAATTTTTAAAGGACACACATTTATTATGTCTGTTGTGTAAAAGACACGTCTAAGTACTTTTTGTGCTAATAATATTGAAAAAGGCATGAACACATTTATTATGTCTTCTATGCTCTTTGAAATGTACCTTTAGATAAATTTTCTAGTAGTGCCCAGTAACATGCGCATGTATCCGTGGTTAAGAGGGGCAGTGGTGGTCTAGAGCCGGTCTAGGAGTTGTTGCATGGGTGTGGAGAGGTAACATGTGGGTCTACTTACTCAAGGTGGTGAGTCACATGTTTTAATTTCAGTATTGACTTAGTTCAATTATTATAATTGAAAGTAGGCTAAATTATTGAAATGCCCATTGTAACTCAATTTCAGCAACAATTTCCCCCCTGAAATTCTAATTGTCTCACTTTCTCCTATGAAACTCCATATAATGTCTCACTTTGCTTGGATTCCATCTAACCCTAACAGAAAGTCGTCAAACTTGCACACGTGGCTCCCATATGCCATTTTTCTAGGTTCATTTGTCCATATAGGACTTTGTGGGTATTAATTAACACTGCAAAAATTGGTCCCAAATTGCAAATAGTTGTAAAACATCGAACATATCTTCAATTAGGGTAAAATCTTCGCACAAGTTGGGATAAATTGAGCCAGTGGTGATTTTTTAGTTTCAGACATCATTTATCTATTTGTTTAATTTGCTCACTATCTAAAAGTATGGTCAGTTGATACCAAAAAAAAAAAATAAGGCCATTTTACAGAGAGACATTAAACAACAACAAAAAGTATGTCAATATTCAAACATCATTGGATTAACCATTGGTTCAAGCACTTCTGGGGCCAGACCCAAGCATTGAGGAGTCGGTTTGAGGTCTAAAGGTTCTACATATTTAAGTTTGGGACTTCACTGTGTTGCATGTATGGTGATGTAGAATTGATAAATAAGAAAACAAGGGAAAATTATCAAAAAATTGTTACTAAACAAGTTTTCAATTCTCAGTTCAAAGAAAACAAAAACAAAAACTCAAAACCCAAAAACAAAATAGCAATCGAAACAAATCCTTGTTAACTTCGTTGTACATTGTGGCGAAGCAATAATTTTATGTGTGTGGGGGCCTCTTACAAATTATAAAAAATTAAAAATTCAAACTCACAATACATAAAATTTCACAAATTGGGTGTATTCAATTTAGATTTTAAAAGAGTTATAAAGTTGATGGAGTTCAATTGAATTTAATTGAGTTTAACTGAATTCTACAAACTCCACATAGATTTTGACTGAATTCGTGTATAGATTTTAAATGAGTTTGTTAGAGTTTTATTACTGATTTTAATAGAGTTTATAGCACTCAAAAAACAAAGGGTTTAGGAGTGATGATGGTGGTAGTGATGGCAATGGTGGTGCCGATGATGGTTTGTGGGTAATGGTGGGGGAGGTAGTGGTGGTGGCCGTGGTGGTGGGGGTGGTGGCGGCGGTGGGACTGAGGTGGTGGAGGTGGTGGTGGTGGTGGTGGTGGCGGTGGCAGCGGTGATGGTGATGATGTTGGTCGCGGCTGTGGTGGTGGTGATGGTAGGGGTGATGGGGGCTAATAGTAGTGGTGGTGGTGGTGGTGGAGGTGGTGGCGGCAATGATGATGATGATGCTGGTAGTGGCTATGATGATGGTGACGGTGGGGGTGATGGTGGGGCTAATAGTGTGGGTAAAGGTGATGGTGGTGGTGGTGGTGGTGATGGTGTTGGGGATGATGGTGGGGCTGGTAGTGGGGTCAGCGGTGGCAGTGGGGGTGGTGGTGGTTGTGCTAAGGATGGCGGCTGTGGCGGCATTGATGATGATGACTGTGGTGGTGGCGGTGGCGACGACGTTGATAGCCATGATAAGATGATGATAGTAGAAGTGGTGAAATCAGTTCTTGAGAATAAAAATCATATATCTATCAAAATCTCTCCGGGGAAGCTAAGATTTTTCATGGCCTAATATTAGTCTATAATTAAACGAAATCCACCACTTTTTGTATTTCCTTTAAAATCAATAAGTTATTTAATACACCCAAACTTTGTTGACTTCTAAAAAGTCATAATTGAATACACCTAGATTTCGATGTATTTTTAAAAGTCAATGGAAATTTGAATTGAATACACCCAAACTTTGACAAACTTTTTTAAAGTCTTAATTGAATACACCTAGACTTTTAAACTCTTTTAAACTTTTTTAAAATCTTAATTGAATACACCCCTTAAGAAAAACCAAAAGTGAGGAGAAAACAATAATTAAAAAAATAAAGATTATTAAATGAGTTAATTTAATTAAAATGTGATAATATAATATGGAGTTTAAAAGAAAAATTCAAAAACCCAGTTCTAAGAGGAGGGGTAAATTCTATTGTCTACACCAAGAAAAGAGGGGTGAAAAAGATAATTTTTAAGGTTTGTGTAAAAAAAAAGTAATGTAATATTAATAGTTATATTAAACTTTTTGGTAATGGGTTTGCATGTCTTTGGAGGAGGCGTGGGTTTTCACTAGGTAGGGCCACGTGTGGGTACAATATAAAAATATCATATCTATATTGGTTATCCAATTGATGCTGGAACAAAGTAAAAATGTAAAGTATTTGAAATACTGTTGTAAACATGAAAATCCTGTGACAAATGAGACAAGAACACGTGTACAAAATAATATTTGTATTGATTTATCAAGTGTGTAGGTTACAATCTCTGTGGGTATTTTTTTACAAAAATAAAAGAATTTCCTCTGATTCAATCTCCAAGGGTGTGTACGGTTCAGGGGTGCCAAGCACTTGATCTTGAATCGGAATTTGAGACTTCGTCGAGGGCCGTCACGACTTGATCTCGAGTACGTCAGGACCATGAGTAGTGTCACGCGGTGGATAGTCTTCGACTTTGGCAGTGAAGGAATCGGCACGTGTTTGTTATGCTTGGTGATTCCCCACGCGCTTGATGAAGAACTCGAGAGTTTAGGAGTTGCTTTGGGCAGAGAGCTTTCTGGTTTTCCAAAGTGTGTATGCCTCTTTTTCTCCCGGGTCCCTTCTTCTGGATGAGAGCCTAGTATTTATAGGCCAAGAATTGGGTCTTGGTTTGGAATCCCCAATCTGGATCCTTTGATTTGTGAGATTTTGATTTGATTTAAATTCAATTTTGATAATTTGACAATTTAACCAAATTGATTGACTTGATTAATATTTGATTTAAATCAAAGTCAATCACAGAAGATTATTTCCTTTAATTTTGTCTCCAATTTGAGTAGTTTGATGCACTCCGTCGGATGTCGACACGTGTTACCTTTGACAACTAATCCAACTTTGATGAGTCATACGCCACGTGGGTGAATTATGGGGCCCGCAATTTAATCCACCAAACCCTAATCATTTTCTTATCTAGCGGAATTCAATTCGCCAAAATTTCATTGTCTACAACTGTACATATAGAAATACATAACACTAATAACATTATAGTACTTATAATAAAAAATACCGAAGTGAGGGCCCGAGACCACACTGGTAATTATAGAATAGTACGAATGTACCATGTCAGCGTATGATACTTCCATTCAAATTTGGACACGTGTCCATTTTTGAAAAGAAATTAATTACTTTATTACAGTTGGACTTACTAAACTTTTATCTTCTAAAATTAAATAATTTTCCAACCCTTTGTCTCCAACTCAAAACACCCATAATCCCCAACTTGTGCAACCCCTCTCCCTTGCTCTTCCTGTCGACCCCTTGCATTTCTAAAGCTACTTCATGCTCAAATTCCTAGGGTGGCGTCTATAGCACCTTTCAGAGTATGCTTCAACTCAATCAACATCGGCTGTGCCTTCCATTGATTTTGTGTTGCAGAATGAGAGTGTACTACATGGTGTGTTTGTAGCAAATTCAATGGTGCAAGTGCACAAAGATGTGTTGTGTTTGGGATTTGTGGATGCTGGGCTGTGCCCAAGTAACCCAAGGTGCTACCATTGTGATCAGAGCGCATCAATTGGAAGACAATCTTCTTCAATTTGATTTGGCTAATAAAAGACGGGTTCAAAATCGGATTCTAAGGTGAATTGTCAGCTGAGCATCCGATTTTGAAGAGGAAGAGCAATGAGAGGGGTGGCACAGGTTGGGGCTTATGGGTGTTTGGGTTGGAGAGGAAGAGTTGTTGGAAAATTTTTTCTTTGTTTCTTTTTTATTTAAGTTTTTTATTTTTCTAATTTTATTTTAAAAGATAAAAGTTAAGTAAGTCCAACTGTAATAAAGTAATTAATTTCTTTTCAAAAATGGTCACGTGTCAAAATTTGAATGGGAGTATCATACGTTGACCTGGTACATTCGTATTATTTTATAATTTCTCCCCAATGTTGCTCTGCCCCTAAATACATGTTACCTTTACTCTTAGAGATGCTCTAAGGTTGATATAACTTTTATTACGTAGATTGATAATTATACACAATCGTGTGAACGGAATATTATCCTCCAATAGCGTGAAGCACATGCAGAGATTCACAACGTCACATATGAACAAGAAATTAAAGTTTATAATAATGTGATTGAGTTAGAGTTTAGACTATTAAAAGAGGAAATTAGAAAAAGAAAAATTTAAGGACCATTTAACACAATAAAGTCTTTGTTTAAAAAAAGAAGACCCACGCGCAGACACACACTAAAGTCTTGTTTGTTGACTCCAGACCATTTAACACATCATATGCCATCACTATCACTACAACATTCAAGTCAAAAGCACATTTCTTCATATGAAAACTCGCCGGTTTTACGTTAGTTTTAGGCCACCCAATCAAAAACTTATAACACGTTTGAAAGGGCAACCAAATTTCTAGATGCCAAGTTACCAGCACTTTCTGCCAAAAGTCTGACCTAATAAAACTATTATATTAATTTTCGAAGATAAAATATATAATTAATATAAAATAAAGAATATAAAATATATAATTAAAAAGGTATTTTATATACGAATAAATAGGGTATTTGGTGCACCATAATTTTGAAGACATGGTTTTTTTTTTCTTTCCAAAGTTAGGAAGGAGAGGCGGGAAATTTAACACACATGGGTATCATGAGGATTTAAACCCGAAAGTATTTGGGAGCACATCAAAAATTTAAGTCAATCCAACTAACACCCCATTAATTTTATGAAAACATACTTAATCGAGTGGTTTTGTATGATAATGTTGTATGATTGTTCACGAGTTCGATACTCATTGGGGTTATTTAACGGAGAAATTTTCGTTATTTTGAAAGAATAAGCAAAAGGAAAACTACAAGGGCACATAAGTGGGAATTGAACCAACACTTGCAATGAAAAGCAACGCAACAAATCAACTCCATTAGACACACAATTACGTAAGTAATTACCCGACGACCGACCCTGCCTGCTTGTATAGAAGGTCGTGTGCATTGGGGTAATCTGCAACACCCGAAGCCCGACCTTATCGATCTCCAATCTCCACGACAACGGATAATAGAAATTAGAGATTTGACCAAAATTAATAACGTACCTAATCTGCAACCCTATTATTAATTAATAACCTTCACATAAGCACATTATAGAAAGAGTTTAAATTTTAAATATATATATATCTTGCATCCTCTTTATACTATTTTCTAAGAAAATAATTTCCCACCATTTTTTTAATTAATAACATAAAACAAATTAAATGGCACGTTAAGAAAACTCTTTAAAACAAGAGAAAATCATTTCCAAGACAGAAAATAAAGAAGAAAGAAACAATTCAACATTCAAACCCATTGAAAAAACCAAACAAGTATTCACACCAAAACCCAAAACCAAAACACAAACTCTCTGACTCTTGACTCTCAGCTCCAAACACATAAAACACAATTTTCAGCTCCTCTCTCAAGAAATCCACCTGAGAGGCTGAGTGAGGCACCAAAGCAAACCACGAAACCATGTCTTCCTCCTCACACCCAAATCCGATGCGCCTCCTAAAAGATGAAGACGGTCCTCGATTTGATGTTGACTATCACAAAAACCCGTACGACTTGAACAGCAAGATCATGCTCACAGCCATCATCTCATTATCTGTCGTCGTTTTGTTAGTGATCGTGCTTCACACCTACGCAAGGTGTCTCCTCCGACGCCAGGCGCTTCGCCGTGCCTCCATGCGTCATCATCTAGGCTCGACCATGGCTCATGTGCACTTGGCGGAGCAGCCCAAGACCGGCCTGGAGCCCTCCATCATTGCCGCCTTGCCCACTTTCGTTTTCACACGTGTGGACGGCCAGGATGACGGGGGAGCCAACACAATAGAGTGCGCCGTGTGTTTGAGCATGTTAGATCATCATGAGATGGCAAGGCTGCTTCCAAATTGCAAGCATAGTTTCCATGTGGAGTGCATAGACACGTGGCTGAATTCCCATACTACCTGCCCTATTTGCAGGACAGAGGCACAGCCGCGTCTCCAGCCCGAGCCACGGGAGGATCCTGTGGCAGGTGGGCCCACGGCTCCGCCTCTGGAGCCGCCATTGAACTCTGCGTTTCCGTCATATATGGAAGGGACATCAGATGGTGCTGCCCAGTCCAGCTCTGGTACTAAAGCGAATGGCTCGATTTCGAGGTTGAGTTCTTTCAGAAGAATGCTTAGCAGGGACAGATCTTCAAGAAGGATTCAATCTTGTGGCCAAGAGGATGGTATAGAAGATTTAGAGAGACAGTGAAATTAGATCATAATTTCGCTATATATACTTTAATTAATTGTTACAATTTTTCTTTTGTTTCGTTTTCATTACAATTTGAGTGCTGCCCTTATTGGTACAGATGATTATAAACATTAAAACTTTACTTGATTTTGATTGTTTGGCTCTGGTGGTTATTTTATTGGAAAGTCTCTGTGTATACTCGATTGTCAAACGTGAAGGATATTGGATTGTTAGTTGTAATGTTCGTTGTTGTCTTTTACTTTGTCTAACGAAGACTTATTCGTGGTTTGGTAACCTAAAAATTAGTTAAGATGATAATTGCAGCTATCATAATTAAGAAAGATAAACCAAAATAATTACGTGTGTTCCGCGTGAATAGAGAAAAATTAATTAGCTTTTGGCCAGGGCAGAGTATAAGTTTTTCTTAAGAGATACACATTTCCAACCTTTTTGTGATTAAAAACAAGGATTTTCCCCTTTTTTCGGGATTCATTTTGATTTTCTGCAATAAAAGAGAATCCAATAATAGTTGGTATGTCCGTGAATTATTATTTTATATGGCAGGATAATCTAGACCCCAGTCGAAGGAGAAAAACTTGTGTGTAATGGGGATATCATTGTTGCTATCTTCGGGCAATCACGACAGCATGCCACGCGTGATAACTTTTTCACAAGGCAATCTATGATTGAATATGGATATATAACAAAACAATGTTATCCACATTTCACACAAGTTTTTCTTGACACGAACATCTAAATAAAATTTTATAAATAAAAAAGTTTATGCGCATAACGAGCAAATATAACATAAAGAAGTACAAAATACAAATAAACATCAAATTAAATACATATTGTCCAACTTCAAAAAAATATGTTCATTGCATAATCCAAACAAAATTGCATAAAAAAAGAGCTTTGCCTAGTGAAGTGGATAAGAAAAAGGATAATCCCAACAAATTGCATAAGAAAAATCTCCCAATATTTAACACACAAACCCTAAATCATAAAAACTTAACAATAACAATTAAAATTGGATAGTGAATAAAAAGAAAGAGAGAAACTTACCAAGACTGAAGATCCCACTGAAAATAGGTTGATAGAATTTTGGCGGAGGAGAGCTTACTTTTAAGCTCTCAAAATGCAAATTTGTAGTTATGGGTGGCTAGAAAAAAAAAAAAAAATTTATGATGTCTACTGTTGGGTGTAGAGATGGTTTAGATGTGGGTTTATTTCTGCATAGAGGGGATTCTACACAGAGGGGTGGGCTATTGTTTGACTTACCTAGGTTGGGCTCATACAACTAAGCCTATTCTCCAAAGTCGGAACTGGGCTGGAGTGTCTCCAGCCCAAATGTAGATTCACCCTTGGGTGTAAAGAATGACAATAAGGCATAACCAAAAAGGTATAGTCCTATGAAAAAGGGCTAACTTGCAAACCAATTTGGTTTCGTATTCGAATCTGCATGACACACATGCGCAATGCATAACCCCTTCTCCTTCCTAACTTTGAAAAAAAAAAAAAGATGGCATCTTCCACATTGTTATATTTGAATCAACATTTACACATGTATTTAGTAAGGATTAATTTCTTTTAACACATAATAAATAAATAAAATTTACTTAACCTAAAATTCACCACTGCATAGTATTTAATATTTTACACAGGACCGGTCCTGAGATTTTGAGGGACCTATACGAAACGTAAAACGGAGCCTTCACATTATTAAATACGAAAATACTATTAAAAAATTTACCATAACTTAAAATATTCATTATCAATTAACATATATAATTAATAAGCACAACAATTTTTCAAGAAAACATGTGTGGTTAGTGGTATGGCATGGTAATTTTGTCTATTTGGTCATGGGTACAATAAACCATTTTTTCCTTTTGATTTAATATTAAACCATAAAAAATTACCAATTTTACACTGAATAAAAGCCCACCCTTTGAATTTTGGAATATCAGCCATCTACAAAAGAAAACGTAATTCACAGGGACTTAGAAAAGAAGAATAAGACAGATTTTTAACAAGAAAAATCTAACATTAAACCTGGAGGAGTGGAAGAGGTGCAGTGCAGCTGTGTAGAATAGGAGTTTCACATGTTCCAATTTTATCTCAAGAAACCCAATGTTACCTAAATATTGTTTTGCCAAAAATATTAAATAAATATATAATACAGAGATAATTTAATATAAGCTTTAAATTAATATTTGTTTGGCCCTATACAATGGGCCCAAAGAGATAGCACTTCCAACCCCTGTGCAGGACCGACACCGGTTTTAGTACCACCAATCCTCCCTTCGTCGTCCCGCCTGTCGCAGTCCCTCCCACTACTTGACCAACCGCCCAACCAAGCCGCATGACCGTCAACACTATACCGTCAGATTTCCAAATTAATCATGAAACAAATACGAGGCTGACCTTAGATCATAATATCCTCACCTTATTGGGCTTGGCCGTTCCCAAAAAATCCCTAACAAAGCAAACTAACCAACCCAAATAATTCATAAAAATATATAATATGTGGGCCTATGGGTAGGGCGTTTATGGGCGGGTCCGGTCGGCCTGTGACCCACAACGGGCCCAACTGATCTTTTTCTTTTTGGGTTAGATAGGCCTCCATTGTATTAATAATTGGCACAAATTAATATGCTAATCATCCAATTAAAAATACTCATAAGTGTACAAATCTACTGAAGTATAGATTTGCAAATACGGGATCGTTCCCATGAGGAATTGGAGGTTTATTGTAAATCCAGTTTGAGTACATATAGAATACTTATTTAACACAATCACAAAGATAAGATACAAATCGAATACTAGGAAAGAGTAAAGAAAGGTGAGAGAAATGAAACAAAAACAAGAAACAAAAAGAAAACACAATCAGCATTTTGTATCACTCCTGTATCACCAGTGTATCACTAATTTATCCACACGTTATCACCAGTGTATCACCCGGTACTTGCCTCTGTTCCAGTTTTGCTTGTAACTTTCCAAATGTTACGTTCTTTATATGGTTTGATTGAGCACGGAAAAATGAAGAACCTAACTTGGGCCAAATGTAAAAAACAAATACAAAAGTGAGCATAATTCAGTGGAAAGGACACTCAAGATTTCAAACAACACACAAACAAAACAAAAAAAGGGGGTGGGGACAGCTTTGATTCAAGTGCTCTTTTCATTGTTATCAACATGATCAGCCATTAACTCATTGTGCCTCTATGAACCAAGAGCTCTTTCCAAATGTACTATGAATTCCATCAATCTGTTTTTCCGGTTAATATATTGTTCGAAAAATGAATGATAGCTTTCGTGTAATACCCCGTTCCTAAATTTATATTAAATTCTTAAATTATTCAAGTAAAATACAATTTTACTCCAAGTGTAACACCCCGATCCTAAAAAGGAATTAATTAAATTAAAATAAATGAGATAAATGAGATTAAATAAAATATTGTGAATTAATTAATTAATAATTATTAGAATTTAATTTTTTTAAAACAAAATAGGGTCAAAAATGTCATTTTGAGTTTGAAAAAGAACTTGGGGAAACGGACTGCGCCGTTGCAACGGGCTCGTCGAAACAAGTTCATAGTCAGGCGGCACGTCCAATTCCAAGCTTTAACGAACAAAAAGGGCAAAAAGGGTATTTCAAAAATTTTGGAAAACCCTAAAACTACCCCAAGCCGATGCGAACATGTGTCAGAACCCACCCTAGCTGTCCCCCTCTCTCTCCTCCCTTGACTTCGACCTTCTCTCTCTTTGATTCACAGCCATCCGGCCACGACAAGCCACGAATTTTCGACTAGTTTTCAGCTGATTTTTCACGGCCTCGTCCGGCATCTCTGGCTGCCATCTCCAGCGAACCAGGTATGGATTCGAATCTCTTCTTCATGCTCTAGTTGTTTGGTTGGTTTGCTTTCATCAATTTCGAGCCTAAGTCACCCGATCCAAACCCAGATTTTGGCAGGATTTCAAATTGAAATTTCGGCCACTTGCCGTCAAAATTGGACGTTGCCTCAGTTGTAGAAAGTGCTCCACTCGTCAAGGGGAAGCTGTAGGTGGAGCGGTGGCCAGCCCGAGAGCTGGCGACATGTGTGGCGGCGCGTGGGCACTGTAGTGGATGTACATTTTGTTTTGATGCAATCCCCTTGTCGTCCCGAGCATCCCGGTGTTCTGCATCATGCCCACTCACCTCCGCACGCATGTCCTTTACATAATTATAGACATCTCTCTTAACAAACCCAACATTTTTCAACCCCCTACTTGCACCTCAAAAAAGCTTACCTGTTTATGTACAGGGACATTAACTTTGCTCATAAGTGCACTATAGACTTTTGTAGACTCTGTTAAGTTACGGTGAGATCTCAATAGATGGACTTTATTAAATGTGGTCATTTCATGGTTGTGTACCTCATTGAAGCCTACAACAATGTACTTATTCTTGTCTTATACCTTCAAAATCGCAAGTTTAGCCTTACAACCAGTTCGAGTACAACCTTGCTGTCTTCTCTTACGACTAACATTGCTTGTCAACGAATACCCTTATTTACAACATACATATTCTTTCCTTGTTACCTCTCCTATTAATGTGCACGTTCTCGTTGTAGAACACCGAATGCCGAATCTGGCTTTCGTGGCATATATATTATAGAACTTGAACACATCCTCACAGCAATAAATTTCAAGTCCCAATTTTGGTTTGAACAACTTATTTCCGTGTCACCTATCCTTCACACTCAATTTCACAATTCTTGCAATTTAACCACGAATATCACATCACCACCATCATAACAACATTGACACATGCTTTCAAAGAGCATTCAAATATATATTAACCAAAATATGATATGCAAATGAGTCTCTGGTGAAACATTAAACATGATCTTCAAATATTTATTAACCAAATAAATACTATATGAAAACTAAAAACAATGAAATATACATTTATATATATATTTTACAGATAGATAAACAAAATATAGTATGAAACATTAGTAAATAAGTATTCTACACATACGAATCATTTTTGAGTCTCTGGTGGAACATTAAAGAACCTACACACAAACTAACGAAACTCATGATGATGCCCAATACTAAAATTGACAAATACATATCACTTGTAAGTGATTTCGAACTTCAAATTTTCAACAACTATGACAATGTCGCCCTTTTAGATTTGGACGTCAACCCCAAAAACTTTCGACCTTCCTCAACCCCTGTTTCGACCGTGCTCAAGGATTTCAAAACTAAGAGAACAGAACCACAAGGGTCGTGGTCACCGATTTCCAACTTAACGCCAGTTTCGACGTTGCTCAAGGATTGATGAATGTTCTGACCAAAAGACCAAACCACAAAAATGAAAATATAAAATCAAAGATTGCTTTGTTTCGTATGAATGAGCAAGCCAGAAAAATGAGGGCACTCTTCAATGTTCTTCCTCAAAGAAAATAAGGAATTACAAAGCAGATAAAAAAAATTGGCCTCCTAATTGAAGAAAGCGAATAGTTGTTTTGGAGGGGGGACATTTTGGAGGGAGGAGAGAGAAGAAGACCTCATTCTAGTACAACAGTTTCACTTACAATTGCTTTTCACGCAACTGTTAGATTAGATCCAATGGTGTTCTCATGTAATGTTCTCATATAGGTGTTCTCACTAGATAACCGGCCAAAGAAAGAAGGCCCAACCTTAAGCCATAGGCCAGATTTCTTTTATCTTTTTGGAGGATCCAATCTGATATAATGTCGGGAATGGACCCATTTTAGGCCCAAGATGAATAGAGTAGTACCCCAAATTCAGTTTTTTGAGTTTTAATCTTGGTACAGCTGTATTAATCTCATCCGTTGATCTTTTGCATCCTCTTTTTTTTTTCCCCGGGGGCAACTTTTTCATCCTTTTTGAGTACTCAAACTGAACTCCCAAAATGAGAAATGAAGAGTTGGCTTCCATTTTTTTCACTTTCCATCCACCAACCAACCTAAACCCTAAACCTAGAGTCTAAAAACAATGCCTGAATTTCCATACGAGGAAAGATGCATGTTGCTTTTTTTTAAGGCCCCCCCTTTTCAATTGCCAAGTAAACTTGCACTTCCTTTATATACACAGTACAAAACAATAAATAAACACAACAAATATTTTGATACTTTTCTTTTTCTTTGCATAAAACGAATTGGAAAGAAACTAAATAATTGCCTGAGATGTGAGGCCCCAATATAATGCAGTGCAGCTGTTTTTTGGGAAGTCGTGCAATGTATCTCTCTAATAATTCATGTCATATTGAAATTGAACAGTGTGTTGTAACAAATGTTAATCTGATCGCTATCAGGGGCCACCACATGCTCCTTCTCTTTTATACTCAAAGACTTTTTCCCACACTTTAAAAAAGGTTTTTTTTTTTTTTTAAATGACACATAATATATATCTGCTCCATTTTGTGAACCAAATTACAAAAAGCTCACACAGATAACAAAATCGAAAGCAATCTAATTCTATTTTTGCTGACCTCATAATCTCCTAGGTGTACAATTGTCATGTAACAAAAGAAAGGGTCTTTGGCGTTGATAGCTTTAATTCAACGAAGGGACAAAGCTTACGCTAACCCATTACCCAGGAAAATGTAATGAGCAGAAGACTGGTCATGAGATGCCAAATCCATAGCTGGGAAATCTGATTGCTGCCGTTGAGATCTTCACTGGGCTCCATTCCATACGCTGTCGATGGACTTGAAGGGCTTGCATTGCTCGATGACAAGCTGTGCATCATAAAAACACCAATAAAGCACTACTCTTACTCTATGCTTAAACAAATTACCCAAATGGGTCAAACCCAGTTATCAAAATTGGAAAATGAGGGACTATGACGAGGGGTTATAACTTATAATGAGGCGATCCTTCATCGTCATCCGATCAATCGCAGAGCTATTATTGAACGACCAAATTAAAACCCTCGACGCAACCCCTCGCCATAACCAAAGCTCCCTAAAAGTACAAGTAAAGAAATTGCAATGGGTTACCTGGATGGGAATTTGCATTTATTATAACCTGAAATTAGAAAAATAAAATAGTAAAAATAAGAAACAAGTTATTTAATCCAAATTAGATCTAAATATCTAAACCCACCAAAAACCCATCTGTGATCTAACTTCTTAATCTCCAATTAAACCATAAACCCAGAAAGAAAATTTAACAAAAGAAAAAAAAAGAGAACACTTACTGGGGTTCAAAGAAGTGAGAGCGGCAGTGTTATCAAAGTTGCAGCTTTCGTCGGTCATGCCGTGTTTTAGAAAGTAGTCGTTGAAGGCGTAGGAGGCGGTGTTTTGGATGTCGGTGGGGTCGTAACAGGGCCCACCTTGCTGGATCGGGCTGCAGTCGGTCCCACCGGCTCCGCAGGCCCAGTCCAGCGCCGACTGCAGCTGGGAGTCCTCGGCGTTGTTCTTCGCCACGCACCACAGCTCCACGGTAACGACTCCGTTCTTGGCCATGGAGGGCGGGATCATGTTGCAGAGCGAGAGTGAGAGGAGGAGGCAGAAAGCTAAGCCTTTGTGCATTTTGGGGGAGAGAGAGAGAGAGCAGCTGAGGGTAAAGTTAATTTACAAAGTGAAATTGGCGTTGGGTTTTTCGAGAGACAGAGAAATAGAGATAAGGGAATATAGCCGTTTGGTTAATTTATTAATTGGGGAAGATGGGAGGGCATGGAGGAAAAGTGACCGTTAATGTTGGGAACTTATTAGCAGAGAGTGAGATGGACAAGAACAGAGACAGTGCGAACACAACCAAACTGCCATAGACTGCTGTTTATGTAATTGTCAACCAGTCACCCAGTCACCCAGTCACCCAATACAAGTGTTATTTATTTATTTTTTGTGTTGGTGCAAACCAATATATCTGTGTTCTGTAACAGAACTTCTGTTTTCGTGATTCGTGAAGGCAGTACCGGATGTGTCAAATAGGCCGAGTCGGCCAGCACGGGCCACTGCATAAGTCCAACCCGTTTTGAATCGTATTGGATTTAAGATGGTGTATTAAATTGATATTTTAATAAATTGTTTTGAAACTTAAAAATACAGCAGTATTCAATTAAGATTTTTAAGTAATTAATAAAAATCTGTTGATATTTAATTAGGATTTTTAAATAATTCATACAAGTCCAGTGGTATTCAATGAGGACTTTTAAAATAATAAAAAAGTACCGTGATATTAAAAAACTTACTGATTTTAATGTATTTCATTAAATGGTGTATTGTGTGTGATATAAATACCAAATCACATAACAAATCCTACCCTCCTATGCCTGGTTCTCATATATGCTCTCATACTTTTTTCCCCGCTATTTTTTCATGCTTTCTACTGTACAAAAATAAAAAAACTTTTCCTAAGAGAGACGATAAAGAAACATTAACAAGAGAGAATATATTGCCTCTTCTGGAGTTAATGTGCATTTTCCAATGGCTCCTCCTTCCTTGTAGACAAGCTTCTTTGGAGCAAAACTATCTTATCGGTACTTTTTTTAGAATCTCCTACTCTTTGGGGATGAAAATATCAAAAACACATATGTTAAGAAGTCATCAGATAACATTAATTTTTCAAAATATGAACTCATGAACTGTTTTAAAATCTAAACCAATGAAACAAACAGTTGTCAAAGTGATTTTTCAAGAATAGCTGGTGTAAAGGCATAACTACTTGGGTGGACCACTTCAGATATTCGTGATGATTTTCTATCTACATTCTTGATTTAGCTCTGACTTGCTCTCATGTCACAATCATGTTATTTCCTTGTATATAGTGTAATGGTATATGCCTTTAGTTTATGTATTTATGTGAATGATGCCGGGTGATAGAGTTCAATCTTGTATAGAAATATAAGTAAAATCCTGTAATTACAATATATTAAAATCATAAGTAAAATCATGTAATTGCAATTTATTAAAATCTTAAAATTACAAATCCGGCTAAAATCCATTACATTAAAATCAAATTACAATTTATTAAAATCTCAATTGAATAATGAAGTCCAATGGGTCGTGCTGACCAAAAACTCAATATGGACACACTTAACATTAAAAATTAGGGGTTTTTTTAGGGAGGAAAATAGGAGTTTTTTTTTTAAAAAATGAAGAAAATTTAGGGGGAGGGGAGGAGGCTTTCCCTCAACTTATATGTTTTAATAATACACCAAGACTGCTTATAAATTACAAACATGTGGCAACATAATGCTCCATATTTCTCCTAATTCAACTTAGGTCAATAATAGCTTGGATTGCCACTTTTTTAAAAAAATCAGGAAAAATAGCTTCACTGATATTGAAAAAACCAAGTACAATCACCCAGAAAAATTGGAATGGTGCATTGCTATCTTGTGACCTTATTAAAACCTTAACTAAAAAAACCCCCAAAAGAGGCAAATCCGATCAAGAAAAAAGAGTACCATGTCACGCAGTAACAAAAACAAAAATGTACTCTCCCCTCCTATCTGACTCAAGTATTTCCAAAAGCCAAATTGGTGCATGATCCTCCCATATGAACCGAGTGTGTTCCTTAAGACCAAACTAAACCAAAGAATAAGTCGCCCGATCGTTCCATCAAAAGCCGTACATCTTGAACAAGGTTACCAATATTAGTCCATAACACCTCAATGTCATTTAAGTAACTAACTGCTTCCTGCAAATCTAACCCAATAATAAGATTGTGAAAACCTTTTGCATAAAGCAGTAGTAAGTCCTCTCGCAACGTTGTTTATTTAGTTTCCAAAATGCCCAAACCCACTTCTCAGCCACAAGCAAAACCCCAAACAAAATTGCCATGGATATCAACGGTTCGTTAAAGTAACTAATCACTTGGGTTGCCACTTATCTGCGAAATTCTATAGTGAGTGTGTCATATATGGACTTCTCATGTGGACCTTCATATTAGCCACATGATCATTTCATTAAACTTAAGTGAAGTTACTATTCAACTGAATCATGTGGCTAGGGTTATTTACTCAAATGGTCCTCAAACTTATACCCGAGTTGCATTTTGGTCCCTCACCTAAATTATTCACTCAAATGGTCTATCAACTCTCCATTATTCGACAAATTGGTCATTTCGTACGTTAAAAATAAATAAATACTAAAAAAATGAAATAAAAAGCTTTTAATCTCTCTCTCTCTGTGCGGGGGTGGGTTGCGGTATGGAACAAACGATACACATACATACAATTGGTTTTCGTGGGACAAACATGTCGATTTCTGTGCACTTTAAGTACAACACCCCCCTTCCCCCAATGTTATATATATGAAAGTATCCACATAATTCCCACATACAGAGTATGTGTACTTCTACAAGGAGGGGAAACATAAAGGGGGAGGGGTCTGTTGCTAGGGGCGCGAATGGGAGAGAGAGAAAGAGAGGGGGAAATCGAGAAGGAGGGAGGAGTTTGTAGAGGAATGGGGGAGAAGAAATCGAGGGGAGGGGGCGCTGGGTTTGGGTATGGGGATTTTTTTTGCTCTTTTTCTTCAAATTTTTTAAATTTTGTATTAATTTTAGCACTATTTTTATTTTTTTAATTATGAAAAGTCATATTTATCCTAAATTTTGGTTAAATCTAACCGAAAATATGGTGGGACCAATTTGCTGAATATAAAGAGTTTATGGACCATTTAAGCGAATAATTTAGTTAAGGGATCAAAATGCAACTCGGGTATAAGTTTGAGGACCATTTGAGTAAATAACCCTATTACCCTATGTGGCTAATATGAAGGTCCACATCTATAACCCATATATTGCACCCTCACCATAGAACGACTCCCACTTATCTAGCTTGCAATGGGCCCAAATAACAATGATTTATTCCTATCTAAAACCACCAACAAAAAAGCTAATCAATATCAAACGATGTATTATGTCACAATTGACAAAAATGAAGACCAATTTGAGCCCACACAACGAAATCATGACTACAACACATGGTAGAAGCACAAAATTTCAAACCAAGTTTAACAAATTCATACTAGAATTCAATAGCAAAAGCATCTCAAACTTTTAAAAAACAATTAATTAATTAATTGTTCATAATTTTTTTCCAATTCAAAAATAGTAATAATAAGTTTCAGAAGTTGAATATACATTGTCCAAAAAAAAAAATTTTAATATACACATAAAACACAAATGGGTGGCTGCATAGTAGCGTCTACCACTTTGAAAACATAAAAATGAAATTAAAACATTGAGCATCGAACAAATCAAAGCCAATACGAACAATATTCAACATATTTCAAATTCCGATTTCTTATTAAACCAATATACCGTTCGGAATTAAAGCATAAATGCAAAAGAAAAATCGAATCTCTAGAGAACTCGGGTGTCTTAAGTAAATTCATATGTGAATAGATATGAAATATAAGACATTGTATAACCAATATGAAATCTAAAATTAAAAAAAGGGTGCAACTTTTCACAAACCCAGGCTCTAGATACCATTTGAAGGGAAAACTAGTTCTATGCATTTCTCAAATACACAAATAGGATAATGAACTATCTAACATGCATTTCTACTAAATACAAAGACGCGGAAGCAAAATAGAAATTTAGAAACTCATACAAATCTGTTTGAACCCTAAATATTTCTAGGCTTTTGAAATGTTGCACTATAGACTCTCTGAAAAGAATTATGCATATCACATGTGAATTGTTACAGGGGAAAGGGTTTTTGAGTTATGAGTTTTGGGGAAAAACGAATTAAGCTTGAAACAGGATTATTAGAAAGATTTATGAGTCTTAAGAATGGGGTGAGTGAAGAAAAATGGGTTTATATTCATGGGTTGAGTTATTGTGATTTAATATAAAGTGAAGAATGATTCTAGAATTAACTTGTTGGTGTTACTTTAAACAATTTTATATTATCTGAATCGTGATTGTTGGTTGAAGAACTACGTGTGACTTGATCCCTCAGTAAGGATACGTAGGCAACCTAGGTTAACCTAGATGCAGCCGCAAAATAAACTGTTTGAGTTTTGTCTGATTTGTTCTAATACGTTATGTTAAAGGATTGAATTAAAGGCCAAAGGCCTATATGTATATTGCGTGTGATATACATTATGCATGCTGAAGTTTGAGAGGTATTAAACTGTGTTTTACAAGTGGAAGAATTTGGGAAATGTTCATTTTTCAGGGGAGGCTGCCGAAATTTCGGCAGAAGTCTTGTCTCTTTTTCTTAATTGTGAGGGGTGGAGGGTTAAATTAGTTAGTGGACCCGGCATCTCTTGGATGTTTGGAGGCAGCGGGGTTCGACATGGATTCCGAATGGGAATTCGGATCGGGTCTTGTTATCGATAAACACCTCTGAAGGTTTCACGGCATACACATCCACGCACACTTCAATCACCTCCAATGCCGGCTTCTCAATGGTGTCCATTCCTAATGAATCTTCTGACGGCTCCAACACTAGTGCATTCAATACCACCATTGGACTCACACGGAGACTGCTGTCCTCTTCAGCATCTCCCTCTTTCTCAGCTGCAATTGCATTCAAGCTCTGCTTGTTTGGATAGTCTCGTATATGATGGAGCCCTTGGCAAATGAAGCAGCCTGAGAACTTATTCTTGTACCCCTGCCCATCGCCCTTGGCACCACTCGAGGCAGCAACAAGGGGCTAAGAAAAGAGAAGAGTCTGTTGCTGGAGGAGTTCGACTTGAACATCTAGGTACAGCACAAGCACAATTCAGGCAGACTTTGACATCCATGAAGATGTGTTGGATGAGTTCGACTTCGAGTTGGCTTACATGTCTGTGAGTTATAGGGACATTGGCAATTGGTTTGATGAGATCATGGCCGAGGCAGAGCAATCCATTTCTTTGGTGTCGTATCCTTCGGAAAGTGAATCAGATGAGGAGTCATGGGTTAGCACAACTTCCATTTAAGACTATTGTATCTCAAGCCCAATTAGTTGATATTTTCATGGAAGGACTTGCCATGTTCAAAAGCCTCAACTTCAAGCTCATCACTAGAAAACCTCGTATTCACTTACAAGGGTATGCTATACATATCAAACAAGATTATATATGCAGCAACACATGAAACCAATCATACAGTATCAATACCACAACTTGTAGAAAATCTAATGCTAACGATTGATTGCATATTAGTCAGGGAGCTGGGTGCATCTCCACAATTCTTGTAACAAAGTCTGCTCTAGAATAATTCATAGCACTTCGATACAATGCAATAACCTAAACACAGGAAGTATTCTTACAGTCATTAAATTCTTCTTAGCTTTCTCTTCCTTTCTTCTAGATTTTGCATAAAACATATGTCATATTTTGAGATGAGATTTTTGCACATATTTTCCTTTTCTTTTGTCATAAATAGTCTAACTATTGTGCTGCATTTAGTTTCTATTATTTTTAAAAAAATACAAGCTATAGTCTAAATTGCAAGGGGAGGGGGATTTCTCGCACACACACACTACCAAGGTGTCATAGGGGTTCGAACCTGAGACCACTGGTCTGCAAGTCAATGCCCTTTTTCCACTGGGCTAGACACCATTGGCACTGCATTTAGTTTCCTTGATCATGTTGAGATTGAATTATTCTTTATTAAGTTCCTCTTAGGCAATGCTTGGAGTTCTAGAATGTGAATGCTCTTGTCTACTGAGAAGATTCACTAAAATATTATTTGATTAACAAAGAAAAAGCAAAAATATATAGTAATGGTGTCTGCAGTTTAGCTGAATATTCGCACTTTCATCCTTGTAATTTCTTTGTATTATTCTTTCTCCTTCTAGTTCTTACCACTTTTGGTCTAAATCATCAATAAATGAGTTCATATTTGCTTTTTATTTGCTTCTAAATTTACCAAGTAACAAAACAATTTCTTGGTTAGGCTTAGGAGTCCCTGCAGAGTATCATGGCATACTTGAGTAATTGATGCAAATTAATATAACTTACCAAGAAGATACAAGAGAGCAAGAGACATCTGATACAAACAAGTATTAGGTTCAAATTATGCTGCCAATTGAATTTACCATAAGCTGCTTAAATATAAAAACTGATGCAGAATGAATCTAAGACCACCCAAATACATAGTCAAGAATATAAACCAGCAACAGAGAAAGTGGATAAAGCAGCATAGCCACCAGAGACATCCAAAGGGGGAAGGTGGTGCGGAAACTGGCAATGGCACCCATTAGAATGCAGACAACTACAATAACGAGAACTTCAGCGGAAAAGCTCCACGTCAGGTTGCGAATGTAAACCAGACCCAAGAAAACTGCCAGGGAAAGGATGTTGCTCATTGTTACTGAGCCATATATCTGCACCACAAAGAAGGAATAGATCAGAGAACATCATATATAGTTCACAACCCTAAATTAGCACAAAATTCCCAAGGTGTCTTTAATTTTGAGTGTTTAGCATACACAAAAGAAAAGGTAGAGATTGTTAGCAAACTGTCTACCTCAGAGTATGCCAATGAGGCAGTTCTCTGCTTTTTCCGGCTGACGAAAATTAGAGTGGAGACTATCTCACTGGAGCTAGCAAAAGGTAGAATGACGAATGAGATGAAGAACGAAGGGATACTCGTAGCAGTTGAGAAGTTGTCAACAACATCAACAAGAGGATCAGCAAACACTGCAGCAACTATAGTTCCCAGAAGCAGCAACCCTACTGCTTTGGAGGCATGCCACTTGACATTTTTAACATCCTCCACAACCTCATCCATTTGATCCATATACTGATCCTGTTCTTTCTTTGTTTTCTGAATATGCAGCCACAGATGTCATTAACTAAGTGACATATATATATGTATGTATGTATAGACTAGAGAAAATTAGAGGATTTAAACAACTTACCTTATCGAAATCCTCTAATAGTTTCATCGATGGTGGAAGCTTTCCACGCTCCATAATTGCGACACGCTTAGCCTTGTTGATCCATCTCGTGATTCCTTTGAAAAATTCATCCACGTCAATCTTTGTGTCATGAGATGTATCAAAATCTCCCATCACTTGTGAAATTTCTTCATCGATGTTTATGTCTATATCGTCGAACTGGATTCCTATAATCAGAGATCTTAAGTCTGCGGTACTTAGATAACCATCCGAATCCTGATCAAGTGTCTTGAACAACCTATCATTAGATCAACAGATTATTTAATATCAGCACTGACATTAAAATCTGGAAGCTAGTCAAAGCATGAACTAGGCAACTAAAACTTTTTTCTATCTGTATTACAGAAATAGGACACTGCCTTTAGCACAAAACTTTATATATGCATTGTAAATGAAAACCCGAAACTAAAAATATCCCAGCTAGTTGAGCAGCAACATAAGTACTTAAAACGTATATTCCCCCATCTCAGCTAGTTGTGGAGCAACATAAGTACTTAAAACCTAGATAGGTTTGAAGAATCATTATCTATTAGAATGTGAGCATCTAACCCGAAATCAATTGGGAATGGTAGAGAAGTCCAAGATCCTGTAAAATACTGATGCAAGGCTTCCTTCCAATGTGGGATAATACGTGCCGAAGCAAATAATTTACATCATATATGGAATTACTAGTGAATTTGTGAATGCCTAACTTATTGTTTTAAAAATTTTAAAAAATAGATCCCAATGGAACTGACAAAGATTGCAGAGTTTAATGAAGACTAACTTTTCTATAACAACTTTGTTAGGATCACCATCATTTGTAAGAAGTCTTCCCAGCGCATTTGTTTTCAGCTGTTTTAGAATTTCTGACATCACATGCTTATGCTTTGATAATGCAAGTTTTCTCTTCTGAATCCATGGCTGAAAGACCTGCATCAATATATATTTCATAGATAAGATGCAGCGATTAGTGCAGAACGGAGGGGAAGATGCTGAGGTTGTATACAAATCAAACAAACTTGAAATTTGGTAACTGAAAAATATATTTTTGAAAACTAAACTTTCAGCTAGCTACCTGATAAAGGCTATAAGCAATCACGAAGGAGATGGCGACGATGAGCGAAATCAGAATTGCTAAGCGATTGTCAGAAGTTGTGTGAAAAACTTGGGGTAATTGGACAATTACAAAAGGAATAATAGAGAAAACCATGATCCTTGCAGCATAGCTTGTCCAAATATCTGTGCTCACTCCAGATCCTGATAAATAAATAAAAAAGAACAATGAATACACCTCTTTTTTTAAAAAAATTTTCATTTTAGGGTAGAATTCTATAATCATTAACTTACACACATTAAGCCACGAACAGTATAGGAAAAAGTACCAGTTAAGCTAAATAGTTTTTCATCTTTTTGATCAACTGCAACTGAATTTTCAAGGTCACATTTGCCAACTAGGAGACAGGTGCCCCATAGAATTGTTAGAAGCATAACATTTGATCCAGCTAGCAAGCCCATTCCCACAGAGACCTGACTTTGAGCCGTTTCTGTGTCTCCAGAAAGTCCAGATGCTGTTAAGAAACACCAGAGAGCACAGCCAGTAATTTACTCCATCATGCGTATTACGTACCAACAAAATGAATAACACATAAATTGAAATTTCTTCTGCAAGAGACACAATTATTTGTATTTAGGTAAAGAAAAAGATGGGCACTAAAAGAACTGGGCTTGTCCATCCTAGAATCACATACATGACTTCATTTTTTTCATTTCTGCATGTAATTGGAAGATTGAATATGCAGCGACAAGTTTTCTTTTATCTCCTTATGCAATTCGACCCCAATTTCCTTGAGTTTTTCTTTTAAGATAGAGAAGGGGTAATCCGTTTCATAAGCCAAAGAAGGTCGAGGCATACCTAACCATGTTCAACTTTATTAGCTTTTTTGTGTGTGTTTTTTTATACGAACGATATTTTACTTAATCTAATATAAATTATGGGGCAGGGAATTTGAACTCGGGTGCAGTGGGAAGCACATCCATTCTAACTAACTGACTAATGTATGATTATTAGCTTGTTTATCATGTCTCCAGGTAACTGTATAAGTTGTATATCTCAATATATGAGTTTTTATTTGACGTTTCGTTAATTAGGGTGGGTGAGAAGTAGTCAGTTGTTCAAATCTGAGCAGCAAGACTTTCTTATAGTCAACAACCCATTTTTTATTTTTTATTTTGTTCTTTGAAAATTACTAGTTAACCAATTTTTATAACTTGGCCAAGTCATTAGTTCACATGATGAGCTTAGACTAACTACTCCACTATCACATGAACATGTCAAGTACTTACGCAATAAGGCTACTTGAAATAAAATAATTTTTATGCACATAATTAACTTAAGTTGCGTCATTTGACCTTACTTACTGATAATGACATAATTTTACAGATAATTATTTTTCTTCCTTTTCCAGTGCAAATTAAATAGAGGAGAAGAAAAGTCAGTGCATTGCTCTCGGATAGCATATATAGCACGTTAAACTGAGCATAAACTCATCCTTAAAATCAGCTTATTAATACAATTAGAGCATATTCCAATTTAAAATCAATTGAAAATGGGTGAAGACATGAATGCATATCATTATATATAATATGTGAATTTTTCATTTTTTCAGTATGGTTATTGGAATGATTTCAATTTCCGACTTTCATGTGTTTTGCTAACATATGAATATTGAAATTATTTCAATTCCTGACTACTCAACACGGATGCCCAACAAGTATATAGAGAGATAAACTCTAATTTATTTATTTTTTCAGAATGTAGTCCTATAGCAGGTTAATAAATAACTAATTTCGGATTAAGAATTAATGTTGAGCTAGCTAGCTAGCTATATATATATATATTATATAGCTAGGTTGATGAAAGCTAAGCTTACCAAGAATAATGGTGGCATCAGGTATAGAGCTCAAAAGAGGCAGGAAG
This sequence comes from Prunus padus, assembly GCA_024362665.1. Classification (NCBI taxonomy): domain Eukaryota; kingdom Viridiplantae; phylum Streptophyta; class Magnoliopsida; order Rosales; family Rosaceae; genus Prunus; species Prunus padus. The sequence goes on along the minus strand of JANFAM010000010.1, from coordinate 15,794,900 downwards.
AAACCACCAACGATACCAGGCCCTAAAATCTGCAGCAGAATCTCACTTCCATTAGACAACAGCTTGGCTGATAGAAACATCAAGTAGCCATAAACGATGATAAGGAAAGTATTTCCCAAAACTGTGGTTGTGCATGGCAAGAACCCGTATGTCTGGTCACAACTATCTGAAGAGAACAAGCGGCCCGGCAGCCAAATGGAATTTGGTTTCGGAGCTTTTTCGAGTACTCCATCGGAGACCATGCTCAAAGGCAAGTCGTTTGTTATGGACCGACTTTTGCCGGAGCTGGCTTGTTGAAGTAACAAGATGGCTAGCAAAAGGAGTGTAAGTTTCTTTGCCATTTTTTGGCTTGGGGAAGAAGCTTGTACACTTTTTGCATTTGCTTGTGTTACTTTGCATATATATATAGCTTTAGATGGTTCATGAGCATGTTTTAGGTGTAAAGTTTGGATACTAGGAATTTGTTTAGGTGGGGTCAAACTTGGAAGACAGGTAAGATGAAAATAGATCCAAAAAAGTAGATGGGCAATATATATGTGACCGTAGGGGAAGTATAACATGCAACATATTTTAAACTTAGGTGGCCAAGTGGATGAATGAGAGAGAAAAAAATTTAGAAGAAAAAAGAAAAGAACCATAGAAATCAAAGAGTTTTGCTAACCATGTAACTAGTTGGGTCTTTCTAAACAAAAAATAAATTTAATTTAAAAGATTAAAAGTTCAAATATTAGGGGCAAAACTAAACAACTTGATTTGAGAAGTGTTGACATTGCTTAGTGTGAAGACAAGTCAGTTTGGATAGGGAGGGGTAAAGTTGTCCGAAAGACTTGCTGAGTGGGCTTATGAATACAAAAACTCATAATTAGATTGACAATTCTAATTAAGGACTAAATTGAAATTGAAATAATTTGATTCGAATTACAAAAGTATAAATATAAAGTATATTTGATTCTATTTATTAGTACTTTTGGTTTAACTGAAGAGGACTCGTTTTAGTGGTTCGAAGTGCCTCCTAATTTCATTCAAGACGCCCTGTTATTTAATTCTATATAAATCAGTATATTCCCTTGTATTTCTTCTAATATTCAATAAATTTCCCTTGTATTGTCCATGTTCATACAAAAATATAAACAATTGAAATAAATTAATCCTACAGTTGGTGCAAAGGTTTCGCTACGTGACGGGGGCAGTTTGCCCCATAACAAATCCATAGAGACAATTTGAGGGCGCAGCCCTGTGATGTCAGAGTGTTTTCCAACTAAATATTGAACCATTGGCCCTCTAATTTCCATTTTTTTCTTCTTTTTTTTTGTGATTGGATGAGCTCTCTAATGACAGTGGTTGAATTATTTGTTTCTTTTATTTTTCTTGATAAAATATGGATCACTTATCACATTGAGTTAAATGTACGTAGCCAGAGGGTCATAAATGTAATCTTGGTTTTATCCATGTGCTCATAAAATATACAAGGAAGATTCTATTTACATGTTCAAATAAGCTGTCGAAACCATAAATCATCCGAGGCTAGTTGATCTTGAGAGATATTATTTTATGTTTACAAATGAATGCATGTAATTCAGTGGTTATCTCAAAATTTAGAACATGTTTGGTTTCTTGTACAATAAGTACCCTTTTTTTTTTGTCACTAAAATTATAAAAATAGAAAACAATCCAATGAAACTCAACCATAAAAGTTTGGTAGTTTCAAAAAATTAATGCTGACAAGCAATGTTCAGCTTGCCAAATCTAATAACATCAGCAAATCTTAAAAATCTAATAACATTTTAAAAAAACTTTAATTCAATCTAAAATTTACAAAAAGAGACTAAAAATTTACAAAATTCAAAATTAAACAAAACCAGAAAGCCAACTCCCCCTCCCAAGCCCTATCCTTGCCACCCATACCCACCCCCCACGCCACCCTAACTGCCATATACCTCGCTCAAAACAATTGTTTCTTCCGATGTCCCAGTCGGTACAAGGACTGTGGGGATGGGATTTGGCATGCTGAAAACCTAACTCCCCATTCTCCCTTTCTCTTTACCACAAGCAGCCCCACCAAATACGGCTAAACCAAAGTGACCCCCAAAGCTATCTTCTTCTAGTTAAGGGACGAAATCCACCAGCCAATTGCTGGCTTTGACTTAAGGAGAAGAAGAACCCACTATAAATGAATGGGAAGGAAGATTGGAGCAGCCTCATATGAGACCTATGGTGGTGGAAAGGGCGTGATTTTTTAATTTTTTTAACAATAACATAATTGTTAATTAAAAAATAATTTTATGATGAAAAAAAGTAAATGCCTATGTGTCAGGTCTTAAACGGTTGGATAATTTTAATGGTTCAGATATTCTGAAATACGGGTAAATGCACGAATGCTAAATGCAGAGGCTCAAGATCCGTATATATACAAGCAATGTTAGGGAAAATGGGCATCTTCGTTCTTCTCAAAAACACGGTGACGTTGCTTCTAAGACATTAATTAGCTTATGCATGCATTGGTGTTTCACTTTTGCCTGCAATGATTTACCCACTTGGGGAGTCAGTATATATACCATTACTTGGGTATGGTTTTCTATCTGCTTCTATTTACTGGTGTTTGCTCTTAGTTTGTGTGCTTGCTGTGTGTCTTACTTCGGTCCAAACATGAATGCCCAGTTGCTGCTAGCTCTTCTCGTGCTAGGTCACGTAATCTTAGTCCCAAATCCCAGTCAATCTCAAGAAGAAATAACCCTTTCGAGCCTTCTGTCATCCATAAAGGCCGTTTCATTTTCACTATGGACAGGAATGAAACAAGAGTCACTCCCACAACTTTAGCTTCAAGTGTCCAGGGACACCATGAAAATTTTTGTTTGGTGGGGAAAGTCTTTGGTGTCTCGGGTTCCGGATAGGGCAATTAGAAACCGTCTGAAGAGTGAGTGGAAGAATCTCCAGGGGGAGTTCTCTTTTGATCACATTGGTCGTGATTTGTATAAGGTGGAGTTCTTCTTCGAGGAGAATGTGAAGTTTGTGCTGGAGAAGAGACCTTGTTTTGTCCAGGGTCAGATTTTTGCTCTTTAAAGGTGGAATCCTGATTTTTTACATTCCCATGCTAAAGTGGACTCTATTGTGAGCTGGGCAAGAATCCCTTTTCTGCCCCTGCATTACAAAGACCCTGAGGTCCTTAATGATTTGGTTTCCATTTTGGGAAATCCTGTCAGTGTAGATCAAAATTATAGGGTGGGAAAACAAAGTATGTTTGTTAGAGTGTGTCTGGAGTTAGATCTCACTAAACCTTTGAAGAAGTGTCTGGTTTTAGGTGAGGGACCTAAGGAAACCAAGATTTTCATTAGCTATGAAGCCCTGTTTGCTATATGCTTCTATGGCAGTCAAAAAATGGAGAAAGGACATGTCTGCCCGGTGAAGATTTCCAATAAGAATTGTCTTCTAGTCGAAAGGCTAGATAATGAACCAGTGTCTTTCCTAGAGATTTAATTTTGGATGTGGAAGACCAGGAAAAACTAAAGGAAGGTGTTATTCTTGTTTTCCTCCAACCTACTACCATTACGATATCCATCATGCTGATGTGGAGGCTGAAAATGAGGATGGGAGTGTGCAGAACCATGAGGTGACAGATCCAGGTTGGACTGTGGTGTCCAATCAAAAAGGAAAAGCCAAGATGACTATGAAAGACAGTATGTCTTTTAAGGAGGTGACCAAAAGTATAAGAATTGTGGAAGGAGGAAGCAAGCCTATTCCAAAAATGGAGTTTGATGGTGCTCAGGGCAATGGTAAGGGCAAAGCTCCAATGTTTGAGCCAAGCCCTTCCTTGGAAGTGAATAGCCCTGCTATTCTTCCTTTCAAAAGTCCCAAGAAGAGAGCCCGTGAAGAACCTGAGGAAGAGCAAGAAGAGTCTGAGCCGAGTGTGGAGATTCTAGGGGTCTCAAACCCTGCTGTCCCATTTGATGATACATCCATCCCATGAAGCTTCTAGTTTGGAATAGCTGAGGTAGTGCCTAGCAAGGTTTTATTTTGCAATGTCTTTTCTATATTATCACTTTAAATTTAGACTTATTTTGTGTTGTGGATTCTAGAGCTTCTAAGGCCCAAGCTGACCGCTTTGGTCCAGAGGCTAGGTTTTAACAGTAATTTTTGCTTATCCTGTGACATCCCTAACCCAAAAATAAAGGAAAATAAATAAAATAATTGAGTTAATTAATTAAGGAATTAAAAGGAATTAAAATGAATTAAATTGGAATAATTGGAATTAAATTAGAATTTAATAATTAAAGGGGCATTTTGGTCAACTATATTTTCAGGACGGATTTTGGCGAAACGGGTTGCGCCATTGCGTTCCTCGTCGAAACGAGTCCATTGACGGGCGGCGCGTTTCGATACGAGGTCGGGAGCTTGAGGGACATAATGGTAATTTACGAAAATGATTAAAATATTATAAAAAGCCACGCTGGCCAATAACGCAGAACGCGTTCTCTCTCTCTCTCCTCTCTCTCTCTCTCTCTCTCTCTCTCTCTCTCTCTCTCTCTCTCTCTCTCTCTCTCTCTCTCTCTCCTCCGACGCGTTCCCCCTTTCTCTCTCTTGATTCTCTCATTCGGCACGGCAAGGCTTGAGACCACCACCGATCGACTCGTCTCCTCCGTGACGGTCAAGACCCACGCATTTTGCCGCTGAAACCTCGAATTCCGGCGACTGTGCCGTCTGCAAAATCGCCGGTTCTTCACGGTGCTGCGCCGCCGTCTCCGGTGAGCAACTCCGTCGTGCAAGGTACTTTTTCAAACCCTATCTTCCTCCTCTAGCTATTTGTAGGGTGGGTTTGGATCGATATGGTTGTTTTGTGATTCGATCTGAAACCCCAGATCTGACCGGAGTTTGAGGCGGCTGTTGGGCCGTTTGCCGGCCGGTTCTTGGCCGGGTGGCAACGGTTCTGAACTTACCTCGCTGTTCTGAGTCAATTGGTGTATGGGTTGTGGCCCAATTCGATGATTTTCAGGTGGCCGGAATCGCTCAACACACCCACCACCCACGGTGGCGAGTGTGGCGGCGCATGGTGGTGGTGTGGTGGTGGTTCTCGGTTCCTACGCGATCCTTGTGTCGCTACGAACGTGTACGTGTGCGCAGATTCTGATTCAGACGTTGTTTGACGATCGAACCAACGTACGCCTATTGTGCGTTTCGTGGGTTCGATGTGTTCAGACAGTTGGATCGAATCCTAATTCACGTATGTTGTTCCTCCTATTTCTAGGAATGTATAGGAATTGACGGATCGTGATTCAGAGTCCCGGATACTCCGAATCAATGACTTCAAGTTTGAATTAAACCGTAACCGTCCGATCATGCGATCGTGAGCGATCCGACCTTCCGATCGAGACCAAACTTTCAGGACACGTTGTTTAGGTCGTGTTGAACCTGTAGGAACTTTTGGATCTAAGTTTGGAGGTCATGGAACCTACAGGCCCGGTTTGACCTATTCGGGTCGGTTTGACCAAGTTTGACCAGGGTTGACCGAGCGTCTCCCGAGGTCGCCTTGCCACGTAGTTGACTTTGTTGGACTTCTAAGAATGTTCGGATCGATTTGGAGGTCATGGGCTCCTCGGGCCCAAGTTGACCGAAACGGGGTGTTTGACCGCCGGTTGACCGTGAGTCTTCCGAGGCGGTCCTACTAGTTAAAAGAGGTAGTTTGACCTTGGAATTCTTCGTACGTACGTACACCCACACTTTTGAGTGGGGAAATGTTAGGGTTTCGTTTTAAGGTTTTGTTGTCCGTACGTTCGTTAATCCGATTCTCGTATCCTTGTTTAGGTACTCTGGCACCGCATACGTAGTGGGCGGGACCCTTTTAGGGAGCGTAGGACAAACGGTGAATGGACTTTGTTTTCAAATGAGCATGATTTGGATGAATTACATGAAATGAATTTGATAATGGTTTAAGTCTTGCCTTGACTTTGAATTGAAATATATTTAAAAGGGGTTTGCCTTTGAGGTTTATGCATGTTTTAGGTTGTCGGGTTTTATGTGGGGCCCTGATGTTATATTTTATTAGTATTTATACCTTTGGGGTATTGAACGGGACGTGGTGAACGCCCGGTGGTTTTCGTATTGGATTTTGATTATATAAATGAGCTATATTAAGCTTGGAACCGTTATATTATATTTTAATTATATAATTGAATATTTGGACATTAGTATAGTTTGTTTGATTTCATACTCGGTTTTGGCGTTAAAACCTTATGATTAATAATACGTATACTTTGATTTTATAAATTGTAGGGGTCTTTTTCTTGGCGACGAATGGGCACAGGGCTGCCGTAAAGAGCAAATGGAGATAGTTGCCCTGTGCTGAGTTCAGAACCAGGCCCCAAGAAGCGCTTCGTGGGTTCGTGGAACCTTAGGAAACACCTTGGCTTCCTTCACCATGAAACCAATGGTTGCTTACGAGATCACACTTATGGCTTGGCATGAGAAGCTTGTGGCATGGGAGTGAGCATTCGTAAGTTTAGCATGAGAGAGAGAGCTTGGATTTCCTATGAGGAACAGAGGTTTAAAGCAAGGGGATAGGGATTTTCGGGCATATTTGTTAAGGGGAGAGAGGAATGGGTGGCTTGAACAAGTTTTCCGACTTGTGAAAGCTTTGTCAAGGCTTTGAGTGGCTTAATGAGAAGAGGAAAAAGGGAAGCAAAAGAAGAACATGGCTTGAAATCGAAGGGTTCCAGGAGATGAGAGGTGATGCTTGCTCTCTGGATGTGTTTATGGGAAAGAAAGGAAGAAGTTGGAGGAAGAGAGCATGAATATTGAAGGGTTCAGGAGGATGCTTGCCTTGATTCAGTTTGTTGTTGTGTTCTGCTGGGAAGAAAGTGGCTCCTTTTATAGGCGCTAAAAACCTTAATTTTGTCAAGCCACCCTCTCCCCTTTTCCTCACTTTCTTCCATTTACTCTTGTTTGGTGAAATTTCCCTAGCTTTGAACCCATAGGCACGCGACTTTTGGGGTTCCAAGGTCCTCGGGCAATGGACTTCTCCATGTGGGTAAGGAGCCGCCCACTTTTGTTTCTTGTTTTCTCACCAAAGCTTGAAGAGGAAAGAATGGGTAAGGGTGCTTGGTCAAAAGGTGATCAGCACATGGGTTTGCTTGGTTTTGGTGGTTTGGGTGTGATATGGTTTTAACAGAGAGATGCACGGCGTTGGATATTTTATAAGGTCTTTGGTGGGCTGTTTTGTTTCAATGACTTGTGAGTTCCCTTTGATTTCGTCAGTGCTGGAAGCTTTGGCTGATGTGGGATTTTCTCACGTGTTATGGGCTATTAGGCTTTCTTAAGGTGATGGGCTATTAGGTTTTCTCTCATGCTTACCCATATGTTTGGGCTCAAGGAATGGGCTTGAGTTTTGGTGCTCCCAAGTAGCCCAAAACTTCCACTCCTTGGACCATCAATGGGCCTCGTGAATACTCGTAACCATCCATACCACAACCTACTCAAAGCCCAGGGCATTTGCGTGGCTTGGGCCCACTTAAGCTTGTTGCGTGGCTTGATGCAAAAATAAGGATTTTCCGCTTGGTGTTGCATGTTTGCTTGGCGTGGCATGTGGACTATAACTTATGGAGTACACATGACGAACTCTAGTGTACTCCAATCAAGCTTTTTCTCTGTAAGTGTCGTATTGGGCTAGAAATATATTTGGGCTGACTGAGATTTTGGGCCTCAACATAAATATGGCTACTTTGAGTAAATACTTGAATAATGAGAAATGGTTATATATATATAACCAAAGTATAGACAACCTTTTCTTAAAGAAGATATATATATATATATATATATATATATAACCAAAGTATAGACAACCTTTTCTTAAAGAAGATATAAATATATATATATATATATATATCCCGGATTTGACGTTTTAGGGACTTGAGATTTTAATATGATTTTGTATGCTTGACTTGAGCATTGATTAAGATTTGAATATGGTTTTTAATACGGATTTTCAATGATTTGGACGTTTGAATTGATTAGGGTCTGTTATGCGGTCATTTGACCCTTGTGATTATTTTAAGTATAGAATTATATGTGTGGGACGGTAATGTCCTGATTTTGAATATATTTATATTGGTTAGTTGACTGATGGACTTGTTTATGTCCTGGTGTCTGATGTTTAGGGTTGGGTACATTGTGAATGATTATATATATATTGATTATCGCGTGGCGATTGATGTGAGTGCTGTTAGCACCTTGTATTGTACCTCCCCCTGTTCTGATACTGATGATCGCATGGCGATTGATATGATACGATTACCTGGATTTGGTATGGTTCGATCCGGTGCATACCTTAACGGGGTGTAGCTGTAGACTCTTGATTGGGTAGTCTGCGCACGTAGGACAGATTTCGGAGTTATGGTTGGTAAGTTTCTATCATATAGGCATGTGAGTTTAGTCCCACATTGGACGGCTCAACCCTGGGCATGGGGTCTCAATGAGACTGTACCTGTCCAGTCAAATGATCCCCTATTGGATTGTTTTCCCCTAGTACTTGTGTTTGGTGTTGAGGTTATACTATACCTATACGCGTGTGTACTAACCTTTGTATTCATATTTCTTTTAGTGAGAATCGTTTCTCGCTTGTCGTGCTTGTAAGCACGGCACGTGGTTGTGAGAGTGGGGAAGTTTGGGAAACTGTTTACCTGATTTGGTTGCAGTACTTGATTGAATTTCAGTACTTGATAGGTTTTACTTGTTGGATTGTAAATCCTGATTTTATATATATGATTTGAACTTCAATTGAGTTCTATATTGTTGTCGGGTTTGGTTGTCTCTGCATTATTGAGATCTTTGATATTTTAAATGTTATTTTGGTTTATGTTTTTATATACCTACATGGGTTGGTAATTTGGGAGGTTATGCCTCGGGAAAAGTAAAAGATTGGGTTGTTCGGAAAAATGGGTTTTGAGCTAGAATGTTTTCACCTATTTTGAGGTAGGGTTATTTTTAAATCAAAGAGGTATATAAATGGTTTCATATGCATGGTTCGCATTGTTTTAATGGTGGGGTTAGTTACTTTGATTTAAGTATGTAAAACCTTGTTTTTGTCCACTCACACTCTTTCTGTTTTGTGCCCCCCAGACTGTAGTCGTCGTTTCGTTACTGTTCGGCCGTGCTCGTCTCTTCTCGAGCTTCGTTTGAAGGGTAGGATTGTCGTCCTTGAACCCTAAACTTTGTATTATGTTAATTCTTTTCCGCTATTGAATTCTTATACTCTTAGATTGCTTTGTATCGCCCGTTAGGGTTGAATTTGTTGGCCGGAGGCCTGTTATGTATATGTTGTATGCATGCTGGCCCTTGGGTTGTATTTCTGTTTGTTTCTGGCAGGTTGTTAATTTTGGGATAGTCCTTGTTGTAGGGGAGACTCTGCCCGTTTTTCGGCAGAAGTCTTGGCCCCTTTCTTTGTAAAGTTCGGGAAGAGGGAACTAGTTTAGTTTGTGGGCCCGACATGGGTTGGTGTCGGGCAAACCAGCAGGGTCTGGCTCGGGTTCCGGGGTGGAATCTGGGTCGGGTCCTGTCATACCCTCCATTGGTCAATGTGGGGGTATTATCTTGATGTGGAATCCTGCTATTTTAAATAATAGTATTTTGAATTACCATTAGCGTTATATCCACTGTGTTCTATGCAAGATTTATATGCCGGTAATAGTTGACTAGCCACCTTTGTTTATGCATATCCTCAAAAAGCAAAACAGAAATAGATGTGGACTAAAATAACTAGGCTAAAACCAATAAACCCTGAACCTTGTCTTTTATTAGGCGACTTCAATAATATATGTTCTCTCTAAGAAAAGATTGGGGTACTCAAAATGTTTCTCAAGCTATGATGGATTTTAATCAATTCATTCATGATTATTGTGAAGTTTTTTCCTTGACTGCCTCTGGTATTCCATTCACTTGATGCAATGGACATAAAGATAACATTATCATTTATGAAAGATTAGATCGAGTACTTGCTAACCCTCTTTAGTTAAGACTCTACTCTCATTATGATCTCAAGAATATGCCTATTTTAAGATCTGATCATAATCTCATTATCCTTACCAGTAATCAATCTCAAAATAAAATCCTTAGAGCTTGTCGGTTTGAAGCCATGTGGTTAGCCCATCAAGATTTTCCTAATGTGGTTAACTAGGTTTGGGAGAAAAGCTATAGTGATAACCCTGCCCAACAGTTAAACACGTTATGTAATACTTTCAAATACCAACTGAAACAGTGGAATAGACGAGTGTTTGGCAACCTTTTTCAGAAACTTAAGGACACTCAAGAGAAAGGGTTGGTGATTCAAGAGCAATTAGCTCTTAAACCCTTTGACACCTACCTTTTAGGTAGGGATCATGACCTAAATGCGGAACTCAAACTCCTTTTGGAACATGAAGAAGTCTTCTATGCTCAGAAAGCCAGAGCTAATTTGCTTCAACTTGGAGATAAAAATACTAAATACTTCCATACTCAAGCTCTTATACGTAGGAAAAGATACCAAATCTTGAGAATTAGGGATTCTAGTGGGGTTTGGGTGGAAGGAGATGGCATTCCTCCTACCTTCATTCGTGACTTTAAACATAGGTTCACTGTCGAGTCCACTCCTAACCAAAGTCTTGTAGCTATTAGGGGCACTGGACCAGATGGTTTACATGCTATCTTTTACCATAAATTATGGGATAAAACCAAACCATTCCTGGGATAAATTCTTTTACAGGCTATCTTTATCTTTTACCATAATGTTTCTTACAAACTAATTACAAAAATCCTAATCAATAGGCTAAGACCTATACTCACAAAATGCATTTCTAAGCATCAAGGAGCCTTTTCTCCAGGTAGATCAATCTTTGACAACATTCTCATTGCTCATGAGTTTTTTTTTATGACTTTAAGAGAAAGAAGGGCTCTCGATAGAGGAGCTATGGCTATGAAGCTTGATTTAGAAATATGACCTACTTGATTGGGGTTATATTCACTACTACAAAAATCGCAATAGACGACGGTAATTTACCGTCGTAAATTTAGTTTTTCAACCGTCGAGGAATCGACCAACATCTTTTACGCATAAAACCACGACGGTAAAATCCCGTCGTCTATTATTTATACAGATGACGCTTTTACTCAAAACCGTCGTCTATTCATTTAAAGACAACGGTTTTTATGAAATACATGACGTCTATTATATGTAAAGACGACGGTTTGTAAGAACTGTCGCCTATTATGAAATAACGATCGTCTATTATATGTAAAGACGACGGTTTTTATGAAAAACTATCGTCTATTATATATAAAGACGATAATTTTTATGAAAGAAATGTCGTTTATTATATGTAAAGAAGACGGTTTTGTGATAGAATTGTTGTCTATTAATGTAAAGACGATGGTTTTTTTGAAAGAACTGCCGTTTATTATATCCAAAGACGTAGTAATTTTACATTTTATCTTTTTTTCTTGCTTCCAATGGTTCTCTACAATGATTTTAGCTAAAAACAACCATAATGCTTTGTGAACAATAAATTCAGCTCCAAATAATCCACACCATACAATAAATATATTCAAGAATAATTTGTTTCATAAAACTTGAAGATTCAATAATAATTACATAGTTTACCAATCTTCATTTCTACTATATATCCATACAAAATATCATATCTTCATTCCTAATATTAAACTATAATTAGAAAAAGAGGGGCTACATATGAAATTCGATCCGAATTTCATCAATTTGTTCTTGTGTGTATGAGTTAGCGTTGCCTTCTTGCACCGCAAAACCAGGATTAAAAAAAAGAAGCAAGTTTTAGTCGAGATACATTTATAAACCTTTTGCAACTATAACTGGATTATAAAAAAAAAAAACAAGAAACAAAAGCCAGAAGAGGGGAGCATAACTTATTTGGATTTCCATATTGAAACTGCAAATGTTCAAACAAATTAACTTCAATAATTTGAGAAACTGAAAATCGGAATGAAAGAGGTAACATTTACAACTATAACAAAGAAGGAATGAAATGTACCTCTGACTAGGAGCAATCTGATGGAGACATAAAACTTTAAGGTTAGAATATGAGTTGAAGAAAGATAGCGAAATGTTATATATATATATATATAGGGTTTAGGGCAAATTCGAAAAATTACAATTCGCGGTCAAATTTTTCAAATGACCGCGTTTTTAAAGACGATGGAAAGTAAAATTAAAACGTCATATAAATTAAAATATACACGACGGTTTTTAAATAATAGGGATGTTATAAATATATACTACGTCGATTAGTTACAAAACAAAGTCGTTGTAAAATATTTTCACAACCCTCAACATAAAACCGACATCTTAAATAAAAATAACTATAGAGAAATAGAACTTTGTGTTAAACAAGAAACTAAATATGCAATCTTTCTTGGGAACTCAGTTGTTGTTTTACACCAAACTGAAGTTCTTAGATTGGTTGGGTGTAAAAACACAAGCGAGTTCCAAAGAAAGACATTCTTGCATGAGTGAAACCATTCAGAGATGTGAGAATTGAGATATCTTGAACGTTTTGACTAAAAACTCCAATTTAAAGGAATTATTTAGAATTGGAAAACTAAAAGTGACTTTATTACGACTTGGAAACCGAAAAGGGCCTTTATTTCGACTTGGAAACCTAAAAGCCGTCGTTTCAGTCCCCAATTTCGCAGATAAAGCGTGACGTTTCAGTTCGAAAGTTTCGAAGTTGAAACCTACAACGACGGTATTTATGTTCTACGTCGTCGTTTTACTGACGTTTATTTAGACTTTTGTTGTCGCGCTTGTTTTAAACAACAACGACGGTATAATTAATAGAAACGACGTGAAAATGATTTACAACGGCGATATTATTAATAGAACTGTCGTATTATCTGAAAAAAAATCTGGAAAAATATGGATCTTGAAGCTCTTTGAATTATCTTTCCATGCATATGCAGCCCAGCTCAAGGAAAAATCGGAAAGACCTTCAAATGTGATTTTTGGCCCAGTAACGCAGATCCTGCCGATTTTGACCTTAAGTTGCCAAAACTTGCATAACTTCCTCTAGAAGACTCGGAATCATGAACCGTAAAATGCTACAGAAACTAGACTTCCGTATCTTTCCAATGATGTATGGCTCATTATCTGGTTCTTCTTGAGAAAGTACAGTCCAATCCGTGAAGTTGACTGATCTGCAGACACCGTTTGAGCTAACTTGTCTCCAAAATGCATTTAATGAGTTTTAAGCTTATTACACTGAAACAAACACAAAATAAATTAAAAGCACAAGTTTAACTCAAAAACATAACCAAATCATAAGTTAGAAAGGTACAAAATGATATGTAATTATGCACCGATCAGTAAATTACGTGTGGCAGCTTATTTACTCTTTGACCTAAAACAGCACCAATAGCATAGTCGGAGGCATTTCACATTAGCTCAAAAGGCAAAGACCAATCTGGTGCCATAATAATAGGAGCAGAGGTTAGTTCACGTTTCAAGGTATTAAATGCATTCATACAATCTTTATCAAAGTGAAATACAACATCTTTGGCCAAAAGATTGCACAATGGAAGAGTGATCTTGGAAAAATCCTTAATGAAACAACGATAAAAACCAACATGTCCTAGAAAGCTTCTCACTCCTTTCACTGAGGTAGGGTCTGCCATATTCGAGATGATGTCAATTTTTGCTTTGTCAACTTCAATACCCTTGCTGGATATTACATGCCCCAACACAACACCTTGTTTCACCATAAATTGACACTTTTCCCAATTGAGAATCAAATTTGTTTCTTGACATCTTTGAAGCACTAGAGAGAGATGGTTAAGACAATCATCAAAAGAAGAACCAAAAACTGAAAAATCATCCATGAATACCTCAATAAATCTCTCAATCATATCTGAAAAGATTGCCGGCATACATCTTTGGAATGTTCTTTGAGGCATTGCAAAAGGCCCAAAATGCATCCTCCTATATGCAAAAGTGCCAAAAGGACAAGTGAATGTAGTCTTCTCTTGATCTTCGAAGCAATCGCATTTGATTATAACCTGAATATCCATCAAGGAAACAATAATATGAATGACCAGCTAATCGCTCAAGCATTTGATCAATAAAGGCATAGGAAAATAATCTTTTCTAGTGTCCGAATTCAACTTCACATGTCGGTGCAAACATGCCAACTAGCTGCCGGTCTTGTTTGAACAAGCTCCTTATGCTCATTTTTACCACTGTGATTCCAATCCTCATAGGCACTACGTGAGCATTTGACCCATTTGCTATCAGAAATCGGGTATATGATACCCACATCTAGCAACTTCAACACTCCGACTCTCACTACCTCCTTCATGTGTGGATTGAGCCTTCTTTGTGGTTCACGAGTTGGTTTCGCTCCCTCCTCCAATAAAATTCGATGCATGCACATGGTAGGGCTTATTCCCTTGATATACGCAATAGACCAACCAATGGCTGATTTGAACTCTTTTAACACCCTAATTAGCTTATCTTCTTCCAAAGGGGTGAGGTCGGATGCTATGATAACTGGGAGAGTTTCAAACTCAGCTAGGTAAGCATATTTTAGATGTGATGGAAGTGGTTTAAGCTCAAGTTTTGGAGGTCTAACAACAGAAGGGATCAGGACGTGTGGCGGATGGTTCTAATGGCTCTATAAGAGGTGAAAAAGTGGAGGGATACGGTTTTAATGCTTCCAAGGCAGCCACCAACTCCATGAGTGCAGATTCTTCATCAAAGTCACTTTGAGATTGACTCAAAATATATTGTAATGGATCATTGGATTATGCCAGCAAAAACTTAGAGAAAACAAGTGAATCAAGCACACCAATCGACCACGTCGTTATATTATATTATGACAACGTGGTAACGATTTACCACCACCTTTTATTTATAAGAACTGTCGTAGTCTAATGTATAATACGGCGTAAAATAATAAAAGACAGACATGGTTAATTAACTTTACATGTCGGTAATTATCAAATTACGGTCGTATTAAATAGTACTTGATACGTCTGTTAATAATACAATTACCGTCGTGTTTATTGGATGTTCAAAACGGTGGTATTATATGTAAAACGTCGTCTATAATTACTACGTCGGTATATTTACACATACCGTCATTGTTTATTTGTTATCTTTTTTCTGATCGGAATGGATGTTTCATAAGACGACGCTTTTAAAGTTTTATTCGTCGTGTTTTAAAAATACCCAAATGAATTTCCAATTTTCAGGTGTTTTAGTTTCTGATCCACGTCGGTTTTTATATTACCGTCGTCGTTTAAAATTTAACAACGGTATTTATTTTTTCCGTCGTCGTTTTACCGATGTCTATTTCGATTTTTGTAGTAGTGATTAGATGTTACCTTACTCATTATGGTTTCAATAATGCTTGGTGTGACAAAATTATGAACTGCATAACTAGTACTTCGTTCTCGATTATGATTAATGGTACTTCTCATGGTCTTTTTAAAGCTTATCACGGTATAAGGCAAGGGGATCCTTTATCTTCTTACATTTTTATCTTATGTATGGAACCCCTTATCAGACACTTTAATCTTGTGGCTATGTCTTCCATGACACATGTGGGTCTTCTTTCTTCTCCTGGTGGTTTTCGAATCTCTAACCTTGTTTTTGCAAATGATTGTCTTCTGTTTGCGAGAGCTACTTCGAAGGCTACTAATAACTTAGCAATCTTCTTGAAAATTTCTCTAAAGTCTTTGGGCAAAAAATTAATTTACACAAATCCGCATTGTTTTTCTCTGCTAATGTTCACAATAGAGCCATAATTACTCTTTCTAAACTCCTACAAATTCAACATAAAACTACATTGGCCCGGTATCTAGGCATTCATAACATTGTTTTTTGGAAAGACCCAGAAGCTAAACTCATGATTGAAAGAATCCGCAACAAGTTTGCTGGTTGGAAGGCTCAGGCTTTGTCTAGAGCTAGTAGACTCACTTTAATTAAGGAAAGTGTTTCTGGGATCCCTAATCACACTCTTGCTTGTTTTAAATGTCCAAACGAAGTTAGTAAGGCAATGAATAACTGCATCATGCATTTTTTCTGGGGTAATGGGAATAAAATTCCCCCAGTTTCCGGAAGACATTTGACTTCCTAAGCCTATGGGAGGTCTTGGAGTTCGTTCTGCTGCTCATTTTAATAAGGCTATCCTGCTAAGCTTGGTTGGATTTGCTTAATTGACAATTCCAATTGGTGTCCCAAACTGTAACTAAAAATTATTTAAAAAAAGATTGTTTTCTTGCAGTCAAAAAGAAAGTTTCACATTCTCTTGCATGGAAAGCTATCTTAGATGCTCGTTTTGTTCTTTCTAAATGTTTGGGGTGAACAGTAGGTAATGGTCTTTTTATTCCTTTTTGGACTGCCCATTGGGTTTTTCCTTTCCCCCTTATTAAGTTGTTTTCTGATGTGCAAAGGAATTATATTGATCATAATGTTCTAATTTTAAATTTTATACTAAATCAGACTTGGAACAAAGATAAACTACTGGAAGTCGTTGATGAAGATATTTGTGAGAGAATTCTTACTATCCCCCTCCCCATTTCCCCTTTGCCTGATCAATTGATTTGGGCGCTAGCCCCAATGGCAAGTTTACTATTAAAAGTGCTTACTATGTCCAAATGCAGGATGAGATTATCCACCCTAAAGCATATCTCTTGAAGAAAATGTGAAGGATCACTATGCCTCCTAAGGTGAAGCTTTTTTCCTGGTTATTTATCAGAAAGAGACTCCAAGTGAGAAGTCATTTGCACAAATTTCTTCCTCATGTTAACCCTGAGTGTCCTTTGTACAAAAATCAAAGTGAAACTATCAATCATCTATTTTTCAAGTGCCATTTTGGTATAAGCATCTGGAGATATTCCTCGCTCCTCCCAGTATCTATCCCGCAGGATTTGGATGGTGTTTCTTGGTTATCTATCATCTCCATTAAATCCACTGTGATGGCCCGAACACTCTTACTAAAGCTTTAATGATTTTGCTAGCAAATTTGGGACGGTTGTAACAAATGTGTTTTCCAAGACGTTTCCCCACATCCTACGAGAGTCCCACATGTTGCTGGTCAAATTGGTATGGACTATTGGAAACTTAATTTCAGGTCTTCCTATAGTGTGCTTCATGTGAAGAACATTAAATGGGAGCTGCCTCCCGTAGATTGGGTCAAAATTAAATTTGACGGTTTTGTTAGCAATAATAAGGCTGCTGCAGGTTTTATTATTTGGGATTGGAATGGGCATGTGTCACTTGCTAGCACCAAAAATGCTGGTCAAGCTTTTATAACAGTTGCAGAGTGTCTTGCTTTGTCTGATAGCCTTGCCCATGCAATTCATAATGGGTGGCGCAAGATTTGTGTGGAAGGGGACTCTAAACTGGTTATTGATTCCATCAACAAGAAGGTCTCTATTCCTTGGAGTATTTTATTGTTAGTTCAAGATATTTGGCTACTGGCTTCTTGTGAAGAAGTTTCGTTTATTCATATCTTTTGAGAAGCCAATTTTTCGGCAGATGCTGTTGCTGACTTAGGCCATGGCCTCTCCCCGTGTGTGGGAGTATGGGCTGCCGCTGAACTGTTCTTTTCCTTTTTATTTTGATTTATTTGGGCATGCGTGCCCCCATGGTTTCGTTTGTGATTGTTCTTATTTCTCCATATAAAAAAAATGTTAGGGAAAGTGGGAATCTTAACCTAGAAACCACTTGAACTACAAACCCCTTACTTTAAGAAATTTTAGAGCACTGTCACACCCCAACCCACTTGGATTAAGAGGTGATTCACACCTTAAATATAGAATTTTTTTTTTAAAAAAACTATAACTAAAAGGTGAAAAACATTAAAATAAATAAATGAATATTTCACATTGAACCTTTCAACGGAAGTAACAAAATTACTCAAAAACTTACACCACTACAATATCTTATAAGTTAGAACTACTCAACAGTTCACTAAAAGAGTAGCTCATTATTCAATCAAAAGTTAATTATGTACATGAAACACACAATAGACAATCCAAGTTCATCTCAAATCCTAGATTTCAGGTTTCGTACCTGCAAAATCTGTTAGGGGGTGAGCAAAACCACAGCTCAGTAGGGACTTAAACCTTTTCATGGTAAATTGATATAACTAAATTAAGTGACATGCAATTAGTTTACCAAAATTCATATCAAATATGAACAAAATCCATGTCAATTACATAATTAATCTAACAAAAATCAATACCAATTAATCTAACCAAAATTAATACCAATTAATCTAACCAAAAGCACATGTGATTTGGAGGTCACGAGATAAAAGTACACGTGATTAAAAGTTTGGGGTAATTTTCGGTGAATTTTTCGGCACACATATGAGTTTTGAATTAATTTTTTAAGTTAGGCCAATTAGAAATAGACATGTGTCGGCTTGCTATTGGACCATTTAAAAAAGAATCAAAATGAGAAGTGCTGACGCAGAGTCTTCTTCTTCCTCGAACTGTGCCTCTCCAACTTAACTTCAAATATTGTAGAGAAACTTCGAAAATTCATATTTGAGATAAAATAAAATAACAAAGCAATTTAAATATTATTAAAAACATAGAACACATGTATATATATATATATAGATGTATATAAACTAAATATTAAGAATAACCAACAAAGCCCATTGCACTACTGTAACAACTAAAACTATATAGTCAATTAAAATATATAAGTAATAGAATATTTAATCTCCAATATATATGTATATAAGAATGTAAATTAGGTGAACAAAGAAAGCAACTAAATATTATTTATATATATAATTACTATAATTTAATACTTACCAAAGTAATTACTTAAAAATAAAATGTTTAACTTTCTTAAATAACCTTTAAGAATACAGATTCTCACAAGCAGTTTGAAAATTGTATTTAAGAGCAATTTCTAAAAACTCAACCACACGGTTGTTGTGATCATAGTCTAAAATATCGATAATATCAATGAAATATCGAGGATATTATCATTTTTTCGGATCAAGGATATTTTGGAACGTATCCATACACATATCGTATAAATATCAATAATATCGAAAAATATCGACGTCGATAATTTCTCACACTTTAGCAACATTTGGCCAAAATATGGCTATAATATCGATAATATCGAGATGATGAAGACAATGAAAATTTTGAAGAGTTATTTACACTAATATCCCCTTAGGTTTCTTGTGTTTTCACAAAACCCCCTCAGGTCTCAAAAATTACACGAACACCCCCTGAGGTTTCAGTTTGTTTTCACAAAACCCCTTTTTGTTGATTGTTTGTCCAAATATTGATGATTTCATTGAAAAAAAAACTAATGCAAATGACAAAATTAACCTCAATAAAGCATATGCAATCTAATCTCAAAGGCCAACTTTGTCATTTGGAGAATTTTTTGTGTGTAAAATCATCAATTTTGGATGAAAAATCAATGAAAAAGAGTTTTGTGAAAACAATTTAAAACCTCATGGGGTGTTATTGTAATTTCTAAATCCTCAAGGAGTTTTGTGAAAAAGGTGAAAACCTAAGGAGGTGTTAGTGTAAATAACTCAAATTTGAACCTTATAGGAACTGTATGTGGTACTAAGTCACTCGTATCTTACCATGCAATTATAAAGTGTAAAATATTATAGTAAATCATTATAAATAAATGATTATGGTGTGTTTAATATTTTTCATTGATTATTACATATTTTCGACAATCGCAGTGTTTGTCAGCTCGCTATATAATCAACAGTTAAATCCATCATGCAATACATTTCCTTCCAAATTTTTGTGATAAAGTAATAGATAATTGACTAAATAAACATCCTCCAAAATTTCAAGAAAAATATCCAAGTTTTTCTTACAATTTCCGTGGTTTTTATTCAATTTTTATCGATATCGATAATATCCCGATATTTCCATCGAAATTTCCATATTTTTGGACTACCGATATTTCCAAAACCATCAATATTTTAGACCTTGGTTAACCCCTTTGTTAATTTCTTGTCCTACATCAAATGCCAAACTCTTTGCCTTGCATTTTGAACTACATCAAATGCCAAACTCTTTGTCTTGCATTTTGAACTAGGTCCCAATTCAGAAAAAGAAATAAATTACTAGACATCACAACTTGTTAATGAGGCTTGTATTGCCCAAACTGATGCAGAAAATAGTACTGTGCATGTGGAGCAATAAGTTAAAGTCTAAAAAACAGGGAGGAAGCAACTTTCATAACGGAGGGTAACGTTGGAAATCTCGTACATTAACATTTGCTTCCCTAAACCAAAACATTCTGTTTTAGTGTTCGATAATATATTTTTGAAAACAGAAATTTCAGAACAGTGCAAACAATTCCCATCTCTTTTACCTTTGTCTAATTTAATTCACATCATGTCAATTTTATTGCTAGCAGAAGAAGCAAATCTCAAAACTACGATATCAAGGGTTAATTATTTGAGTCAATATCCATGCCATTCACGGATTTGCTCATTCTAAAATCAACGACAGCCTTGTCAAAGGTGCTCCTCACATGTTGGCATACAACCATGAGATCCTGGCTTGCATCTTTGAATACATCACTCGCTGCAGCACCTGTAAAGTTTCATGAAATATCGGTGTTACACGCATTATAAACTTCAAGACTGATTTCAAAACTGCAATTCCTTATAAAAACACCAAGGAAGTTTCTAAAATTTTCCCTGTAGTGTAAGATTGAAGTTTTCATGTAAATAACTCCTTGCCCTCCATAACGAAGCATTGGATGGGATTCCTTAACCTATCTCCTAGTCCTACACCCTCATCCCCACTCCTCCATCACCACCAGGGCTAACCCCAAATTTAGATGGTAATGCGTACCTGCCACAGCAGGACTGCTTGATGCATTAATTATCATACTAGAACTTTTAAGGGGTCCAAATCAACTATCTTGAGATGATAATAGGTTTACATGTTCAAGCAGAAACTCCATTAGAAGTAATACAGAGCCCACACTTCTGTAGGGTATTGATTAAGCAGCTGTTTTATGGGTACCTAATGTTGCTCCAATCAATTAACAGATTCAGACTCCACAACTTGGCTCCAATCACAGATACGATCAGGCAAAGTATCAAATACACAACTCGAGTATTTTGGAGGCACGACCAAGTGAATAGAAGATATTGTTGTAACTATTCATAATAAACAAGAACTATATGCATACAACCATCAGTCTCTATCTTACATTAAAATAAATACATCAGAAACAAGTGCAAGGCCAGCAATTATGAGAAACATAGTTGATAGAACAAGAATCATTATAATACTCCATATATATCGCTGAAGGCAATGCATAATATGTTACCTGTTGTTTGGACTCTAATATTAACTCGGTTATCGGATGGATGAGGAATGCTGTACCCACAAAATTTTGTCCTTGGACTGCAACATAACAATAAAACTTCATTTAGATATCATTAAACTGTTATTACCACCACTACTACTTATTATTATAATTATCATTTTCCAGTTACTTAATCCTATCCTATAGAAAGATTTACTTCAACAGGGAAAATATGAACAGGATTCTGAGGAAAATATGAACAGGATTCTGAGGAAAATTTGTAAATTAAACTTATAAAGCTTTTCCCACTTTGGTCATTCCAATTGAATGGTAACCCGATTTAGCAAGATTTTCTTCAACATGTACAAATTCATAAGGATTAACTTATGGTTCATGCTTAGAAAGCTATAGTTAGAGCAATTTTATAGAAGAAGCAGATTGTTGATACATATCAACAGTCACATATTTGGTAAAAACATTTATTAAATAATTAGAAAGCACTTACTCCTGATTTAAAGTGAACCTGATCGCATTCGCAAATGTATGATCCTCATCAATCAAAGAAAATGTGGATTGGCTGGGATCAGATAAGGACCCATGTTCCATTTCTCACTAAACCCTGCCTACCAAGAAAAAAGAAACAAACAAACAAAACAACAAATCTAAATTACACAACTTAACAATAACAGTCTTTAAATGAGAACTGTAACTCCTACCCATGTATTTTTCTTCTTCTTTTTTTCTTTTTTCTTTTTGGGTAAAAACCCATGTACTGAACTCTCTCTCCAACCATTATATTTGTTACTAATTATCTGGAAAATAGAAATTTACAAATTTGAACTAATTTGGTAGAAAGTAAAATACCTAGTTCAGAAGTTTGTTAACTATTATTTTATAGAAATCAAAATGCAACAAATGAATCCCTAAACGTGCAAATATACAAATGCGAAATCAAAATCAAAATTCCCAAATTAAGTTCAGATGTTGAATCTTGGATGGGTCTCTATGACGCGAGAGAAAGGGAAAGAAAAAAGTTAGGCCTACAGAAATTAAACAGAAAACGAGAAACAGAGTGCAGAATCTTACCCAGAGGTGACGACTGAAGTTTAAGAGAAAACGTGGAGGCAAAATTGGAGATAGCTGATTCTGTTGGTATGCTGGTTGTGGCTCTCTGTATGTTTGTCGACTGAAGCTTACGAGTGAGCGTGAAGTACAAGAAGAAGGCGAGAGACGTGAGGTAGGGTTTAAAGATTAAAATTGGACTTTGCCTCGCTTAACCCGTAAGCCCTGTTTGATGGGATGGACTGAATTTGACATATGCAATTAAAATGGATATGGGTCTAGTATGTTGTTTGGCGGGTTTTAGGATCCTATTTAGTGGGCTGGACTGAACTGGATGTATCATATATGTAATTAAAATGAATATGGGTTCAGTTTGTTGTTTAGTGGGCTTTAAGTGCACAACTGATTGGATATGGATCTTGGATATTAGTTCATAAAAACAGGGGCTTCGTAACCTATCATTAGACGCGGAATGTGTGAGCTCTCGTCTCCCACATCACTTCTTCTTGGTCTCTTCTATGCTCTCCTCTTTCTCTTCTCTCCTCTTCTCTCCGTTTTGGTCCAGGTGTTTAATCTAATAAAGAAAATATACTGAAAAAATCTAATAAAGAAATATAAAATTTCAAAATTATTATGTTTTCCAATCCAGTCCAAAATTAAGTATAGCACCAAACAACAAACACAAAGTCTGGTCCAGTCCCAACCAGTCCAATTAAGTCTTGTCCAATTCAGGCCACCAAACGAGGCCTAATTTTATTTTATTTCTCTTTCATTTTTTTTCATTTTTAATTAGTTTTGTATTCAGTTGAAAATTTTAATTCGTTTATAATTTTTTTCCTTTTTTTATGTAGTTTTATTTTTTTAATTTTTTTTCATTCGCTAGGATGGGGAGGGGGAGTATTATATTGGAATTTGGGTTGCCCCAAGATTGTCTTCTAAGTGAATCGAACTTTGATGCACTTGGGAGGGAAGGGGAGTGTTTGGCCCACGTTTCCATGGTAGTGCCACCCATGTGCAATTAGTTTTGTATTCAATTGAATCTAAAAGTTCTACAAAAGTTTAAGTGCATTAAAAACAAAATTCATTGACTTTAAAGGAAATACAAAAAGAGTGGATTTCCATTTATTCTACATATATTTGCTTTCCTCCCCTTATATTTTGATAGAGATTCTTTTTCTTCGTGTCAAGATATGATTTCACCACATCTATTATAACCATCTTGTCATGACTAACACCATCACCACCACCACCACCACCACCACCTAACCATAGCCATTTACCATCACTATCGTTACTCCCACCATCGCGATCACAACCACCTTCACCATCATCTTAACTACAACCACCACCACCACTTTGCCATGGTAGCTACCACCATCATAGCTAACACCAGCACCGCAACCTTGCCACCACCATCAGACGTGTTGCCACCACCACAAGCATCATATTGGAATAGCCATCACCACCATGACATCCACCACCCCCATGCCCATCACCACCATCGTCACCACCACACCCACCCCATGCAGCCACCACTTGACTTGATCGTTACCAACATTATCCCCACAACCATTAATGCCTCTACTACAACCACCACAACCACTACCTCTATATTCCAACCACCAACATCAAACATGATGACCTACCATTATTTGAAACATTATAAATTTGGAACTAATGAAAATCTCTACTATTATAAAGGGAGGCCAAAACAGTTGGGGTCACAGCTTTTACCAAAAAAAACTGGACACAAACACCCTTGAAACAAAAAAATCTTAAGCCTAAGAAAAATTTATTTAAAAATTAACATGGGTAGTATTGTAAAATAAAAAATAAAAATAAATAAATAAAACAACACATAAAAACCCGCCCAAGCCGTTACCTTCAGTTTCACCCCACTTTCTCACGCTCCACTATCCTCTCGATGAAACAGCAGTTGGTTTCAGTTGTTTTCAGTTTTCCAGTGTTGTCTCTTCTTCTCCGCTTTTCTCCAGATTTTATTTTTTGTTTTTTGATGTTGTGTGAACTCAGGCCCAAGAGGAAAATGGAGAAAGATGGAGGAGAATAGCCACAACGACTGCATCTCAATGAGGAGGACCGCACGGATTCCTCACTTAATTCTGTTTTCTAATTTTGTGGGTTTTGATTATTTCTGTTTTTTTTAGCAGAGCATCAATGAATGGGTTTGATGTCAAGAGTGCGAATCTCTGTGTTTGGTTACTTAGAAACCGAGCAACCCCATTAACGTCAACCAACGAGTACACTGAGAAACCGAGCACACAGAAACAGAAGGAAATCACGGGCCAAAAACAAAGCGAAGAAGAGCGAAGAAGAAAGAAGGCTACGAAATGGGTTGCCGAAGAACAAAGAGAGATAATATGAAACAAAAACAAAGCGCATGTCGGACCCAGGTGAGCAAAACTTTTCCTTTCTGATTGTTCCTGTTTCAGATTTTCATTTGGTTTTGGAAACAATCTGTTGGATTTGGCTTCCTTTGTTCTTTTTTTGTGATTTGGGTTTGCCTTTTGTGAGAAAATCATATGTTTGGACTGAAGATAAGATCATTTCAGGATCTGTGTTGGGGGGTTGTTTGTTTTTTGCAGTTTGTGGATTTTATTGTCAATGGAAAATATGAGATTTGTGGGTGCGGGTAAAGAAAAAGATTACATTTTTTTTTTGCTATCTAATTGAGAGGTTAGAACAAAATTGAGGGTCTGAATTTCCCCTTTTCTCATTGTTGTTAGTTTTTCAGTGGTTTAATCACCGTTTACGGGTATTCTCCATGTTTGAATGATGATTTGGGCAATTTCATTTGTATTTTTTGGATTTTGAAGTTTTCTTTATTTTCCTGTCAATGGCTTTAGTTTTTCTGTGCAAGGAAGTTAAGGTAAAAAGTGTAAAAAAATCATGGATGGCGTGCAACTTATTTTTTCTATTATGATGATACTTAAATCCTTGATAGTCACAGATAGTCATCAAGTAGTTTCATTGTAGCAGATGGCAACGGACTGGTTGATATTTTCTGATTTAACAACTAGAATGCATTTTCACCCATTGAGAACCTGAACTTTGAATTTCACAGTGTTGTTAGAAATCTTTGAATTCCTTTATATTTGCACTTTATTTGAATTCTTACCGAGTCTATATTTGTTTGTCTTGACATTTCCTTTATATAATTTGGGCATTCTGACTCTCAAATTTTTTTCTATTGGCATCCATTCAAATTGTTAATTCTTCAAGTGCCTTGGTGCTTGCTTCTATTGGCCTTTGTTTATCTATTGATGTTGTACTAATTTCAGGACAAAGAAAAGCTACGTGTTGACTATGAAAAGAAGTGCAAGAGATTCAAAAGTCTAGATTATCATGGAGCTGAGTCTCAACAGCTTATGCTTGATAAAAGAAATTAAAGAAACTGTTGAGACGGCTCTCTAAAAAAGTGCATGCGATAAAAATAAGGAAAACTTTTAAGATGAACATCTCGAAAAATTCAATTGCAAAATAATAAAAACGAAACTTTATAAGTCGCGTAGCCTGCGCGTGATTAAAAAGCCTTCTCGCACGCGGAAGTCATTTGCGGAGGCTAGTACCCATTAAATGAACTACTAAAAAGTACAAGAGAATTTATAGAAGTTTATAAAAATCTACAAAAACTCTATGATAAGAAATGCCCCCAAAATTTGAGGGATTTACGTAGCTAACCAAAAAATGGTTTTTTTAATCAAAATAGCACAAACTAGAGAAGGTTCGGGAACAGTTAAAATGTCAAAATTCTCCATTGCAGAAGATATAGTTGTATATGCCATGCCTACTTACCGATTCGTGAGGATCCAATTAGTGAAATCCAACAGTTTAAGATGCGATGAAATTATATAATGTCAGATTTTGAATTTTGTGCAAACTAGATATAATAATCCCATGGATGATATTAAATCTACTTTATTTGATCCAATGGTCGGTTTGAGATGGAACCTTATGTTGTCAGAATCTTATATTTTGTTCAAATACGTGATAAAGAAAACCTAACAATTCATATCAATTGTACTTTATGATGCAACGGTTTGTATTGGATGAAATAATATCTTTTCATAATTAAAAAGAAATTAGGTCAATTTGTTTGGACAAAAGATTAAAACTAACACAAAATAAAAATTAAGACAAAAACAACTTAATACATGAAAATCTAAATTTACATATTTCCCATTGAAACAAAAACTATGGGATGTGTATTTATATGGGGAGCTAATTTTTCCACTTCCCTTTTCTCCACTTACACTCCATTTTGCTTTTTAATACTTTTTTTTATCAATGTTGTTCTTATTTGTTCTTTCTCTTTCCAATTCTACCCTAACCCCACATTAAGGTTTTGATAACTGAAATTAAGAAAAGTTAACAGAAAATAAAACAAAAAACAAACAAAAATGGATAGAAATGTAAGTATTTGTACGCCAAATTCTTTGTTTTTTACCAAGTACTATTTATCTTTGTTGTAGTGAATAAATAATAGAAAATTTGGGCTAACATGTTTATAGGTGGAAGAACCAAAGAATGCTACTAACCAAACTATCATTAGGAGCTTAGATATGCAGAGAGTAAGGTATGCATAATAGTCTCAGATTTTTATTCTTTCATAAAAGAACAAAAAAGAACAAAATTGATTAAAAAGTATTAAAAAGCAAAAAGGAGTGTAAGTGGAGAAAAGGGAGTGGGAAAATCACCCCTTTATTAGTTCATACTTTTGTGGAATTTTAAACTTTCATGGAATTAAAATGCAATTCAAATTTTTGAAGACTTATTAAAAGTGACGGTATTCAATTATGACTTTTAAAAATCATTAATAGTTTGGTGGTATCCAAAAATCTTATTAATTCTAAGAATTTTGTTAAATAATTGACTTTTCTAGACTTTTGAAGGTAAAATCTTGCCAATTTACTAGAGACTTTCTAGTGACTCCGTCATATTAATCGTGGAAAGCTAAACATACAAAACAAACTTCTCCCATTCTTTATATCAGGCGCATAAATTGAGAAGCAACTTCTACACTTTTAGATATTCATTCATCTCATCTTCAGATTAGTAAATAATCTTGCTGGTCTCATGTTGAATTTTTTTTTCTTCTCGAAAGCTTGCATCATGAAGCTTATCAATTTTGATATCGGGACAAAGTGAGACACAAAATATTAATAAAAAGGCGAAAGGAGTAATATGATCTTAGATGTTCTAGTGAGGCATTGGTCAATAAGACCAAAGGTACCAGCCGCTGCTTGCTGCACAGACTCACTTGAGGGGACCACAAATCATGCTTCATCAAATGCACAAATCATGCTTCTCAGAAGTAATTGGAGAGATTCAGGACAACCCCACTATACTTTGCCTTCTACCAATTAACACTAAGTTGAAAATCCAAAATCCAAAAATAAAAATAAAAGTTAAATTAAAAAATAATAGCAAAAGAATATTAACGAATGATCACATACACACACCCAAAATCAGCTAAAGCGATACAATAATCCTAATTCTTTTCTTTCTAAAAACCACAGATGCACATGTTCCTTCCTGCAACCCAATCATTCATTATCTGCGTGGTCCCCTTCTTTAAAGCTAAACACAACACGTGACTGCACAGGTCAGCAGCAGCAGCCAAGTCACCCAGAATATGTGACTTCTTTCCATGTTCATATCATGTCTTAAAAGAATCACCCAACCCACTCACACACGGTGAGCATAATCAGTTGTATACAACTATGCGTCTATTTTTCTCATAATCGATCTGTCTTCAATTCCCTCAGAAGAACCATGTAGTTTTGAAATCAATCATCCAAAATGCTGATATGATTTTCAATAGACCCCATAGACATGAATTTAGGGTAATAATTTGTTTGGAGACCACATGATGAGATTTCATTAGGCCCTTAATTAACCATACTAGAGGAAATTAAATGATGATTAGGAGGAAACATTGAGGAGCTGTTCTTTTTCAGGAGGAGTTATGGTGTCTGAGGGTGTTGTTGGTGATTGAGCAAAGTTCTCCATCTTCTTGAGGTTTTGTTGGTGATACACTTGCCTTAGCCTCTCTATTTCCCTCTTCAATGCTTCTTGATGAGCTGCATTATTTTTATACCAAACAAAAAAAAAACCCAAATATAAGGTTAAAATCATTTCATCATTACATGTGACTTGTGACAACCCACCCACATTATTAAAATTTTGCACGTGAGAAGTACACATGTAAACACATGCCTATACGTTAGAGACCATTATTAAATTACTTTATCCCTAATCACTTCTCTTCCCTCCTAAACTTGTATAAAAAATAAAAATAAAAAATGAGAATCATACATGTTCATGGAGCTCACCTAACACCCTTTAAAAGAATATGAAACTTTATTTTCCGCTTGTTTATAATTTAATCCATAAATGTAATCTACCTAACATTACTCGTATGTTCGTCCCACCACTCTAATATGATCCTCTTTTCTACTTGAAGAGTAGGAAGTGCCACATGATATGCATCATCTCCTTAATTTTCTTCCTACTCTTAGCATGCATGGATGACCTTTTTGAGGCTGCTTTGTGCTGTGCATTGATTGTTGGTGGATCAAATAAGTCTCTTTATCTAATCTAGAGGTCTTTTTCCATTTTCATAGTTTTGAGTACCAAGCATAACCACCCTTTATGGGTTGCAGCTCTTAATTTTTTTTTCCTAACATGGCTGAGGGAATTAATTAGATCTCAGTACACCAGTATAAAAAGTGGGTAGCTCGGAGCTGAACTGATTGAAGGACAATAATGTTCTTCATTCAATTAAGAGAAATTAAAATTGATAAAAATTAGTTTATTATAAAATTTGATATTTGGACAGACGTGACCTAGATTGAAATTGATCTTAATTATATATTTTTGCTATATGCAGAATCGATAAATTACTCTAAATTAATATAATCTACAAGAATGGGAACTCGAACTTGGGTGTAAGGGGTCGACTCACTGCCCTGGCCAACTAGCCTAACTCAGGTCTGCATATGCCATGAACTTAAAACCAAGTCCAAAATCATGATGTTTTGTTACAAAATGAAATGAACAAGATTCATATTACTAATTATGTAATTTTGTGAAGTTAAATAATTGATGGTATAAAAGTGTAATTATATATACGTACCATCTTTGAAAATCTTATCCTGCGCCAATGCTGCAATTCTTTCTTTGAGAGCACTGTTGTCGACATTTAGAAGCAAGCGTTGATGGTCAAGAAACGCAACCCGCGGTGACAAAACTGAAACTTCAGCCTTCGTTTTGCAACCAAAAAGAAAAAAGAACCAAAAAAAAAGAGTCAGTAAAATTTAATCTAATTAAATTAATAAATCAGCTAGTAATTAAGGTATAATTTCACAACGAAATTAATTAAATTCAGAATTTACATAGTTAACCTACTTGTAGAGAGTTAACGCTGCGTTCGAGTTCTGATATGTATTGCAGCTTCCTCACCCGTGATCTTTGTGCAGATTGTCTGTTTGCCAAGATTCTAATGCAAACACAAAAACACGTAATTAAAAATTTAATTCAACATATTTTTACAAAATTACAAAAGGGTAATTAAAATTGTTAATTACGTTATTGAAAAATGACTTTGTGTTGCATGATTTACCTCTTGACCCTTTTCGGATCAATTTTCCTGTCATTGGACGTGCTCTTTGTTGCATTGTTGGGATTTGTTTGTTCGCATTGGCTTTCCACCTCTTCGGATTCGTTCTTCAGCTGCTTCTGATGAGGCGCCTGCTCTTCTTTCTCGTCCTCATTAATGCTGTTATGGTCCGAAGGCGTGGACGGGTTCGAGGACGAGCCGGTGGGGCCTGCGGCGGCGGCGGCAGCAGAGATTTCATCGGTTGTGAACATGGACATGAATTGTTCGTCGTCAAACCTATCAAACTCGTGGTTGTTGGGGTGTGAACCATGCGGTGGGCGGCATTCGTCCTGCATTGGTGCCTCGAGGAAGGTAATGGAGTCGCTGACCGATCTCCGGTGGGAACCGCGTCTCGCCGAAGAGAAGTCGAGGAATTCATCAACCCAACAGGGGTTTTGAGATGCGGTGGTGGCGTTGACCGCGGGGGCATTTCCATTGGGTGCAAAATGGCCCAGGGAGGCATCTTTTGGTGAGAAAAGTCAGGCCAACTGGGTGTCATGCTTGGGATTTTTGGAGGTAATTGTGCCATAATGTACACAAATTAACCACAATCTCAATCAAACTTGGAATGTTAAAATGATTAAGAGAGAGAAAGGGAGGGAGAGAGAGAGAGAATGAAAGAGAGGAGATGAGGGATATGAGTCTTGGAAGAAACCAAACAAAATTACAAGCTCCAACAAAGGCTCCTATATATATACCCAAAAAAGAATACACACAAACCAGGGAATGTTGAAGTTTCAATCATGAATATTGTTGAGAAGGGGGGGTTAAAAAAGAAACCCACGAGACAACATGATTATATTTTGAGCTTCTTCTTTAATTTTAATTTTTTAATTATTTATTTAATGAAATAATTTTTTTCTCGATCTCTATTGTGCAGTGGGGTCACATGGGGGAGGGAGGGATCGGACAGCTATCGCCAGCTGGGAGGACGTTGGGGCTCAACGGTTTTACTGGAAAGTCGCCAGTACTAGTTTTAATAACTAGCGGAATCTGCCACCACGTGCCCTTGTGCCCGTCTCTTTAGTGGGGGGAGCTTATAATAATAGCCTCATTATTTTTATTTTATTTTTTCTTTCTTTCTTTTTTGCATTTTGCATCCAAAGGAACATTCCGATGATGTACATACATCACCCTTCTCCACATTTAACCTTGACAGTCTCAATTTTGACAGTCTGATCCATCCACGTGGGGTGGGGGAATGATTCATATAGTAACAAGTACCAGTAGGCGGATTCATGAATTTTTAGAAGAAGTGCAATATTTAAAAGGCGAAAACTTTAACAAAAAAGTTTAGACAACCAAATACCCTTACGTCTATGACTAATTGACTGAGTTTATATAGTATATCAATTAATATGAACAAAATCTATGCCAATTTACACAATTAGTATACGAAAATTCATATCAAATCATCAATTAATCTAACGAAAATCAATATCAATTAATCTAATAAAAATACAAATTAAATTATCAATTAAACAAGCAAATCATAACTAATTATTTTCTGAGTTTTCTAATGATTCTAGCCCAATCAGAAAATAATAGTAATAATAATAAAAGACATATTATTTTTGAAAAACAGGAAAAAAAGCAGAAGAAAAAACAAACAGAAATTCGAAGTTGAACTTGCAACTTGGTAGAGAGGGATGGGTCTTCTTCATCAGCAAGAGCCTCCTCCTCTTCAACGCCACAACCACGCTAGGCTTTTTCAAGGCTTATTTTTTATGGTAATTAAAATCAAATTAAAGTCTTCTTCAAGAGTTCAAGTTCAAACACATCATTTAATTCCAACTCTGCGTGGAAGGTTCTTCAGTTTTGTTTTTCTTTTTTAAAAAAAATAAATATTTGGCACTGGTCCGACATCATTTTGGCAAGGTCGCTTAGTCATTTGCTCAAACTGTTGATGGGCACCTCCAAGGCAGAGCAAAGGGGCAATGTCCGGTGACTCCAAAGTTTTTTCCAGCGAAGGAAGGTGCAGCTACACCTCATTGCGCCATTGTGAGTTCGCCAGTGCCAAGTACCAACCAACCCCATTACTCGTCCTTGGATCAATAGTATCATGGCCACTTTGAGGAATTACTTATCGTATTAAGAAATACTTTCTTTTGCAATTGTGAGTTAGGCCAGTTGATCATAACAATGTGAGTTAGATCAATTGATTATAATAGTGTGCCCGTTCCCTTATATTCTAGTTCGAGTCTCCCTCTCTTTAGACCACAATAATTTAGACTATAACTTCTATTTAAAAAAGGAAATACTTTCTTGTTAACAATAAATAAAAAAATGAATAATGAAACAAAGATATTTTATAACTTCGTAATAAAGAAAATTATCATTATATCAAGACTTATTAGCGGTTAAAAAAGATTGTTAGGAATTTGGATCGATACCCAATTATTAAAGTGACTCTAGGGGAGGTAAATAATTAACTGAAGAATATCCCAAACTGTAAAGCTTGAACTAATTAAATTGAGTTAACTACTTCTAGGGTTTCATAATAAAGAGAAGTAGGGTTTAATAAAATTAATCTCTAATTTTACTTGTATATCTTTGAGACTGTAACATCTCTATGAGTTTGGGATATCACGTGAAATTAACCAAAGAAAGAAAACACGAAAAACCATTCGCATTGAAGCTTGTTGGTGTGAGGGTTATGCACAGAAGGTGGACCTAGTATTATATATATGTTTAGTATTAAAAGGCTGAATTAGCAGTTGTAAGATAATCTTAATATATTAGTGGGATTAGGGGATTTGGGCATGATGCTTGAAGGAAAGGGTGGATAGAGAAACTGAAGGGAATCACGTCACAGCTTCCATGTGAATTGTTCGGATGGATGCTGTAATTAAGCTTCCTTTGCTTTGTCCCCAAACCATACCCACATGAAGCTATATGTCCTCCTCTTCTTCTTCTTCTTCTCTCTTTCTCTCTCCCTCTCTTTGTTTCGTGGTACCTTCCATCTGTACCTCAACTGGAATTTATGCAGTTTTTAATGAATGAGGATAAAATAAAAGTACTTGGGAGGCACTAATTATGATTAGAGGGGTGTTTAGAATATACATTAATTTACCGCCTTTATCAAGGAAGTGCCTGCCCTATTCACGGATGTACTTAATTCATATGAAAAATGAACATGGTAGCTCGGGATCCCAAATCTCTACATTTACATACGGTGCATTTACCCGCATTTTGCAATATCTAGGTCATTCCAATAATTTAATGACTTAAGATTTAACACTTCATTTAAAATTTTTACACTCATCCATTTAATTAACTTTAACTTAACAGTGTTAATTTTAAATATAATTAAAAAATTAAAAGA
This sequence comes from Prunus padus, assembly GCA_024362665.1. Taxonomy (NCBI): domain Eukaryota; kingdom Viridiplantae; phylum Streptophyta; class Magnoliopsida; order Rosales; family Rosaceae; genus Prunus; species Prunus padus. Next base: position 15,761,519 of record JANFAM010000010.1, on the reverse strand, counting down.
AATAAGACTCCCCCTCCCACTTAGAGCAACTCCACCGGTTGTAGCACAAAGGCGGGGAGGCGGGACTCACGGGCCCGAGCCCAAAATCGGCGTTCTAGCGGGAGTGGGCAGCCCGGGCAACGAGCGAGACCCACGTGAACCGGGCAAGCTCGCGGGGAAGAAGCTCGAGGCCCGGCCGGGGGTGGGTGATGTCGTGAACGCATTCAAATTTGTAAAAAATTTGAATTCGCGTGGCGTCGACGCCAAGACGCTATCTTGTGCAACGGCCACACGCCACGTGGCGCGCTGTGGTGGCTCCGATAAATTTTTTTTGAAATCCAACGGCTACAATGATTTTGGGCCAAAAAAATCGAAAAAAAATTCAAAAAAATACCAAAAAAATACTAAAAAATTATGCAATTTTTTCCTATAAATACCAACCAATATCCTTCACTTTCAACACCAAATACTCATATATTTTCTTCACTTTCAAGTGTCATTTTTATTTCCCATCTTATGGCATCATCCGTTGAAGCCGGAGTTCCATGGTCAACCATTGAAGATGTTTTGTTGTGTGAGTCTTGGGTCCACGTTAGTCATTGTCCGATCACGGGCAATGAGATGAAGTTCTGTCATATGTGGAAAAAAATTCATGCCGAATTTTTTGAAAGATCCGGGTTGATTCATACGGAAATGACATTGGCTAGTAGGTGGAAGCTTTTGAATAAAGAGTTGGGCAAATGGAGAGATGCGTTGGCAAAAGCGATGGACAACCATCGAAGCGGCCAAAATCTTAGCGATGAGGTATATTATTTGTAATTTACGTTTTATTAAATTTAATGTCCTCATTTTTTTTAATGCTTCTTGCATTTCTAATACCTTTTTATTAATGTATGTTGCAACCCTAATATAAAAATTAATGTTTCTTGCAATTCTAATAGTTTTTTGAAATGTATGTTGCAACTCTAATTTTTTTTTAAATGTTTCTTGCATTTCCATAATATTTGTAATGTTTCTTGCATTTCCACTATTTTTTTTAAATGTTTCTTGTATTTGCATTTTTTTATTTTACTTGGGCCTTGCATAACTTGCATTTCCATTTTTTATTATAAATATTTCTTGATTTTCATTCTATTTTTTTTAATAGATTATGCAAGCACAAATGTGGTTTGGTGCTATTGGGCAAGGGAAAAAAACTTTCAACCATGAGCAATGTTGGGAGGTGGTGAAGAATTGTAAAAGATTCCAAATTATTCCCACGGGCCCGGCCGTTGTGTTGAACGAGACGCCGCTCCATGATTCAACGGCATCGGATTCACCTATGGAATCCTCGATGAGTGAAGACTCACCAATTGAAAAGGGCCTGAGGCCTATTGGCAGAAAAGCGGCGAAGGCGAAGGCGAAGAGAGGGAGTAATGATACATCTAAATTTTTGGAGGAAATTGCAAGGCAAAGTGCCTTGAGAATTGACATAGACTTGAAAACCCAAGAAGACGAGATGGCAATTCAAGTAGAATATGCAAAAGAAAGAGAGTATGCACGCAAAGAAAGAGAGTTTGCACGCAAAGAAATGATTGAGAAGAAGGACCGAGAAACCATGGCCATGGATACAACCCATATGTCCCTGAAACAAAACAATATTGGAAGTTAGAACGAAGGGATGTTATGAGAAGAAGACTTTTCCGTGACCAAGACGATGGACCTAGCAACACGGATTGGTTAAATAATGAAAACCATTAAGTTAGTTTGCAATAGTTGTAATTCATGTATTTATTTAATTAGTAGTAATTTTTAATTACTTGTATTGGTTTTATTTGAGTCATTAAAGAAAACATTCAATAAAACATCTTTTCATTCAAAATATTTCATACATCAAACAAAACATAATTAAAAATAAAAAAATCACAACCAAAGCATCCCTTAAAATAAAACATAACCTAAACATAATTAAAATTAAAACTTCTTAACTTCACTTCATTCACCGTCATTGCCATTCACTGCCCATAAATGCTGCATCAAGTCAACTTGACGTCATTCGTGAATATAAGACGATTGCATCACCGTATATCGATCAATCATACGGTCCATGAAACGGCCGTCCCTAACCAACGGGTCAGGCTCCAATGGTTCTCCACTTGGTCCCACGGGCCTTTCATAAACTCTTGTCAAGGCCGTGTTCATGGGATCCGGTTCGTACACCTCTACAGCATCGTAATCATACTCATCCTCCACAATCATGTTATGAAGGATGATGCAAGTCATCATTATGCTCATCAGCACCTCCTCATCAAGCATGCGCGCCGCACCCCTAATAATAAGCCACCGGGCTTGGGGGATACCAAAACACCTCTCCACTTCTTTTGTGTAACCTTCTTGATAGGCAGCAAATAAATTTTGCTTCTAGGATCGGGGATGGGGAATTGATTTCACAAATGTAGTCCACCTCGGGTAGATGCCATGTGCAAGATAATACGGGTCCTGGTAGAAGGTATTGTTGATTTCATAGGTGATTTTCGGGGTTTCACCTGTCAAAACGTCGTTGAACACCGGTGATTGACCCAGCACGTTCAAGTCGTTTTGAGATCCGGCAACTTCGAAGAAAACATGCCAAACCCATGTATCAAATCCAGCAACGGCTTCAAGGATGATACTTTTTTGCCCTTGTCAATTCCCATAGTCTCCTTGCCAAGCAGTTGGGCAATTTTTCCATTGCCAGTGCATGCAGTCGATGCTACCAATCATTCATGGAAATCCTCGAGCTTTGGCTTTTTGTAAAAGCCGGTGGAGGTCCATGGGCGTAGGTCTGCGCAGGTATTCCCCGGTGTACAGAGTTTCAACTGCATCACAAAATCTTACCAAGCTCTCTAACGTAGTAGACTTCCCCATCCGGGCAATCTCATCCACCTGATCAGCAGATGCACCATACGCCAACATTCGTATAACAGCTGTAAGCTTTTGCTCGGGAAGAAGTCCCGCAACCTAGTAGCATCACACTTTTGAACAAAGTAGTCATCATAATTGCAAATAGCATGCATGATTTTATTGAACAAATGGGGTTGCATTCTATATCGCCTTCAAAAATCAACATCAGAATACAGAGAAGTTGGGATAAAATAATCTTCAATAAGATTCTTACCCCGAGAATGCCTATGTCTGTCCACATTCGGGCCACGACCGACTTGTGAACCACGGCGGCTCTAGTTTTCTTCATCAAGCATTGCCACTGCTATGACAATTTGCTTATCTAGGTCTCTCTGCGCCCTTTTGCCTGCAGCTCTTCTACGCCTTCTTTCTCTAGTTCTCACTCTTGCCTCTCCAAGATCTCGTCAATGTCTGACATTGAGAATGGAGTATGAATTCTAAAATATGAGAAATGAAAATATAGAGAAGAGCCTCTGGTTTGAGAATGGTGTGAGAGGTATGAGCTGAGCCTCTGGTTTTATAGAAAAATTTAGGCAGATAGAGATGACACGTGGTGCGATTTTAGAGGGTGAAAATCTTATCTGAAATTTGAAATTCAAATGAAATTTATCTGAAATTTGAAATTCAGATTAAATTTTTTTGAAATTTGGAATTCAGATTAAATTTTTTTGAAATTTGGAATAGAGATGAAATTGATTTGAAATTTGAAATTCAGATGAAATTTTTTTGAAATTTGGAATTCAGATGAAATTTATCTGAAATTTGAAACCGAAAATCTTATCCACAAATTTTATCCGATTATGAGATATGAATTTTTTAATAAATATTGACACGTACGAACCCAAAAATCTTATCCGAAAATATTATCCAAATTAATTGTTTAGGTTACAAAAAAAAAAAATGAATAGTAGTTGCCCTTTGCCATGGCAATGGGTGGAAATGAACATTACTATTTGCAAGGGCAGCCACTATTCACATGAATAGTAGCTCCCCTAGCTCCCCCTCCCCCTTGCATGGCAACCCCTTAACAGTGGAGTTGCTCTTACAGCCTCCCACCCCATACTCTCGTTTGTTAAAAAGTACTCTTCAAACAAAACAAATTTGAGTGTTTTATTTGGCAAATACATAAATAAACTATAAAAATAAAAAATAAAAAGGGCTCTTCAAGCTTGCAGATTGCAATGAATCTCGGTTTTAATAAATTCATTGGGACAATACCGCCGACACTTGGAAATCATTGATGGTCAAAACAATTATGAGGCATCTCCACCCATCTAGGATTGGGTTGTCATCTTCGTGTTCTTGCTAAAAAGGCACATTCATGGAAGAGGGAGAGAGTTATCGAAGAGGGGGATGATTGCTAGCTTTTATTTTATTTAAAAAAATTTAAATTTTATTTAAACTTAACAACATTAAATTGAAATTAATTAAATGGAGGAGCGTAAAAGTTTAAAAGTGAAGTGTCAGATCTTAAATCGTTAGATTGTTGGAATGGTCTAGATATTGCGAAATGTGGGTAAATGCATTGTTTGTAAAAGTAGAGGCTCGAAATCCGGTAGCTAGTACTTCATTTGCTCTCTCTCTCTCTCTCTCTCTCTCTCTCTCTCTCTCTCTCTCTCTCTCTCTCTCTCTCTCTCTCTCTCTCTCTCTCTCTCTCTCTCTCTCTCTCTCTCTCTCTCTCTCTCTCTCTCTCTCTTGCATGCACATGTATTATGTTTATTGATTTGTTTACATAAAATCAACATATTTTAGTTAGTTCAATCTATGTGACAGGTGTGATATCAGTAAATATGGTAATAATATAGTTTTATTCAAAGGTATATGTGATTGTTTATTTTGTTGTTCTTTTTAAACATGGATAAAGTAACAGGGTATAGTTTTCAATTCCATTCTTTAAGAAATGGAATGAGTTGCATATGTGAGTTATGCCAGTTGGTTAGTGTAATGAGTTTATCTTCCTATACCCAAGTTCGAGTTCCTCTCTCGTAAATAAGATTAATTCAATTTTAGAGTATCGCTTATATATATATATTAGAAATGGAATGATCTTATTACAAGCTAAAACCTAAAGCTAAAGACTTAAAACACAATTGATGAGAAGTTGGGCCGATGTGGTTTCCCATGGAATATTGTGTTATATTATCCCAGATATTTTGAGGCATCATCCTTATATTAATTTATGTTGATGTTCAAATATGGTTTCAACTTTAGATGATGAAGTATGGGGTCTTCGGCAGAGATGGGAAGGTGCGAATCTTCAGTAGGGAGACTTTCGGTACAAAGGTTGACCTGCAGAAGAGGGACAAAATAAGCAGTCGTCAAGCTTCGGGTACCGGTGTGATACCTGTCTAAGGCTCTCTGACGCTTAAGTCAGCAAGTGTGGTACAAGGTGTGGTACCTGCCTAATCGTTAGTGTTTAGAGATTTTCCAGAAGTGTTTTCCCTTCGGCAGGTTGTGGGTTTGTCTGTGCGCCAATCCCCTAGTGCCGAATGTGCTCGGTTGATTATGGTACTGTTTGGGCCCAAAATCAATAGCCCAAAGAAAACCACAGAAATCTAAATACACGGGTTATTTACCAAAAATAAAATCATGTGTTTAGAAGAAGAAGGGCCATTAAGATAAAAATTAATCACCAATAAATGGCAGTTAATTAAAAATTAGAAATTGGGCCGGGCCGCTCCAAAAAAAACCATCAGGGCAAGGAACAAAGACCCAAGGCCCAAAAAAACAAAATTCAGAGAGAAGCAGGACAAGGTTGATTGCCCAAGTTCCGAAAAACTGACTTTGGAGTCTTTGGAGACTGACTCTGGAAACCAACTTTCGATTTACAGGGATATTTTTCAGACAGAGAGCCTTCTCCTTAAGCAAGCAAGGGTCTCATCAAAATCAGAAGGTTCTTCAGAGAACAAGTTTCAAAAAAGTGGGCTGACGGCTAAAAGAATATTTTCTCTGTACAAAATGGAAAGGATGTTTCTTAGAGAACAAGTTCCAAGAAGGACCCGTCTCACAGATGAAATTGATAGCAACTACTCCTTATCTGAGGTCATTTATTTCCTTTTTAACTAGAATATCTTGGGATATTTTAGGGGAACTCGTTAAAACATCTCTATAAAAGGAAATAAAAAGGATAAAGTTAGGGATCATCATCAAATCAACAAAAAGCAAACCCTCAGTCAAAACTGAATGAAAGATCTCCTGATCCCACAGACTCGAAACAAAGAGAACTGTTGTGAGAACCGGATACACAAAATCTGTACTATTTTACAAAACCAAAATAGGCAGAACTCAGTTCGTATCATCATATGAAAACCTCAACAGAATTTTCGAAAGCTCTTATAGCTCCAAACCATCCCAGGAAACCATCCTCAGGGTAATCCAGCCCAAGACTAGAGCTATCTTACGAGAAAGTCGGCCGAACTCAAGTTCCCGCCAGCGAACAGCGTAACAGTGAAGGCAAAGCGAGTCGGCTCGAAAGCTATCAAGACTTCGGAAAAATAGGACAACTACTTCATTACAAGTTAATCCAGGTGAAGGAAGTCCATCCAGAACGGCCGAGCAGTGCGAGACTCTCGGTTCTCCCTGCAGACTTGGCCTCCCCATGGCTCAAGCGATGAAAAGCTACGCCAATCTCCAAATACAGTATCGATTCCCGGCTAAACTCCCGTTAGCTGAAGTCATTGTTACACAAACCACCAAGTTCAAGCGATTCTGCACGAAATTTGTTGTTTTTATGTAAGAATATTTTGCCAGAATTTCCCAATTTGTTAAACTGTGAAAATTATGAAGTCCTCACCTGTCTGAGGCATAGAAAAGAACTTACTTGGGAGATTTTCCTCACCCAAATGCACAATTGCTTGATTTTCATCAAATGACTTGGGGCGCAAGTTATTTCATTTTCAAGTCTGTTAGAAGTTTGTTAACTTGCTGACAGTGGCACGCTCAACACACCAAAGAAAGTTAACTTGATAGACCACTAATGGTTTGTTCAAGCTAATGGGGAACTTTACCCTGCTATTACAGGTACTAAACAAAAAAAGGGGTGAACAATTTGGCACGCCCAGTGGGACTCCCAGTTTTACATATTACTAGAAAGTTCTTTTCTGGTATATGAATATTGGAAGTTCTAGCAGGAATCCGCGATTAGCCATGGAAAGGGGTCAGCCACCTTTTCAACAAGAAGAAGCTAACTCAGAAGAGAGTGATGCCAGGCAGTCTGCTCATGGCGGCACTGTACGAGCACTCCCGAGCAATTCGGAAGGATTAACCAGATACGAGAATCTATACTTGGCGGAAGGCTGCGGCTCAAAGAACTTCAGGACACTTTGAGCAATATGACCGCCATGATGCAAAGGCAAGTTAATAGACAATTCAGAAAGGACCGTGAGGCAGCCATAGCTAGGCGGCCGGAACTGATCTTTGTGGTGCGAGGTGGATCTCCCTTTGGTCCTCCACTGGGTTGGCATGGCCATACCAGGAAGATCCTATCATTGCACGGATGTTCGAAGAACTGTAACCAGCAGCAGCGCAAGGACAACAGAGAGGAGGAGGCCCTATTATACAGAACAAGCGGTGCCTCGCCCACAAGCAGATCATGGCGCCGATCCAGATCCTCGAGATCAGCGGAAGCTCCACCATTACCTCTGCCAGAAGTTCCACCTATCCACCCACCGCACAGGTTGTAGCACCATACAGACCTCCAAGAATGGATCCCAATCCATTTCCTCCACTAGCCAGAGGCAGAAGAGGCAGAGGCGGAGTTAATCACTTGGCCAATAGACCAGGAAGGAATTGGAGGGATCATCCAGATTTCGAAGGAGAAAACAGGGAAGAAATCCTACCCGGACCACCAAGTGAAGCAGAGGCTGGCGAACCACCTGAACGACCTCGGGATATACCACGATTAACGCGTTAAATGATGCGGGGCATTACGAGAGGTTGGTCAGGGAAATGATGGACCCTGAAGCTAGAAGAGGAGAAAGGCCAACATACAGGAAGCCATATCCAGCCTTTATTGACCAAATACCTTTGCCACCTGGGTTCAAGGTTCCCAACTTCACCTTGTTTAACGGAGATGACACTTTAGCATCTTCAGTTGAGCACATAGGCAGGTTTTCAGTACAGTGTATCTCCATAGAAAACAACCCTTTACTAAAATTAAGGTTGTTTGGAAATTCTCTATCTGGACAAGCATTTACAGTATACGGTTGCCACCAACTCCATCCGAACATGGGAGCAGATGGAAAGTGCTTTCCATGACCACTACTTCAGGATTCAGCCAGAAGTCACCATCAGTGATCTTGCTGCTCTCAAACAGAGTGAAGACGAGCCTGCTCAAGATTTCATTTCCAGGTTCAGGAGGCTTAAAATGAAGTGCAGGATCCCCATGGAGGAAAGGCATTTCATTCAGATGGCTCAGACCTCTCTCCGAATCTCACTAAGGAAAAGGTTTGACGGAATGATCTTTGGAGACCTCGCAGAACTGGCAGACAAGGCTTCTAAATATGAAGAATTACTGAAGGAAGAACAGCAAAGAAGAAGTTCATCCAGAGGAACCTATTACAAAACACCAACTTCTTCTATCCATATGGCCGAAATGGAGTCAGATACTGAACAGGAGGAAGCAGAAGACCCAGAAATAGCAGTGGCAGAGATGGCTAAGTTGAAACATCCTGTAAGTTGCAAAGCATTGATCAAACCACCAAAAGATCAGAAACCCCCACCTTTCACAGGAGGATTTATTCCCAACAAACCTGCTCAGAACAAAGTTTATTCCTTTGATTTATCAAAGGTAGATGCCTTGTTTGATGAGATGGTCCTTCAAAAGGCAATAGAAACTCCTCACAAGATGCCTAAGGCGAGAAGAACTCAAAGGTAGGCGATGTGCAAATGGCACAACTCTTGGAATCATTCTACCAATAGTTGTGTTGTCTTGAGAGATGTTATTCAAGAAGGTATAATGGCGGGAAAGCTCAAGATAGCCGAGAAATCCCCCACAATCACCGATCCCTTTCCTCAACCTCAAGTAAATATGGTCAATCTGAACTGGCCAAGAAAGGGAAAAGAAAAGCTCATAGCAGAGCCGACCGCAAAGACAAGAGGAAAAGAAGAAGATTGCCAAAAGCCTAAAGCCACCATATCTCACGGAGTTGTTTTGTGCAAAGTGCGGATGTGAGTGCAAGATAACTTTAGATCGTGAAGCAGCCCACGCCAAGTGTTTTTGACAGGATTAGGGCACCACTATTGCCAAATGAGGACTAAGTTCTGTCCAGAAAGACGTATAGACAGAAAGACTATCAGAGATCTGCTCAGAACACTAGAAGGGTGATTGAGCAGCCTATGAAGGAAGTGCCCATAAAAATCCCAGGAAAAGACAAGCCACTGGCAACCATAATCGAAGGCAGGTGGTACTCAGTGGGTAGAAGTGGGAGACCAACCCTCGAACTGTCGAACACGTAAAAGGAGAATTCAAAGATGATTGTACTTTCCTTAAAAGCAAAGACAGAACACAGTACTTTGGGAACCTATTTACGCCCGAGAATAGCGATGAAATGAAGTAGTCACTCAGGCAGAACAAGAAGTCAACCCAGCAGTAGAACCACCAGAAATACCAGTTGACCAAACATCAGGGGTAATTCTCCTTCAAGATGATACTCCACAACAGGAGCTTCCCTCCAGTAGTCAGCTAGAGCCTCCACGACCTCCAGAACAGCATGGACTCCTCAATCAAATCAACCAAGAAAATTGGGCTGAAGGAGGAGAGGAAGATTGGACTGAAGACTATGAAGAGGAACAACTAGATTACGAGGAGAATTGGATGAAGATATTCAAGACTTGAGCGAGAACTAGAAGATCTTTTGGAAGAAGATCTCGGAGTTAACATGGTCTTCATCCTGCCAGAAACTTTCAGAGCAGTAGAAGGGCAAGAAAGTACAATACAGGGAGATGTGATATCCCAGGAAAGTTTTGAATGCAGACTGACCGAGGAAGAAATAGTTCCAGAACAACAGAATAACGCTATGAGTTCGCAGAATCGCCAGGAAGATAGGCTGCGAAGCAGATGTGCTTCACGAGACCTACGGTGAGATGGCCAATCACCTCGTGCCACTATTTATAACCGCGAATATAGGAGGAATTCCTATTCCTAAAGTAATGGTAGATGGCGGAGCAGCAATCAATCTTCTTCCTCACAGATCGATGACTAAGTTAAGCGAGCAGAGAAAGATCTAATCCCAACCCAAGCGTGATCACCAATTTTGCTGGGGCATTACCAAGACTCATGGTATACTTGATGTGGATGTTACCATAGGCACCAAGCAACTCAAAATTGCTTTCTTTGTGGTGGATACTACTTCTACCACTTACAATGCATTGCTCGGAAGAGATTGGATCCACCAGAGCTCATGTGTACCTTCTACTCTCCACCAGCAACTAGCTCTTTGGCATGAGGAAGGATTCATGGAGATAGTAGAGGCCGATCCACGGCCTTTTCTCGCCCTACGCCTTGTGTTTTGAGGCCGATACTATCATGATGATCTTGGACCCTTTACCTTCTTTGGAGTTAATCGAACGGCCGGCCACAAGGTGTCACGGCCCAAAAACTCATAGAAAAAGGCCTGTCGGCTCTACAGAAGACCGGAATAGACCCTTTGTTACGAATCACCAAACTCGATGTCTAGCCCAAATCAACAGAAAAGGATCGAGCTGCAACAATCCGATCCATTACAAATAGATTGTTGATATATTGGGCAGAAAAGAGACTCTCCATGCAAGATCCAGCCATTAATATGGCGAGTTTATGCATGAGGACTCGGTGAACAGGAAGACACCATTCGGGAGGAAGAATTGGAATTTGCACCAAGACTTTAGATGACTCTCTACCAGAAGTACAAGATCCTCACGGAAGAAATAAATGCGGGACAGATGATGACCCCAGACCCACTTTTATTAGTACACTACTAGAAGAACCAATGAAGATCAAGTCATCACGCTCGCATGATTTCGTAGACTGCTTTTGCTTGGCATTATCATGAGATGCCTGGCTGGATAGAGGCTGGTAGAACATAAGTTGCCTATAAAGGAAGGATGTTTACCAGTCAAGCAACCAAGGAGAAGGATGTCCATGGAGACAGAATTGAAAGTTAAAGAGGAAATCGAAAGATTAGCAAAGCAGGATTTATTAGACCAGCCGTTTATACCGATTGGTTGTCTAATATCGTGCGATTCTCAAAAGGATCCTTGGGCGATCGAGAATTTGTGTAGATTATAGAAATCTAAATGAAGCAACTCCTAAGGACGAATATCCCATGCCAATGGCGGACATGCTAATAGATGGGACGGCTCACAAACAAATTCTGTCATTTATGGATGGAAATGCAGGCTATAACCAGATAATGATGGCAGAAGAAGATATTCACAAGACTGCTTTTGTATGCCCCGGACATATAGGTGCTTTTGAGTATGTTGTAATGCCCTTTGGCTTAAGAAATGCAGGGGCAACCTATCAGAGAGCCATGAATTCCATTTTCCATGATATGATAGGACATTTTCTCGAAGTATACATAGATGATGTTGTAATCAAATCTGCAGAAAAAACGAATCATGTGTCTGATTTGAGAAAGGCTTTCCAAAGAATGAGGCAACATCAGTTAAAAATGAATCCCAAGAAATGTGTTTTTGGGGTCCAAGCAGGTAACTTCCTAGGATTCTTGGTCCATCAAAGAGGTATAGAGGTAGATAAGAACAAAGCCAAATCCATCATAGAGGCCCCACCACCTCGGAACAAGAAAGAGCTACAAAGTTTACTAGGAAAAATCAATTTCCTCAGGAGATTTATATCAAACTCTGCTGGAAAGATCCAACCTTTCTCACCCCTGCTGAAATTAAAGCAGGAACAGATCTTCAAGTGGGAAGAACCCCATCAGAAAGCTTTTGAAGAAATCAAACACTATCTTTCAAATCCACCAGTTCTGTCCCCACCTAAAAGAGGCAGGCCCCTTAAATTATACATTTCTGCATCAGAAGTCTCCATTGGGAGCCTCCTAGTACAGGATAATAAAGAAGGGAAGGAACAGGCAATCTACTATCTGAGCAGAACTCTGACAGAAGTAGAAAGGAGATATTCCCCAATCGAAAGATTATGCCTGGCTCTATATTTCAGTGCTGTAAAGCTCAGACATTACATGCTGCCATTTACAATTTACATCATTGCCAAAACAGATCTGATCAAATACATGCTAACAAGACCAATGCTGAGAGGCAGAATTGGCAAATGGACTTTAGCACTATCAGAATTCGCTTTCCATTACGTTCCTCAGAAGGCGATCAAGGGCCAAGCAGTGGCAGATTTCTTAGCAGATCATCCAGGAGAAGAAATTGAGAACATGGATTCTATGGATATAGCAAATGCAGATCTATTAACAAAAGTCCATACATACTTCAACAATCCCATATACTCAATTCATCTCACTCCATGGAAACTATACTTTGATGGATCCAAGACAGATATCACTTCTGGAGCAGGGATCGTTCTGGAGGATCCAATGGGGATAAAGTACAACTATTCATTTCAGTTGGATTTCCAGTGTACCAACAACAGGGCGGAATACGAGGCCTTGATCATAGGCCTAGAAATGTTGATAGAATTGGGAGTCCAATCTGTAGAAATTCTGGGAGATTCCATGCTTGTTCTCAAACAAATTTCAGGAGAATACAAATGCTTGAATCCTTCATTGGCGGTATATCTAGTAGCGACAAGAAACCTCCTATGTAATTGAGAAGTCACTTGGGAGTACATTCCAAGGGAGGAAAATCATGCAGCCAACGAGATGGCTCAAATAGCTACAGGAGTACAAATACCTGATAACTGCATCCAAAGGATCCTCAAGATAGAAAAGAGAAGTTTACCATCAGTTCTGACTAGAGGAATGGAAATAGATGTTAATTCAGCCATAATGGTACAAGGAGATTGGAGATTACCCATAATCAATTATCTCCAATATCCACTTTGCCATCGAAAGAGAACCAGAATTATGGCTTTAAATTATCTAATATGGAATGATGATCTAGTCGGAAGAAGCAAGGACGAGCTGCTCTGAGATGTCTAGGAAAAGAAGAATACATGAAAGTCATGGGAGAAGTCCATGAAGGAATGTGTGGAGCACATCGGGGAGGAAGAAAGATGTGTTGGCTCATCGAAGATATGGTTACTTTTGGCCCACCATGATGAAGGACTGTATTGAATACTCCAAAGGATGTGAGGCTTGTCAAAGACATGGATCAATCCAAAGAGTCCCTTCGGTCCCTATGAACCCAATTGTCAAGCCTTGGCCTTTCAGAGGATGGGCGATGGATTTAATTGGGAAGATCTATCCGGCTAGCAGCAAGCAACATTGCTTCATCATTGTTGCTACTGATTATTTCACCAAATGGGTCGAAGCTAAGCCAGTTAAAACTACAACTTCTCAAGAAATCATTACCTTTATTGAAGAACAGATCATACACAGGTTTGGCATACCAGAGTCAATCACTACGGATAGAGGTACTTCTTTCATGTCCAAAGAAATGCAGGACATGGCAAGTAACTTCAAGATCAAACTACTCCAGTCTACTCCATACTATGCTCAAGCCAATGGACAAGCAGAATCAAGCAACAAGGTTATTATTAACATCATCAGGAAGATGCTGGAGAAGAATCCAAAACAGTGGCATGAGAAGTTGTCAGAAACACTCTGGGCTTACAGAACATCAAAAAGGGATGCAACAGGCATGACTCCATATGCCCTCACATATGGTCACGATGCTATTCTGCCCATGGAAATCACTGTCCAGTCCATCAGAATTGCTCAGCAGCATAACCTGATCGGAGAAGAATACTCACAAGCAATGTTGCTAGAGTTAGAGGGATTGGACTCAAGCAGAATCGATACCTTGAATAAACTATTGGCAGGAAAGCAGGCTGTTGCAAGAGCTTACAATAAAAGAGTAAAGAACAAGAGCTTTGGAGAAGGAGAGATAGTTTGGAAGGCAGTTCTACCTCTTGGGTCGCACATTGCAGGATTTGGAAAATGGTCTCCCACTTGGGAAGGACCTTTCATAATCAAGCAGGTCCTTGGAATGGGGGCATATAGGCTACAAAATCAGGATGGAGATATCCATGCCACACCAATCAATGGTAAATGGTTAAAAAAGTTCTATCCAACCATGTGGGATTCACATGCGATGCATCGATCCGGAATCCAGACGAAGCTTGATTTCAAGTAAAGCCAACTAATTAGATTTAAGTTAATCATTTTTGTCTTTTCTTTTACTATGTAGGATGTATATATCAATAAAAGAAAGTTTTATTACTTGTCATAAAAAGGGTTGTTACAGTACAAAAAGAGAGATTCAAAACTACATGAATCCACCCTAGAGAACTAAGCTCCTAAGCACCTCCTGAGACAGACTTTCTTGGCGTAAATCTCCTTACGAAGAACTATCCCTTGAAGAATGGAGGTTTCAGCTATCTCCAATGCGGGACGAGAGGCTGAAACCATGCCACTGAACCAAGAAGGTAGTCTTCGTCTTGGCAATAAGGCCAGCACTAAGTTCTCTCTCTTTCTTCTTGAATGGCCAATGCAGCTTGAAGAATTTCAATTTGTTTCTCCAAGTTAGCCGCAGAAGACTTGGTTTTCTTGAAATCGGCCACCATCGGATCTAGTTCGACTACGCCGGATAATCCGAGATTGGCCTCATGTGTAGTCTTGCAGAACTCGGAAGTCTTCAAAGAGGGCTTGAGATCTTCATACTTCTCAAGGGCTCTTGCTACATCTCTCGCTAGCCCTAGGCTCATTTCGGAAACAGAATGAGAGGCCATATCCTCCTTGTGAAGTAGATCCAGATCCTTCATCGGTGATCAATTATTTCCCCTCCTTCCTCCAGGTCCAGTTCGCCGTTTGCGGACTTTTATTACGCCCCGAGCTTCATCTACTGCTTTGGATTTGGATTTGCTTGGAGTCACCTCCAACCTCTCAATCTTGACAAGCGAGCATCCAAGTCCATAGCTTGGTCACGCTAAATGCGGATCAGCATGCGAGGCCGTTTCTGAGGAACCAGGGACAGATTGGATTGGCATCTACAGGAGAAAATTTGTTAGTAAAAGAACTGGAAAGGCAGAAAGCCAAAAAGAAATAACAGCAGTACTTACAGCAACAATCATGGGCTTCAAAGGAGTAGCGGATACAGCCTGTTCAGCAACAGAAGCACTCTGCTCAACCTGAAAAGAAAAACATCCTTTAGAAAATCCTGGAAAGGGGGCAAAAGTGACCAGAAGTAGAATAATTAGAAAGAAAATTACCTCAGGTTCTGAGGAAATCTTTACAGCAGAAGTTTCCCCTTCTGCTTCATCAGAAAGGGCCAGTTCTGAAGGAGTTAATGCTTCCTTTTGAGCCTCTTGTTGCCGCTTAGCGGCATTAAGCTCTCTGCAAGCACTTCATAGGATTTCCTCCTGAAAAGAATACAGATCAGAGGAACTTCTGATTTGTTCAAGAAAAAGATCCACTTCAGCTCTAAGTTCTTACCTTTTCTTCTGCCTTTTCGGAAGTTTCTTTTTCCTGGTCTTTGTCCAAATCATCAAAAGCCTCACGAAGCTCTTCATCAGTTCCTGATGACTCTGACGGAGCAACTACAAACTCACTCTTCTTAAGCCTTTTTGATGAAAGAACTGCACATATTGCAAGTATGGATAAGCAGACCAAGGCATAAATAAAACCATGCAAGACGGATTCAAGCAGAACAGAAAAGAAGGGATAAAATACCTAGGGCAGAACTCCCCTGACCAGATTCCTTTCTCTTGCTTCTCCTCACAGAAGGAGTTGATTCAGGCACGGCCTCTTCCGTGCCCTTATCAAGCATACCCCCATCAAAGGCCACCTCAAGGTCTCCGGCAGTAATGAGAGAGTTAACTACACATGAATTCCAAGTTTAGTGAACAGAGTTGTTTAAAAAACCAGAGGGAGAACAGAGCCAGAACTTACCAAGAACCAATCCATCTTGCATGTTCTGCTTATTTATATCACCCGCCATGGAGGGATCTGAAAAGGGGAAACCAGAAGTGGGTCAAGGCTATGTCTTAAAAGACGAGACCGATAAAGCGAGGAGATAAACAGTCATCACCTTCAATTACTTGAGCGTTTATCTCCAGAATCAGCTGAGTAGTATTCTTCTTGGCATCTTTCTCGGCTTGAACAGGCCCCAGACCCCAAGTATCAAAAAGATCTTTGCTGACACTACCAGCATCAGCCATACCGGCAAATCGGGCTTTCCACCACCAAAAGGCAGTCCCTAGACAAAGACATTACGCCGAGAAACCTCTTAGGAACTCGATTACGGCTTCTTCATCTTCTGGTTCTTTCTCAAAAAGTCTGTATCCAGGCTGAAACCATGGATAATTCCTCCTCAGAACCACCTGCCATTGTTCAGCGGACCTCTTCTTGCAATGCCTGAAGAACATCAGATACTCCTCAATCGACTTCTTTGGCACTTCTGCTGACATCAAAGGGAGTGCCATGACCTGATCTTCAGCCAGAACTACTTCGGGAGACACGAATTACGGAAAATAGACTTGAAGCCGAGACTTGAATCATCGAGAATGCACCGGAGCTCCAACATTTAGCGGCCCATCCAAAGTGGCGGTATGCGTGTTCTTATACTGGTGTGTGTGCCGAAGGACCAAGTCCAACATCCGTGTGATTGTGCAGAGCCTCGGCCAGATGTCTGTATTCAAGCAGAATTGCCGAAGAACGATTTGGGAAAACGAACCTGTTCAGCCAGTACAGAAGGAATAGCATGTGCTGCTGATCCCTATCACGTTCTGCGCTGAATTTCTTCAGAAAATTTGAGAAAGAGCAGTTCTGGTTGATAAGAGCAGAAGAAGTGGTAAACTTCTTGGCCAAACCTTCACCATTCTTTCTTCGGTGATAGTCCCCATCTGCATCACAAGGCCTCCCATGGGGTCTGAACCCGAAAATTTGTGCCATGTCCAGCAAAGTGGGAGACATGGGGCCAACTCGAAAATCAAAGGTATTAGTGGCAGAATTCCAGAAGCACATCGCAGCAGCCAACATATTTTCGTCCCTAACCACAGAATGCTTAGACAGAAGGAGGGCATCATAAATTCCTGCCTTCTTCCAATGAGCAGCATATCTCGGAGAAAGACGGTCAATCCAGTCTGACCACTTCGCAGCGCTGTTTCTAACCTCGCAGGAAGGAAAGGATCTGCTCAGATTCTTGCTGGTCCAGGAACTGAAATTCAGAGCAGAACTCTGATAGCAGAGAGGGGCTTCGACATCCCTTTTGAATAGTTCTGCCATCTCTTCAGGGACTTTCCCAAACCAATGGGGCCCCAGAACTAGGGTATTTCCGATCAGATGGAGAACATTTTCATCCAAGTTCTTTTGAGTGTAGGGATGAAGTCTGCTCCGGATTTCAATCGCATGAGCATCCACGCCATCTCCAGAAACCCAGGCAGGAAGAGAAGAAGAAGAGCCCGTGGCACGAGTTTTGGGTGAAGACATTTTTTGAAAAATTAATCAGAATAGAGTGCAAGGGGAATCAAGAAGAAAGTGACACTTCGTTTGAAATGAACAGAAAATCGTAGAAATAAGTCAAGATATTTTCAAAAAGAACCGGCAGCAGTTTTTATATAAAAATAGAAGATCGTGGGTCGGAAGAGGAAGAGTCTGCTTGGGAGTAGCCGTTAAAAATCACTTCCCCATAAACCCGGATAGACGTGGGCTGAAGTAACGGAGCAAAACGGCGCGAACATTAAACTGGCCAATCATAAGTCCAAAACCATTTTTTCAAATGGATCGGACTTAGGGGGCATTGTTTGGGCCCAAAATCAATAGCCCAAAGAAAACCACAGAAATCTAAATACACGGGTTATTTACCAAAAATAAAATCATGTGTTTAGAAGAAGAAGGGCCATTAAGATAAAAATTAATCACCAATAAATGGCAGTTAATTAAAAATTAGAAATTGGGCCGGGCCGCTCCAAAAAAAACCATCAGGGCAAGGAACAAAGACCCAAGGCCCAAAAAAACAAAATTCAGAGAGAAGCGGACAAGGTTGATTGCCCAAGTTAGAAAAACTGACTTTGGAGTCTTTGGAGGCCCGACTCACGGAAACCAACTTTCGATTTACAGGATATTTTTAGACAGAGAGCCTTCTCCTTAAGCAAGCAAGGGTCTCATCAAAATCAGAAGGTTCTTCAGAGAACAAGTTTCAAAAAAGTGGGCTGACGGCTAAAAGAATATTTTCTCTGTACAAAATGGAAAGGATGTTTCTTAGAGAACAAGTTCCAAGAAAGACCCGTCTCACAGATGGAGTTGATAGCAACTACTCCTTATCTGAGGTCATTTATTTCCTTTTTAACTAGAATATCTTGGGATATTTTAGGGGAATTCGTTAAAACATCTCTATAAAAGGAAATAAAAAGGATAAAGTTAGGGATCATCATCAAATCAACAAAAAGCAAACCCTCAGTCAAAACTGAATGAAAGATCTCCTGATCCCACAGACTCGAAACAAAGAGAACTGTTGTGAGAACCGGATACACAAAATCTGTACTATTTTACAAAACCAAAATAGGCAGAACTCAGTTCGTATCATCATATGAAAACCTCAACAGAATTTTCGAAAGCTCTTATAGCTCCAAACCATCCCAGGAAACCATCCTCAGGGTAATCCAGCCCAAGACTAGAGCTATCTTCTGAGAAAGTCGGCCAGAACTCAAGTTCCTGCCAGCCGGAACAGCCAGAACAAGTGAAGGCAAAGCAGAGTCAGCTCGAAAGCTATCAAGACTTCGGAAAAATAGGACAACTACTTCATTACAAGTTAATCCAGGTGAAGGAAGTCCATCCAGAACAGCCAGAACAGCCAGAACAGGTGCAGACTCTCAGTTCTCCCTGCAGACTTGGCCTCCCCATGGCTCAAACTGATGAAAAGCTCTGCCAATCTCCAGCGTTGGTATCGATTCCCAGCTAAACTCCCGTTAGCTGAAGTCATTGTTACACAAACCACCGAAGTTCAAGCAGTTCTGCCTGAAATTTGTTGTTTTTATGTAAGAATATTTTGCCAGAATTTCCCAATTTGTTAAACTGTGAAAATTATGAAGTCCTCACCTGTCTGAGGCATAGAAAAGAACTTACTTGGGAGATTTTCCTCACCCAAATGCACAATTGCTTGATTTTCATCAAATGACTTGGGGCGCAAGTTATTTCATTTTCAAGTCTGTTAGAAGTTTGTTAACTTGCTGACAGTGGCACGCTCAACACACCAAAGAAAGTTAACTTGATAGACCACTAATGGTTTGTTCAAGCTAATGGGGAACTTTACCCTGCTATTACAGGTACTAAACAAAAAAAAGGGGTGAACAGGTACAAACAGTAGTCTCCCAAGTTGCTGATCAAAAAGTTTCTTCTGGGTTGGGAACTTGTAAAATGCCAAATAATGAAATCAAGCGATTCGGCATGAAGGATGTGGTAGGCAGCCCCCCAGTCCCCCAAGTTTGCAAGTTAAGAGTTGCTTTGGCAAGGAGGTAAATGGTGCTTGCCGATTGGCAGGGGTGACTTCGTGCTTGTTGTGTGAGAGTCCCCTGCAGGATGGGCATGGGCCTTGCCAATTGAAAGGGTGACTTCGTGCTTGTCTCGCAAGAATCCTCTATAGGATCAGCACGAGCCTTGCCGATCGAAGGGGTTCGTCTTCACCCTGCCGAATCATGTAGAGATCGTCTGTCAAATACAAACGATCGGTCTGGATCATGAAATGATCCAAGAAAATTTGTTTAAGACGGTCAAATGAGTCGACAGTGCCGGGGTTCAGCCGATATAACAAATTCAAGGCAGCCCAAGTGAGCGTGGAAGGAAAGATGAGGCACATGCCTTCCTAAGGCCCTTGCACCTTAAGGCAGACTAAAATGAGTGGATGTGGTCAGTGGGTCTTCGGTACTAGTATAGCAATGTGAAAGGGCTGAGTGTCCTTTTTCCTGCTGATAGGTATGGATTCGCTCTGTAAAGGGTCATGAGCGTGGCTTCGTCCAGATAGGCTGATGGTCGCACTGTTGCTCATCCTTTAAACGATGAACCTTCACAAATAGCAGTCTCAATGTCGGGTCAGCATGAGGCTGGATTTCAGGTGCCGAAGGTTGGGGGTGTTGAGGGGATGGTGGTGGGTAAGCTTCCCACTCCTCAAAATCTTCTGAATGGTATGGCTCCTAATCTTCTGGGTTATAAGGTTCCCAATCTTTAGAATCATCAACCTCTTTTGGAGTAAGGAGACGTTATGGTTTCGGAGGACCAAGGTGTGTGACACGTGGATCGCCAAGGTCCATGGGGACGCGAATGGGTCTTGGCCGAAGCTCGTGGATACGATCTCTGCAATCCTTATAAACCTTGGTTGGGGCATGAAGCTAGTCCTTGGGGGTGAGATCTGGATGGGGCGCGACTTTGTTATTTCAGGATGAAGAAAACCTTTGCCTTTGTCAGGCTAGGGTTGAGTTGGGGCACTGTGAAGGGAGATGACTGGCTGGTTCGACAGGGTATGCTCGAAAACTTGGGTAACTTCATGTTGAGCTAACTGGTGGCAAGTGTTCTCCCAATTACGCTTCAAGGTGCTCAACACCTTGGGTAACTTCATGTTGGGCTAACTAGTGGCGAGTGTTCTCCCAATTACGCTTCAAGGCACGACAATCGTGCTCTAACTCAACATTTTTTTGTCCGAAGGTGGTCGTAGTTCTCCTTTGTTTTGGCAACATCAGCACGAAGTTGCTCCACTTTGGCCTGAAGATCGACATCAGTAGAATGTTTCCTTTTGGACAACTCCACATAGGGGTGTTGTGTTGAGTACCAAGGCTAGCTTCGCTTGGCATGGTAGAATGTGGTTGACTGAAGAGACAAAAGGGCCTGATGGGTGAAGGAGCCAGCATGGCTAGTAGAGATGTGAGATTCAAAAGTTGATTCCCACGAACCGCGTCAATCTGTTGATGTCCAAATCTGGTTTCAACTTTAGATGATGAAGTATGGGGTCTTCAGCAAAGATGGAAAGGTGCAAATCTTCAACAGGGAGACTTTCGGTAGAAAGGTTGACCTGCAAAAGAGGGACAAATGAAGTAGTCGTTAAGCTTCGGGCACCGGTGTGGTATCTACCAAAGGCTCTCCGATCCTTAAGTCAGCAAGTGTGGGGGACACAATAATTTTGGCAGAGTAATAGTAAAAGTGAAAAGTAGTTACCTTTTTACATGCGTATTATTCCCCTTTTATAGAGGAATGGAAGTGAGTATTTGCACAAAGTTTCGACGCGGGACTTTGTGCAAATCACCTTGGGGGCGACACGTGTCCAAGACTTAGGTTCTATAAGCGGAAGCTTCGGCAGGCTATTGTCGCATCGGAAGGAAGATGTATCTTCGGTAGCTGAGCTCATGATGACGTCAGTGTTTAGAGATTTTTCAGAAGTATTTTCCCTTCGGCATGCTATGGGTCTGTCTGCGCGTCAGTTCTCTAGTGTCGAATGTGCTCAATTGATTATGGTACAAACAATTGAGTTGCTCTGTGAATTAGTATCTAATGCATGTCGTAGTATATAACTTTCCCAATGTGAATCAAATCTTTTATCAATTCTTGGGACTTTTTGTGTAATTGAAGTACTCCATTTCCTTTTTTGGATAAAGCCTTTTTATTAGGAAATAAAAAAGAGAAAAAAAAATACCATCAGAACAGGGACATGCCAACCCCATTAACAATTATGTACGGTCATCATAATAAGTTAGGCTAGTACACATAATTGCAAGATTCATTATAAATAATGAGTTGCATGCTTATACATTCTTACGAGAATAAGGCTTTCGCACCCAAACAATACCAAGTAAATGATCAATGTTAGTTACCTCCTAGTAAAACAATTGTACATGTATCATGTGGTGTAGTGTAGGTACATACTCTTCGGCTGGCCCCCCTTGGTAATAATGCTAGCTACGTATATATGTACATATTGGACGTATATACCAAGTAGAACAAAGGGTTTAGGGTTTAGACTTTATATCCCCCATTGCAATTCTTGATTGATTCAATAAATTTCCTAAACCAAAAAAAATAATAATAATAATAATAATAATAATAATAAAAGAAGAATGGACATCTTGCTTTGGAAGTTCTATATACTGTACTTAATTTTGATATGTGTATTCTTAGAGCATCATCCGTGGGGGTGTATTTTTGGGGGTGTAAAGCCACTTTTACATCCCCTTTACACCTCCTGGGTGTAAATGTGACTTTTGCTCCAATGGGAAAGATGTAAATCGAAAGATGTATATTTGATTTTCTTGTCTTAATTTGTTTTTGTGTTAATTATTTTTTTGTGTTAACTTTATAAAATTAATTTTGTGTGGGTTAGGTTTATTTTATTTTTCCAAACAAATAGACCTAAAAATATTTAAATTCGGAGAAGATATGATTTCATCAAACTAGAACCGTTGGATCGTAAAGTACATTTAATCTAAACCGTTGATATCTTTCATTTGTCTCTTTCATTTCTAGTCTTTAACTTTACTTGTCTTTTGTCATTTGCATGAAATGCATGAAATGCATTTCAACCAATGGCCACACACACTCAAATTCAAAGGGCCCACCAGTTTGAAAAGTTGGGAGAGTGTTGTGCTATTTGCGCGTCACCAGCGAGTGGAAGAGGTTGCAGTTAGCTTTCCTCTCTCTTCTTTGATATTTTATCTGAAACGGGGCCCACATTGAAGATGTAAAAAGAGATGTACTTCTCCAACTTTTTTCACATCTTCGCCGCTAGCTGCAAATTTGCAGCAATATACACCCGCCCATTGCAGCTCTTTCAGGGCAAAAAAAATGTATATCTGATATACAACCCCATATACACCCAACCATTAGTCATGCTCTTACCATGTCATCTTCACCAAGCCGATTGACCAATGACATGACACCACGTGATCTGCCTAAATAGTGTCGATCTCACCACTAAACCTTTTGTAGGAAAGTGGGAATGCGAGGGGATCTATGATGTGCTCTTGGCCTCATAGATTCAAAAAGTAATGAGAGTTGGTGAGGTAAAAATGCCAGGTGTATAAATCATCAGCATTTCTGTGGGGCTTGTTGCATGTGGCAATGGGTTTCCCATATAATCTTGCTAGCTCCTGTTCACTACACACGCTTCATGGACAATGACTTTGCCATAGTATATAAGTGCAAAAGTGAGTGATCCTTTGCAATGGCAGGTGAGGTGGATCATATTGCACATGACATGATTGGGGGAGAGTGCAGTTCATTTCATACTTTCCATATATACTCACCCAATTATATTTCTTTTTAATCAGTGACAACTCCCAATAACTTTTCATAAATACTTCAAATTATTTACCATTGTTTTAGAAACAAAATAAGCAAGAGAGAAATGTTTGAGGGAATTTAGAGAGTGTTTTTCCTTTCTTTTTTTTATTTATTATAATTAAACTCTTATTTATAGGTAACCAAGAAAATGGACCAAGAAGCAAAGAAAGAAAGTATTTTTCAAGAAAGAAAACTTCAGCTGGAATGGAATGCCTTACACACTATAGTCAAGATAGCATTTAAAGCTATGAAGAAAAATCAAAGAAAATTTACTGCTGCACACACATGCAAGTAAAAATAAACATGCTAGAGGAACACCACCGCCCAATTTCAACCATGCATTTCTTGCTTTAAACGTACAACACAGATATGCTGCTTTCAGTCCTACAATTGGTCCGACAATAAAATACGACTGAATGTTATTTTTCTACTCAAACTAAATTGGGATGCTAAATGTTGCCCAGTCGTCCAATTTCTTGCTCGAATTCATCTTGGTTTTTGATCCTTCCCAGAGTATCAAGCTTCTTAACTGTAATTGAGTGCCACCTGTAAACAAATTGCTTCCAAGATCCAATAGTTTCAAGCTCTGGCACGTTGAAAGCTGCTCCACAACATTACCCGATAAGGCATTGCTTCTCAGTGAAAAATAATCTAACCTGGGAATATCGCAAATTCGCAAAGGAATGCCACCACTGAGATTGTTGAAGGAGAAATCAAACCCTTCAAGATTAAGGCAATTAGCCAATGACTCTGGAATTGAACCCGAAAGAATGTTATGAGACAGAGAAACGAACTTGGTTTTGTAACAGTACTTAAACAGAGCTGATGGAATCTCCCCGGTAAAACCATTCCTTGACAAATCCAGAAGCCTAATGCTAGGCAAGTCACCTATAAACTCTGGGACCGACCCAGATAACGCATTTGAGCTAAAATTGATCTTCCACAATGTTTGAATATCAGCATACTCATTTGGTATATTTCCCATAAATCTGTTCCCAAACAATGTCAAAACCCTCAGATATTTCAACCCGGACAAAGCCGGAGACAATACTCCACCTAAGCTAGTGTTCCACAGAACTATCTTATCTACAAACCCAACAGAGTTACATAACGAAAGAGGGAACATGGAAATTGAAAAGAAATAAACATAATATGCGGTTCTTATCTGAGTCCTGTAGCTTAGCAGTGCGCTTCAATTGATCCAACCAGAAAAAACTGTAGGCAGTATGGAAGAGAAGGAGAGGAGTGATCTCTATGAAGAGATGGCGTGAAGAAGCAACAGGATGGGAAGGAGACGACTCACCAAGAGAAGAGAGAGCGTGAAAATAGATTGGGCTATTTTCGGAAGTTTGTAAAATTCATTAAAACCTAGTGCTCCTCAAATCTGATTGCTGCATAATCAGAAAATGAAACCAGCTCATTAGCTGTTTTCCTTTATTGCTCTCTCTCACAACAATTTTTAACAATAGTGAACTCGTTTTAAGCAATGCCAAATGAGTACTAAATTGGTCATCAAGTCTCTAGTTATATATATCAAATAGAACCCTAAGCATATTACTAAGATGATTTATCTTAAATAAATACATGAAAATATTAGATGTAATTGAATGGCATCAATTTAATAACATTTACAATACTCTCCTTGGATGTTCACACTTTAATGATAAGCAGTGTCAGCCCTGGATAGGGGCAGTCAGTGCGACTGCCCTGGGCCCATTGTCCGGGGGGCCCAAATTTTTTAATTTTTAAAAAAATAAAGATGTATATTATATTTATTATATATATATATATTAAAGTAACATGGGGTGTTTCAGCTATTTTAAGCTCTAATTGATTACAAATTTGGAAAATTTAAGTTCGTTGTTGTGGAGGGGGATTTTTCAAATTCCAAGTTATGTTGTTCCTTGTTTATTATTTGAAGTATTAAAATTTCATTGGATTTCCTTGTACTATTTCTGATTTCAAGTAGGAATGATTCCTAAAAAAACAACCTGGAAGCCAAAAAAGAAAAATAAATGATTGAATTGTTACAAGTATTTATCTTGTTTATGCATTAGATTTGAATATATCAAGTGTAGCCTCTTATTTTAGATTTTTATATATTGAAGTTTGAATTTATATAATTTATTTTTCTTGAAAGTTAAATTTTTAGTTAATTTGAAATAGTTAAATCTTGATTGAAAACAGAGAGTGAGTTTGGCACTTAAGTGAAACAAAAATATTATATATATAGGGGCCTAAATTTTTACATTTGCCCTGGGCCCTAAAAAATCCAGGATCGGCCCAGATGATAAGTTGCATGATTAAAACATTCAACTCGGATCAGGTGAGAACACTAAAATGAGAACCTTATATGAGAATCAATATCAGCCATCCAAATTATCTGAACGGCTAAAAAGAAAAAGCGAGCTTACAATACAAATGGGTACGCTGCACTTCCCCTTATAATACAATATTAGCCCCTGTGTCCTGGTGCGCGTTCTCAATCCCGCCTTTCTTTCTAATCGCGCCTTTCTTTTTCCTCGTTTCTTGTTCCCATACTCTTCTCTCAGTAACATTTCCTATTTTCCTTGGTCAAAATCGCACCTTTCTCCTCAGAACACCCTATCTCTTTCTCTGCCTTTTCAGTTTCCCTCATCTCGATCTGCATCTCTGTCTTGCTCTCTCAGCTTCTCTTTTAGTATATCTTACATTTTTATGCAGACCTTGTACAAATAAAACCCCTTTGTCTCTTACTTCCCTTTCTTATTCTCTCTCTGACCAAATACAAATACAACTCTAGCTTTGGAATTCTCAAAGCCATCGTCAATGGCGGTCTTAGAGACAGAGTGCTCGTTTGCAAAGTCCAGATCATCGTCGTCAGCCTCATCCAGCAGTTCTATGTACAATGATGTTACTCTCGCATGTTTCCACTGAAGGCGTCCAAAGAAAAGCTTGGCTAGTGGAGCTGAAATTCCAAGAGAGGACGCTGTGGATTTGGGTATGGTTGCCAGTGGAAGCTGAGAATCCGACGAACATGTACTCTTTGAGAAAGGGTGAGAGATCAAGAGGGCCAGAGAAGATCGGCTTTGATGGAGGACGGTCATTGCTGCCGCCGTCTGATCCTAAATGAATTTCCATCCAACGGCGTGAGCCGTCGTAGCCAATCCAAGCTTAGTGGGCTGAACGATCGTTGAGAAAGACACCAACATCGGAAGCGTTGATTGTTTTGGTGGAGAAGATCGTGCCGAGGTTGATTCCGACATGGTTGTCATTGGGGTCTCTGAACTCAGGATTGAGACTCGTGTCGAACTCAACTGCTATTGCCTTGTAATCATCCTGACAAGTGTCGTTGAGCATGCCGAGCCACGGGCTAAGCCTGCCAATGGTGAACTCGTCAGGGACAATGATGAAGGTGAGGCCACTGCCACCATGATTAGAAGAATTAGCACTGAAATTGGAAGAATAAGAAGAAGAAGCATTGTGGAATTGAAAAGAGAAGGTTGTTTGGAAAGAAGAAGGGGTCTGGGTGTGAGGGTGAAGGAGACGGATGGGAGAAGAGTAGAGGGCTCTGCCTGCTTGGCCTGCCTCTATGGTCACATCTGTTTTCCCACTTCCTATGACGTTGTCTTCGGCAAGTTCATCTATCTCTCATTGATCAAGCTCTTCTTATTTAATTGTCAGCATCCTTAAATGTTAACATGTTTTTGTCAACCTAAAAATTTCTAGGGCTGAAATGGGTGAATGATGGGTTTATAGTTTAGGGTATAGATTTGTTGAAATTTATTTATTAATCCATTTTGGGACTTTTAATGGGATCCTTACAAATCAATGGTGTTCATGGTGGATTTGGGTTAATTTGCTCTTGTTGGTGAGTTTTAGCTTGTAGTCAAATTTTGATGTTTTTACTAGTAATTGGGTTCTCAAAAAAGTGAAAATTCCATTATGAAATGGGCATTTAGAATTGTTCAGATGATTGTTGTGAGTTTATTCAGTCTTTAATTCTTAGATGGTATGTTGGTGTTGCACAAAGATAAGGATTTATTCTTGTGTTTGGAAATTTTAGTGCTTTGGAAAATGTTGTATTTGTTCAGAACCATAAACTATGACCTTGTTTTAAACGAAGATTTGTCCATTTTATTGTTGATTTTCTTGTTGAAGTAACTTTTCATGTCTTTGGTTCTCACATTAATTGCAGAACTCTAATGTCAGTTGATAATTCATTTGGAAAGCTTCCTGATCATCTCCTAATAGAAATTTTCATTCGAGTTCTTGTCTCAGAGTGGGCACAAATATCCTGTGTCAAAAAACAGTGGGTCAATATGTTTCGTGGAGAATGCTTGTGGCAAGCTGCTCTTGCTACAACATATCCTTTGGCTAACCAAGTTGCGATGGTCATTTCTTTTTTCTTGCTTTCTATCCATTTCTACCTTTCTAATTTCTCTTATCTCTTTTAATAATTACTTTCTTCTGAATTTTTTACAGTAGCTGCTGGTTTGATGGATGTGCTTCACTTCAAAATCCATGCATTATATTTTGCTAAGCTATTGACAATTTTCTCAGGAGATTTGTAGCTTTATATGTCTGTTCTAACTTTACTTGTGTGATGGCAGATGATGGATCAGTTTGGTGCTGAGGTTACAACATATGTATCCTTCACTATAGGGTTATATATGTGCTTTCATTAATTCTCCAAAATGAAAGAATTTAGTTATGGAAAGTGCATCCCTAGTTCTTTGTGTTTGCTCCTTGTTTATATTATTTACATTCTTAACTGTTGAATGGATGGCCAACCTTTTGTAAATGGAGAAAATTTTCTGGTGCCTTGCTTGTTGGAATGGTTCCTTGAGGTGTGATCTGCAACGAAGAGTGAAATACCTGATGAAGATAAGAGCCTTATGTTTTGGTTTTTTTGTTGTTGCCAAAGCTGTCTAGATTAGGTTTGTTCTATTAAAGCTGGAGGAATGATGTCTCTAGCCATTGATAATAATCTTGGTGGCCTTTAGATGTGGGTATTTCCCACTTCTTAACCAATTCTACATTATATGTGAACCCACTATTGTTATATCCTCTCTACAATTAATTTTAAAAAAGATGAACCCGAAAGATGTAGACAAAGATGTAGAAAGTGTCACAAGAAGTTTTTTGATTTTTTTTTTCTTTTTATGTATTTTTCTGCTATTTAATGAATTATTATGATTTTTGGAAGTTAAATAATTCAAAAATAGTAATAAATGGAAGAATGACAAGTGGCAGCACTTGCATGGTGCGTTGTTAGTGCTTCTAATAGGTGTCATTCTTGTGAGCGACAGGTGTCATTCTTGTGAGCGGCATGTGTCATTAGAGTTTCAATTTTATGTGTTAACCTTAAAAATTTCCCAAATTTTTTATAAAAAGTCATAAAAATACACCGAGAATTTCTACAAACTCGTTGCAACATTTTCAACTAGGGATCATGAAAATCTAAATTTGAAGTAATAATTAGAGGAAGTGTAATGATCTTCAACTTAGTGTATCATGCTTGTTGCATATTTCAGGCTATCTATGAGGATAATGGGTCATTTATGTATCGTCATGCACCCTACGGCACATATGCAACATCTCTGTTGAATTTACTTTTGAATATCACCTTTGTTCTTTATATGTATTTTTAATGCCCCTTCCAGTTTGATTTAAAATTCAGGACCTTGAGAAACCACCTCTTACGTGAGAAACTTTTTTCTATCCTGGCATCATTGTGTATCATTCTTGTTGCATATTTCAGGCTGTCTATGGGGATAATGGGTCATTTATGTATCATCCTAGATACGGTTATGCACCCTACGACACATATGCCACATCTCTGTTAAATTTACTTTTGAATGTCAATGTCCCTTCCAATTTTGTTTAAAATCAGGACCTTAAGAAACCACCTCTAACGTGAGAAACTTTTTTCCTATCTTGACATCATTGTGTATCATGTTTATTGCATATTTCAGGCTGTCTATAGGGATAATGGGTCATTTATGTATCATTTCAAGCTGTATATGGGGTAACTTTATGTCATCTTTCTTTCTTTTTTCATGTTCCTCACCCTCTGCCTCCCCTTTTATTCAAAACAATGGCAACCATTATCCCATTTCCACCTCTCACAACTAGAGTTAAGCTAAAGCACAAGGGAATTTTGCAAGGAGATATATTTAATATGTGCAAGGAGATATATTTAATATGTGCAAGGAGATATATTATGCAAGGTCATTTATGTATCATTTCAAGCTGTATATGGGGTAACTTTACGTCATCTTTATTTCTTTTTTCATGTTCCTCACCCCTCTGCCTCCCCTTTTATTCAAAACAAGGGCAACCATTATCCCATTTCCACCTCTCACAACTAGAGTTAAGCTAAAGTACAAGAGAATTTTGCAAGGAGATATATTTAATATGTGCAGCATATTTTAATTTCAGCAATTTAATTTGGGAATTTTAGGAGCTTAATTTGATTTGTATTGTATTTATTTAATTTGTGCTGCCTTGGCTTAAAGCTTTGGTTGCCTTTGCGATCGGAAGAGGATTGATTTCATGATTGCTATGAAAGTAATCAAATATAGGAAAAGAAAAAAAAATTGCTTAAACGCGTTTGGTACTTCTACATTTTTTGTTGAGTATTCCTCTAAATGTTAAATTGAGACTTTTTTTTGGGTTTAATATTGGAATTTTAGCAGCTTGGTTTTATTTTTATTATGTTCATTTAATTTGTGCAGGCCCTTGTTTAAAGCTTTGGTTCCCCTGACAATTCAAATATGAAGAGTCGTTCCCAAGAACTTATAGTAATTTTACATATATTTTTATAATTTTTTAAAATTATAAATTTTACAAATAATAGAGAAATGACACAAGTCTTAATTGCAATGCTGAATCATTCATTGTTTGCCATCAAAAAATCTTTCGTAAACGCTTAAAAGGATTCACTAGAGCTTCAACATCGCCTCTTTTACTATTCACTAAAGCTTCATGTTTTAAGATGAACTCAAAAGACGTGGAAAGTGTATTTTTTGCTATTTAATGAATTATTATGATTTTTGGAAGAGTGCGTCATTAGTGCTTCTGACAAGTGTCATTTCGCGTAGCGCCGCGTGTCATCAGAGTTTCATTTTGTGTTTGTTTATCTTTAAAAATTCACAAACAATTAATGAAAAATTGAAAAAATACATCCTTAATTTCTACAAATTCCATGCAACATTATCTACGATTATGATTTGAAAATTTTGAATTAATAGTTGGAGGAAGAGTTAAACTTGGTGTGTAGTTAGTATAGAAACAAACTTGAGTTTGAGAAATTATTTGAATTGTTTTATATCTCATAATAAATCTAAAAAATATGTTGAACTCCTTGTGACATTTCCAATATCTTTTAAAACTTAAAATATAATTTTGACTAAGAGAAAAATTCAACTAATTTTACAAAGTCAAACTTGTTTTCATACTAACAATAACACTAAGTTGAAGATCACTAGTTTTCATCACAACAACTGTTCCTCCAATTATTACTTCGAATTTTTCAAAATAAATTTTTATTTTTTAGTATCATAATTGAAGATAATGTCGCAAGGAATTTGTAGAAATTTTCGGTGTATTTTTATGATTTTTTTAATGATTTTTTGCAATTTTTTAAAGATAAGCTCACAAAAATGAAACATTAATGACACGTGGCGTTATGAGATAATGACACCTGCTGGAAAAGCTGACAACATACCCATCAGGGGATGCCATGTGTCATGCTCTTCCATTTATTACTATTTTCCAACATTTTGACTTCCAAAAATCATAATAAATTCATAATAAATATGAAAAATACCAAGGACTCCTTGCGAAAATTCCAACATCTTTTGAGACTGAAAATGTAATTTTGACTAAGAGAAAAAATCAGATAATTTCACAAAGTCAAGTTTGCTTCCATACTAACAATGACACTAAGTTAAAGGTCACTAATCTTCATCACTACAACTCTTCCTCCAATTATTACTTCAAATTTCCCATAGTCAAATTTTGATTTTCGAGTATCAGAGTCGAAGATAATGTCGCAAGGAATTTATAGAAATTTTTGGTGTATTTTTCTGAATTTTTAATTATTTTTTGTGAATTTTTTAAGATAAACTCACAAAAATGAATCATGAATAACACATGGAGCTATGAGATATTGACACCCGCTGGAAAAGCTGGCTAAGCACCCATCAGGCGCTGCCATGTGTCATTATCTTCCATTTATTACTATTTTCCAATCTTTTGACTTCAAAAATCATAATAAATTCATAATAAATCTGAAAAATTCACCAAAAAATACCCCGGACTCCTTGTGACATTTTCAACATCTTTTGAGACTTAAAATATAATTTTGACTACGAGAAAAATTCAAATAATTTCACAAAGTCAAGTTTGCTTCCATACTAACAATGACACTAAGTTAAAGATCACTAGTCTTCATCACTACAACTCTTCCTCCAATTATTACTTCAAATTTCCCATAGTAAAATTTTGATTTTCGAGTACCAGAGTCGAAGATAATGTCGCAAGGAATTTATAGAAATTTTCGGTGTATTTTTCTGATTTTTTAATTATTTTTTGTGAATTTTTTAAGATAAACTCACAAAAATGAATCATGAATGACACATGGAGCTATGAGATACTGACACCCGGTGGAAAAGCTGACGACACACCCATCAGGCGCTGCCATGTGTCATTCTCTTCCATTTATTACTATTTTTCAATATTTTGACTTCCAAAAATCATAATAAATTGATAATAAATCTGAAAAATTCACCAAAAAATACCCCGGACTCCTTGTGACATTTCCAACATCTTTTGAGACTTAAAATATAATTTTGACTTAAAAAAATTCAAATAATTTCACAAATTCAAGTTTGCTTCCATACTAACAATAACACTAAGTTGAAGATAACTAGTCTTCATCACTACAACTCTTCCTCTAATTATTCCTTCAAATTTCTCATAGTTAAATTTTTATTTTCCAGTATCATAGTCGAAGATAATGCCGCAAGGAATTTGTAGAAATTTTCGGTGTATTTTTCTGATTTTTTAATTATTTTTTGTGAATTTTTAAAGATAAACTCACAAAAATGAAACATGAATGACACATGGAGCTATGAGATACTGACACCCAGTGAAAAAGCTGACGACGTACCCATCAGCCGCTGCCATGTGTCATTCTCTTCCATTTATTACTATTTTTCAATATTTTGACTTCCAAAAATCATAATAAATTGATAATAAATCTGAAAAATTCACCAAAAAATACTCCGGACTCCTTGCGACATTTCCAACATCTTTTGAGACTTAAAATATAATTTTGACTTAGAAAAAAATTCAAACAATTTTACAAAGTCAAGTTTGCTTCCATACTAACAATAATACTATGTTAATGATCACTAGTCTTCATAACTAAATCTCTTCCTCCAATTATTACTTCAAATTTCCCAAAGTCAAATTTTGATTTTCACTCAATAGAGTCGAAGATAATTTCGCAAGAAATTTGTAGAAATTTTCGGTGTATTTTTCTGATTTTTAAAAGATTTTTCGTGATTTTTTAAAGATAAACTCACAAAAATTAAACATTAATGACACGTGGTGCTATGAGATACTGACACCCGCTGGAAAAGCTGACAACACACCCATCAGCTGCTGCCATGTGTCATTATCTTCAATTTATTACTATTTTCCAATATTTTGACTTCCAAAAATCATAATAAATTCATAATAAACTTGAAAAATTCACCAAAAAATACCCCGGACTCCTTGTGACATTTCCAACATCTTTTGAGACTTAAAATATAATTTTTACTAAGAGAAAAATTCAAATAATTTCACAAAGTCAAGTGTGCTTCCCAACTAACAATAACACTAAGTTGAAGATCACTAGTCTTCATCACTATAACTCTTCCCCCAATTATTACTTCAAATTTCCCAATGTTAAATTTTGATTTTCTTGCATCAGAGTTGAAAATAATTTTACAAGGAATTTGTAGAAATTTTCGGTGTATTTTTTTGATTTTTTAATGATTTTTCTTGAATTTTTAAAGATAAACTCACAAAAATGAAACATTAATGACACGTGGCGCTACGAGATACTGACACCCGTTGAAAAAGCTGACTACCCACCCATCATGTGCTGCCATGTGTCATTCTCTTCCATTTTTTACTATTTTACAATGTTTTGACTTCCAAAAGTCATAATTAATTCGTAAAAAATCTGAAAAATTCATCGAAAAATGCCACAAACTCCTTGCAACATTTTCTTCATCTTTTCAGTTGTAAAATATAAATTTGACTTAGAGAAAAATTCAAATAATTTCTCAAACTCAAGTTTGCTTCCATACTAACAATAACACTAAGTTGAAGATCACTAGTCTTCATCACTATAACTCTTCCGCCAATTATTACTTCAAATTTTCCAAAGTCAAATTTCAATTTTCACACAAAAGAGTTGAAGATCATGTCGCAAGGAATTTCTGGAATTTCTAGAAATCTGAAAAATTCACCAAAAAAATACTTTGGACTCCTTGCGACATTTCCTACATTTTTTGAGACTTCAAATATAATTTTGAGTATGAGAAAAATTCAAATAATTTCTCAAAGTCAAGTTTGCTTCCATTCTATCAATAACACTGAGTTAAAGATCACTAGTTTTCATCAATAACTCTTCCTCCAATTATTACTTCAAATTTTCCAAAGTCAAATTTCAATTTTAACAACAATTATTACGTCAAATGTTCCAAATTCAATTTTCAATTTTCATGCATCAGAGTTGAAGATCATGTCACAAGGAATTTTTAGAAATTTTTAGTGTATTTTTTTTATTTTTTAAAAATGATTTTTCATTAATTTTTTAAGATAAACTCACAAAAATGAAACATTAATGACACGTGAAGCTATGGGATACTGACACTTGTTGGAAATTCTGACGACACACCCATCAGGCACTGCCATGTGTATTGACTTCCAAAAATCATAATACATTCATAAAAATCTCAAATAATTTCTCAAAGTCAAGTTTGCTTCTATACTAACAATAACACTATGTTGGAGATCATTACTCTTCCGTATTACAAATGTTCCTCCAATTATTACTTTAAATTTCCCAAATTCAACTTCGGATTTTTCTCGCATGATAGTCAAAGATAATTTCACAAGAAGTTTGTTTTTAGTGTAATTTTCTGACTTTTTTTGTCAACTTTTTAAGGTAAAGACATAAAAATGAACATCTCATGACACATGGCGCCACGTAAGAATGGCACTTGTTAGAAGCATTGACAACGCATTATTCAAGTGTTGCCACTTGTCAATCTCTTTCGTTTATTACTATTTTTGAATGCTTTAACTTCCAAAAATCATAATAATTCATTAATTGCATCAAAATACACACACACAAAATTCTACAAACTCAATCTAACACTTTCTACGTCTTTTGAATTCATCTTTAAAAATTCATAAAAATACTAACGAGGACTTCTTAGTTAAAAAATAAAAATAATATTATGAAGTTTTATTGAATAGTAAATGAAGCAATGTTGAAGCTCTAATGAATCCTTTTAAAGCTTTTATGAAACATATTTGGGTAGCAAACAACTGATGCTGTAGCATTGAGATTCTAACTTGTGTCATTTTTCTATTATTTTATTGCATTACTTGAAAAAATTTATAATTTTTAAAAATTATAAAAATATATGTAAAATTGCTATAAGTTCCTTGGCTTTTTGGACGACGATTTCCTCCTTAAGCTTTGCCATCTTTTCTCTTTTCCTCGCCTGTTGTTTGTGTAGAAGAAACACAAATACCCTTTAGTGATCAAAAGAAAAGTCAAAATAAACATAATTAACGAACTTCAATCTTAAAAACAATAAACTCAAACATTTGTTCTCATCTTAATAATTTTGCAATGCAAATGCAAATTGGACGGGAAAAACAAGCTGCATAGAGAAAGAAGGAGAGCATTAGAAAGCCAAATAGTAGACAAAAATCCATAATAAAAAACCCAATTGGGTGGGGTTATCTATTTTCTCATTTACTAGCCAAAGACACATTTTTTCAGCAATCATAGCAACCATAGCAATTAAGCCAATCACAACAACCAATAACAATCAAAATCATCCATTTGAACCATACATTGTATAACTATACATACATTTACAGAGTAATATTTTTTTAAAACCTTGATTACTAACCTTCACAGAATCACGAAAGCCAACCTTTGTCCAATCTCAAAGCCAATTACAATTTTAAACAAGGCCTGCCAAATTTAATTAAAGAGGACAAAATCAAACCAAAACCAAACAGACCAAATTAATTAATGAAGAAAAGAATATTGAAAATCAAGTAATCAAAAATGAAAATAACAAGTCATAATTAAAGATATTGATGCAGATAGAGAACGGTAGGAACAACCAGATGGGAAGCCGTAAAAATCCAATCTCTGAGCACCAGTATGACTTTTCCAGATTACTACCTTTTCCTCCACCACCACGAAAAGCGAGGGACACAACGAAGAGGAAAATGAAAGAGATATCAAATGAGAGCAGTAAATAGGGCTTTTGGACCTCGATTTTTGAATTGTGATAGGGAAAGGGAAGAGAGAGAGAGGACGATGACGAGGAGGAGGACAGAGATCGACACAGAGAAACTGAGAGAGCAATACAAAAAAGGAGTTTGAAAGGAGAGAAACTGAGAGGGCAGAGAAAGAGGAGAGGGGGAGTTCCAGAGAAATGTATCAATTCTGACCAAAGAAAATAGGAGAAGGTATTGAGAGGAATAAGAGGGAGTCTGAAAAAAAGAGTGAGGGAGCGTGAAAAAGTTGAACAGCTGTTTAGGAAGGAGGGAGGAGAGAGAACAAGTTGAGTGACTCACTCTAGTACAACCATTTCATTTACAATTGCTTTTCACAGAGTCGTTGGATATAATCCAATGGTGTTCTCATATAAAATTCTCATATAAGTGTTCTCACTACATCCTGACCCTAAAACATTTGCTAGGGAAACTCAGTGGGAGAAAGCCATAGTGAAGGGAAAATAGTACAACCTTGGACTGGATCATTGACATTATGTTGGACACGATTACTGTTGCTTTGTTCCCAGAAAACCACATGGGATAAAAGCTTGGTCAAAGGAAAATAAATAAATTATACAGTGCACATATACGTTTGATACATACTTTGGGTTGATTGAGGGGTGGGCGCGGTCCGGTTCGGTTTCAAGCTCACATCGGAATCGATACTATTCATCCGGTCCAATTGAAGCTGAACTTGAAAAAAATATTAATTATAAAATTAAAAATATAGCATTAGATTTTAAAAATATATAAAAAATATGATTTAGATAAAGATATCTTCTGAAAACTTTAAGACTTAAAAATATAGCATTGTTGACTTTTTGGTCAACCGATTTTTTTCTTTCGGTCCGGTCCGGTCCGATTCGAATGCCCACCCCTAGATATCTCTCCCTCCCTAAAGCTCATGTGTATATAGAAGAAATCTAAAAACTGTAGATTATCTTGCAATAAGGTCTGTTTGGCTTCGGACTTTTGACTTGCTAAAGCTCATGTGTATATAGAAGAAATTTGCTACCCTTGATGAAACCTTCTTTGATTTTGGATATACAATCATCATTTTATACATGATTGTTGGAGTATTGGTTGTTGAAAACATATCATAAGTGCTTCAGATAAGATCTTGACCAAACAAAATTTCTACTCGCTTCATGGAGCGCAAGAGCTTCCAAATGATTAGAGGATAACAATCAAAGTTTGTTTTGTAGATCGCCATGTGATCAATGTATTGCCAGAAGTACATACATACCCAGTTTGAGAGCAATCCTTGTATAGTATGGAGAGATATATAGATAAAATTTGTAAATTTACAATTGGTTAGATTTCAAATCAAACCTTTTTACCCTCCTTTAATGATATAGATATACAACTTTAGAATTAATAAGTGAAAGTTCGAACTAGTTTGTTAATTATGCATGGAGGATGATATAATATAACAACTCAAATCTAGTTTGGTATGCATGATTTAATTCATTTTATATGTTATTGAGTGTAAACAATGGTGGTTGGGTGTGCTTTAAATTGCTAAGGCATAAAGTGAAGCGTTTTATTCACCGTCGTGTAAGGCGTAAGCCTCACCACGTTGAGGTGTAACAATTCTGTTGTCTTGATCGCCTTGACTGCGCCTCGCTACGCCTTTTCGGTGAAATGCTCCGCTTGGCATATGGAAGCTGCCTCGCAGAAAGGCGTACATTTTTCAGTGAAATTCTCTGGTGGCATGTGGAAGCCACCTCCCAGAAAGGACTCGCCTCATGCGCGCCGTACAGTGGTTGGAGTTTTTTGGCGCTTGAGAGGGCAGATATGCTAGTTTGGTTGGCTTATCCATCAATATACAAATTTTAAAACTATATGCGAATTGCCGTCTCCAATTCAGTTTTCATTTTACGAATGTACAAATCTACAACCAATTAGTTCTTAATCTAGTCGTATTTCTTCTTTAAACCTACGTTAAAACAAGTTTCAAGTTGAAATCCATCCCATATTGATTAAAGAAAAACCCCCCATCTTTGCATAACACTGCATGCCCATCTATCTACCTCTGACAGACCGACACACAATCTCAAAGAACACAGTCACAATTAGGGGTGTAATTAATTTGTTGTATATTACTTGGAAAATAATTTATATTACCTACACTTCAGATAGAAAACACACCACTACAAGTTCTCATTCAAATATCATGTCGTCACTCAATTCCTTACGTGTTGGGAGATTTAGCATGATCACAGCTTTTGCATGAACCTTAGCTTAATCACTTGTTAACTCCACTCGCACATGAATCTCCTTGGAACAACTTTTGTTGTTTTGGACAGAATATTGGTTTGGTGCACAATACGAATATTAACACACGTAACAATAAAACTATTTGTATCATCTCAACTCGAATAAAGAAATGATACATTAGATGGTCAGCAGAAATAGTACAAAATAGCAGCATTCAGTCCGTAGGTTAGCATATTTAACACATCACTACAATATAACAAACTTTCCTTAACAAATTCATAAGCACCAAAGACGTGAACAAAACAATGCTTTTAAACTACCTTGAGTAGCAGTATTATAAACAAGGCCGGAACTAAAATACCTAGAAAATGCAAACTTGAAATCCAGATTGCACTTGAGAATATCTACAAGCAAACATCTTACGCAAAAGATAGTCCCATTCTTCACCAGCATTCCAAAGGGAGCCATGGAGACATCTATGGTGTTGACGCGTGCTAGCTTAACATTTTTTATGGTTTGGATTTTCTGTATATCATCTACAGCATGTTCCGAAATGTACAGGCCTCTAAGGACAGACCCGAAAGCTATGAAGGAGAGGTACGAAAGGTGGCTGCAAAAATATGGCCGGATATATAAAAATAGAGAGGAAGCGGAATACAGTTTTGGGGTTTACAAATCCAACATTGAGTTTGTTGATTTCGTAAATTCTCAAAATCTATCATACAAACTCACTGACAACAAATTTGCAGATATCACAAACTTAGAGTTTACAAACACCTTCATGGGTTTCCAAACTAGGAGTCGTCCGAAAACGAGATTCAGTTATGACAAGGATGAGGATCTTCCGACTGCAGTGGATTGGAGAAAGAATGGTGCGGTAACTCCAATCAAGAATCAAGGCCAATGTGGTATAAATTGAAATAGGCATTCAAAAAATGGATGCTCATTATTTTTCTCTCCTATATTGCGCTCCTGAACTAGATGTTTGCTATGGTTTTTTTATTCAGTTTTGACTTATAATAATTTTCCACTAGAAGATGGATTAGTTATTATATGCAACATGTGGAAATATGATTTCTTGATTTTAGACACATCCCTGAGCTTTCTTCACACAACCAAAAAGACAGGGTAAATATGTACTTTTCTAGATTTAGGTTCAAACTTATTTAGAATTACTCAACCATGAAAATGTAATTCTATCACATTCCAAGTAAACACCAAGACGCACAAGCCTCAAATTCAATTTTGGATTTATGAAATACACACAATTATTAGAAGTTGGGTTTGTAGGTAGTACTTATATGTCCTTGTTGTTCCGCTTGCTGAATAGGAAATATTGCAGATTAAGTAGCAACCTCTGATAGTATTACACTTTCAATACACAGGAAGTTGTTGGGCATTCTCTGCAGTAGCAGCTGTGGAAGGCATTAATCAAATCAAAACTGGAAAATTGGTGTCACTATCAGAACAAGAGCTTGTGGACTGCGATGTCAAAACCGGGAATGAAGGCTGCAATGGTGGATACATGGAAAAAGCGTTTAGTTTCATAAAAGATAACGGACTCTCCACCGAAAAGGATTATCCTTACAAAGGATCAGATGGCATCTGTGATGAAGATAGTTTGAAAAACCGTGCTGTGAACATAAGTGGCTATGAAAGCATACCTGCCAATAGTGAGAAAAGCCTCCAAGCTGCAGTTGCACACCAACCTGTCTCCGTTGCAGTTGACGCTGCCGGTTATGCTTTTCAACTCTATTCTTCAGGTATCTTCACTGGCCAATGTGGAAAGAATCTCAACCACGGAGTCACAGCGATCGGCTATGGGGACGATAGTGGTAAAAAGTACTGGATTGTAAAGAATTCTTGGGGTCCTGACTGGGGTGAATCTGGTTATATAAGAATGACACGTGATTCGGTTGATAAGAAAGGTACCTGCGGCATTGCCATGCAGGCTAGCTACCCTGTTAAGGGTTGAGCAGTGTTGATGGGAAATTAACCTTTTCTGGAAGTACCATAGAAAGGTAGCTAAACAGGTTCCTGTTATGTAGTAATTTCATGAAAAATCAAGGTAAAATATGTGGAATTCCAATAAATAACAAGTAAGGTTTATACAAAGAAAAGAGGGAAACTAAAAAAAAGGAACAACAAAGGCCACCCAAAACATAGGTCATTTCAAAAGGAGAAGAGAACTACTATTGAAGATGTTAGCAAAATCTTTGTATTAGAAACTTCGTTTTCAATGGAGAAAGAAAAGCATTTCTTATTCTGTCAATCCCACCTTCATTCTGTCAACTAAAAAAATATTATTTAAATTTTGTTGATAATTGTTTACATTTATACTGCTAATTTAAAATTCTGTTACATTTGGGTCCAGAAAAGTTTAAACATGCAAATTTGTTCAGTTGTAAGAAGAAGTAATTTTTCATCTCAAACACTATTTTGTCCTTTGTATGGAGAAATAAACACCATGAATTTACCATCAAATTACAACAGACTTTTAAGAAGCTGAATGGCAGAACAAAGCAACATTGAACAAGCCAGCTCTTTTGTGCGACATAGGCAATGGTCTGAGTACCAGCTCCCTTCTATGCAAAGAACTCAAATCCATGGACCCAAAGAATAAATACGGGGAACTAAGACCTCAACTCTCCAAATCTTTGCCTCACAGAACAAGCCAGCTTCCATTCACCAGCACCAGCCAACCTCTCAACAACCTTCTGCCTGGTCCTAATATAAGGTATAAAACCTCTCTCCGTCATCCCCATCACCACTTTCCCCGCCAAAATATATTCACCACAATCCAAGCACCCATTAACCACCAACTCATAGCTCTCAAAGCCTACAGGGTAGCCATCCCTCTCTAAGAACTCAATCATCTCAGCTGCTCTCCATATATCTCTGTTTGCTCGCAATGCTGCTGCCACTTTTGCAATCGTCCCCTGCCTTGGGGTCAACCCGACTTTCTCTACCATTTGCTTAATCAAATCTACTGCCTCAGCTGTTCTTCTGACAGTGCACATTGCACCAATTACCGTGTCAAAACTCTCCAAATCAGGAACACATCCTGCCCTACTCATTTCCTTTAAGACTTTCACTGCCTCATTCAACTGATCAACAGAACACAAAGACGATATAAGGTAGTTGCATGTACCACAGTCCGGATGATATCCAATTGACTGCATTTCTAATAGGATCTTAGAGACAGAGTGAGATTCATTCCGGCAGTTCAGCCAAGCAGAAGAGAGGAGAAGAAGGGTTTGGGGGACAGGAATGCAACCAGAGCGAAGAGTTCGTTGGAGGATGGCAAGAGCAAGGGGGAAGGGATTGGAGCATTGCAGTGTAAAGGACAGGAGGTAGGAATAGGCAATCTGAGCCCGAGAGCGAGGTCTTAGAGGGATGAACGACTGCAAAATTTCATCAACCACTTGCGTTCTAAGGTTGTGGGGAAAGGTTGAAAGGAATGAGAAAGGATTCGGATTTTGGCAAGCTTGAGCAGAGGAAATGAGAAGATCGGGAATTTTCTGGTAGGTTTTGGCTTCAACTGCATTTTTTATAGTTTCTTGGAGCATCTGTGATGAAGAGATTGAGTAGATGGAACAATATTGGAGGAGACGACAATGCAGAGGAAGAAAGGATCTGCAAAACTTTGCTGCTCTGATAGCCATGTTGTACTTCTAGAGTGTAAGACATCAACATTTGCAAGACATTGGAAGCATCTGGATTACAAAATGAAACCTGAAGAATTTGATAACTGCAACAATGTTAACATAAGGTAGCTGGAGAATCGATGACATGGTCAGCTTTTCACGTACTGAAGATGAAACCTAAATATATAGAAGTGTTAACATCTGGATTACAAAATGAAACCTAAAGCTGGGAACCAAATAACTCGGATAACTTTTCACAGATTTGAAGATTACCAAATATATCGAAAAGAGAGCATTGGCATATAAAATTGATGAACGAATTTGAAGATTTTGGGTCCAATTTAAGATACAAAAGTTACTTTAAATCAACATCTTATTCTGTTAAGTACATGAATCTCAGAAAGCTTTGCTCACTAGTAATCAAAATAAAATTGGCAGAGGCAATTCCCCTAATCTACAAGCACGTTTTACCTCTTATTTCAATCATGGCCATGGCTAACTACAATATAAGCTAAAACCACTGTAAATTCCATTGCTACTTTCAAAAAAGAAGAAGAAAAGCAGCCCATTTCTCTAAGAGGAATATTGTCAAACAGGAAACGTGCATTCAATGAATAATAACATTCAATGACAAATGGCAGAGCATACCAGCATCACCAAGCCTGGAAAGGGGTTGCAAAGAACTTGCTGGTCTTCTCACTTCCTGATTTTTAATGCTGCTAGAGTGCGCACAATGTTAATTTCTGATTAAGATCTTCATGCTTTTAGTAATGCTTGCAAAGATTTCGGTATGGAGACAGGTTGAAGTTTAACCCCAAATCGGGTTGAATTAGGGCTGGCCCATTCTAAATGGGTTTGAAATCCGAGGATGGTGGACTTTGGGTGCAGTCCAACAAATTTATTTCCTGTTTTTTTAAAATTTTTATGTATATTTACAAACTACAAGATGGTTAAAAAACTATGTCACCGTAATGAGTTAGTGATCGAACTCACCAAAAATATATATTGTTCTCAAATTTATAGGAGTTAAATCGAGAATTCATAACTAAGTGGAAACAATTACTACTAGATCAAAAGTTACTGATTGATTTTAAGACAGAGAATGAAACGACACTTTTTTTTTTCTTTTTGTTCTTTTTATTGATCAATGAGAGTTGGGAGTTTCAAACTTGAAACCTTTTCCAACATTAGAAAGAGAAGTACGTACCACTAGACGAAAAACTAGTTGGTAAAACAATACTTTCTTTTATATATGATTCAAACAAAGTGAGGGATGAGTTGCTACAGATTAGAGTCAGAAAGTTATTAGTATATATGTAATTTGCTCAAATAAATCCTAAGCTTATTGTATATGTTGACCACATGATGTTTTTCAAAACCAATTTCTCTATTAAATCCCCCTCAATATGCAGTTAACATTTGCTCTGTATTCGTAGATCCACTTTTGATCCTTCCTCACTGCAAAAACTTTGGCATACACTTAGAAAAGTTGATGCTAATTTTCTTTACAGCCAAGCTTCCTGAAAGGTGTGGAAACTACGAATTCTTCTTCATTCTTAATAACCACCAGGACTCATTCCTTCTGTAAGACAAAAACGAAAACGAAGGACTTGTTGCAAGTTATGTATAGATCATTACAAAACTTTCCATATCTTTATCCACAGAGCATTATGTGTAAATCATTCGTTGCCTAAATAGAACATCTTTCAAGGTTCAAGGCAAACAAGAGGAGTTGCCCCTAAGAAAAGATTTTGAATTAGGAATATTTCTATTTTACAGGCTCAGATACAACTTTGAGCATACTTTTATTTATGCCAAGCAGATTATCGATGACAGGAACCCCTACGGCATCTTGTATTGTGTGTGTTAAGCTTCATGTACATTAGTTGCATTTGCCGGACGAAAAAGTACATGCACAGTAGAACTTTTGGATCAGTGTGAAGCTTCCCAAAACTTTGTAGATCTGAGGCTCTTTTAAGGAACAATAAACCCTCCTAGGCAAGTCAACTTCATGTATTGAAATCCTTAGACATACTTGGAGGAACCTATGAGAAAATCAGCCATCATGCTGGTATAAAACCTAAGAAAATATTACAAAATCCCATTTTTGTAAGGTATTGATGAAAGAATAACTGGAGAAGTCGTGGATAGTATTACCAAAAGCAGAATAACAAATATTGAATTACTTTTAGTGGTAACGCCTTCTTTTTGATCTGGCACGACTACGGAGTATCCGGAAAACTACGACAATAATAGTAATAACCACTTGTATGATTATTAATATCTTCAAACCTGGAAACACAGAAGCGTCAACTAATGTTTACATATAATTTCAGCTATACAAAAACATAGTCAGAAACAAGAGAATACCTTTAAGCTTCTGAATCAAGTCATCCAAACTAACTCCACTTTCGGCTTGTTTTGCACCAACATGCCCTAGATCCCCAACTAGACCCCCAACTCTTGAGAAGTGATGGCTAGTTTTGTACTCAATATTCCCGCCCATTATGCATGTGTTTGGACAATTGACACTACTCTCATACTCGTCGCTTCCATCACAGCAATCTATAAAGATGGTGAATAACAACAGATATTGGAAGTGGACAACACAAGAAAACACTTAAGCATCATATATCAAAATACAAAGTAGGACTATATACAGAAAGCGTACACATGATGAGACCAGAAAAATTAGAGAAAATTTCGATTTTTGCCATGGATTTTCTGGTCGTATTAGTGCAAAAATTTGTCTACTAGGCCAGAAGACTTCTTGAATGGAGACCAAGGACCTGATATTAATAGGGAAGCAATAGGACTGAAGAATGAGGCCATGCCATACCAAGGAGCCATTTCATAAGAAATTCCACCATCCATTTCTGATTTGGTCCTCCATTGAACTGGCTTGCACAATGGATGTTATTCAAGTAAACACACCATCTTAGTCATCCAAAAACAATTGTAAAAAATTATAATAATACCATTCACAGACCCACCAAGCAAGGCATCAACTCAATCCTATTTAAGGGAATATTCCCAGTATAAATTAAGCTGTTAACTCCATGAGCCATGTATAGCATGCAATTAATAAGAAAAGCCTAACTAGTTATGTGAACGAGCATTGAAGGAAAGAGGTAAT
Source organism: Prunus padus (assembly GCA_024362665.1). Taxonomy (NCBI): domain Eukaryota; kingdom Viridiplantae; phylum Streptophyta; class Magnoliopsida; order Rosales; family Rosaceae; genus Prunus; species Prunus padus. Next base: position 15,716,658 of record JANFAM010000010.1, on the reverse strand, counting down.
CATACAGATGATACTTACCACAAAAATGATCGTTAACTCGAGATGAAAATAGGAATTGTGGTGTACTTCCTATATTTCTACAATAAAATTTGCCTGCAGGACAAGCGGAAGTTCCTGAAAATACAAAGAAGCCCAATTGAATCACCAAGACACAAACAGGGGGATCTGAAAAACTAAAACATCCAGGGTAAAACCTCAGCAAATGCAAACACAGAAAGTATGAAAACCCAAGTAAAGTAGAAGTTTAGCATTATCACTAATCACTCAAGGTTGGACTCGACTCGCTTACTGTCAAAATGGAAGCTGGATGCATCTGCTTCTACACAAATAAATCATATGAATTTGATAATTTTATGATTCACATTTAAAAAAAAAATTAAAGAAAGACAATTCAGAAACTTATATGCATATGGTTCGAAGAAAACATGAAATCAAATTCAATGGTTAAAAACTAATCCAAGTGACGTGAGTTCAGGACATTCAAAGCGACCCAATAGGCAGTAAGTAATATGACATTAAAAACCTAAACAAAAATTGAAACATGTGCAAGAGATATTATGAAAAGAAAGAAAATAAATAAACTTAAAAACTTGTACATCAGAAGAACCGAAAGTAATATATTAATGGCTGCACAGATTAAAACACGAAAAGAGTAACCATACCAGGCTCGTCGGTTCCGTCAACACAATCACAGAAATTGTCATTGAGGCGATCTCTGCTGAAGGACTTGGAGTTGTCCTTGCACTTGATCACCTCTGAAGCAAAGTACTGCTCATCTGCATCCACAGAAACCATTTCAATTCAATAATTTAAGAAGCAAATGATAAACAAGCATCTGGGTATGTCTCAAATCGCTCTCCAGACCCACTTACTATTGGGATTAAGAGACTCATCTCAAATTTTCTGCTTGTTTTGTGCACAGAGTAACAGAGAGAGAGAGAGAGAGAGAGAGAGAGAATTACCAAGTGGGTGAACTCCAAGAAGAGGTGGTTTGGAGAGAGAGTGAACAATGGTGAAGGACGAGGCCAGAAGGAAACAGGCGATGAATAGAGGTATGAAACTCATATCCATGCGTTGGGATCTCCTTCACTTGAGGAACGATGGAAAAGGAAGGAATATTGTGCTGAAACTGAAACACTGACTTCCAAAATGAAAGTTCCTTCCACTGTGAAAGTCAAGGTCAATGAAACGCAGTCCCTAATTTTATACGAGAGCATTTTTTGGGTTAAAGGGTACATAATTTTATACGAGAGCATTTTTAGGAGTTATTCTCATCATCCTTTTCGACACTTGACACATATTCATAAATGCAAAATAAAAAGTTAATAATGGTTATGCATGTGGACACATGTTAAGTATTAAGAATGATGGTGATGATATGTGGTGAGCAAAAAAATTTCTAATTTTATACACACTTTGTTTACCCCGAAATTTTCATCCGCACGGCCCAAAGTTGGTCGTGGGATTGTTCGTGTGTTGTTGCTTGCTTAAGTGTGCCATGTAATGTAAAATGCGTACCAATATTGAGTTGAATTTAAATAGGCTCAGGAACTGACCCAATATATGTTCTTCTCTATGCCTCATGAAGAGGACTTCAATATTTTTCTAATGCGAAAGATAGGAACCGGCAGAAAATAAAAAACAGAAATGAAAATGATAGATATTTATATGAAGATTTCATATAACATGAAACCAAGAGCAATACATGAACATTAAATAATGTCTAAAGATTTCTCTATTCAGACAACTTGAAATAAAGAGCAAAAGTAAATGACAACAAAAAGTCTAAAGAATTTTCAATTTAGACTTGGAATCATACCAAGCAAAGAAGAAGGCATAGCAATAAAAATAAAGAAATTCCTTAGGAGTTGTCAATTGGAAATTCCAAAGAGAAAGCAAAGTATTTCAATCTTGAGATATTCAAGTTGTTGAAGACATTGAGTGACAGGACCCAACCCGAATTCCACCCAGGAACCCGTGCCGAATCCTGCTGACAACCGACATCAACCCATGTCGGACCCACAAACTAAAAGAAACCCTCTTCTCGACAAACAACATACAAGGGATCGAGACTTCTGCAGAAAATCGGACAGAGTCTCCCCTTAAAATATGTACGACCCCCAACTTAACAACCTGTCAACAAAACAATAGATAACAATCACCAAATGCCAGCATCCATAAACAAATACACAACAGGCCTCCGACCTTCAAATCAACCCATGCAGGTTTATAAAACATAAACAAAAGGACTTGTTAACGTAAAAGCATAAAAATGGAATAAAATTCACATAAGGTAAAATAAACCTTAAAATGCCGAATAACTCGTTCACGTCAAGAAAACCAAACTCGACAGCAATATAGACATTAATTGTAGTTCAAGGCATTTATATAAATACATCAAATCCGGATTTACAATCCAACAAGTAAAACATAACAAGTACTTAAATCCAATCAAGTACTGAAGTCGAAGTAAGTGCAAAGTTTCCCAATCTTCCCCAAACTCACAACCATGTGCTCACAAGCACGACAAGCGAGGAACGATCCTCACTAAAAGAAATATGAATACGAAGGTACTAACACACGCGTATAGGTATAATATAACCTCAACACCACACACAAGTACCAGGGGAAAACAATCCAACAGGGGATCATTTGACTGGACACCAGACACAATCACCATGGTCCAGTACCCAGGGTCAAGCCGTCCAAAAATGGACTAAGCTACCCGGCCCGTATGGCAGAATCCTCAATACCCATACGTCCGAAATAAGTCTTACGCGTAGACTTCCCCGTGAAGGGTCTATAGCTACACCCGGTTAAGGTATGTACCAGAGCGAACCGTATCCAAGTAACCGTATCATATCAATCGCCACGCAATATATATAATCAATATAAGGACATCACCGTCCCAAACATATATTTCCATATTTAAAATAGACATATGTGTCAAATGACCGCATATCAATCCAAAATCAATTAAAACGTCATATTCATTTAAAAACCATAACCCAATCTCAAGTAATGCTCAAGTCAAGCATATCAAATCATATTAAAATCTCAAGTCTATATATATATCCAAAGTAGAGATATATAAGTATATACATATAACCATTTCTCCTTATTCAAGTATTTCCTCAAAGTAGCCATATATATATATATATATATATATATATATATATATATATATATATATATAATCAAAGGATAAGTATTATTAATCAAAGTATAAGTATAAGTATTATTCCGAATACGTAATCAAACGGACTATACTAACGTCCAAATATTCAATTATATAATTAAAATATAATTTAACAATCCTTTTAAATATAATATCCAAAACCCAAGGCTTTCATAATCACATATGTAAAGTAATCCACTTATATAATCCCAAAAAGATCCATAATAATTTCACCGTACCCAAATCGTACACAAAAAACCACCAGACGTCACTACGTCCCATTCAATACTCAAAAGTATACATAATCATAAAATATGACCATCAGGGCCCCACATACAAACCGGCAACCCAAAACATGCATAAACCTCAAATGCAAACCCCTTTTATTATACTTTAACCAAAGTCAAAACCAAGACTTAAAAACCATTATCAAATCTCATTTAATATGCATCGCACTCAATTCATTCAAACCATGCTAGTTTGAAAACAAAGTCCACTCACCGTTGGTCCTACGCTGCATAACCCTAAAGGGTCCCGCCTGCTCCATAGCAGAGCTCCATAGCAGAAACAGAGTACCTAAAGCGATAGATACGAGGATTGGATTAGTAACGTGAATCGAACGAGAATCGAAAGATTAAACCCAAACAAAACCCGACTTAACGTGCACGTACGTTGTACGAAGGATTCTAAGGTCAAACTACCTCTTTTAACCAGTGAGACCGCCCCGGAAGACTCAAGGTCAACCGGCGGTCAAACACCCCATTTGCTCAACCTGGGCCCGCATATCGATCCGGACATTCTTAGAAGTCCAACAAAGTCAACTACGTGGCAAGGCGACCTTGGGAGACCCTCGGTCAACCCTGGTCAAACTTGGTCAAACTAACCCGACTAGGTCAAACCGGGCCCGTTGGTCCCATGACCTCCAAACTTAGATCCGAAAGTTCCTACAAGTTCAACACGACCTAAACAACGTGTCCTGAAAGTTTGGTCTCGATCGGACGATCGGATCGCTCACGATCGGATCGCTCACGATCGCACGATCGGATGGTTATGGTTTAACCTAACGTTTAAGTCAATAATCCGAAGCATCCGGGGCTCTGATCCACAATCCGTCAAATCCTACACGATCCTAAAAATACAGGGAACAACATACTATGAATTGGGACCGATCCGACAGTACGAACACATTGAACCCAGATAACACGCAATAGGCGTAAATCCGTTCGACTGTCATACGAACTCCAAATTGAAATCCGAGCACGCCTATGCGCTCATGAAGACATAAAGATAATTTTTGAATGAAGATTGACAATTACAAATGGGCCCCGCACCGCCACCCACATTGCGAAGTCTGCCAGCACGCTGCACACACGATCTGCCAGCCAACTGCCCACACGATCTGCTAGCGCCCTTCACGCAACGCATTGGGTGCCCAAAGCGATACCGTAGGTCAGAAAATCTTCAAACCAACGGCCATCCTTCCACCTACACATACTACTTGATGAGTGGAACAACTTATTCAACTACGGGAACTTGCATAGACAACGGCAAGTGGCCCAAAACTCAATCTCAAAATCGGCAAAAAATGGGTATAATGAACGAACTACAAAACCTCAAAATCGATCTGCAATACCTACATAAATGGATAGAGCATAAAGAGTAGATGAAGTTTCATACCTCACTCGACGGAAATGGTGGCCGGAATCTCCGGAAAACTTGTCGAAAACTTCGAAAACCACCGAATTTTCAGTCATTCCAGTTTAAAATCAGTGAGCTTTCGAGCTGGAAAATTGGGTAGATTAGGTAGAGGACGAAGTGACAAATCTTTTGGGACTGGAATCACCCAAAACGGACTTCGGATGAAGGAGAAATTGCAATTCAAAGTGGAAGGAGAAGAAATGAAGGAGAGTTGTAGAAGAAAAAGGAATTCTCGGTTTTTACTGTAGCGGTACTGTAGCCGCTACAGTCAAAATCAGAATTTCGTTTTTATTTTTATTTTTATTTAAATCACTGTTACAACTCGGAATTAGACGTTCCGCATATCCACGAACTCGTTTCAACGAGCCGGATGCAATGGCGCAACTCATTTCGCCAAATTCTCGTCCGAAAATTGAAATGACCTTATTGCCCCTTACATATTAAATATTACTTTAATTTCCAAAAATTATTTATTAATTCAAATTTCTTTATTTAATTCTCTTTCTTTTATTTATTTTAGGTTTGGGACGTCACATTGAGTCTCTTGCGAGAGTTCAGTTGTTGATTATGACTAGAGGTATCAAACGGGCCAGGTCGGCGTGCCACTATGTTATTGGGTCCGTGCCAGGCCGACCCATTTAATTAATCGGGCAGTATCATGCTAGCCCATTTATCAAAACCATTGATTCCGGCCCGACCCAAAGCCCAAGTCCACATTGAACTAGGCCGTGCTTAGGTCGGGCCCGTGCAAAGGTAAGGATCAAAGAAGATGAAACTTAGTTGGGAAGGTTTATACTTGGTCAGCCGATCTGGAAGCAGAGGGAGCTATACACTTGACACCCTGAAGGGAAAAGAAATATCGAGACATCTGAATGCTCATCACCTCCGAAGGTACTACCCGTGAAGCCTCTGCTTTCCAGCCCGAACCCCAACAGGCGACCAAACCGTCTTCATTACAATTGAATGAAAGCAACTGCTGTTTTTTTTTCCTGTTCATCCATTTATTTCCCTTCAATAAAGCGATTTAATCACAACAAACATCAATACAAGTTCGAGTTTTTCATTCAACGAAATGTTCGAGACAAAACTACATTGAAGCGTCCTAAGGGAGACGAAGGCCAAGCATGCCACTGTCCACAAGTGTCCTAAGGGAGATGCAGAGCAACTACATTGAAGCGTCCAAAGGGAGACGCAGGCCAAGCAGGCCACTGTCCAAAAGAGTCCTAAGGAAGACGCAGATAAACATTCAAGAATTCAAAGGGATAATGTAACGTCTTGGACCTATTTAAAGTAAATTAAATAAAATGAAATAAATAAAATGGTTAAGTGAAGTAAAATAAGCTATTAAAAAATTAAATAAAAGGAATTAATTGTTAATTATTGGAATGAAATATTATTTTAATATTTAAGGGGGCAAAATGGTCACTTTAATTTCAAAAGAGAATTTGGCGAAATGAGTTGCGCCATTGCGTCCGGCTCGTCGAAACGAGTCCGTTGATGGGCGGCACGCTAGAATCCGAGTTTTAGAACTCAAAAAGGACATTTTGGTCATTTCATAATTTGAATAAAAAATCATAAAACACCTTGGACCAATCAGAACACGTCTTCTCTCTCTTTATCTATCTCTCTCTCTCTCTCTCTCTCTCTCTCTCTCTCTCTCTCTCTCTCTCTCTCTCTCTCTCTCTCTCTCTCTCTCCTCCCACGAACCGCTCCCTCTCTCTGTTCGATTCCGAGCAACCAGACCACGGCAAGGGACGGCACCGGTCCGGTTAGAACCAGCGTGAAGTCTTGGTCACACCGCACCGTTGATCCAGGCCGGAAACCTCGAATTCCGGCGACTGTTTTGACTGGTTTCAGCCGGAACATTCACGGCGTCGCACCACCGTCTCCGGCCACCTCCTCCGTCGAACCAGGTATGATTTCGAGTCCTCTCTTCACGCTCTAGCTGTCTGTAGGGTTTTTAGCCGTCAATTTGAGTATAAAACGTTCCATCCCAAGCTCAGATTTTGGCGGGTTTCAAGTTGAAATTCCGGCTAGTTGCCGTCGTTTTTGGACCTCGTCATAATTGACAAAAACGATCCACTCAATGAGTAGATGATGTACCTGGAGCGGTGGCCGGCGGTGTGGAGTTTTTTCGTTGCCGGAATTATTCTACACACCCACGCACTGCCGGCGTGTGGGCACTATAGTGGTAGTGCATTTTGTTCCATTACGATCCTTGCGTCGTCCCGAGCATCCCGGTATGTTCGGATTCCAATTCAGACGTCGTTCGACTATCAAACAGATTTACGCCTATTATGCGTAATACGGGTTCAATATGTTCGGACCATCAGATCAATTCCAATTTCACTTATGTTGTTCCTTGTATTTCTAGAATCGTGTACGAATTCGTGGATATAGGATCGGAGACCTGGATGCTCCGGATCAATGACTTAAAGTTTAAATTAACGAAAACCGTCCGATCGTGCAATCGCGAGAAATCAAGCCGTTTGATCGAGACCAAACCTTCATAACGTGATTAGTTGACTTTGTTGAAATTTTATGAACTTTCATATTGGATTTGGAGGTCGTGGGCCCCGCGGGCCCAGTTGACTTATTCGGAAAGTTTGACCAAGGGTTGACCGGGAGTCTCCTGAGGTGGTTTCACCTTTCTTTGAATGTAGTTGACCTTAGAAACTCTTCGTTAAAATGTACGCACACTTTGAGTTCGGGAAAAGTTAGGTTTGTTTTTAAGGTTATCATTCGAGGTTCGGTTTTTAATCTTGTACTCGTATTCTTAAAATAGGTACTAAGGCACCTCGTGCTCCTCAGGCGGGACCCTCTCAAGGTCAAGCTGCTTGGGACTATCTGTGAGTGGACTTTGTTTTGAATGAGCATCATTTTCAAAGAATAAATAACCACGCATATGATTTGACGTTTCTTGACTTGAGATTTTAATATGGTTTGAATATGGATTTTTGATGATTATGATATCTTATTGAAATTATTGAAGGATTTATTTATATTTGATGTTTGTGGCTATTTTGAGTATGGAAATATACGTTCGGGGCGATGATGTCCTTATTTTGAGTATATATGTTGGTTATTGAGTTATGGATGTATATATGTTCGGGTGTCTGATATTTTGGGGTTGGGTACATATGATTTATTTGGGAATTGGAAAGTGACTGGATATGTATATATTGAATTATGGGTTGTGATTGAATGGAGTGCTATTAGCACCACCTTATGTACCTCCCTTGGATCTTGTGGAAATTGTCATTGTGAAACGGATTGGTTATGTCGGATACCCGGTGCACCCTTGACGGGGTGTGACTGTAGGCCCTTGCCAGGCAGTCTGTGCGCATAGGACTTAGTTACAGCCGCACGAGTATTGAGGATTTGCTGTGCGTGTCTGGGAGCCCAGTCCCTGGTTGGACGGCTCAACCCTAGGCACGGGACAATGAGATGCTGTCCTGGGGTCTAGTCAAACAATCCTCAGTTTAGATTGTTTCCCCGGTACTTGTATTGGTGTAGAGGTCCTATTATACTTATAAGTGTTTATATTAGTACAATCGTATTCGTATTTCTTTTAGTGAGGATCCTTCCTCGCTTGCAGTGCCCACGGGCATGCAGTTGCTTGAGAGTGGGAAAGAAAGGGAAAAGTTCACTAAAGTATGAATATTATATTAATATGTTGTGGTTATGGGAATTTGATTTCATAAACGGATTGCGTATATAAATGATTTAAACTGCATGTTTTGAGCATCGTTTTTGAAATGGTGGGGTTAGTACGTTGATTTGAATTATACTAAAACTTTTTTTGGTGTACTCCTAATTTTCTGTTTGGCGCCCCCCAGGCAGTAGTTGGTGCTACCGAACTGTACAGCCGAACACTCCTCTTCTCGAGCTTCGACTAAACTGTAGGAATGGATGTCCATTATTTTTAACTTTGAATTCTATCGTTTAATTCGAATACTCTTAGAAATTACTCTGTTATTGCCCATTATGGTTGAATCTGAAGGCCGGAGGCCTATGTAGTATTTTGTATGCATGCTGGCAGTTGGTGTATACTATTCTGTTGTTTTGAATAGGTTTAAATTTTGGGAATGTCCATTTTTCAAGGGAGACTTTGCCGAAATTTCGACAGAAGTCTCGGCCCCTTTTTCTTTTGTTTCGAGAAGAGGGCAAATGTTTAGTATGTGGGACCGGCATTGGGATGATGTCGGTTAAACCACGGGGTTCGACATAAATTCGGGTCGGGTCCTGTCAGATAACTCTCGCAGTTGCCCAGCCAAGGCGTCATTAGGTCATTCAAACAGTTCACAAAACTCAATGGAAATTGAAGTTAAAGAAATAACTAAAGTTGTTCATAGAAAAGTGACCGACTGGCTAAAGTTTAACAAAAGAAGATGGTCAACCGAGACCAATTATTACAACAACAAAAAATAGTCACTGTCTCCAGCAGCCGCCGAGACGACAACCACCTCACCGACTTGGCATAATTAGCCTCAGCTGGTCCCGTATTTGATCACACCCACACCAGCCTTTCGGCCCACACAGCCTAAGGCGTGACGCAGCTAGGCTCGCACCATCCTAGCGAGCCACCCAGCTTGGCCTGCTATGCAACCATAGTTAACGAAAAAAATTTGAAAAAGGGACGCGACAACAGCCGCTAGACAGCTTGCCTGCGATTCGTAGCTCCAGGAGCCGTGTCACAATGACAACTAGCCAACCGAGGTCAGCCAGTCCTAGCCAAGAAGAGCAAAAATGTAATAACCCGATCCCTAATTAATATTTAATTATTAATTTGTTAATAGAAAAAGACAAAATTGCCCCGATAATATTTTAATAGGTTTTAAAATTAACTTTTATTGTTTAGAAAAGAATTTGGGGAATTGAGCCGCACAGTTACGACGAGCACGTCGATATGAGTTCGTGGATATATTGTGCGCTCAATTCCGAGTTATAACGGGGAAGAAAATTTTTAATAAAGAAAAGTAATTAAAAGAATAATTAATTTAATTATTAAAAAAAAATGAATCAGCACATTAACCCCCCCCCCCTCCCATAACTCTCCCTCATCTCTCTCCCTCACTGTGCAAAACCGAACCCCCAGCCAATTCTTCCTCCGGCCACCACTTCCTCCACCGGTCACCGTTGGCAGCCATCTTGGTACCAAAATGTCAAGCTCGAGTCCCTCTTCCCAACCCACCTCACCTTTGACGAAACCCGCAGCCACCGTCGCCAGAAATCAAGAAAATCAGGCCGGATTTTACGTAATTTTTCGGGAGCTCGTTCTCCCTCCTCCGGCCACCAATCGGGACGTGTGAGGTATGCTTTTCCACCTATTTTTCATGCTCTAGTTGATGGTTGGGTAGGTTTAGATCGAATCACAGCGTTGACAGGTTATAATTCGAGTTAAAGTTTAGGCAGTTTTTGAAGTTAGGTTTTGACCCACTTACGGTCGGAAATGGACTTTCCCGTAGTTGAAGAAAGTGTTTGGGAGGTCAAGAACTAGCTGTAGGTTGAAGGATAGCTCTTGGTTTGGAGTTGTCCGAATGACGAAATTTATCACTTTTTGAACTACCGAAACTGCTAGCGCGTGTTCCCACGTGTAGACGCACTTTTAGCTGTCAATCTTCATTCCTAAATTATCCTTACGCCATCCCGAGTGCGTAGGTGTGCTCGGATTTCAATTTGGAGTTCGTATGACAGTTGAACGGATTTACGCCTATTGCGCGTTATCCGGGTTCGATGTGTTCGGAAAATCGGATCGGTCCCAATTCTTAGTATGTTGTTCCCTGTAATTTTAGGATCGTGAATCGGAGTCCTAGATACTCCGAAATCGTGAACCCTAGGGTTAGGATTACGAAAAATCATCCGACCATCCGATCGTACGATCGTGAGCAATCCGACCGTCCGATCGAGACCAGATTTTCGGGACATGTGTCCTAGGCCTATTGGAACCTGTAGGAACTTCCGGATTGGAATTCTGAGGTTGGTGACCCCACGGGGTCCCATGTTGACTTTTTGGGACTTTAACGCTTTTTGAGTCCCGAGTCTCTAGTATACCGTTCTAAACCTTGGAAAAGCTTATGTGGGCATAGGAATGATATTAAGTTTGTTGCACGCACTTGTAGGAGCCGGGTCAGGGTTTTTAATTAAATATCATATTGAGCAATTTTATTAATAAATAATTCATGATTATTTAATTAGGAACCCGGGCACCAGTTGACCCGCAAGAGGGACCTTTGAAAGGTCCAGCTAGCACGGACCAGTAGTGAGTAGACTTTTTATTTTATAAATGATTTAAGCAATTTAAATTTATTATTTGATCTTGAACAAGTTTTATTCAAGGACTAGCGCTTCCATATTTCAGTAAATGCTTTTAAACGTTTTATTTTATATGCTGCCGAGTGGGATATCCTTAAAAGGATATAGAACAGGAAATTTAATTTAAGTATAAGAAAAATTGGCAGCAGTGACTTAAGTTTAAATGGGAAGTTGTATCTTTATTAAATTTCTTTGCAGAATTTTATATTTTCTTAAGCCACCTTAGGTACCCAGATATAAATATGTTGCCTACGGATAAATTAGTTGCCTTCGGTTATGATAATGTCTATGGACATCTTGTTGCCTCATGAGTCCTAGGGGTACCCGAACCGTGCGGAGCAAGGAATGCGGTTTAGGCTGACTAATGTCACCTAAATCTAGCGAGGAACGCGGCTCGGGTCGACTTTGTGTTACCGAGACCTACGAGGACGTGTCACCAATGGTGACACGAGGAATTGACGGATTATGTGGGATAAACGGAAAAAAGGAATTGACGAAATTAAATGGGTCGAGTCTTGTAAAAAAAAATGATCATAGCAACAACCGCCGCCTGTGCAGCCGGTCATGCTAGTCGCTCCACATGGTCACGATGACAACCAGCAGGGCCCACGTCAGTTGGTCCTCACCACAAGAAAAAATTGAAGAAAAATAAAAACCCAAGCATGACCTACCTTGGTGTGCACGACAACTCCTCTCCTCGACAAAAGAAGTACACTCCTTCAAAATCTCTCTTGCAAGCTAGAAAGTAGAGGAAAACAAGTTTGCAATTTGAAGAGGAGTGAAGAGAAGCCTTGTAGTTATAAAAGTTGGGCATCCTAGGTCAAGAAGGAATCACAAGTTTATTCCAATTAGGAGCCGAGCTCCAAGAAGAAGTCAAAAGCCTACTCCAATTAGGAGCCTAACTCATAAAAGGTGCTCAACTCACAGAAGGAAGCCCAGATACAGTTGGAAAGCCCGATAAATATTTCTCATCTCCTCCATGCCTCATAAGCACCATGCAAAAGTTGGGGGGCATTTGTGGGAACACATATTTCGGCGACCAATAAGAAGATGACACGTGGAAAAAAGAATATTCCTTAGGTCAAATAATTATCCTAATTAAATCATTTAATTATGGAATTATCCTTGATTTAAGATAGGAATATCTCCCTAAACCAAGGAGTCAATTTCCAACAAATCTCTTTGATTAATTCCTATCATCTTTTTGGGGAAAAATAATCCTAATTAAAATATGGATTATTCTTCAAACCCTAACCTACAAGGAGCTCTATAAATACATGACTACACAACACACTTGAGGTAAGATTCTGAAACACTAGCAAAACCTCTCTCTCCCTCACGCCACTTTCTCTCTTTCTCCTTCACGGTTACGCTTCAAAACACACACGGCTCCGGCCACCCGGCTCTCCCCGTGGGAGAAGACCTCCATCCTTTCCGATACTTTGTCATATCTTTCTAAAGATCCAATTAACTGACTTAGGAATCGGGGGGCCTTTGGCCAACACCCCCCAGGTGTGGTCTATTTACTCCGGTCTTTTTTGCAGGAACTGAGGGGGAGAGAGAAGGAAACTCAAAGAGCGAAGGAATCAACGTGTGAATCTTCCCCATGCGAAATTTTGCCCAAACATTACCGTCCATTAGCTCATTCTTAAAGCATTTAGTAACAAGACATTGATGAAGGCCTTCTAATAGAGTAAGCACCTATGCTACCATAACTAACACATACCAATTTGAACAAGACATTGATGAAGGCCTTCTAATAGAGTAAGCACCTCTGCTACCAGAACTAAACACATACCAATTTGACAAGCCCTTACACAGAAAGGTCTTTGAAAGACACCACACTGGTGTCCCTTCACCTTTGTTAGGTTTTCTCTTTTTTAAAATGTCTTTTTTATTTATTAATTGTTTACATGCTGGAGGTATTCTCCACTTTGCCACATCACATACTTATATTAGTGGGTAAAGGGCCCACGTGTATGAAATTACACAAATACCTCTGCCATTTTAGCAATTTTAACAGACTTTTGAATGGAGTTAACAATAGGGGCAAAGTGAAACATAAAACATATGTTAAGGTGGCAAGGTGGGTCACTTTAACTTCTAAGGGGCAACATTAGATTTGACCATACTGTCAGGAGGCACTATTGTAAATAAGCTTATATATATATATATATTCAGTTGAGGAATCCCTCAAATAAGCAAAACACATTTGTAGGGCCCACTCACATTGTATTTCAATAATCCAAACCATCCATCTTTTAGACATTCCTTTAAAGATCATCTCTCCAAGAAAAAAAAAATTCACTTGAATCTGAATCCCTTTGACAACTAAATTAATAGTTGTTATTTTAATGTTTTATTGAAGCACAATGTTCGTGTATTTTGTTGGTCACAATTAGATGCCTTAATGATGTTCAATTTGTCTAATTTTATGTAAAAATGATCTATGAATGAAAACTAGAAAAACAAACCATTCAAATTGTTGAAATACAATTCGTAGTGGGCTCCAAGGGTGTTCCTGAAATAAGAATCCCTCAATAATAAAAGGGGACTTTTTTGGTTCGATACTTCTGGCCCACAATTCTCTCTTGCTCTCCATGTTCGAGTATCATGTGATGAGAGATGCATATGCACAAGGGTTATCTTTTGAACGTTGATCCAACACGAGGATATAGTTGAATACTCACTCTGAGTTATTTTCCCTCATCCAAACAGAGAACAAGGGATTTCCTTTTTACAACAAGATCAACCAGCGAATATATAAGGATAAGATTCAGTAATATTTTAGTGCCTAATTCTATTTAAATGAACTTTTAGTGCCTAATTATGATAACTTATTATTAAGATGAATTTGATTGTTGATTGGCTGCTCTGTTCTCAAATCCCATTTTTATATTTCAAACAACCACCATTCAAATGTCAATTTATCTATAAAAATAAGGAAGAGCCAGTGAATTAAACCTTATTTGATTAGACAAAGATGTTATCCAATTTGCTCTATGTTATGAAGCATAATTTCATGTCTCTTCATGGGTGAGCATTAGCGAAAAGGGGGAGTTTATTATGTTTTGCGAAAAAACTCTTGCTGCAGGAGAGCTCCTCCTCTAACAACTCTGTATATAATCTACTCAGTGTGGGTAGGCAGGCACATATGCGGGCGCACACACTGCATTTTGACGAATTAGGAAACATTACTATAGAGGCACAGGTAAACTTTCACCATGCGTGATTAAATGAGGTGAATTTTCACCATGCGTGATTAAATGAGGTGAATTTTCACCATGAGTGATCAAATAAGGTGTATTTTCATTCTAATTGCTCAAGTTAAAGTGTTTCTCATCGCAAGAGTCCCTTCACTACAACCCCTCAAAAAATTAAAAAAAGGCCAAAGATTTCCAAACACGTCACATATCTTGATTCGTTTGTGCCTAATACTTCTCAAAGCAAGTCGTCATTAGCCTACATTAAAAACTAAACTAAACATCTGTGATATCTCTGACAACAAGATTTATGCATCTTAGAAAGTTCAGAACACCAAAGTAAAACAAAATAGCATGTTGAACATCAACATCCAATTTTATCACAAATTTCCTATATTATACAGAATAAGATTTTGCAAAAACAGACACAAGGGAAAGAACTACGAATGTCATGTCCATGATCAATTCAGTACGTTGGTAAATTGTAGCAAATGCAAGCTCAAATTGATTCAGTCAATCAACACAAAACATACTTGATACCAAATACTGAAGGTAATAAATGCATGAATCCAAAAGATAGTCACATTTGAAACAACTAATAAGCAACTTACACAGCTTCATCCAACAACAAACACTTTCAGAAACTTGACATGGGAAAAATTTATACGAACCTTGGATATTTTATGACGAGTAACATCTAAGTGTGACTTTTATTGCTATCCGAACTCATCAAAAAGCTAAACTCCACAACAGTGTCAAAGCAAAGAGAACAATAGAACACTATTTTCTACGCTTGTTGGGACCAGTCTTGTACCCACCCTTTGTAGGCTTGCCCCAAGGTGTTCGAGAACCCTTTCCATGAGAACCACTACTCTTGCTCTTACCCTCGCCACCACCATGAGGATGATCAACTGGATTCATTGCCACTCCTCGAACTGTCGGTCTGCGGCCTAACCACCGGTTTTGCCCAGCCTTGTAGAGCTTCTTAGGCTTATTTCCTTCACTGGGGACCGTACCAATCGTGGCCCGGCACTTGGAATCAATCCACTTTTCAACACCCGAAGGCAGTCTCACTAGACACCTTGAAGTGGGTTCTTTCAAAATCTTTGCGTAAGTGCCTGGTGCTCGAACTAACTTGCCACCTTGACCTGGGTGCATCTCGATGCTGTGTATTTTGGCTTGAATGTGCATATCGGCAAGCGGCATGCACCTTCCAAATTGTGAATTGATATCATAGTGAAACAACTGATTACTTGCCCCACCTACATCTGTGGAAAATGTAACAATATCAGTAAGATTCATTTTGGCAGCAACAAGGTCATGAAAATACAGCTTAGTTCAACAATTCATTTATAATCTCCTCTTGGTCAAATTAACTCAAGTCAGCAGACATATCCACTTTGTAGAAAAGCAAGCAACAGCAACACTTCCAAATTGGGTGCTCCCATATTCATTCAGGTATAAAAACCATCTTTTGGTAAGCTTAATACAGCAGCGATGGATAAAAGAATTAGAGTTTTTGCCCCCTCATATTTCCCCAAAAAAGAAATAGTGAAAATTAAAATCCTCATTTTTATTTGCTCCTACATTTCAGAGCAATCAAACGGCAATTTGGCTTAAATCTTGTCCTCAATGTGTTCAAAGAAAAAGCAACATTATATACTGACGAATTTTAACATCTCCAATCAGCTAATTTAAATTGAGCTGCATATGATTTTTCCAACGGTACGATAAACAAAAAGAACACAAGGAGTTGTTTTTCTGGTTAAGGAAGATGTAATGAAGAAATATGACGAAATACCGGTGGAGAGAGTGCGACAGGCAGTGGTGATGCTGCTGATGGCGTTGAAGTGGCCGCCGAGGAGCCTATTGAACAAGGTCGAAGAAACCGCTCGAGCTCTCCACAGAGCCATTCGATCCGCTTATTCTAGCCTTTATGAAAATTTTCCGGCGGTTGTATGGGCTGGAGATGGGGTGGTTAGGAGGAGGAGGAGAAGGAGAAGAATTTCAGGCAAAAACCGTCTGAAATGGTGGCCGGACGGCTGCAATTTCTAGCCGGGAAGTGGAAACGTCGTGGCTGTAGAGAGAGAGAGAGAGGGGGTCGGCGCCTACGAGAGGGAAGGAGAGAGAAAATGAAGGGGTTTTATTTAGAGTTTATTTAAACAACATGGATCAAAATGCCGAAATTACCCTTGGCATGAAAGGGATTTTTAGTTACAACTCCGATTCCGATTTGTGCACCGTTGGCTTATAGCAAGACTGTGAAATGAAAATGATGAGTTCCAAAGGCTCCGGCCTTGCTGCAATCGGGGAAGAAGAAATTGAGCGTTCTGAGAGGTCAATTATGCTTTAATTTCATTACCCATTTCATGCAACTGTATCATCTACCATTCTGTCTCCAATTTGTTTTGTTTCTTGTGATTATATGCAGCTACCTTGTTTGCTCATTGTATGAGGAGGAGCGGCGTTCTAAGCATAGTGAAGACCTTGAAGCCGGAGACCCTTTTGAATTGTATGACATGTTGGAATGTGCTGGTATGGTGCTTGTCCAATCCTTCAAACAACTTGGAAGGTATGTTTATATATTCTTGAAATTGCAGCTTCAATTTTTGTGGGATTTATGTAAATTACTGTGCCTGAGATTTTTATAAATTTCCATGAAAATTAATGATTTAGTAGGCTTAATATGTGGTTCAAAAGTAATGTGTTCTTTGGAATACATACATTCATCCAGCTGTTTTACCCAACTCTAGATTCCTTGTCATTTTATTTATCATGGATGTGACTTTATTTGGGTTAATGCAGGACATCAGAAATTCTGAACGAGCTCAAACTATTATTTGCCTCTGTTCCTACTATCCCTGTTCAACTTCTTCTCACTGGGTACTCTTATCTCCGGCTCAAGTTATCCTTGTTCGGATGCTTTGCTTGATAAGTATTTAATTTGCCTATTTGGAAGTTTGTCCATTTCATATTGTTTGATTCTAAACTCTCAACTATTCATGTAAATTGTCAAATTCTACCTGAGTTAAAATAATCTTCGCGGGACTTATACTGCCCATGTTTAGGGAAATGTTGAGACTGTCCAAAAGTGTTTATTGGTTCTTAAAGTCCTTGAAGTCCTCACTTGACATATTTTTACTTGAAAAGGAGGCCAACAAAACTTTAAGAAACTAATCTGAAAAGTTCTCCATTCTTTTACTGAATGAGGTTTCCATTGTTTTCTATTGAATATCTAAGTAGAAAAAATCTGGTAGATTGAAGAGTGCCGTTGGTTGGCTTATGTACTCATCCTATAAAAGAACATAAAAGTGCGAAAGTTAATTGGTTGAAAAATCTTCTTGTTTGAGCCACCAAAAAAAAAAATCCCCTATTCACATTATTGTTGTATTGCTTTCACACACAAAAGAATATGGTACAAGCATCATTGGAAATTGTGGTTTTCAAAATTTCTGTCTGAATTTGTTTTTCAGGGCATGCTTTTATATATCAGAAGGGCATTCTCATGGTATTCAAGAATTTCTGGAAGAGTTCCTTAGCAGGTGGAGTTTTGTCAATGAACAATTGTTCTTGTTGGTCCAGGAGAAAATGCAGATGATGCAGAAAAATGTGATGGGCCTTTTCTTTTGGGAGCTGACAAGTATCTAGAAGTTGTTGAGGTCTATGTTTTGAAACTTCTGGGAACCAATTTGAATGATGTTGACCTTGCATCCTCTTGGGTCGAGAATGCTAAATTACCTGAGGACAGAAGACAGGTAAGTAATCTATGCATCATATGTTTGATTCTGTACCACTAGAATAGATTGAAGTGGTAATATTGGTTAAGTTCACTCTATGTCTACAAATTTCAACTTTTTTTGCTTTCTGTTTTGTTTTTTTCTAAAAGACCTTTCTTTGTGAAATTGGATGGAAAAAACTTGCTGTGGGGTTTAGATTATCTTTCTGATGTGTAAGTGAGGTTTACTATATGGTATGGTACTACAAATAGCAGTCTCATGCTAGCAAAACTCTGTTGTCTACATCTGATGTGACTGTGATTCAGAAGACAATATCTCTACAATGTTAGAAGGGCAACTCCTTTTCTGCTTGCTGAAAGGGTCTTTAGATGCAAGTACACAAGACATTCTCCGGTTGAACTTAATGCCTGAAATTGAGCTTGTTTTTATAAGAAGTTGAAATCATGTTACATATGCTATTCTTGTTTGATTGTTAAGTAGCGACACCGCTGGATGTCGCAATACATTCAATGGTCCAAACCTAAGCTGTCATCGATTTGAATCTCTTAACACATTTCCTGGTGGTTATCATATGCAGTAATTGAGTGACATTTTTTTTTTTTACAAAGCAAAAAGATCATATGGTTTTAAATTTTTTTGAGAACTGGAAACTGCCCAAATAATGCAAGACCTTTCACTTTTTATATTAGCCTATTTATGGGAGTTACTATGTTTGTGCCTTTTGATTGGTGAGTAGTACTCCTTATTGACTACAATAAGTATGGCTCACTCACTTATTGAAGAAATTTTCTTCCCATGTGATATGAGACTGTCCTTTAACTTCTTTCTTTTTCTAATTATTGACATAATGCTCAGTTGTTTGAATTTAACTTGGTTTAAAATGGTATATTCCATTGATTGAATTCGTAAGTTAAAAGAAATCATTTCACTTCAGTTTTTTCCATGTCCTTT
Source organism: Prunus padus (assembly GCA_024362665.1). NCBI lineage: Eukaryota > Viridiplantae > Streptophyta > Magnoliopsida > Rosales > Rosaceae > Prunus > Prunus padus. The sequence goes on along the minus strand of JANFAM010000010.1, from coordinate 15,697,576 downwards.
CCTAGGTACTTCTGAGAAGATTACACTCACTGCATTCTGTTAAAGCCACTAACTCATCACAAGGATCCTTCTCATCTTTTCTGGCGGATGAAGCTCATTCAACATGTTTGAAGCAGATAGCTATGCTGGAAGGATATCCAAAAATCAAATACCCTCCAAATGGAGAGACAGCTAAGAACCCAGCAGTTTTTAATTTATCTAAAAGGTTTGGAACCATGTGTCTGGTGGTTCCGTACCATCACTCTGAAATTTGGTAGTGCTCGGGTGGTAATATCTAATGGAAAGATTGTCCTGGGCTTCTTGATTCTGCTCATATATTATGTTTTCTGGAGAAAACAAGCTACCTTGAAGAGGTGAGATATTCTCTCTTCATAGTCAACATGCATGCATTCAATGTCCATGGACGTGATATCTACTCCATTAACTCATATTCATCATTTAAAATAGTTGTCATCTGGAGATGGGTTAGCTTTCTATATGGTGTGAAACACTTGCTTGCATTAAATTAATCAATAGCCTTGTTTTGGTAAAATAGACCTGTTGTATGAAATTAATCAATAGCCTCTTCTGGTAAAATGGACCTGTTGCATGAACTTAATCAATAGCCTTATTGAAACCAATAGGATAATACTGAAAATGTGTTAATATATCTGATTCGCAGGACCTCTTTGAATTTGATTTCTCCCAAGGACACTTGTTTACTTGATATATATGTTGCATCTTCATCTTTGTTTTTCAGTTTACCTAAATGGAGAATGCACTCATAGACTTTACAGATTTTTTGGTTAAATTATGTTTCATTTAATAATAGGCGTGATAATTTGTTTTTTTTCTTTCCCCTGAGCATTTCACATTAACACAGAAATTTTGTAAAAATGTATTTCTTTGTCGCAGAATTGTTCAGAGACAAGCTTTGTCAATGAAGAATGCTCTGGTAGACTTATGGCAGCTTGCATTTTCATACCAGGTGAATCCTTTAGCTGCTGTTCAACCTCTTGCAGCTGCAACGAGGGCGGGCCAGTGATAAATTTGTAGACAATTTCCCTTGAGGATTCTTTGCTGTAAAAACCAAGTGCCGACAGCAGAACATTCTCTTCTGTGAAAGTGCAATTATAGTATGAACAAATCCTGGTACGAGTGATTGTGCTCCATTAGCAGTGCAATGTAGCTTCAGACGTTTGGATTAATAAACCATGTTGTTTTTTCTTTGATTGGTTTTTTTAGGTCATAGGTAGATGAAAATGTTCTCTTGTTCATACTTTTCAGAGATGAACAATTTTAAATTAACAAAACATTATACAGAATGGCCGCAACATAAAGAAAGAAAGAACATCCATGGCATTTGTACTGGTAATTCTATTGCATCATACGAATTACCGAAACACACGAAAATGGGGTAATTGTATTGCATCATACGTTTAACCAGCTTCATTTAGCTTCATTTAACCGGTCCATTCTCATTTGTTTGCCAAGTTTTCTTCAGCGCTTCATCTGTTATATAAATTTTCAGTTGGAAATTCCCAAATTATATCTCTCTCTTCAATTCTTTTTCTAGATTTGCAAAGTGACCATAATGCCTTGAACAAGAGCATCTCAATTGTCTGGCAGATAGATAAGGAGGCAGAGGGAGAGGGAGAGAGCGAGTGGCGGCGGATAAAAGCCCAAAATCTGGTGCGGGGAAGGAGTATGATAAGTTTTAAGTATTACCAATAGGCTTATGCCACATGCAGCTAATGAGGTTTTAACAAAAAATATAATCAATGAAGCTGGTTAAGCTGTTGGTCCGAAACTCTAAATCCTGAACTGGAAGTTCTGGAACCGCGATTGGCTCAGCCAATTCGGTTTGGCTAGATAAGGTCCATGACTAAAATACTGTCCAATTTTACAATAATGTAATAATAAAAACTTCAAAATTACACACATTGCCAAACCTATTATTTAAAATATTTATTTGAAGTTAATCACTCTATGCCACATGTCTGGCTAGCCGCCACCGCCGTCTCCCCATTGCCAGCCAACCGGCCGCCGTCACCCATCACCGGCGACCAACTCCAGCACCCTTTATTCACCCTAAAAAAATAGAAAATTTTGTGTACTTAAAGGGACTCGAACCTTGACCCTCAAAAAAGGAAGCCTCAATCACAAACCACTAAACCAACTTCTTTTTTTGTCAATACACCAACCTTGTTTTTGTGGTATTTGTTCAATTACACAATATTTATATTAGCATCAGAGGTTGTTGTATAAAATAAAATAAAAATATTCATTTTAACACCGATTCGCACGTGATTTGTACCAAATCCCTCATGTAAGATCCTTATTGACTTTGCATCCATTTAAGACACAAAATATGTCAAGGAATAAAAGAGGAACATGTTTGCTTGATTAGTCGGTTGCTTGGAGGTGAAGAAAGAATCAAATCAAGGGAGATATATATCCTATTCTGTCATGGATTCTAGAGGTGATTAAGGCATAATTTATGTGTTCTTTATGGTCAAGAAACCTAGGTCACTCACCTATAAATACAAGGCTTAGGTCCCCGGTCTCATACACAACTCAAGCACAAACCTTACCACATATTAGAAATGCATAAGGCGTGTAGAGAGATCGGAAGGCCTTTGCTTCCTACTCGTGAGTTTGATGGTTGATCTCTATGGCTTCTCAAGGTTAGTACTTATAGTATGTATGATCTTATAGTCTTACATGTGGTATCAGAGCCTAGGTCATGCATCTATAGGCCTAAATCGAGATACAACATGAGAAGTAGGCATGAAACTCTTGGCTGGTTTTTAAATTTTTGCTTCCTATGTTGCCTTGATATAATTGTTTGCTAAACTCAAGATAAGAACTTATATTCTGGGACTGCTACACATGTTTTGAAAAAGGGTGCTGTTAAACGAACCCTAAAATTAACTAAGTACACCCTATGATATAAGTGCACCCTAATAATTAAATCAAAATGTACAATTAACTAAGTACACCCTATTTAACTACCAAAAATACCCATAATACACCCTAATACACTCTCTCACACAACACCCTAATACTAAGTTCACCCTAAACCTCTCAACTCTCAACACACTGACCAACTAAGCATTTAAAACGTTAGTCAAACTTCAGCCTCCCCTTCGTTCTTCATACCTGAGATAGACCATCCCGCCTTCAAAATCTTTCTCAATAGTGCAAATCTACAACCAATATTAAAATTGAACTATGCATCCACTTGCATTCCGTACTGTTTTATCGTACTAGACAGATAGGCCCTCTAAAATTTTCGACAATCTACGAGACATGTACCCAGTATCAGCTGTTTTCACCTGCAATGGTCATACGAGAATTGTAACATCCCTGACCCAAAATTAAAGGAAAATAATATAAAATAATTGAGTTAATTAATTATGGAATTAAAAAGGAATTAAAATGAATTAAATAGGAATAATTGGAATGAAATAAGAATAAAATAGTAAAGGGGTAAATTGGTCAACTATACTTTCGGGACGGAATTTGGCGAAACGGGTTGCGCCATTACATCTGGCACGTCGAAACGAGTTCGGGGACGTGTGGCACGTCTCGATCCGAGTGATAAATTGTACGGAGGACATATTGGTCATTTTGAAATTTGTTAAATACCCCACAGCCAATCCGGTTCCTTCTCTCTCCTCCCTCACGGGATTTCTCTCTCCTCCCTGCGTTCTCTCTCAACCCGCTCACTCTCTCTCTTCGGCATCGACAACTCCGGCCACGGTAAGGGCCGGGACCGGTCGCAATCGAACCGGCGTGAGGAGCCAGTCAAGACCCACCCCTTTTGGTCCCCAGAAACGACGAATCCAGCCGGCGCTGTCGACTGGTTTTCTCCGAAACCTCATGGCTTCGCGCCGCCGTCCTCAGAGGTATGAAACCTTGCCTCCTCTCCTCCCTGAAGCTTGTTTCATAATTGGTTTCGTTGGATTTGGTGGTTTTGAAATGGATCTAAAATCCTAGGGTTTGGCCGGATTTCAATCGGGGTTTTGAGGTGGTTACCGGCAGGTTCTGTGGCGGCTTCCACCGGTTCTGAGCTCCACTCTTGGTGGCGGTTCGAATGGTGTGGGTGCCGTCGCCAAATTCTACGTTTGGTGACTGGCCGGAATTGCTCAAGTCACCCACCCCTACGGCGGCGCGTGCGCCGGGGTGTGGTGGCGGTTCAACCTTCCGTTGTGTTCCTCGTGTTGTCACGAACGCGTACGTGTGCTCGGATTTTGATTCGAACATCGTTTGACTATCAAACCAATGTACGCATATTGCGCGTTGTGTGGGATCGATGGGTTCTGACCGTTGGATCGAATCCGAATTCACGTATGTGGTTCCTTCTATTTGTAGGATCGTATAGGAATTGACGGATCATGATTCGGAGTCCCGGATACTCCGGATCAATGACTTTAAGCTTGAATTAAACCGTAACCGTCCGATCGTGCGATCGTGAGCAATCCGACCGTCCGATCGAGACCAAACTTTTAGGACACAGTGTTTAGGTCGTGTTGAACCTGTAGGAACTTTCGGATCTAAGTTTGGAGGTCATGGGACCTACGGGCCTGGTTTGACCAAGTTTGACTAGGTTTGACCGAGGCTCTCCCGAGGTCGCCTTGCCACGTAGTTGACTTTGTTGGACTTCTAGGAATGCCCGGATCGATTTGGAGGTCGTGGGCTCCGAGGGCCCAGGTTGACCGAAATGGGGTGTTTGACCGCCGGTTGACTGTGAGTCTTCCAGGGTGGTCCCACTGGTTAAAAGAGGTAGTTTGACATTAGAATCTTTCGTACGACGTGCGTGCACGTTAAGTCGAGTTTTGTAGGGTTTGAGTTTGAGGTTCTCGTTCGGTTCACGGTACTAATCCAATCCTCGTTTCTATTGCTTTAGATACTCTATTTCTACTACGCAGCAGGCGGGACCCTTTAGGGTTATGCAGCGTAGGACCAATGGTGAGTGGACTTTGTTTTCAAATGAGCATGATTTGGATGAATTGCATGAAATGCATGAAATGAGATTTAATAATTGTTTTAAATCTTGAATGTGATGAATGTTTAAGTCTTGTTTGATTTTGGTTGAAAAATACTAAAAGAACTAGTATTTGAGTTTAATGCATGATTTGGGTTGCCGGGTTTTATGTGGGGCCCTGATGTTATATTTTATTAGTATTTATACCTTTGGGGTATTGAACGGGACGTGGTGAACGCCCGGTGGTTTTCGTATTGGATTTTGACTATATAAATGAGCTATATTAAGCTTGGAACCATTATATTATATTTTAATTATATAATTGAATATTTGGACGTTAGTATAGTCCGTGTGATTTCATACTCGGTTTTGGCGTTAAAACCTTATGATTAATAATACGTATACTTTGATTATATATATATATATATATGTATTTATATATATATGGCTACTTTGAGTAAATACTTGAATAATGGAAAATGGTTATATATATATATATGTGTGTACTTTGGTTATATATATATATATTTACATATCTTTACCTTTAATATATATATATATATATGTATATATCTCAGATTTGACGTTTTAGGGACTTGAGATTTTAATATGATTTGATATGCTTGACTTGAGCATTGATTAAGATTTGAATATGGTTTTTAATGCGGATTTTCGGTGATTGTGACATTTTAATTGATTAATGGTCTGTTATGCGATAATTGGAAGCTTGTGGTTATTTTTAAGTATAGAAATATGTTTGGACGGTGATGTCCTGATTTTGTGTATATATATTGGGTAGTTGGTGATGGACTTGTTTATGTCCTGGTGTCTCGTTGTTTTGGGGTTGGGTACATGTGTTTGGTATGGGAATTGGAAAGTGATTGGTTAAGTATATATATATACTGGTGATCGCGTGGCGATTGATGTGTGTGCGATTAGCACCTTGTATTGTACCTCCCCTGTTCGAGCATCGATGATCGCATGGCGATTGATATGATCTGATTACCTGAATTTGGTATGGTTCGATCCGGTGCATACCTTAACGGTGTAGTTGTAGACCCTTAATCGGGTAGTCTGCGCGCGTAGGGACATGTTTCGGAGTTATGGTTAGGAAGTTTCTACCATATAGGCCTGCAAGTTTAGTCCCACTTTGGACGGCTCAACCTCGGGCACGGGGTCTCGATGAGACTGCACTGTGTCGATCAAATGATCCCCTGTTGGATTGTTTTCCCCTGGTACGTGTGTTTGGTGTTGAGGTTATACTATACCTATACGCGTGTGTTAGTACCTTCGTATTCATATTTCTTTTAGTGAGGATCGTTCCTTGCTTGTCGTGCTTGTGAGCACGTGGTTGTGAGAGTGGGGAAGTTTGGGAAACTATTTACCTGTTTCGGTTGCAGTATGCTTGTTTGGACTACGGTATTTAATAGGTTATGTTATTGGATTTGAATCCTGAATTGAGTTCTGTATTGTTGTCGGGTTTGGTTTTCTCGGCATGAATGAGATCTTTGATATTTTAAATGTTATTTCGGTTTATGTTTTTATATACCTATATGACTTCGTGTTTTGGGAGGTTATGCCTCGGGAAAAGTAAAAGGGTGTTTTGTTCGGAAAAAGGTTTTGAGCTGGATTGCTCTCACGTACTTTGAGGTAGTATGGTTTTTAAATCAATTAAGTATATAAATGATTTCATATGCATGGTCTGCATTGTTTTGAAAAGGTGGGGTTAGTACTTTGATTTAAGTATGTAAAATCTTGTTTTTGTCCACTCACACTCTTTCTGTTTTGCGCCCCCAGACCGTAGTCATCGCTTCGTCACTGTTCGGCTGTGCGCTTCTCTTCCCGAGCATCAACTAGACTGTAGGACTCTTTGTCCTTATTCTGTAAACTTTAATTCCGCTGTTTGATTTGTGACTCTTAGAATGCTCTGTATCGCCCGTTAGGGTTGAATTTGTTGGCCGAAGGCCACTGTTGTATTCGTTGTTGCATGCTGGCGCTTGAGTTGTATTTCTATTTGTTTCTGGCAAGTTGTTAATTTTGGCATAGTCCTTGTTTTAGGGGAGACTCTGCCCGTTTTTCGGCAGAAGTCTTGTCCCCTTTCTTTGTAAGTTTCGGGAAGAGGGAACTTATTTAGTATGTGGGCCCGATATAGGTTGGTGTTGGACAAACCAACAGGGTCTGACTCGGATTCCGGGGTGGAATTTGGGTCAGGTCTTGTCAAGAACTATATACATTTTAAAAAAAATGCAAGCCAAACAACACTCTCTGGCTAATAGAATCAAACCCCATGAAAACCAAAGCATTCAAATGTTATTCTCAAGCACCATTGTGCCATAATGACCCGGATAAAGCCAAGAGATGACGGCTCCAGCAAGGCCTGAAGTTTTGATATATATCTTACTTAACAGCATCAGACAATATCAGTGACAATATTTCATATATCTAATTTACATTGATTACGCATATGAAATAAGAGTAGTGTCACATTGAATGATTATATAAGCATAAGAGAAACAAAAAATGTGAATAATTCACAACATTTAGCACAAAACCCAAACTCTGAATCACAGACTACAACTTCTAGCTCAAGGATCCTACCCAAACTCGGAATGTTGAGTAGGGTGTACTTATTAAAATTACTTTTGTTTTAATAATCAATATATCCTTTTTTGTCATTTTATATTAGGGTAAATTAGTAATTCAATAAATAGTTTAGTAATAGGGTGTACTCAATCAATTTTAGGGTTCATTTAACAGCACCCTTTGAAAAATAAACCATGCCATATAGTTTAGCATATGTATCTGCAAACCTACATAGGAGCATGACTAGAGTTAAAACCACTCAAGCATGAATGTATTGAAATTCCGCATCAAGTAAACCCATGGAGGAATGTTTTGATACAAGACCATTGTCTGATGTTCAATCCACAGATGAGCATGAGGCAATTGTTTGAAATCATCTCAAGACTTACAGAATTGCATCACAAGACACATCGATTGAGGTTTTATGCTTACAAGTGAGAACCCCAATCGATTGTGCCTTATTGGGGAACAAGATGACACATCAATTGCTATGAAGATCAAGATCTTTTTAGTCTACAAATGGGAAGATCTTGATGACAATTTATCGTAGACAATCTATGATATTAGACTTGTGAAAGAAAGTCAAGCCTATTTGGTATTTTGTCCACAATTTATTTGGGGAAAAAGATTAATCATATTGCATGATTATGTATTATTAGTTATGAATCCTACTTCTATCAATTCGATTGAACCCTTGACTGGTAGCAACTTTAAGAAGTTAAAGCGTGATTTAGAGATCTCTTAGATCACGACATAGCTTTGAGAGAAGAGAAACCAATGCTCACTAATGAGATTGCTGAGCAAACGCTGAAACATGAAAGATGGGAGAAGGCAAATAGGATCTATCTTCTGATCATGAAGAAGTATATGACTGAAGCCATTTGTGGAGGCATTCCTGATTATGATACTGCTAAGGAATACTTGGAGGCAGTGGGTGAGAAGTTCAAGGAATCAGATAAGGCTAAGACTAGGAATTTGATGAATAAGCTGGCTACCATTGAGTATGATGGTGTGGACGATATGAGAGTGTATCTTCTAGGAATGATAGAGACAACCAGCAAATTGAAGGCTCTTAACATTCCCATAGCCGATCCTTTTATGGTTCATCTTGCTTTGAACTCCCTTCCTTCACCATATGGACAACTCAAGGTGATTTACAATGCTCAAAAGGACAAGTGGGATCTCATGAGCTCATATCAATTTGTGTTCAAGATAAGGCTCGGATCAAGAAGGAAAAAGAGGTTAACATTGTGCACCTCAACACCAATGCTCCTAAACGTCACTTCTCTAAACCAAGCTCACATACTACTACTAACAAAGAGAACTCCAAGGCTAATCCTCCTCCTAAAAGGTCTAGAAATTTAAATGCAAACAAAACTACTATGTGGCATGTGTGGTACTATTTCCTCCTCTGGAACTTTGTCCCTCTGGATTTTCTTCAAAGAATTTTTAATGAGGCCACCTATATACATGTTGATGCATCTTGTAACGACTTGATTATCTAATGAAATCTTATCTTCTAAAAAAACAACTTTGAACCATACATAATCATAAGGTAAAACTGAAGCTCACATATGACTAGCGTTTTACCTAATGAAGAGGTGGACAAATGCGAACTATATACCTGTGTTGGTTGGTGGTAGATGATTGAGCGGACAATCAAGATTAATTGATATGAAAGTTAGTCAAATAATCCTCCATAGATCCCATCAAAATAATAATAATAATAATAATAATAATAATAATAATAATAATAATAATAATAATAATAATCCATAGATATGATCTTGAGAGACAAGCCTTGCAAAAACCTTTGCTTACCACGAAATAGTTGCAGCAACTAATGCTTTACAAATTATTGAGGGATATAGGCAATAATAATATCCATAATCAATTACCTTATAATTAGAATATCGCTTGTATAAAAAGAAAAATACAATTGTAAAAAATAAAAATAAAAACTTTTAGTCCCTCGTAGCGTGCCTGAAGGCCTCTCACACATGTAGAGAGACTAGTACTTAATAAGTGTAGGGTGAAACCCAATCTATAGGCTGACTTATCAACACACATAAGCAGTGGCGGACCCACAGAGGCGCAAGGAGGTGCAACTACACCTCCTCTCGCTGGAAAATGCATTCGAGATGCCGAAATTTGCCCCTCTGCTTGTGCCCACCAAGTGTTCAATTAAAAGCCTCAAAGAAGCTGTTTTGTTGCTACTGTGTGAGACCCTGAATATCTACCTTAGATTGTTGGGCTCGATCTCACGATCATGTAGGAGAAAATGGTTCGTCAATTGGACCTCCACAACCAAAGTTATAAATTTGAGAAGATTTTGAAATTTTTTCACTTAAGTTGCAGACTAAGTTGAAGAAGAAGACGACTGGACGTGTTTGAAGTTAGAATCCCGTGCTTCTCAACTTTAATTACTTTTTAATATGGTCCACTATCAAGGCGGCATGTGTCAAATTTTAACTTGACTAACTTTTAAAAATTCATTTGTGCTCAGAAAAATTCACTGAAAATTACTCCGAACTCGTAATCACATGTACTTTTATCTCATGATCTCCAAATAACATGTACTTTGGGTTAGATTAATTGGTATTAATTTTGGTTAGATTAATAGATGATTTCATATGGATTTTAGTAGACTAATTGTGTAATTGACATGCATTTTGTTCATATTTGATATGAATTTTGGTAAATAATTTTGTAACATGAAATTTTTGCATATTAATTGATATACAAAATAGACTATAGTCAATTAGTCTTAGATGTAAAACTCTTATTTATTTTAGTTATAAATAACATTAGTATTGTTTAAATTGTAAGGCTATTTGGTTGTTTAAAATTTTTTTGTTGACCTTTATTTTAGCCTTCTTAATATTGCCCCTTCCCTATTCTTGAATCCGCCACTACACATAAGGTAAGTTTGCTTACGTGTAATGGGTCAATGGGTTTAGATAGAAATGAAAAAATGTGTGTGTTATTCCTAATAAACACTACTCATTTTGAGTTTATACCTACTTTTCTATTCAAAAATGTGTGTAACATGAAATTTTTGCATATTAATTGATATACAAAATAGACTATAGTCAATTAGTCTTAGATGTAAAACTCTTATTTATTTTAGGTATAAATAACATTAGTATTGTTTAAATTGTAAGGCTATTTGGTTGTTTAAAATTTTTTGTTGACCTTTATTTTAGCCTTCTTAATATTGCCCCTTCCCTATTCTTGAATCCGCCACTACACATAAGGTAAGTTTGCTTACGTGTAATGGGTCAATGGGTTTAGATAGAAATGAAAAAATGTGTGTGTTATTCCTAATAAACACTACTCATTTTGAGTGTATACCTACTTTCTATTCAAAATTTCTATATTTTATCACAACATCGATATTTAGAGAATATTTTTCGCATTTTTGAACCCCGATCCCTTATTGCATAGCAGAACGGCTCACCTGAGGATCGTACTACATATATTGGAAATTTATTTATTTTAGTGATAAATATGGCAATGACTATATATATCTTGTGTTATCACTACTACAAAAATCGCAATAGACGACGGTAATTTACCGTCGTAAATTTAGTTTTTCAACCGTCGAGAAATCGACCAACATCTTTTACGCATAAAACCACGACGGTAAAATCCCGTCGTCTATTATTCATAAAGACGACGCTTTTACTCAAAACCGTCGTCTATTAACTTAAAGACGACGGTTTTTATGAAATACATGTCGTCTATTATATGTAAAGACGACGGTTTTTAAGAACTGTCGACTATTATGAAATAACAGTCGTCTATTATATGTAAAGACGACAATTTTTATGAAAGAACTGTCGTCTATTATATGTAAAGAAGACGGTTTTGTGATAGAATTGTCGTCTATTAATGTAAAGACGACGGTTTTTTTGAAAGAAGTGTCGTTTATTATATCCAAAGACGTAGTAATTTTACATTTTATCTTTTTTTTTCTTGCTTCCAATGGTTCTCTACAACGATTTTTGCTAAAAAAAACAACAAATTCAGCTCCAAATAATCGACACCATACAATAAATATACTCAAGAATAATTTGTTTCATAAAACTTGAAGATTCAATAATAATTACATAGTTTACCAATCTTCATTCCTACTATATATCCATACAAAATATCGTATCCATAGCATTAAACTATAATTAGAAAAAGAGGGGCTACATGTGATTGTCATAAATGCTGCCCATTCGATCCGAATTTTATCAATTTGTTCTTGTGTGTATGAGTTAGTGTTGCCTTCTTGCACTGCAAAATCAGGATTAAAAAAAAAAAGCAAGTTTTAGTCGAGATATATTTATAAACCTTTTGCAAGAGGAAACAAGAAACAAAAGCCAGAAGAGGGAGCATAATTTATTTGGATTTCCATATTGAAACTGCAAATGTTCAAACAAATTAACTTCAATAATTAGAGAAACTGAAAACCGAGTGATAACACTAAGAAAGAGGTAACATTTACAACGCCCGGAATGAAATGTACCTCAGACTTGGAGCAATCTGATACGACGAAGGATGGAGACAGAAAACTTTAAGATTAGAATATGAGTTGAAGAAAGATAGTGAAATGTTATATATATAGGGTTTAGGGAAAATTCGAAAAATTACAATTCGTGGTCAAATTTTTCAAATGACCGCGTTTTTAAAGACGACGGAAAGTAAAATTAAAACGTCGTATAAATTAAATTATACACAACGGTTTTTAAATAATAGGGATGTTATAAATATATACTACGTTAGTTAGTTACAAACAAAGTCGTTGTAAAATATTTTCACGACCCTCAGCATAAAACCGACGTCTTAAATAAAACTAACTTCAAAGAAATAGAACTTTGTGTTAAAAAAGAAACTAAATATACAATCTTTCTTGGGAACTCAGTTGTTGTTTTACACCAAACCGAAGTTCTTAGATGGGTTGGGTGTAAAACAACTACTGAGTTCGCAAGAAAGACATTCTTGCATGACAGAAACCCTTCAGAGAGGTGAGAATTGAGATACTGAACGGATGGACTAAAAACTTCAATTTAAACGAATTATTTCGAATTGGAAAACTAAAAGTGACTTTATTACGACTTGGAAACCGAAAAGGACCTTTATTTCGACTTGGAAACCTAAAAGCCGCCGTTTAGTCCCCAATTTCTCAGATAAAGCGTGTCGTTTCAGTTCGAAAGTTTCGAAGTTAAAACCTACAACAACGGTATTTATGTTTTCCGTCGTCGTTTTACTGACGTTTATTTCGACTTTTGTTGTCGTGCTTGTTTTAAACAACAACGACGGTATAATTAATAGAAACGAAGTGAAAGTGATGTACAACGGCGTTATTACGTGAAACGGCGTTGAATTAAATTTAGACTGTCGTGGATATGTTCAAAATTACAAGAAGAACTGTTGTATTATCTGCAAAACCACGTCGCTATATTATAGTATGACGACGTGGTAACGATTTACCACCACCTTTTATTTATAAGAACTGTCGTAGTATAACGTGTAATACGGCGTAAAATAATAAAAGACAGACGTGGATATTTTAAAATTAGACGGCGTTCTGTATGTATTGTAGCTGTGGTTATTTAGCTTTACATGTCGGTAATTATCAAATTACGGTCGTATTAAATTGTACTTGATACGTCTGTTAATAATACAATTACCGTCGTGTTTATTGGATGTTCAAAACGGCGGTATTTTATGTAAAACGTCGTCTATAATTACTACGTCGGTATATTTACACATACCGTCGTTGTTTATTTGTTATCTTTTTTCTGATCGGAATGACATGTTGCATAAGACGACCCTTTTAAAGTTTCATGCGTCGTGTTTTAAAAAACCCAAATGAATTTCCAATTTTTAGGTGTTTTAGTTTCTGATCCACGTCGGTTTTTATATTACCGTCGTTGTTTAAAATTTAACGACGGTATTTATTTTGTCCGTCGTCGTTTTACCGACGTCTATTTCAATTTTTGTAGTAGTGTATAATATAATTGAAATATCGGAATTGCCAATTGTGACTAAATTACTGTTTATGTATGATGAAAATTCTTTTGTTAATTATTTTCCTCAACCCTTACACGTCTACCTCCCATAGAAGACTGTTGCCCAATTATTTTATTCTTTCCATAGAACTCTTTTTCTTCCCATGAACTACCTAAAACCCTATTCAACCCTTACACAACTCATTCTTTTTATACCATAGGCGTGCCATCTTTACATGCTGCTTTTTAGATACAATTAAACTTTCTTCCATTCTACCCACTTGTATTTCTTCTTATTACTTATACCAACGTTGTCTTTTCATTTCGACATCAATTATATATATAGCACAAGGTTTGTATAGCTTCTTGTTCCAATCTTTGTTTATGTTACTTGAATGACTTATCGTTGTGTTTAGTTTTGTTTATTTGTTCACATTCGTATAATTAAACAAATTGTTCTTGGTGGTACGTATTATCTTGATTTGTTTTAATTAATAGAAGTACTTGATATATATATTAGGATGCAGAGGAAGAATAATGGCACACCAGGAACACAACCAGCATGTGCAGCATGCAAGCATCAAAGGAAAAAGTGTCACGATGGGTGCGTATTGGCGCCTTACTTTCCTGCTGATAGAACCCGGGAATTCCTCGCTGTGCACAAAGTTTTCGGGGTAAGCAACGTAACGAAGATGGTGAAGAATGCCAATGAAGCGAATCGGAGAAAGGTGGTTGATTCGTTGGTCTGGGAAGCTCTTTGTAGGCAAAAAGATCCCGTGCTGGGTCCTTATGGGGAGTACAGGATGGTTGTTGATGAGCTAAAGCGGTATAAAAACCATGAAATTCAAATGGTTCATCCTTCACAAGTGCAGAAGGGAATGTGTTTTAGTAAATCTTTGTCGGATTTCGTTGGTTGGAATGGTGGAGGAGCTAATGGAATCACTAATCACAATATTAATTTGGGTGGTTATCTTCATGAGAACGAGAATGTGACAATAGATTCAGCCTCATATGGTTATTGTGAGTTACAAAGTCCAGAGAAGATCATAAAGCAAGCAAAACTGGTTGATTCTGTTGTTCTTCCACTAAACCAGCACCAGCAGCGTTCAATCAACAACATTAATCAGCAGTATTATCTTTCAGGTAATTTTCAATTCTTAGTTATAATATATATAGTACAATTAATAATACTTTATTAGGAATGATGAAGCTGATGATATATGCAGATCAAAACATTTTTGCTTTGCTTGGCTTTGTTTGTTATATCCCAGAAAACCATTCACATCTCAACAGGACTTGAATTTTAATCTTGACACTCAAAAGTTATTTTTGTTTACCACTGACATCCATGGCAAACAAGGGCTTACCAAGGCATCATATATAAGAAATAGGGGGCTGAAAATACAAATTATATGGCAATATTTCTTCATAATTAATTTTCTATCCTTTTTGTTTTATTATTATTTTTTCTGGGTCAATTTTTGTTTTTTATTCAAAATTAATGTTGTAATTTATTTGGTGACCTACATAATAAGTGTTTTTTTTTCTGTTTCTTTTTGTAGGTCAACTTAACCAAATCATTAGCAAGCCCATAGAAGGCACAATATGGGAAGGAGGATCATAATACTTTGCATATATAGTGCAATCGTTTTTCTTCTGTTTTTCAAGTTACCGCCTTCCTTCATCTTGAGCTGGACTGCTTGAGGATAGAACAAAATCTATTATGTCATTTTCTTCTTTTAATCATTCACCTCACTAGTATCAGACATATTTCTCCTGAAGTGATAATTAAACGTTGTTAGGAAGATATATTGTTGTCATGATTGTGAATGTAGACTATTAATTAGGTCAACTGCTGCATGTGTGGTTTAAATTCACAATTTAGCAAGAGGACATTACAATACATATAGTGGGAAATGCTATTTGTGTTAGAATGTCTGGCAACATAAAATACTTTTGTTTTCAAACTATGAATTTGAACCATTGATCATGTTAATTTTTACTAGTGTAAGATCTAGATTCACATTGGGCAACATAAATATGTGTCTCACAAAGTTATATGTCTAATAAGAGAACATTATAATATTAATATATGTTAAGGGATCTCTTAAATAAGCTTATTTGAAGAACACTCTTGTAGGACCCACAAATCATTCTATTTCAATTATTTGAATGGTCTTTTAGGGATCCCCATTTTTGTGACGAGTGTTGCTAAACGAACACTAAAATTAACTAAGTACACAAAATGTAAAATTAACTACCAAAAATACCACTGGAACACCCTAATATACTCTATCACACAACACCATAATATCAATCCTAATTAGTTAATTAACAGGACCAGACCCAAATTCCACTTTGGAATCCGAGCCGGACCCTGTGCGTGTCTAACACCTGGCAGATGCCGGGCACAAATGACCTAATTGCCCATCTACTCAAAATTCAATTAGTTCAAGTTTCGACTTCTACCGAAAATTCGGCAGAGTCACCCCTGTAATTTGATCAAACCCAAAATTCACACCTGCTAAACAAGCATATAATTATATATACCAACTGCCAGCATGCTTTTATAAACAATCAAATAATTAATTTACATCCTTGGCCAATATCAGAGCAATTCTAACTCATAGTCACAAAAAGAATTATTTGTTTACAAAAGATGTCCTACATAGAGTGAGAGAAGAGCGGAGCGCAAAATCTTCCCTGTGGTGGCCTCCTAGTGCACGCCTACTGCCTGGGGGCGCAAAACATTTAAAAACTGTGAGTGGACCAAAACAAAGTTTTGAAAGTACATATGAACGTACTAACCCCACTGTAAAAACGGTTATGAAAATTAAATCAATTTCTTCATTTATACTCGTACTGAAATCATCGCATTCATAATTTTATATATATATATATATAGCCAATCACACTCTTAATCAAAAATCAGTTCATTGAAAGCATAGAAAACAACTTTGATCTACCACCTAGGTGTACCCATTTTATTTTTATCAAATCCTTATTTCCGTTTATCCCACACAATCCGTCAATTCCTTATTTCCATTTTATCCCACATAATCCGTCAATTCCATTTCCTCGCAAGACTCGGTGACACAAAGTTAACCGAGCCGCATCCTAGCAAAACTCAGGAAAACACCGAGTTTACCCGAGCCGCGTCCTCGCTCCGCACGGTTTGGGCGGTCCCGAAACTCGTGGGGCGTAAAGTCATACGCGCGCAAACTTATACCAAAGGTAACTATGTCCGTAGACAGGGTAATAACCAATATCCATATATATTCCGAAGGCAACGTTTATTATGCTTGGGTACCTAGAGTGGTTTTAAGAAAATATATAATTCCTGAAAGGTTTGGAATAAATAAAATGAATTCTGTTTAATATAATTCCTATGCTGCCATCCTATCTAAAAATTCTCATAAATTCTATATTTTTCATTTTGTTTTATACAATCTCACTCGGCAGCATATAATTAACATATTTAAACTCAGCAAATCATGCTAGGAAAATACGAGCTAATTAATACTTATTCAAGATCAAATAATGAAATTGAATTGCATATATTCATTTATAAAACAAAAGTCCACTCACTACTGGTCCGTGCTAGCTAGACCTTTCGAAGGTCCCTTCTGCGGGTCAATCTACGCCCGGGTGCCTGATTAAATCATCATAATATTTTATTAATAAAATTGCTCAATAAAATATTTAATTAAAAACCCTGACCCCTGGCTCCTAGAAGTGCGTGCATCGAATTTAAGATCATTCCTATGCCCACATAA
This sequence comes from Prunus padus, assembly GCA_024362665.1. Taxonomy (NCBI): domain Eukaryota; kingdom Viridiplantae; phylum Streptophyta; class Magnoliopsida; order Rosales; family Rosaceae; genus Prunus; species Prunus padus. The sequence goes on along the minus strand of JANFAM010000010.1, from coordinate 15,680,246 downwards.
GCTTTTCCAAGGTTTAGAATGGTTTATAGAAACTCGGGACTCAAAAAGCGTTAAAATCCCAAAAAGTCAACCCAGGACCCCGTGGGGTCCACGACCTCAGAATTCCAATCCGGAAGTTCCTAAAGGTTCCAATCTTCCTAGGACACATGTCCCGAAAGTTTGGTCTCGATCGGACGGTCGGATTGCTCACGATTGCACGATCGGACGGTCGGATGATTTTCTGTAACGATTGCCCTAGGGTTCGCGATTTCGGAGTATCCGGGACTCCGATTTACGATCCGTCGAATCCTGCACGATCCTGGAAATACTGGGAACAACATACTAAGAGTTGGAACCGATCCGACGGTCCAAACACATTGAACCCGGATAACGCGCAATAGGCGTAAATCCGGTCGACTGTCATACGAACTCCAAATTGAAATTCGAGCATGCCTACACGCTCGTGACAACGTAAGGATAATTTAGAATTAAAGATTGACAATTAAAGGCCGGCGCGTGGGAACACGCGCTGGAAGATCCCAGGCCTAAAAAGTGATAAAATTGGACGGTCGGACAAACTCCAAACCAAGAGCTATCCTTCCACCTACAGCTAGTTCTCGACCTCCCGAACACTTTCTTCAACTACGGGAAAGTCCATTTCGGACCGCAAGTGGGGCAAAATCCGATCACAAAACCGGCTGAAACTTAAATTCGAAATTTGGTTTACCTACGCTACGAATCGTTCAAGACCTACCCAACAGGCAACTAGAGCATGAAAAATAGGTGAGAAAGCATACCTTACTTGTCTCGATCGGTGGCCGGAGGAGGGAGAACGAAGCCAACGAAGTTTCAGTCAAAATCCGGTCGTTTTCTGCATTTTCCGACGAAACAGTGGCGGCGCAGGCCGCGGAAGGCGGGGCTGAGGTGGCGGCATGACGCCGGTCAGGTTGGGTGCATCCGGTGGGGTGTGGTAGCGGCGTGGGGTGGTTATGGATGTTTTGGGGGGATGTCGAGCCAAAGAAGAAAAGAGGTGAGGTTTCTGTTTTTTTTTTTATTTTAAAATTTTAAATTCTGACTTTGGTTAATTATCATTTTGCCCCTGGAAATATTTTCATCGTAAAACTTTCGTTACAACTCCGATTTGAGCCCACAATATACCCACAAACTCGTATCGATGAGCTTGACGTAATGGTGTGGCTCGCTTCCCGAAATTCTCTCCCAAACAATAAAAATTAATTTAAAACCCTATTAAAATATTATCGGGGCAATTTGTCTTTTTCTATTATTAAATTTATAATTAAATATTAATTAAGGTTTGGGTTATTACATTAATTCAACAAATGATTGATAGTAGGGGTGAGTTAATTTCGTACTGGTTATAGGTAGATCTGATAGCTGAGTACATCGCAGGTGATTACTTCTCCTTGCAGGCCTTTCCCCTTCTCACAATTCTCTCAGCCAAGGCGAGTTCAAACTCTCGCTCTTGGGTTTTTTTCCTATGAATTCCAGGTTTCGACACGAATACATGAATTAGAATTCCAATTTGATGTTAAAAAGGGTAATAAAGGTATTTCATTTGATTAATTAAATTAAAATTTTTACAGATGTCCAATTTTGTGTGTGTTTTTTTGGGTTTGTTTATAGAAATGAAATGGTTTTGAGTTTGTTTTATAGTAGTAGTGGCCTAAATGGTTATGGTTATAAATTTCTATATATTTTTTTGTTTTTAATTTTTTTCTTTTCTTTGAAGTTTTTTTTAATGGTTTATACTTTTCCAAATACTTTTTAAAATGTATTTTTTATTTAATACATTTATGATGTGTCGTCATATCATTGGATATGTGAGGCTCACATGTGTGCCATATCATCAATTTAAGAAATTTTTGGACGGAACCTGACAGCATGTACTATTTGTGACCACGTATGCTAACTTCGAGGACCACGAATGACGCAAAAAAATAATAAGAATGCAACAAAATAGTTGTTTGAACCTCAGGGACGTTTTGTGATAAAAAGCCTACAAAATAATGTACAACTCATTCAAGCCCGACTCATGAACCTATAAAGTCATGATCTCTTGGACCCCTAGGGTCCAAGGAATCCGTGGTCACCCACCGTTGGATTTAAATCCAATGGCCCACCTACTTTTGCACTCTTTTTAAGAAACTCTATTGAACCGTTGGATTTAAATCTGACGGTGGGTGACCATGATTCCTTGGATCCTAGGGTCCAAGAGATCATATTTGTGAACCTAAAGTCATGATCTCTTGACCCCTAGTCCAAAGAATCCGTGGTCACCCACTATCGGATTTAAATTCAACGGCCCACCTACTTTTGCACTCTTTTTAAGAAACTCTATTGAACCGTTGGATTAAATCTAACGGTGGGTGACCACGGATTTCTTGGTGATGATTGTTCAATCTTAGGGAAAAACATGTCTACATACTCCTAACTGAGAGGATAAGTTTATTAATGAATGAAATTAGCCAAATCTACATTTTCGATATTACTAGCATTTTTCTTTGCAAGTTTAATGAATTGGTTATTTTTCTCGGCTATATTATACAAGGTTCCAATAAATTTTTGCCAAGGTAAGATTTTCACTTCTTTAGGATATGGACAATACCGTGATATATTGTATCACTAGTTAATTACTAATTCAAGTAATTAAATAACTCTAAGATATTAAATGCATATAAAATTAGACAAAACAAACCAAATTAGGAAATCATAAAATTATTTAATCATAATACTCATTATTTTTCAAATAATTAAATTAATTAATTAAAAGTACTTCGTTAAAGTAAACAACAATTAAACAAATTAATTAATTAAATTAATCTATCTAATTTTAATTTGATTGATAATACATACACAAGTATACTTATTTCAAAATGCAAAATACAAGTGCTTTGTGTAGGAAATTTTTGTTTTTTGTGATATAATACCGGTTTCTGTGCACCTTGTACTTGTTTTGCATTGTGCCATGCTAAAAGTGGTACATAGGAGGCAACCAAATTAGACTATCGCTTTTGCTACCTTATGTACCATTTCACCTTAGGACTCAATGATGGACTGATACAAAAATCATTTTTGTGGTAGATTCTTCTTTTTGCACAAAACGTACTACTTTGTGGTGTTTTCCATGGTTAAAGTGGTAAATGGGTTGCAAACTAAGAAAACTACTTTTTCTACAAACCTGCCAATTCCCTTGCATAGTCACCACTGGCTACTTGTGGCATCTCTATATCATAAAATGGTGTTTTCATCTTCTTTATTTCATATTATAGGTTCTATAGTTTAGATATCATGTGTTTGTGAGAATTCTTTTTCTTAAGTAATTAAAATAGATCTATGGATGATTCCATAATTTACAAATATGATTTATTAGCTTTCCTTTTTGCTTTTAGGTAGCTTGCATGAGGGTTTGTTTTTGGGCATTGGAGTTCTAAAATAATTTCTATCCAATGTTACAACGTGATTATCATAATTGTTTAAGGTTGACCCTCCTTAACAAAATTTCTAACTATACCACTAATACTCACCAAAAGAATGATAAAACGATTATGTTTGAGGTACACTATCTTTTTGTCACCAATTGTACTTATTTGTGGTGTTAATATAATGTTTAGAAAAGTTGATATAGATCCAAATTCATGTTGAGGAGTTTGGTTTAATCCTGATTGGTGACTTTTGATCCAAGTTCTTCGACTTCATATTATATGTAATTACATTCATTTTTTAATATTTTATGATGTAATCTTTTTATTATTTTATTTTTAAAATCAATTTTTGTTTCAATGTTGCCCTTATGACTTGAATCGGGTAATAGTCATTTATGTCATATTGCTTATTGCATAGGTATATATATATATATATATATATATATATATATATATATATATATATATATATGTTTTTTCATATTTTTAACATTGTGAAATAGTATTTTATGTACCTTTTTTTATAGGTAACATACAATTTTATTTTGTCTATTTTCAGATTCGACTTATAGGTAGTCTTCTAATTTATGTTTCTAACTTATAGGTAACACGATTCATCACCGAGTATTTTTGTTGCTAATAATAATACTATTTGCCTGTATGTTAGGTACATAATTGGGTAATTTTCAGTTTACTACTACGAAGTTGTCGTGTTTTAGAGTTCGATACATCAAATTTTTTTCGCCTTAATCAGCATCCATAACATTTATTTTCGTATAACTTTCATACATACGTTAGTTTGTCACAACTTCTGTTAAGTAAAGACGTGGCAGTCAATATTGCCACATGGACTAACCTATATATTGACACGTGGACTAAAGAATTAAAATTTTGAAAATATATTTAAAAAGTAATAAAAAGTATTATTTTTAAAAATAAAAATAAAAACTTTGTTCCCTCACCTCCCATCTCTGCACCCCAAACCCAACCCACACAGCTACAGCCGCCACCACCACTCCACCATCCCTACCCACAAACCTAACCCCGCCGCAGCCTCTCTCTCTCTCTCTCTCTCTCTCTCGTCAACCCCTCCCCCAGCTCTGCATCTACAATCACAAAATCAAGAGACAGAGAGATGTTTTGTTCTGTCAAAATCCGATGTCTTCAGTGCTGGCCCAGCCATCAGTTGACCAGAACCAGTGGTAGACGACTTGGTAGACGAAGCGAGTGAGGACGGAGTTGTGGATGAGGTAGGCGACGAACTGGGTCTACTCGGCAATGGAGCCGCTGGTGATTTCGACAGAGGCGATGGCAAAGGCGCACTTGTAGAGGAAGTGGCTGTAGTCGAAGGAGCCGAGCCACTTAGACTCCAAGATCCACTTCTAAACTTTCAAGCTTTCATCTCGGTGGAGCCACCTATGCCGATAGGATTACAAACTTCCTGGCGCCCAACCCAGATCTAATTTTCTAATTTTTTATGGAGCCATTGGAGGGAGAGGTGGAAGAAGCAATCGACGACTCAAGAACGCAAAAGTTCCTTTTCTTCTTGACAGAAGGGGGAGAATATAGTTGGAGAGGGCCATTGAAGCAGCACACAGATTTGAACACGCTCATAACTTGGCTTAAAACCATTAAAGAACAAGACCCATCTTTTTCTCTTTCTTACAGATGTTTGCATATATAAATTTTGGGCTCATCTATTTTGCTATATTATACAAAAATGCTCGTGCTTTTGGTCAGTTTCATGGCTAAAATGGGTGATAACCAGCTTACCCACCACCAAGTTTTTGATGTCTCTGTTGATGTGCCTCCAGAGGGAGGCTCCAAGTGCTTTGATGACGACGGCCGTCTCAAACGAACTGGTGATGGGGTGGGATTAGCAGAATCTGAGTTGATGGGGGTGGGATTAGCAGAATCTGGGTTTTGGGTATCTTGAGAAGTTTTTTTGCAGGAGGAGAGAGAGAGAGAGAGAGAGAGAGAGAGAGAGAGAGAGAGAGAGAGAGAGAGAGAGAGAGAGAGAGAGAGAGAGAGAGAGAGAGAGAGAGAGAGAGGAGGGATTTTTATTTTTATTTTTTATTTAGTTAATTAATTAAATATATTTTTATTGTATAATCCACATGGCAAAATATGGATGGTCCACGGCATTATTGATTGTCACGTCATTATTTAACAGAGAATACGACTATTAAACTAACGAACGTATTTAAATCGATACTTAATTAAACGTTATGACGCGATCGGCATTTAAAAACATTGTCAGATCGAACTCTAAAACACGGACAACTTCATAGTAGTAAACCGAAAATTAACCTACATAATTTAATGTGCATGCTTGTTCGATCGATTGGTATAATATGTGGGTCTTTACTTTTTATTGATTAAATTGTATTTTATCCATATACTAGGAATATTATCAAGGAAAAAAATTCAAAATTTAAATTCTAGAATTCAATTACAAGGAAATAATGCATTAAATTTGGATTTTTAATGTGTTTTCCTTATTTATTTCAAAGGGTAAAATCGACAACGAAAAATAAAAGTAATAAATGTCAAAGGACCTACATCTAAAACCAAAACCGCTGGTGACTAAACCCAATGACAACTAATCGTTTTGGACGTAGATCTAAGAAGTCCTATAATGTTTGAAGTTGTACATGGTTTGCAAAAGAAACTAAGTACTATGGTAGATGCTACACCAAAACACTCTGTTACTTTACTTCCCATTGGTTGACAAAGAATTGGAATTGGACACTACGGTGTCAATTGAATATTTTGTGGTATGAAAATGTAATTGCAATTCAAGATTGCCAGGCCTTGCCTGGTAATACCATTCTTCCAATTGCACGTCAACAACCTACTTCTGGTAAAATGCATCCAAAAGAAGTGAAAATCTTGCCTAGGTAAGGGAGGGGAACCTGATGAAATAAAGCCGAGGAAAATAACCAATTCGTGAAACTTAATTGTAAAGAAAAATGGTAGTAAAAACGGATGCGTGGATGTTGCTAATTAAATTCATTAATGAACTTATCATCTCAATTAGGTGCATGCAGGCATGCTTTCTCTCAAGATTATATAAATACCTCTATATGGTGAACAAAGGAGCAAAGTCACACACCAGTAAAAACTTTTCAACTACACACTTGTACTGTTAGTTTTTCTCTAACACTTGTACTAAAAGTTCCCAAACAAAAACAACCAAACCCTAAAGAGAGAAAACCCCAAGAGAGGAAAGTTTTAGCCTCCGTGGGGCTCGGTGGCCTCCATCCCTCTTCTTACCTTCTTAGACCTTCCCCTGCTCTCTCCACTTATAATCCTCTCTCATTGCCTCCAACGCTTCCGTCATTGCTGAGTTTGGTGGCTATTTGGCTGCCTCGGCGACAACGTGGTAGTAGATTATCATGTTTTATTTTACTTGTTTTGTGTTGAAGTTTTTTGAGTTGTAATAAGTGCATCAACTCCTTTTGAGTTTGTTGCGTGTTTCTAGTCTCTACTTCAATATTTTACTTGTGAGAGTTAAAAAGTTGTAGTTGTAGTTGTAGTTTGGTGCGATGAGGTATATGTTCAATTTTTCCAATCTTGTGACTTTTTTGCTGGAATTTCTGAGGCCATATGTAGCTATGAGTGGAGGTACACCTTGTGCGACTGTTGTTGCTGGTGGACTCCTCCGTAGTTGGATTAAACCCTTTTGATTACTGCGCTTCCTAATTTGTATTAACCCTATGAGATTATTTGTATTTGTATTAGTCCTTATGATCGACGGCATTCCGACCTGAATTATGAATGCAATTTATCGCCTTTCTCTTAAAAAAACATAACCATATGTTCTTTAGTTTGAAAAGTGTGGCATAATAAACTGCAACTCAAATTGACGATTTATAGCATGTATGCGTTTGCTAAGTTTCCACACAAGTTATTTGGATAGAATAACAAACGCTATATAGTATTAGCAACATGATCTCTTGACCCACCTACTTTTGCACTTATTTTAAGAAACTCTATTGGGCCATTGGATTTAAATCCAACAATGGTGATTACGGATTCCTTGGACCCTAGAGGTCCAAGAGATCATGACTGATAGTATTAGTACATTCATAACTAAATGTAGGATAATACTAAATTAATGTATCACTAATTAAATACTAATTGAAGTAATTAAATAAGTCTAAAATATTAATGAAGTACAAAATTAGACTAAATAAATCAATTTATAAAATTATAAAATTAATTAACCAAATTAAATTAAAAATAATAATTAAAACACTTTTCTTTTTTCACAAATTCTGGGATTGCATTCATAATTCATCCAAAAGGCCAATACAAACTAGCCATAAAGAGCCATTACAATAACAGTGTGATCTAACATCAAAATTAAGACAATCTGGTGCGCTTCCACTAATGATCACGTTGAATCAAAGAAACTCTAGCTTAGTGTCACGGGATGACTTTTTCGAAGTCTTCCTTCCGTGCGACCTTAGACTTGATCGCCTCTCGAACAAGCTAAGTCAGCCTCCCTTCCTACAAAATAAGATCGAACCAAACAAGAACACAAGAACAAGAGCAAGAACGATAAGAACACTCAAGAGAGTTTGGGAGAATATATGCTTATATTGCTACTCAATTCTTTACAAGTTGAGGGGTGAGGATATACAATGAGACATCCTCCTTGTATAGAGATCCTAGCTCACCTACCACCACAATCGAGGGCTAGGATCGAAACAATCTAATGATCCGGAATCTACCACTACTGTACATTAAATCTAGACATGTGGACTAAGAGATCTAGAATGATCCATCCGACGGGCTGGGCCTTGAGCTTCTCTTGTGGGGCTTGACCTTCACAAATGGATACTCTAGGTTGGCCCAATAGTTGTTGGGTTGAGCCTTCAACTTGCGGGCCGTGACATTCTCCCTCACCTAATCCGGTGACGTCCTCGTCGTCGAGGCAGTTCTTTCTCGTTCGAATGCTTTGATGTTGTCCTTGTACTGCCACAAGGATTCTTCTTTCTCCCAATTACCTTCGGACTCTGGCGGTCCCTTTCATTTAACAAAGTACTCAAAGTACCTCGGTACACCTTTGCTTCGCACCTCACGATTGGCCATGATGCACTCGACTTCCCTGTCAAATGAAGTCACCATTAAAGGCGGAGCTTGTTGAGACTCCCCATGACTTGGCTCCTCGGGGTTAGCATGGTAGGGCTTGAGATTGCTCACGTGGAACACCGGATGAATCTTCAATCGGGGTGGTAGTTTCACACGGTAAGCAGCTCTTCCCACTGTTCGAAGAATAGGAAATGGGCCCTCATATCTCCTAAACAACGCCTTGTGTACCTTTCTAGTGGACTTGTGTTGAGAGGGGTTGAGCTTTACAAAGACCAGATCACCTGGTTGGAATACAACATCACGCCGATGCTTGTCCGCCGATTTCTTCATCTTCTGGGTTGCCTTCTCCAATTGAGCCCGAGCTAGCTCATTAGTCACCTGCCAGTCCTTGGGCGTCTTGTATGCAGCAGGGCTACTCCCCGTGTAGCCTAACACCACTATGTTCGGTGTCATAGGTTGTTATCCTATTGCCAACTCAAAAGGACTTGACCCTATAGACTCCAATCGCTGCAAGTTGTACGAGAACTGAGCAACATCCAACAACTTTTCCCAATTCCGCTGGTTGGCACTCACATAGTGCCTCAAGTATAACTCCAATAATGCATTCACCCGTTCTGTCTGATCGTTTGTCTGTGGGTGAAAGTTGGAAAAGAAGTTCAACTGTGAGCCAAGTAGCTTGAAGAGTTCCGTCCAGAGTTTGCCAGTGAAGCGAGTGTCGCGATCACTGATAATACTCTTAGGGATCCCCCAATACTTCACCACATGCTTCAGAAACAAGCGTGCAGTTTCCTCCGCGTTGCAATCCGTCAGTGCTGGGATGAAGGTAGCATACTTGGTGAACTTGTCGACCACCACCAAAATTGAGCCACACCCTTTTGACTTGGGTAGACTCATGATGAAGTCCATGGACAAACTCTCTCATGGTCTGGTTGGAACAGGAAGTGGCTCTAGCAACCCACCTGGCTGCTTCTGCATTGTATTGTCTTGTTGGCATACAAGGCAAGTCCGTACGAACTAGTCTGCATATTCTCGCATCTGTGGCCAGTAGTAAGCTTCACTCATCAATGCTAAAGTTCGATGAGTGCCTAGATGTCCCGCCCACTTCGAGTCGTGACACTCCTTCAGTAGCTCTCGCCTCAGGTTGTCCCATCTTGGAACATAGATTCTCTTCCCTGTTTCATAGATAACACCATCATCGAGCCAAAATCTTCTTGTCTTCCCATCTTTGACAAGCTCCAACAGACTTTTGGCTCGAGGATCATGCAACAAGCCTTTCGTATCCTTTGGGGTTGTACAAAAGCTGCTAATGCAGCCTTCCAGCTTAAGGCATTGGCAACGACATTTGTCTTCCCTTGCTTGTACTCCAATTTGTAGTTGAACTCCGCCAAGAAGTCTTGCCACCTAGCATGTTTGAGTGACAACTTCTGCTGGGACTGAAAGTAGCTTGTGGCAACATTGTCAGTCTTGACCACGAACTGAGAACCAAGTAAGTAGTGCCTCCATGTCCGCAAGCAGTGCACTACGACTGTCATCTCCTTCTCTTGAACGGTATACCTCTGTTCGGTGTCATTGAGCTTTCAGCTCTCGAAAGCCAATGGGTGTCCATCCTGCATGAGTACACCACCAATAGCAAAATCTGATGCATCAGTGTGTACCTCAAAAGGTTTGCTAGGATAAGGAAGTCTCAGCACTGGTTCCTCCATAAATGCCCTCTTCAACTCGTCAAAGGCACGCTGGCAAAGTGGCGTCCACTGCCACGTCTTGTTCTTCTTCAGCAAATCCGTCAAGGGGGCGGCAATGGTTGAATATCCCTTGATGAACCTGCGATAGTAGTTGACCAATCCAAGGAAAGACTGCAACTCCGGTACCTTGGTTGGTGGTTCCCATTCTTGAATGGCTCGCACCTTGCCCTCCTCCATGAGCAATTGTCCACCCCATATCTTGTGACCAAGGAACTCTACCTCTTCTTTGACAAACGAGCACTTCTCCTTCTTCACATATAGCTTGTTCTCTCTTAGAACTTGGAACACCTTCTGCAAGTGCTTGAGGTGCTCCTCTAAGGAATTGATGTACACCACAATATCATCAACGTAAACCACAACAAATTTGTCCAAGAAAGGATGGAATACCTTATTCATAAGAGTACAAAGGGTTGTAGGGGCATTAGTCAGGCCGAACGGCATGACAAGGAACTCATAAGACCCATATCTTGTCACGCATGCAGTCTTCGGTTCATCTCCCGGTGTGATCCTCACTTGATAGTACCCTGAGCGCAAGTCAACTTGGAACGTGGGGGCAAATCAAAGAGGGACCAATCCAGAGATGTTGTGGGAGCGATGGAGAAACGGCTTTCAAAGATGGAGAATGTCTTAGTCGAGTTCGATCATCGACTTGAGGAGGATGTCCTTACGTAGGTAGGCTTCGAAGTTGTGGTGGAAGAGCTTCAAGGCCAATTTCAGGGAGCCCTCAACTCCGTGCTGGACACAATCAAGCTGGATGTCCAAACCAAACTAGATCATTTCATGGAGGAGCTTACTACACTTCGTGATGAAGTGAAGGATGTGAAGGGAGATTGGGCCTTTTGCAAGGAAGCTGTCTTGAACAAGACCAGGACTTCAAAGGAACCGAAGGTGTTAGATACTTTCAAGCCCAAATCCTTTAGTGGGAGGCATCCCAACTAAGATTGCAAACTAAGAACAACCAAAAAGAGATAAAGCTTGAAAAAACCAAGTCATTACAATACATATACAACTCAAACAAAAGAGAGGTGGAAAACTCTCACAAAAGGAGATGTGAAAAACTCTCACAAAAGGAAAGGTGAAAACTACACAGAAAACCCAAAGAGTCTCTGCGGGTTATTTCAAACGTAAAGAAACCACAAAAAGGATGGTGGTAGAGATCCGATCTTGAAACGCAGTAGAGTTCCAACGTCGAGATGCAGCCGCTTGTGATGGGTAGAGGAAAATCGTAACAAAAAGAAGACAAATCGGGGCAAGCTTCTGCTTCGAAAGTGGGGAAAGAGAGGAGAAGGGACGAAGGGAGAGGAGGAGAAGGGGAGAAGGGGGAAGGGGAGATGGGGAGATGGGAGGAATAGATGAGGGGAGAGTGGAGGAAGAACAGTGGCTTCCTCCCCTCTCAAAGTGAAAACGACTCTAGAGTGTTTTTTGGGAGAAAAGGGACTAGAGTTTTTTGCTTCACTTGATGTGGGTTGGTCTTCACTGACTATTAAGAATAATTAAAACACATTAAAAAAAAAAGTGAAATAAGTAGCCCTTCTGCTTCTTCATGTGATATAGTTAATTGTACTAAAATTTAGATGGGCTGAATTTTATTTTTAGAGTGCTGCTATTTCCATTCTTTTTTTTCCCACTCACCTTATCTTCAAAATTTTAAAGACAAATTTATCCCTTTGTAAAATGACTTCCAAGGACCATTCTCAAAACTTAACATGTGTCTATTGCTATAACCATAGTTAAATTTTACTTTTAAATCATTTCAAGAATTTTAAACCCAAAAATAAAGTAAAATAATATAAAGAAATAACATTTTTTTAAATAAAAACTATCTCCCTCCCTCATCTCCTAGCCCAACTTACCCCAGCCCCAATCACCATCTCCGCTAATCCCTCCCCGTCCAACCATCACCTCCAAACCCAACCCGATCACTGCTTATCTCTCTCCCTATCTTCGACGCAGCGCAACTCCACCCCCTTAGGAACCTTCTCGAGAACTTGGTCGCGTTAGGAAATTGGGCTACCAAGTTTTTGTTTTCGATGGGTTACAGCAAGAACATGAAATTGATTTCCTCCATATTACCGCATGGTTGGATCATTTAAATAATTATAAATAAAAAAGGAGATTGCTGCATGTGTTTCACAATCTGGATTCTAGACATTTTTGCCTTCCTTTAATTATCTGAAGTTGAGTCAATCTTTAGGATGAAGTTAGGTATTTTTTATTTACTTTATTTTAATTTAATTTACCGTCAAATGCGTATAAAGAAAGGGAATTGTGGAGGGTGAATGAGGTGGAGGAGGGAATAGTGGATGGGGTAGTGGTTGCTGAGAGGGGTATGGGTGAGTTAGGAAAGGAAGAGAGGAGATAGGGATTTAGGGTATTTTAAAGTTGTTAAAATACCATTAATAACATTAAAGGAGAGAGGAGATATATATTTAAAATGTTATTAAAGGGTATTTTAGGAATAATGGTGGATGGAAAAATAGGATAGAGGGTGAAAATAGCAGCACTATTTTTATTATTGTCGTCAGTCAATTGTCAAACCATTCAAGATAGATATAGAGAAAGAGATATACAGCTCAGATTCTCATAGTTTGTTCTTCATTGACTTAATTTTCACAATAACTGAACCCAAACCCACTTCTGTTTTGTTTCTTTTAAATTGTTTTTGGCTTTCCTCCTCCCGAGTCCAAGGGAATTCTTTGTTAGAAATATGCCCTAAAGCCAAACATGTGATGTGGCTTTTTGAATATTTCACCATCACTAATAGGCAAGATTGTTGTTTTCAACCATGATATTTGGTCTATTATCATCACAATAAAACGACAAGTCCTTGGGGATGCTATATTTTGGTCCGATTGTGTGGGTCGCTTTATCCGTCTCCGTGTGCGCTTTGACACCACTTTATCTTTTATTGGTCGAACATCGATCATCTTTTCGACGGTTGGGGAAAAGATGGTGGAGTTCAAATATGAGTATCTTCCTGATTACTGCTTTGCTTGCCGGCGACTAGGCCATTCCACCCATGTGTGCATAAAGAAATATGAAACTACGCATGGGCCTCTCACTTCGAGTTTGTGTGAACAATTTAGCTATGTATTTGCTTATTTGGAAGGTACTACTAATCCGCACTTGTTTCCCATTCTTTCAAGGGACATGGCAATTTTTCACAAGATGGTTCGGGTGCTTAGGGTAATCCTGATCATTCATGGCGTTCTCACTCCCATGATAAAGATAAGTTTACGGACTCTATCTCGCCTTCTACTTTATCTTGTTGTCATCGGGGTTTGGAGGCTATTGACTCTATCCGTCGACAGGTTGGTCTCACCGAGGATGACGCTCATCCCCCGGTACCACCTCTATCAATTCTATCTGTGTCGAAGTTGAGACCCCTTCCCATGGATATCCCTTCTGGGACAGTACCATCTCATGTCCCTCCTACACTGCTGGGGGATGTGCCTCTTTTACAGGTTGTAGGAGCATCATTTGACTCTGTTGTGTCACCTGGCGCGGGGGCCACCACTCGGGATTGTGTGAGCCTAGACCTTTCTCACCCTTTTGCTCTCATGCTTATCGTCCATTTCTCTACGAGTTTATTGAAGAAGAAGGGTCGGGGTCGACCCAAAAAAAGGGAGGAGAGTTCTCATAGTGCATCATGTAAAACAAGTGCTAAGAGAATGAGGTTGTATGAGGTAATTTATAGGTGCCTGTTGCAGGTTATGTTGGTCTTAAACGTTTCTGTCGTGATGCTCTTCTGATAAGGTCAAGGAGACTGCTCTTGTGAGGTCTCCTAGGGATTGACCTTAGTGTGCAATTGGAGTGTTCATGGGCTTGGCATCCGGCGAATGATCTTTTCATTGAAATCCTTATTTCAGGTTAAGTTGCTAGTGTGGGGTCTTGTTTGTGTGTTGATTATTAGTAAAGTTTTGTTCTTTTTAGTTTATATTTTGCTGTCCTTTTGTTTTGTCCCTGTTGTTTTGATCTCTTGCAGCTTTTCTCTGCTTTACGTGGACCGAAGAACTATGTTTAGTCATAGGAGGTTTTCTTTGCCAAGTTCTGAGTTGAAGTGGGATGCTTTTCAGGTGTCCTTTTTACTATTATTTTTGTGTGTCCCCCTCCGTGCTCTCTCCTAGTTTCTGTTCTTGGTATGCCTTGTAGTTTGTGTCGGTGTCAAAGGATTATGAGTTTGCTCATAGAAGGCTTCTTTTGACAGTTGGATGTTCTATGGTCCTCTCATGTGGGTCTACTGTGTTGGTCTCTAGTTAAGGTTCTATTTTCCTGATTTGTAATGGTCTTTTGTTGTTTTGCATTGCACTCTCTTGTTAGTCCACGACATATGTCACTCTTTCCTACCCTAGGGTTTGTCCCATGTGGTTTTCCTAGGAAGGTTTTTAATTAGGCTACTATTAGCGTGCGGTCTCTATATGCCTTTTTGGCATATGAATGAAATCTTCTTAACAAACACATTTTATGTAATTTAGTAGATAGGAGAACAAAAAACCGGGAAGGAACTTCCACTTTTGAAGTCCGATGTTTCAGTTTCAGCACAATAACAAGATTTCCCTAACCCTAAACATTTTTCCTTCCTCAAGGGAACCAGACCCCAACTCATGGATGCGAGTTTCATCCCTATACTCACCACCTGTTTCCTTCTCTCTTTCTCCTTCACCATTGTTATGGTTTTCTAGATACTCCCTCGTCGTGCCAGATGTAAAAGAAGATGTATTATCATTAGAGTTGCCAAGGAAGCTAATCAGCATGCCAAGGAGGCCAACATTCATGTTCAGGTTTTAATGAGGCTATTGTTAGCGTGCCAAGGTAGCTAAAATTCAACATGCCATGAGTTTTTAGTGACTTTAATGTTGATAAGTTGCAACCCAACTTCTTCACCGTTTCCACTCCTTTTCTCAATTCTTCTCACACAATCTCTCCTTTTTCTGGGTTACTTTTTCTTTTTAACATCTTACTCACATAATTGAAAAGAGATATATAAAGAGAAGTTTCAGATGGTTGATGAATGTAAGTTGAAAATTCAGTATAAGATCAGTGTTTCCTATAGTGAAGGCATAATTCAAGGTGTTTAACCACTTGCAAGGTCAAACTTAAGCCTTTTGATACTTCACTTTTTTAAGTACAACCATCAATTCTAAAAGCATTGATACTAAAACTTTTCGTATAATCAATCTCAAAAGCAAGTTTGAAAGAAAAATATTATTATCTTGTAATGTATACCATTATTGGACACGAGCATCGTCTCCCTACCGATCGGCAGAACGCATGACAATTGTGTAGGAGAATCTCGCGCAACACGTGAGTGCCCTTACCGATTGGCTGGGCACATGCCGATCGTGTAAAAGACTTTCTTGCGCGACACGTGCATCATCTCCCTACCGATTATCCGGACAAATGCCGATCATGTGGGAGACTCTTTCGCACAATATGCGAGTTGTCTCCCTACCCATCAGCAAGATGCATACCGATTGTGTAGGAGACTCTCGCGCGACATTCATGTAGGGGTTTTTTTTGTGTGGTCAAAACCACGTAGTTTGCTTACTGATTGGCAAGACGCATGTTGACCATGTAGGAGACTTTTTCACTCGATATTCGCGGTCTCCTTACAAATCAAAAGGACGCATGTCGATCGTGTAGGAGATTATTTAGCGCGATATGCACGTCGTCTCCGTACCAATTAGCAGGACGCATGTCGATCGTGTAGGAAAATCTGTCACGCAATAGACGTGTCATCTTTGTACTGATCCGCAGGACGCATGTCGATCGTGTAGGACACTTTATTACGCAACACGCTAGCCGTCTCCTTACTGATTGCCAAGAAGAATGCCGATTGTGTAGGAAAATCTCTCATGCGACACACGCCGCATCATCATCCTACTAATCCGCGAGACGCATGCCGATCGTGTAGAAGGCTCTCATGCATGTTGGTCGGCATGATGCATGCCGATCGTGTAGGATACTTTTTCGCACGATATACACGTCATTTCCCTACCTCACAAAATTACGGCATGTGTGTCACTCTTTCCTACCCTCAAGTTTCTCCCATGTGGTTTTCCTAGGAAAGTTTTAATTAGACTATTGTTAGTGTGTCGGTCTTTATATGCCTTTTTGCTTTATGAATGAAATCTTTTTCTAAGAACATTCTTTATGTGCTTTAGTAAATAGAAGTACCAAAGAAAAACCAGGAAGGAACTTCAGCGTTGGAAGTCCGATGTTTTAATTTCAGCACAGTAACAAGATTTCCCTAAACCCTAAACATTTTTCCTTTCTCAAGTGATCGAGACCCCAACTCTTGGATGCGAGTTTCATCTCTCCTCACCGCATGTTTCCTTCTCACCTTCTCCTTCACCATTGTTATGCTTTTTGGATACTCCCTCGTCGTGCCATATGTAAAAGAAGACGTATTATCACTGCCATTGCTAAGGAGGCTGATTAGCGTGCCAAGGAGGCCAAAATTCGCGTTCAAGTTTTAATAAGGCTACTATTAGCGTGTCAAGGTGTCCGAAATTCAACGTGCTAGGAGTTTTTAGTGACTTTTATGTTGATAAGTTGCACCCCAACTTCCTCACCCTTTCCACTCCTTTTCTCAATTTTTCTCACTCGATCTCTCACTTTTTCTGGATTACTTTTTCTTTTTAACATCTCACTCACATAATTGACAAGAGAGATAGAAAGAAAAGTTTCAAATGATTAATGAATATAAGTTGAAAATTCAATATAAGATCAGTATTTCCCATAGTGAAGGCTTAATTCAAGGTGTTTAACCACTTGTAAGGTCAGACTTAAGTCTATTGATACTAAACTTTTTAAGCATAATTATCAGTTCTTAAAGCTTCAATACTAAATTTTTTGATATAATCAATCCCAAAAGCAAGTTTGAAAGAAAAATATTATTATCTTGTAATGTATACCATTATTGGCCACGAGTGTCGTCTCCCTACTGATTGGTAGGATACATGCCAATCGTGTAGGTGACTCTCACGCAACATGTGAGCATCCTTACTGACTAGCAGGGTGCATGCCGATCGTGTAGGAGACTCTCGCGCGACATGTGCATAGCCTTCTTTTTTTGTCGACACGGGTGTAGTTTGCTTATCGATTGTTAGGACGCATGTCGACCATGTAAAAGACCTTTTCATGCGATATGTGCGTTGTCTCCCTACCAATCGGAATGACATGCCGATTGTGTAGAAGATTATTTCGCACGATATGCACGTCATCCCTACTGACTTGCAGGAAGCATGTCGATTGTGTAGGAAAATCTCTCGTGCAACACACGCATATCCCTACTAATCAGCTAGACGCAAATCGATCATGTAGGAGACTCTTGCGCGTGTTGGTCAGCAGGATGCACACCAATCATGTAGGAAACTCTTTTTAGCGACATACACGTTATCTCCTTATTGATCACAAGACGAATGTTGATCTTGTAGGAGACTCTTTCAGGGATATAACCGTTGTCTCCCTAAGAGACTCGAACAACACGTGAGTCATTTCATCGATCGGGCGGATGCATGCCGATTTTGTAAAAGACTCAATTATGTGACACTCGCATCATCTTTCTACCGATCGGCCGAATGCATGCAAATCATGTAAGAGACTAGTGCATGTAAGTCTGAATGACACATGCCAATCGTGTAGGAGACTGTCTCGCACAACAAAAGCGTTGCATCCCTTTTGATTAGCAAGACGCATGTCGATCGCATAGGAGACTCTTTCGCTCGACATACACATCATCCCCTTATCGATCGGCAGAACACATGTCGATCGTGTAGGAGACTCTTAGTTCCCAGTTCCATTCTTGCCGAAGCGACTTCTAGATTGAAGAACTTGTGGACTTGGAGACTTCCTCCGATATGCCAAACTACTCGATATGACTATTCGAAATTTCACAAGTTCGAACCCATAAGTCACTTCTTGATCGACAACTTAGCGGACTACCGTTTGTACTGTAATCAACCGAGCACATTCGACACTGGGGGACTAATACGTAGACACACCCACAGACCACCGACGAGAGGACACTTTTAGAAAACCTCTAAATATTGATGATATCATCATTCACAAGTATTGAAGAGACATATTTCTTCCATGCTGCAACAACATGCCGAAGCCAAAGACTGCAGAACCTAAACCTTGGGACAAGTGTCATTACCACCGTGATTTGCCTAAAGTCCCACATTGAAACTTTGGGCAAACATCCACTTCATTTCCTCTATAAAAGAGGAATAGTGCCTAGGTAAAAATGTAACTACTTTTCACCCTTATTGTTACCCTCACAAAATTACTGCATACCTTACACTTGATGACTTAAGCTTTGAAGAGACTTCGGTCCGTACCACATCGGTGCCCGAAGCTTGATGACTGCTTCCTTAACTTCCTTTTCGAATGTTGATCTAACTGGTGAAGGTCTCCTTGCCAAAGGTCTTCGATGTCCACTTAACTTGCTGAAGGTTCACACCTTCCAAACCTTATTGAAGACTTCGCACTTCTTCATTTTACGTCAAATCCAGTTTTGGACATCAACATATGTGATGAAGAAATTGTGGTAAATTGCAGCTCTCTATGGTTACTGAGGAAATAGATGAGTTGAGAAATGCCGATGAGCTAGGAGATGAAACATTCCATCAAACTTTTCTTCAAGTGAATTTTTTTCTTTAATATTTCTAATTTATGAAATCTATCCTTAAGTACATTGTTGGTTTCACTTGCAAATTACAAAGAGCCACTTGCATTATGATTATGTAATTTTATTATTTTTTGCTTCTACATCTAGGTAATGGTGATTTCTCTACTGCAATTAATGAACTTTTACAAATGATGAATATTCTTACGGTTGATAATGAAGCAAAACAAACTATAGAGGCATTACAAACTGAGTTACTGAAGACAAAGGAGAAGTTACAGGCTGTTGAAGAACTGAGTAGTCAGTCATGTAAGAAGCAATGATATTCATGTTTTCTACATAGTTATCTTTTAATTTTCAAAGTCAGATGTTTAATTGTTTTTAGTCATGTGATTCATCTTCTACAGATACAGTCATACCATGGTGCTCTTGTAGCCGTAATTCGGAGTGCAAGACAAACAAATGCAGTTGTCATAAAACATGTATTATTTGTCGGACAATGTGCCTTAATAGAGAGACTTAGGGGGGTGTATGCAATGACTCTTAGACTTCACAAATTTTTATTGGCTCTTGTAGAGTTAATGATAGACTTTCATAAACATTTTTCATATATGTTTAGTGACTTTTATGTTCATAAGTTGCACCCCAACTTCCTCACCCTTTCCACTCATTTTCTCAATTCTTCTCACATGATCTCTCACTTTTTCTGGGTTACTTTTTCTTTTTAACATCGGTGGGTAGCATTATTTCCATCCATAGTTTCTATGTTTCCACTGCCCATATCTATTCTCCTTCCTTTTTCTTTTCTATTTCTACCATGGTAGTCTTGACAATTTCAAGTTTCTTTATCTTTTTAGTAAGTTTCAAAAAATATCAAATTGTAATTATTTTCTGCCAAATAAAATATTTTTTTCCCCTTTTTTTTTTCTCTTTTTGAACTCTAATTTTGAGTCCTAAAAAAAAGGGAAATTAATGATTGGCATGCCAATGTCACCTATTTTGACATGGCAAAATTGAATGAGAGGTTTCGCTCCTTTTATTTTTATTTTGACTAGTCTCTCCGCATGCACTTCCGATCGTGCAAGTGACCTTTTTTCACGGGCAAGACGCGAGACTTACAAAGATATATATATATATATATATATATATATATATATATATATATTTTTTTTTTTTTGCAATTGTCTTTTGCTAGATGCCCGTTTCAACAATTTCTTGATTTTTATTTCACGTATTAAATGTAAAAGAAGAAAAAGAAATTGTTGAGACGGTTATCTAGTCTCACGCAACACGCTCGTCATAAAACACGTATTATTTGTCGGACAATGTGCCTCAATAGGGAGACTTAGGGGTTGTATGCAATAACTCGTAGACTTCACAAATTTTTATTGGCTCTTGTAGAGTTAATGACAGACTTTCATAAACATTTTTCATATAGTTTTTAGTGACTTTTATGTTCATAAGTTGCACCCCAACTTCATCACCCTTTCCACTCCTTTTCTCAATTATTCTCACACGATCTCTCACTTTTTATGGTTACTTTTTCTTTTTAACATCGGTGGGCAGTGTTATTTCCATCCATAGTTTCTATGTTTCCACTATCCATATATATTCTCCTTCCTTTTTCTTTTCTATTTCTACCATGGTAGTCTTGACAATTTCAAATTTCTTTATCTTTTTAGTAAGTTTCAAAAATATCAAATTGTAATTATTTTCTACCAAATAAAATAATTTTTCCCTTTTTTTTTCCTTCTTTTTGAACTCTAATTTGAGTCCTTAAAAAAAGGCAAAATTAATGATTTGTTTGCCAATGTTCACCTAATTTGACATGGCAAAATTGAATGAAAGATTTTGCTCTTTTTATTTTTATTTTGACTAGTCTCTCCGCATGCACTTCCGATCGTGCGAGCGACCTTTTTTTATCACGCGTGGTACGCGAGACTTACAAAGATATATATATATATATATATATATATATATATATTGCAATTGTATTTTGCTAGATGCCCGTTTCAACAATTTCTTGATTTTAATTGCAGTATTAAATATAAAGGAAATTGTTGAGACGGTTATCTAGCAAAATACAATTGCAAAAAAAAAAAAACATTTGCAAGTCGAGTGATTAAAAAAGCCTCTTGCACGCTCAAAAAGGCTAGTCTATTAATATTCTGGTAGAAGCTAAGGCGATTCATTTTCAATAGCATAATGAAATGCAAAAACATTGTAGTGAATGATGAAAATATTTTAGGTCTAAAGAGCCTTAAACAAGGTCTCCTCTAAAATGCGTGAGACTCCATAATTATTTACTTTTTATTTTGCAATTTTATTTGTGGCAAAATTATTTTGTTTCTTTTTAAAGGTTTTAAGAGGCCTTTGCAACATGTTCTCTCTATCATGTTATGCTGAACATTGTATGTTGTTATTATTGTGTATAAGCCAATACATTTTTAAGTTCTCAAACTAAGTGCTGATATTCTTTAAGTTACCAACATTGATGAGCAATGATAAAAAACATGTACTAATTTTTTTTTTTGTGTATTCTATGAATCATTTTAATTCAGAAACTCCGACAAAAACAATATTGAATCAGCACATATTCATCCTCAGGAAACCACTACTGCTAATGCATAAATAATATTAGAATTCTTTAACTAGTTCTTAGTGGTGGATTCAGGAATCTTACATCAAAGGGTCATAGCGTAAAACTTCCAAAAAAAATTGAGGATGAAAAAAACATTGAAAATGAAATGATAGCACTGTCATTCATGTCAAAAACAATATTACAAGCTACAATTGTCCACGATTTATGCTTTCATATTTTGAAAACGTAGCATTATAGCTTCATTTTCAATACAAGAGAAAACATCTCTCTCAATGTAAACCAACAAGCTATCATTCAACCATCGATCTTCCATTTTGTTCCGAAGTGGACCCTTAATAATATTCACGATGAAAAATGTTATCTCCACTGAAGCTGTTGCAATCGGTAAAACTAAAGCCAATGTAATAAGCAAGTACACATAATTGAATGCTAGATGCATCCTTGTCTCCATCATTTTTTTTTGCAAGATCATTAATCCCTTGCAAGTGACAAAAATCACTACTTGAACACTCATGATGAATATAAAGCTCAAGTTGATCTTGAAGTGCCAAAAGTATTGAAGAATATAAGTCCCACATCGGAAACTTGACTAAATAAAATACAAGATATAATGAATGGTTCTACTACTAATATAACCGAGGCCTTTTGTGATAAAACCCCACATCTATTAGGCTTCGTAGGTGTTTAAGTTGGGGACAATATCGGTGTTGTTAGTAGTGGGCCGCTAGCCCGTCTCTCTGAATTTAACATGGTATCAGACGGAGTTGATTGGTAATTTGAATTGGGCCTTTACCCTTACCTAATATGTGATGCTCGTGTTGGGCAGAATGTTTATCAATATCCCTTACCCAATATGCGGTGTTCACGTGTTGGGCTTGAATATTTGACTCCGATATTGACTTGGCTTCACGTGTAGCCCATTATGTGGTGGTCCCACACGAGAGGACGTGTTGAAGAATATAAGCCCCACATTGGAAACTTGACTAAATAAAATACAAGATATAATGAATGGTTCTTCTACTACTCTTAATATATGATACTTATGCATCTGATTAACATAAAACAATAATTGAATTTTTTTATTTTATATTGTGTTTATTTTCTTAAATGTGTATTTTTATAAATCTGATTCTTAAAAGTTATTGTGGTCCAATCAGATGAATCTTAATTTTGCAGAATTGATTTTGATCTATTCGAGATGGGAAGAAAAGAACATAGACATGCTGAGTAAATTGATATATATATATATATATATATAGAGAGAGAGATAAACACGAACAAGTAGTCAATGAAATCGAAAGAGAAAACCTAAACCAACAGATAGATGAGCAACGCAGAAAGTACTCAGCACAGAACTCCCTCTCCAATGAAGAAAAATCACACTAAAATTAAGGGCTTGTTTGGTATTGGATTTGAATTCAATTTTATAAACTCAAAAATAAATTTTAAATTCAAAATTCAGAATTAGAAAAATCCGTTTGATAGGCCCATTTTTAAAAAACCAAACCTCTAAAAAACTTTTAAACACCAACAAATTAAAAAACAGAAAAAGTCGGTTTTTTTAGAATTTTTTTTCTACTCGTCTCATCTCTCAGCGACGCTTGCTCTGAGCTCCTTCTGGTCGAGCTCAAGATTCAAGCCTCCATGGCAGAAGTTTGAAGCTTTCTTGCTCCCTTTCTCTCCATCTCTCTCTCATCAGTAACTTTAAGGGCTGGGCATCTGAGGACCGCCCTCGCTGCCTCCTCTCGTCTCTGCGATTCCGTCAGTCGAAGTCTCGACGTCACACGCCACCGCACAGGCGCACACCATTGGCTCGCCGTGAGCTGGAGTTGCACATCTCCGATGTCTGCAATCGGGTAATTTTGAGTTCCCTTTTTGTCCTTGTTACCGAAGATTAGGGATTAATTTTCATTTGGGTTATGTTTGATTTATTATTTATATCTAATTCGATTTAATTTATGTGAATTCTTTTGTGTAATCTAAACTGTAATTTTTTACAAAAGCATGAACAGATAAAGGGTTTTGGAATGGTACCTCTGAAATTTCTTGATACGTTGCCTTTGTGATGAATATGAAGCCCTAGTGAATCAACAGATAGCAAGACATTAGAACTCTGGCATGTGAAAAAGGGTTTTGGAAATAAAAGAAGAGTGCCCATAAATATTGTGGTAGATAACATGATACCTCTTATTTATCTCTTTTAAGGTTGATTAGATTTCCTTTTTTGTCGTCTTCTTTATACTTTGTCACGAGTTTCTTGTTCTTCAGTTAAAACCTTCTTTTTGAACTGTCAGTCAAACTAATGCCAGATACATTTTAACGGCTCTAAACTTGCCTGCATTATTTAGATGCTCATTCTCCAACTTGGACCATTGGAACAAATTGTTCATTAGATTAGAGCTATTGAACTTGAAATGAAAAGGGTATATCTAACTTGAGTTTCATGTCAGTGTCTGCTTCTATAGGGCTGCACATGTAGACTGATAGAATCATTGGGATTTGGGGATTTGAGTAAAAGTTCCACATCCCTCTTATGATAACTTCAAGGGCTGCTAAAAATAAAAACACCCCAGTTACTCTGTATTCCACATTTCCAATATGTCTCGGAGGATATGTGATATGTAGGAGTTCAAATAAATCTAACGTTAATGTCTTTTTTCTTAATCTATTATGCAGCACCTTGATGAGAACAAATACTTGATTATGGAAATATTGGATAATCAAAACCTTGGAAAACTTGCTAAGTGTGCCCAGTAACTCCTCTCTCTCGCTCTCTCTCTCTCTCTCTCTCTCTCAAACACACATGTTTTATGTGTCTGTATTGTTTCTAATCTTGATTATGAGTAATCTTATGTGGACACTGAAATATGCATTTATGAGTATTTTTGTCTTGGATATAAGTGCAGTGATTTTTTTCATCTGTATAAGTTTCTTCTTGGTATTCTATTAATTTTACGACCATCAGTGTAATGGTTCATTTCTATTTTCTGTTTTTGGCTTTAGAAAACAATACTCTTGATTTTGGCTCCTAAAAGCATTATGAACTTAAAACTTGGACTATGGTGGCTTTTGTTGTCTGAATTGGCCTTATGCTTGCCATGTGTTTATTGTGATGTCTGAATTGGTCTTATGCTTTCCATGTGTTAATTTTACAGAAAAACTTAAACGTAAGAGTGAAAAGGAAGTGTCCTCTCCATATAGAGAATTGAGCTCTATTGAAGATTGTATGGAAATATTGGAGGCCATGGAGTGAGATGATGCTTATGTGAAAGCTTTGGATAAGTATAAGTTTACTAGTTCGGATTGGAGGAGAATGTTTGTGAAGATGTCGGATTCAAGTAGAAGAGTGGCGCAATAGCCTAAAGTGAATGAGAGTGTGAATGAATAGTCTTCGAATTTATTTACTCAATAATATTTTAATTTAATATGTATTATTTAGTTCTCGAAGATCAATTGAGCTCGGCGATCATTTATGTATGGTATTAAAACATGGATGTTAAAATAGTGTGTCTAATATAATTTTAATAATTTTTATCAATATCTTATTGAAAAAAAATTGTTTTCAATAATTCAACCAAACAAGTCTTCAAATTTTTAAGATTTAGAAACAGTTTTCAAGTTGTTTACCAAACAAGTTTTTGAATCTTAAAAAATGGATTTGAGAACTCCTTGTTTTTAAGAAAAATCAAAGTTTTTGAGTTTCATACTTGAATAGGATACCAAACGCCCCCAAATGTTCTTGAAATGTTTTTACAGAGAAGTTTGGAAATAATTTCGTTATAGTACCTTTTCCAATCAGTTTAAAACCAAATGAAAGCAACTTTCAGTGTTTTTCCTGACCAAAAAAAAAATACTTTCAATTTTTCATTTTTCCCTAGATTGTAAAATAGTTTTTCTGTAAAATGTAATATACCTTGTGTTCTGCTTGGTTCAGGATATGAGTATGGATACAGAGTATGGCAATTTGACCAGAATGTCTGTTCCGTCAAATTCCCAATATGCGTTGCAGTTCCTATTATGATCGCAACTGTTATGAAGTATTATACCTTCATATTTGGAGAATATACTTCTAAAATGTTATAAAGGATGCTTCTTTATTTTGTGAACAGTTGTCATGTATTGCCATATAAACTATCAGCTGAGGTCCGTTGGGTAACATTTTTTTTTTTGAGGATCTTTTCTATTTAGAGGAGCGATAAAGATACTATACTCTCACACACTACACAGATGCTAGGACTCGAACCCAGGACCTTGTCTGATGGAGTAAATACTCCAAACCACTACACTAGTAGGTCTTTTGCGCATTTAGTTTTTAGTTTTTATTTTCAAAGAGGGAGAAATGAGAGGATAGTGAGAAATAGAGGTGATATACGTGTGCGATGGAGAGTAAAATGTGGAAATTATAAATGATATATGTATGGGATGGAGAATAAAAAATATGGTCGTTAAGAGCATGACGGTGAAGTGTATAAGGGGGTGTATATCACATTTACACCTTATTTGGCCGGAAACGCATGCAATGGTTAGGTGTATATGGATGTAAAAATACATTTGAGTGGCGGAGATGCAAAAAATGGATGTTTACATCTCTTTTTACATCTTCAAAATGGGTCCCAGGGAGAAAAGTAGGAGAGAGAAGAAAGTATGAGAGAAAATAATTTTTCTTGTTGGTGGGCCCCTTTGCATGTGGGAGTGATGTGCTTGTAGCCGTTGGATTTGTCAAATATGAATATACATCCTTGAATTTACATCTTCCTCATTGGAACAAAAATCACATTTACACTCCCCGGAAGTGTAAAGGGGATGTAAAAGTGACTTTACACCCCCCCACTGGTGATGCTCTAACAAGCCTAAAAGCACGAGTAAACGGCAAAAGGAATAAATCTCGCCGTTCGTGCAATTTTGTAACTTCATTAGGTAATACTTAAATGTTTCAAAACGGGTAATTATAATACTCACGCAACTGGTCCACCTCAATTTTGGTGGGAGTGTCACGGAAGGCATATTCTTTAACAAATATGGATGAGCAAAGAAACTTGATGTAATAAGTGTTAGATTTAATTATATATGGATTGTGTGCCTCTTCAAGTTTTGCCAGCTCTCCATTTGAATGTTTTTAGGTGGTGGAGTTGCAAGAGGCTTTTCTTTATAGTATGTTTCTTCTTACCTTTTTAAAAAAATTAAGCAAAGGACCCATTAGTGTAGTGGTTTGGAGTAATTGCTCCACCAAACAAGATCCTAGGTTCGAGTCCTAGCATCCGTGTTGTGTGTGTGAGTTTAGTATATTATCGCTCATTTCAATAGAAAAAGTCATAAAATAAAAATTAAAAAGAAATTGTATTAATTTGTTAATACCATGTAGATAGTTAACTTGAAAGTTAAAACAATGTAGTGCTTTTCTCCATCAAAAGAATCCGAAGTCAAACATACAACAAGATTAGTGCCAATGGGTCTAGGCAAGTGAAAAAATGCCTTGATTTGCAGACCAGTAGTCTCGAGTTTAGACCCCAATGATATATATCTTGGTAGTGTGTGTGAGAAAACCTCCCTCAATTTTCTAACTTTGACAAAAAAAAAGTATTAAGCAATATTATTTTTTGTATAGGTAAGCAGGCAATGTTATATTTCCACAATACTCATGATTAAACCTCTCCCTTCTCCCATACTTAACCAACTAACACCAACACCAAACACCAAACTCCTCCTTTATTGGTCTTTAGCCTCTCTGGCCTCCCCTTAAAGAAACAGAAAAGCCAATGGCAATCATAGTAAAACAATAAAGCAGCAAAGCTAATGGAAGTGGGTGGTGTGGTGGTCCTCCCCTTATTAAATATCACCTTGCCCTCCATTTCTATTCAAAATTCAAACTCAACCCAGCTCCCAGATCCCTAGCCTCCCTCTTCCTTCCTACTTCTCTTCTCTTTTCTCTAATTGCTCCACTTAACATTTTTTAACAGAGAAGTTTATAACTGAGAAAGAGACACAGCCGAGAGGCTTGTGTCAATGGAAGTGGACAGAGAAGAGAGAAGGGTAATTTGGTAATTGAGAGCAGAGGGTGAGTGAAGCAAAGAAAATGAGCACAGCTAGATTCATCAAGTGTGTCACTGTTGGAGATGGAGCTGTTGGGAAGACATGCATGCTAATCTCTTACACCAGCAATACCTTCCCCACTGTAAGATTAAGCATGAATATATGCTAATCAATGTTTCATGGTTATTTATTTAAATTGTGATCTTTCCCATTTTTTTAATTTTAATTTTTAATTTATTTTATAGGATTATGTGCCTACAGTGTTTGACAACTTTAGCGCTAATGTGGTGGTGGATGGCAGCACAGTTAACCTTGGATTATGGGACACTGCAGGTAATTAAGTAATTGCTTTGCTTCTGTATGTGGGTGCTTTGTTCTTGAATTACTTGCTACTGTGGTGAAGACATTATCAAGGTCATATGTACTTGTTGAAGTACTGACCTAAACTACAAAGAAAAAAAGGACTAAGAATAAATTTCAATTGAGTTGCTGCAATGAATCATGCTAGATGCTCTTTCTGATTTCATAGAAATTATAACAATGCATCCAATATTTATTGGGGGATGGGGAAATCAAAGACACGACCTCGGTTGTACGAGTGATTGTTGTTCACTACTTGAACTACAAACTCCTTCCCATAAGGATAGAGATTACAATGTTCTTTGTTCATATGCTTTGGCAGTTTCTGGCTCTGTCAATCACTATCTGGATTATTGAACATGTGGATTTTGCATAAATTAAGTGGTTTTTGATAACCTAACTGCTAACAAAAAGAAAAGAAAGAAAACAAAAAGAGAGATTGTTTTGTTTGAACATCTGATTTATTGAACCCGTCAATTTTGCATAAAATGATATGGTTAGTTTGACAAACTGACTAGAATACATCTGCAAAAGAGATTACTTGTATTTGCAATATGCACCTGCTTATTGTATGTGCTCTTCGGAATTCAGGACAGGAAGATTACAACAGGCTGAGGCCTCTGAGCTATAGAGGTGCTGATGTGTTCTTGCTGGCCTTCTCTCTCATCAGCAAAGCCAGCTACGAAAACATTGCCAAGAAGGTTTGTTAAACATTTCAATATTTTTATTTATTCTTTTACTTGTATTTTTGTACTCACAGCTGTCAGAATCTAATATGCACATCAACTTTTATTGTTTGACACCCAGTGGATACCTGAGCTGAGGCATTATGCTCCAACAGTCCCCATTGTGCTTGTGGGAACCAAACTTGGTATGTGTTATTTATAGTAGATAAAAGTCATAAAAACCACAAAATGTGCGTATAATATATATGTGTGCGTGTGTGTGCGCTCATGTGCACGCGTTTCTGTGTTTTTAGTTGCTTGTGTGTGAGCACTAGAATTTGATCTTGATGTAATTCTGATAGTAATTGGCTGCAGATTTGCGGGAGGACAAAGAGTATTTGATTGATCATCCTGGTGCAACACCAATATCAATTGCACAGGCAAGTTACTTACACAATAGAGGGCATAGGAGTTGCTTGTCTGTCCTCTTTATCTTGCTTTCTAACAGACTACTTCCTACTGTCAATTCTTAAACTATGAAATGTTGTTCAATCTTCTTGAGCAGGGTGAAGAGCTGAAGAAGGCAATTGGTGCTGCTGTTTATATAGAGTGCAGCTCCAAGACTCAGCAGGTTTGCTTAATTTCCTAGTGCTTATTATTAAATATAACACTCTAATTAGCTCATTATTTGAATTTGATCTGATCTTTAAAACTCCTACTAGGATTACACAGAAAACTCAAATTATAACTAGAACCTTGATCTGATGTACCTATTTAGAATGCTGCTACATTTTCTCAGTTCTTATGAAAACTCCTTTTCTCCAAGAGTTTTTTTAAATGTAGGGAATCCCTTTCATGTCCAAAGTCATGGAAACAGACTGTAAAAGGCCAAAAGTTCTCTCTGCCTACAACTTTAACTGTGATTTAAAAGTATTGTTTCCCTTTACTCTGTTTACAAATGATTAACCAGGCTTTATAGATAGTGTAGTTAATCAATAATCATTACACTAATTAAGAATGTCAAGGCTGCGATCAAGTGCTCAAACTTACTGTTCTCTGGCTTGAACTTTAGAATGTGAAGGCTGTGTTTGATGCTGCCATCAAAGTTGTTCTGCAACCCCCTAAACCAAAGAAACGGCGACGGAAGGCGAGGCATTGTGTGTTTCTCTAAATTTCCATGTTACTTTTCTCTCTTGCAACAGCCACAGTTCCTCTTCTAAGTCCTCATTTTCCATTTATGCCAGTACTCTTGGCATTTGTTGTTTTTCATTTTCTGCTTGTATTTTCCCTTATGTAATATTATTGTGTTCCATACTTCTTGTGGACTATAAAGAAGGCAAATATGTTGTAATCTCGGTGCTCAAACAAAGCAAGATAGCACTGGACTGAGGCAGATAGTGGTCTGTATGCCCTATATACCATACAGAATTTTTTTAATTTTTTTCCCAACTGTGAAGGCCACACGAAGCCCACCTTACTATCCCTTTCTCTTTCTTGTCTACTAGCCTCTCTCCCAGTGCGTGAAGCCTTCTTTTTCTTTAATCAAATAGTGACTTGTCTTGAGTAAAGTATTAAAACAAACATTTTTGAAACAAAACAGTAAGACAAATGAGAAGAATTGTACGGTTAAGATGAAGAGCGGAATACAGAAATTATATAAGAAAACTAGACAGAGCCTTAACCCACTGGCCACAACAAAGCAAAGATTATTTGAGTTTTGATTGGACGGGGGAAAGTAATAGAGAACCTCAATCCCTCCCTTATCCCTTTGTAGTTTAGACTATTACTTGTATTTATTAAAAAAAAATACAGAAAAAGAATAAGTGGCTATGTGGTTTTGTGCTATAACTCGAAAGAATGTGAAGCTAATACGGTTGGGGGATTCTTAATTTTTTTGTTAACTTTGTTTAATTTTTAACATATTAGTTTTTACTCTTTTGTTCTTTTTAAAAGAAGTTTTTAAAAAAAAATTCTTTGCCAACCAGGTCTAACCTAGTAGAAAAGGGACTTCACTTGCATATCATTGGTTTCATGTTCGAACCCCTATGATGGCACCTTAACAATGTATGTGTCTGTGAAAAATCTCCTCCCCATTATCACTTTTCTTTTTGTTGCCAAAGTTAGAAAGAGGGAGGGGGAAATTCACTCACACATGTACCATGAGGGCTTGAATCCAAGATCACTTGGGAGCACACCAAACACCTAAATCCAATCCAACTAACACCTCATTGGTTAAAAGAAGATTTTTGAGTTAATAAGTTTTGTAAGAGATACATTTTGGGTTTGAAAATATATCCAAAAGTTGGTTTTTTATTTAAATTTTTAGAAAATGTCACCTAAGCTTGGATTCTGAGCCTCTATATTTACACACAATGTATTTATCCACATTTCGCAACATCTAAGTCATTCCAATAAGGAGCTTTGGTTTAAACTCAATAAATACTTTAATAATGTGAAAGATAATAACATAATTAGATAAGGTCAGTAACTAAAATATATCATCCAATTTTACAATAATGCATTAAAAAAAATCCTAAAATTACACACATTTCCAATCCTTCAATATTTTAACAAATTCATTTAAAGTCAATCGCCTTATTCCACACACCCTTGAGAAAGGATTGACCCAAAGGTTGAGACGCACTTTGATTGGTGGTGCGAAAACCAAGTATCAACAGATAACAAAACCCAAACAAGCCCCTAATTTAAGCTGAGAACACCAAATTACTTAAAAACCCTTAATTAAAACCAAGCCCCTAATTAATAACCATAATTTAACAAGCCAGCACCATTTTCAAACCTGTAATTAACTTAGACCAACCCCTAAATTCAAAGCCCTAATCTACTACCAAACTTATTAGAAAACTTGAATTAATAACCTTATTAAAGCCAACGGGGTCTAAACTAATGGAAAAGTGCTTTAACTTGCAGACTGGCTAAAAAAACTTCAATCTCCATGGCACCAGTGTGTGTGTGAGAAACCCCCTCCCCTTGTAATTTTATCGCTTGTACTAAAAAATAAAAACCCCTAATACTTTATAATCAAGACCTTAGAGCATGTACAATCATACTCTCTATTTTTTAGTTAAAATTTAGCTAAAAACATATAAAAACTATTTTAGGAGATCTCTATAAAATTTTAACTCCAATCATACTCTCTAGTTTTGAGAGTCATAAATGCTATAACTCTTTTTTAATTGGTCCATCTCTATAAAAAAATATATAAAAAATAGTTAGCATTAATTAAAGGTTTAAAATACTCATAAAATAAAGCAGCATTAAATTATAGGGAGCCACTAAAATTTGTCCAAATGGTTGGAGTTGTATTTTTCCAATAACTCCCTAAAATTTGTCTAAGGAGGTGGTTTAGGGAGCCCATTGTAGATGCTCTTACATTCAAAACCCTAATATAAATATATTTAAAAAAAAACCAAATTCAAAACTAGCAGAAACCCCAATCAGCACCCTTAATCAATATCCAAAACTAATTTAAACATAATACCTAAAATTGCAAGCATACACAAAATGGCGCAAATGACATTTACCCACCGAGTGACGAGAGGACACAAAGGCAGGGGCAATCTCGTGGAGAGTGGAGGGATTGATGGTTGTTATGTGGAAGAGAAAGGTGCTTCAATCAAATAATAGAGATGGAGAAGATGGTTGATGAGGAGGAGAGAGCAGAGATGAGAGGGAATCAACATTTTGCAAGAGAGATGAAATGAGAGCTTGAAAGAGAGAGTTGATTGAATGGAAAAGAAAGAAGAGGCGACGCCGATATCTCC
Organism: Prunus padus; assembly: GCA_024362665.1. Taxonomy (NCBI): domain Eukaryota; kingdom Viridiplantae; phylum Streptophyta; class Magnoliopsida; order Rosales; family Rosaceae; genus Prunus; species Prunus padus. Next base: position 15,647,908 of record JANFAM010000010.1, on the reverse strand, counting down.
ATCAGCCTCGAGCGCTAGCGCAGCATCACCATTGCATCAAACGTCAGTGACTTTCGTACAGAAATGCAATGCAAAATGCAATCTAATCTGAAGACATGTTTTATTTTTCTTGGAAATATCTTAGGACTTGTTTGGTTTTGGTAGTATTGTCCACGATTTGCTAACACAACACGAATTCGTAAGAAAAATAAGAATTCAGGTTTGACTTAACGGGTTAGGTTGAAAACGGGTGGACCCTTTAGCTACCCGTTAAGCTAACAGGTCAATATCTTTCACGAATCACCCGTCAACCCGTTAAGGGCAAAGGTATTTTTATAAACTTTTATACCTTTCATTTTTCATTTTCATTTTTCTTACCTTTCTTCCATGCCTAACACACACACACACACACACACACACACACACACACACTCTCTCTCTCTCTCTCTCTCTCTCTCTCTCTCTCTCTCATACTTTGTTCCTCGTTTCCTCACAGATAGACAATCCCAAATAATTTTACTTGCAAAATAAAAGGCAAGGGTTGCATATGCATACATGTGGTGTGATTTCTTACAATTTCTCAGCAACCAAACACCCTACCAAACCCTTATAAATGAAAAAGAGGAAAAAATATTGAAATCAAACTTAAAAATTAAACACTTGAAAATACAAATTTTAAATCTAAAAGCCCAATTGCTATGAAATCAACAAGAATTCTATAATGAGGGCATTATGTATGGCCTTTAGGTGAGGCCATATCTCTTAACCGTTGGATTAAATTGGTTAGCCGTTAGATCAAATTGGTTAGCTTGATCCAACAGTTAAGAGATATGATCTCACCTAAGGGCCACATATAAGGAGAAAAACTTCCCTGGCATGAGGATGCCAGGGTAAGGATTCCAACTAAGTATCTCCTAACCAATTAGTTATCAATAGCTGTCACCACACTTTGAAAGAATTATTTTTTGGCCATGTCTGCTCCATCCTCCGCAAGTCCATCATTGCAACTCAAAACTCCTCTTCTTCTCTCTCATCTCTCACCGACTCTCTCTCTTTGTCTCTCATCTCACTCTCTCTTCCCCTGCAATTGAAATCCTCTCTCCTCATTCTCTCTCTCTCTCTCTCTCTCTCTCTCTATTTCTCTCTTCTCACTGGCTCTCTATCCTCCCTTTCTTTCTCTCTCTTCGCATCACAAATTCTAGAGGTTGACCTTCAGATATGACGTGACCACATGAAATTTGGACGTTGGCAAGGTCGTCGCCTCCATTGTTGCCGGTGTGAAGAGAGAGATATAGATGAGAGTGAGAGAGTCGGTGATGAGAGATGTTGACTACTATGAAGGAAGGACACAGGGAGGATGGAGGGTGGCGATATAAACGTTGCCACCGAGGCCAGCTGTTGAGGCGAAGGAGCAAGTCAGGAGAGAATGAACATTGACACCGAAGCTAGCGGCTGTGGTGGGGGAGCAGATCGGGAGAGAAAGGACTTAATGTTGGTTGAACCAATTTTTTTTTAAAGAGTTATTGCCAGCTGTCAAGAAATTACTAGTTGGGGATACTTAGTTAGAATTCTTACCCTAACATCCCTGTGCTAGGGAAGTTTTTCGCATATATAAGGTTGGGGATACTTAGTTGCACATATATAGATACGAATACATCGATAAGACAAATCTGCAAAAACTAGGATACGATGTATACAAAGACCGATATCGCAATTAAAATAATATATATTTTAGAAAATAATATAAATAAGTCAATAACGGGCCCAAAGAATTATCAAAAATTTTGAGCATCTGGGTTGGGCTTACTTATAATAACCCAATTTGGCTCTCATGCTTCTTATAGTGGGCTTTTTAGTGAAACAGACCTAGGCACTAGCCCATTGTGAAACTTACTGTCTCTTTCACTCAAAGCATGCAAGTAACACGATGCATATTGTAATTAGGGCACCAATATCATATTCTTCACGATTTAGACGCCTTTTTTCGCAGAGCAATTGCAACTGGAGATTCGTAGCAGCTACAAGCGCAACTTAGTTCTTTTCTTCTTTTTCTTTCTTCTCTACCTCTGAAACAAGTAAAAACTAGCCTTTGTCGAATCCAGAAGAAGAGGCTAAGTATATTGCAAAATAACCTCCGCCATATCCTTGACCGTATCGCTCATGTGTCCATGGCGTATCGAAGGCGTATTGGATGGTCAACATAACAGAAAAGTCCATGATACATTGTTTGCCGTATCCTCGGAGGCGTATCGATACATAGTTTCTTTATTTCTTGATTTGTAATATGACTTGAGCAATCCTTCATTTGTCTACTTGAGGAACCCCTCTTTTCCTCTAGCTGTCCACCATCAATGTTGGCCTTGGTGGCTAATTGAGCAGTTAAATATGCAATTCCCAAATCCTTTTCAACTAGCTTGTTTTGCATATCTTGAATCTGTTCCTTTAGACTTGATGTGCCAATGACCATGACTGACAATGACTCTGTCTCTTCATTTTTGTCTAGCCCTTGGAAGGCTTCAGTTGAGGCAACTGATTTATCCTGAGTCATAGGACCATTATAGATTTTTGACATAACTTGGGGTTTAAGGGGTGCCCCCTGTGATATGCTAGCTGTGAGTCTCATCGCTTGCTTAACTTGGCTAGAGACTCCAAATCTGCCCCTGTGACATGTGAATTTGAGATTTCACTTTTGGTCGGATGAACCTCTTATTCTTTTGTTTCACCTTCTTGGACTTGTCAAAAGCAATCATACTTGATTGCCCCCAGGGGTGGGATTTGTTATCTTGATCCCTTACTTGAGATTTAAGATTTGTGATAGTGATGTCTTCCTTGGCAAGTTGTGGAAGCATTGTAGTTGTTTGCCATGAGATTGAGCCTTCTGTTTTGTTGGAATGTCACATTCCTTGACAGAAGTCACCATCACAGATTCTTTGGTGGTTAAGGTGATTGGAATTGATCCAATCATAATCTGAGCATTGATGCAGGCTTTAGAAGCCATATATGATGTGGTCTTGATGACTCTGTGATTTGTGGATGTAGCCTTAGCAGCTACCAATAGGATGTCTTCAGCAACAACACAATTTCACTCTCGTCCCTGACAGACTTGAGTTTTATTAATTTAAGTACGGCCCATTCAAGACAATGTGTCTCTTAATTATAATCTATCATTAAAAAGAGAACACCCTTTGATTCCAACATGGATTAGACTTTAAATGGGGGGTTTGTGTGTTTGTTTAAGTTTACGGCTGCACTTAGGCTCAAGCCACTCGTAGTTCTTTGAAGAATTTGATTGGACTTTCAAGGAGTGAATGACCCATTGAAAGAATTTGTGGTGTGGGAAATATTTATGGATTTTGGATGAATGTGGTTGGACCAGGGATTCAATTTAATTTTGTGGTTGGAAAAGTGTTTGGGGGCGAATTTGGTTAAGGTAAACTAGGGATTCTGTTTGGACTTGCGGTTGTATCTGGATTGAATTTGCCTACGTACCCTTGATGGGATCAAACCGGATGTAGTTCGAAACTTTGGTTTGTAAGAATTTGGTTGGTGGAATCAGTGATTCAAATTTAGTTGGGATTGCATTTAGCGAGATACTAGATTGTCTACATATCCTTGGCGGAATCAAACTGGACGTAGTTTGAAACGAAAGTTTAATTTTCATGGTTTGTACCACTTGGGTTTCAATTTGATGATTTGGGATTTAATGGGCAATATGGATTTTAAACCCATTAATTCATAATTTGTGGACTTGAGATTTTGCACCAATTGTTCGCTAATTGGATTTCTTTAATGATAAGTCCATAGGGCTTAAGACTTGCTATAAATGAGCTCATTGTGTTTGAGAGATTTGAATTTGATCTCATTGAAATTTGTACGGGTAGATGACCCTTGAGAAAATTTGAAATGGTTTTGTATCATTTTTTTTTATTGCCAATGTCCGAGAAAAATTAATAAGCATTTTAATGGGCCCATTAATTTACGACAATTGATATTTGCATTTAAACCCAAATATGGCTTTGAGGATTTAAAATTGATCTATTAACCACATAATAGGCAATTTGGGCCTCTATAAATTTAATGGGTATTTATTTGGACCAACCATTAAACATTATGGGCTTTTGAGAATTAAGGAGCCCATATCGGGAGAGGATTGCATGTCCCCAAAATTGGTGTCTCCTTCTTATCTGCTTGACACATGTCTCCAAAATTATTTGTTCTTAATTTTCTTTTAAATGAGTTGACGCGTGTCAAACAAATAGAAAGAATACATGAAGGGGACAACAATTTTGGGGACATGCGATCCGCTACCATATCATATAGGCTTCCGCCAGCTACATGGGGCCTTACATTTGATAACCCTTTTCCCTTTTTTTCTCTACTTCCTATTTGTTTTGTTTTGTCTGTTTGCAAACAAACTCATCTTCGTCTGTTTTGTTTTGTCTGTTTGCAAACAAACTTATCAGAAAGCAAACTATTTTCCTCCTTTTTTTATTTTGCTTCTCTCTCTCTCCGTTGGTTTCTTTTCCTTCTTCCTTCTTTTCTTTTGCTTTTTTTTTGGTTCGTTTCTCCTTGCCTACATGGCCCAAAACATTCTTGCTGCCCCTTTGCTTTCTCATCAATACTCAGAGAACCCACTTCAACATTCAGAGAATACATCGACAAACTGGGGTTTGACTACCTGGGCATGCCGGTTCCTCGATGCTTACTTGGGATTTCTGGGTTCTTGGGGTATTTCGAAACGAAATACGGTGAAGGTAGTGAGTTCAAGACTTCGTGGCTGAGAAGTGGAAGGGACTGAAGGTGCGTCAAGATTTTGGTCTTTCACAGTCTTAATAGGAAGACTTGACTGTATTTTTGGATCCAAAGACCACTTTGAATTCTTTGCTCCCTTTTGGTCTCTTGGTGATTTGTCTTCTCTGCTTCTCTTTTATTTTGTTTGGGTCTTTGGTGAAGCAAGAACGTTGCTTTTGTACAGAAACCTCTTGAATGTCTCTGTCTTATATTTTGTTGTTACTCAAGAACACCTGCAAGATTTTCATGAGTATTGAACACCTACAAGGTGCTCATAGCACTTAATGCAGTGGGGTTCTTGCGGAAGCCCGTTGCATATTTTCACAATAGGAGGTCCTTGCGAGAGCTCCCTTTTGTGCAATTTCTTGCGATTTCGTTGACATCCATTACAGAAGAATTTTGACAGCAAGGAATTTTGGCAGCAAGGACTTGTATTGAGAGAATGACGTCTTTGTTTTTGGCAGAGAGGCTTTTGATAACAACACAGAGGCAGCCTTTTGGGAGTTTCTCTCTGTGCATAACAGATTTCAGCATTGTTGTTGATTGCTGAAGCAGACATGGAGCTTTGAACAAGGTCTGAACCTGAAACAAAATTTATTGAGATTTACCTTCTTAAAGAACAGCTTTCCAGAGTCAAATTCTTCTTGTTCCTTTGTGATTTTGCTCTTGCTTTTGCTTGCCTCAGACTTCTTGTTCTTCACTTGTTTTTAGCCTTGTCTGCAGCACTTGTCTTCTTTTGCTCTCTGCAGCACTTCATTCCTCTTGTTTCTCACCTCCGTTTATGCTTTTCTCCTCTGCCTCTTCCCTCCCCTTGGACGTTTATGTTTTTTTCTCAGCATATAGCAATTGACAGTTACAAGGCACGTTGTTGAGTATGATCTTGTGCTGAACGAAGTTGTGGGGGTGTGAGGATTAAGCATGATCTAAGCCCACCTCTTTTTTATGTATTATTTTACTTTTTATTTTCACGTTTTTATAGTGGGCTTCAGCAGGGGCATTTGAAATTTTATCTCTTACTTGCGGCACGTGAGATTTAAAGCAAGTGCCACAATTTTTTTGTTTAATTTGATCCCCTTCTATAAATGTTCTTTATAAAAATTAGGGTTTAACACCCCTTCTTCCATCTGAGTTTTTAGAAATGGCGGGGCTGGTGCTTCGCTCTCTCTGGTCCTCCACCCGCAACTCTTTCTCTTCCTCAGCTCCATCCATCGCTCCCAAACCGTACCTACTGCCCCCACGCGCCTCAGCACTCGCACGCGCCTTCTCGGCAGCCACTGCGGCCTCCGATGCTACTTCACCGAGCAGCGCGCTGAACCCAAGCTTGCTCCGCAACGTGGCGGTAATAGCTCATGTTGACCACGGCAAGACCACGCTCATGGACCGCCTCCTCCGCCAGTGCGGGGCCGACATCCCCCATGAACGCGCCATGGACTCCAACAGCCTGGAGCGGGAGCGCGGCATCACCATCGCCTCAAAGGTCAGTGACTTCCTACAGAAATGCAATGCAAATTGCAATCTAATCTGAAGGCGTGTTTTATTTTTCTTGGATGGATCCGAGGACGTGTTTGGTTGCTGGGAAAATGGAAAACAAGAGCCAAAGTTGAGATTTTGTATAGTACCTATATGTAACATTAAAAAATGGATAGGGTGAGAAACGTAGAATGCAACTATTGAATAAAGTCGGGAAACGTCTTTGTTTTTTAAAAATTTATTTGTTCTTTAATTTATTTATTTTTGTTCCAAGTTCTTTGTTTTTTACTTTGGTTGATTTTGGTTGTGATTAGGTGAATCTTGATTGAATTACCTTTTAACTGTATGTAGGTTACATCAATTCCGTGGAAGGAGTATGAGCTAAACATGGTTGATACGCCTGGACACGCAGATTTTGGTGGTGAAGTAAGTGACTGCAGCAGACATTCATTTAGACTTCTAGTTGAGAAAGTCGGAAACAAGTTTTAATTTTTTTCCTTTAATGGATGAAATTGGTTTTTGTTTAACTTATTTTTTTATGGATGGATTCATAGGTTGAGCGGGTTGTTGGTATGGTTGAGGGGGCAATTTTAGTTGTTGATGCTGGGGAAGGTCCGCTTGCGCAGACAAAGTTTGTACTTGCGAAAGCCTTAAAATATGGGCTGCGACCTATTCTTCTTCTAAACAAAGTAGATCGTCCCGCAGGTACTTATTCAAACTGGGTACATCTTTAATTTGCAAAATTGAAGTTATATAATTGCATGAATAATTTTAGAGTGGGGACATTGATAAAGGGAGGACATGAGCAGGTTGGATGGGTTAGGAGGCCTGCTTGCCAAATTACAAATTCATTTTGTTCAAGGAAGACTAAGGGGTCTATCTTTGTTAGTCCAAGTTATTATTGGGTTCTTTGGGTTTTTCTGATCGCCAAATCATTGTTTCACGGGTGAGTTGAGCAAAAAAATGACATTACAATTCTCAATAACTAATTTAATTTGAACAAATATAAGTGCTTAGTTATAATTTAACAATATTGACTTGGAAAGCATTTCGGTTATTGCTAATCTTCTTATTACAACTAAATGATTAAGTCAAAGAACAGTATATGGAAATTGTCAGTGACTTCTCATGTTGTAACTTCTACAATTTGGTACTAGAACTCATCCTAGAAATGGATTGGACAGTTGAAGACTTCAGACTCTGTTGAACTTTTAATTTGGGCTAAGAAATTATTTCCGTATTTGTTCAACTTATTAACTATACTTTCCCAGGTAGTTATTCAAACTTTGGGTTGTGTTTGAGTTGGTTGGGTTTGTCAAACCAAAGTGCTGATGCTTTGTTTGATAACACACAAAAGAATGATAGTCCACTTATGATATGTAAACACATATATGTGCGCAAGCAGACACATGTTAACTGTATAAGAAACGATGAGTTGTGTCAAGATGTTTTGGGTTGCTTCCTTGAAAGCATTCTGTTTGTGCATAATGTTTCTCTCTGTGTGATGTGTGTCTGAACTTAATTTGTCTTATGTTTTATTCGGCATCCTGTATAATTATTATTATCCCCTTTTACCATTTCACTTTACTCTTGCCATGCTTTGTAGGAAGCAGTTTTCATTAAAAAAAAAAACAGAAAAAAGAGGAAACAATTTTCATTTAAAAAAAGAACAGCTTCCATCCCTCAGATCATAACTGTTAAGCTGTATTTCCCATTTACTTGGGTTATTGCTAATGTTATTGGTTATTGTGGTTATGCAGTTTCGGAAGAGATGTGTAATGAAGTTGAGAGTTTGATATTCGATCTTTTTGCGAATCTTGGTGCTTCAGGTGTGGAAATATAAGAACAGAATATTGAGATTATAAAATCCCACATCGGGTATTTCAAGCATTGCACCACATTACATAATATCATGGACCTCTCCAGCCATTGATTTTGGGTTGGATGCTCTAACTTTAATATGTTATGAAAATTCATCCACACGTCAGGCCCAATCTGGTCTCACATGCTCCATATTACCAATATAATTTATATATGTGTCAGGTGGAGTCCTGCCACACGTTAGTGGGAATGTTGAGATTTTAAAATCCCACTTTGGGTATTTCAAGTCTTGCACTATAATATATATTATCCTGGGCCTGTGCTCATTTTCAATTGGTTTTGAGTTGGATGCTCTAATTTTAACATGATATCAAAGCCGGCAATTCATTCACGTGCTCAGCACAATTTGCCACATGTGTTTTACACCACCTGATATAATTAATCCACATGTTTGTCTCGGCCCTGCCACACGTGAGGATCCGACAATGGATTGTTGAAACCTTGCATCACAATATATAACATCATGGGCTCTTCACCCATTGCCAATTGGTTATGGGTTGGATGTTCCAACTTTAATTTCCATTGTCTTAACTTCGTATTAGTCAGATGAAAATCTGAATCAAAATATTTCCTATTCTTGATTTAGAGGAGCAGCTAGATTTTCCTGTGCTGTATGCTTCTGCTAAGGAAGGTTGGGCTTCCACCACTTACACCAAAGATCCACCTGCTGATGCAAGAAATATGTCACGGCTGCTTGATGCCATTATAAGTCATGTTCCTCCACCAACAGCCAATCTTGAGGCACCTTTCCAGATGCTGGTTGGTATTCAACTGTTAAAGAATGTATTTGTATATTTATCCTCACCCCAACCCACTTCCCTTTTTTGAGCTGAATATGTAGGTTGAATCCATGTTATTTTTTCTGCTTTTGGTTGGTCTGTTCATGTACTTTCCTCCTTGATTTATGAAGTGGTTTCTTTAGAGAATTCCGCTTGTACATTTCAAATTCTATGGGAAATGTGACCATCCTATAAATGAGGATTAGACGACCGCTAGTAATATTTGAAATTTCAACTGATTGTTAAGGTCTTGGGCACCATAACCAATATCCTCTAAACTAGCTACTAGTGCATTGCTGATTATGATTTTCTTTTTTATCCTCTTCATAATCTTATGATGTGGAAATGCCTTCATGGATGGATTTGAAAGCTAGGCACTGGTAAAGCTTTTGGAAAGTTTGTTTTGATGCTAATTTAAGTTCAGATTTCAATTTTGGAAATATTTTACGTTCCTGGGATTATGTAGATTTAGGATATTGTTCAAACCAAAATCTTCCCAACTATGGGGAGTTCTGAATTTGTATGATTTTTCTGTTGCTTTATTCTTTATGAATTTGTATGATTTATTTATTCTTTTTATTTTTTAGGATTCATGTTGCTTTATGATTTATTGCTCTATAAATACAAGTTATTGGCAGAAGACTTCAATATTAGTGCATGAAATAGAGTTATTCACACTGGAGTGCAGTTGCACTTTTTATGGATAATCCAGCAATACATTGCACATGCAAGAAACACATAATTATGCTATAGAACCCATGTCACCGGCTTTGACTTAATGGATAAATAACTTGTTTTTATCTTTTCTGTTCATTCCTTTTATTGTTCATGGTGTTGGAAAAATTGAAATAGCATTTATTGGCGTTTCTTTAAGGTTTCCATGATGGAACGAGACTTCTACCTTGGACGAATATTGACTGGACGGGTTTCTTCTGGCAGCATTCGCGTTGGTGACAGAGTTCATGGGCTGCGTCACAAAGATTCTGGGGTTGAGAAAATTGAAGAAGGGAAGGTTTGTGGCTGTAAATTTTCCTCATTGTAGTTGGAGCTCAAGAAATATTTTTCCCACTTGTAGTGCATCTGTACAATATTTAATTCTTTATCACATGAGATTTTACCCATGTTCAGATAAAGCTCTTGTAGAGTTCACTATCACTGTCCTCGTTCCAACCTATATATTTTTTGATCTATGTCTGTGCTGGTTCAGTTAATTTGACTTATCTGAAATGGCGTTAGTTTACTCAGAATGTTCTGTATTTGACTACTAGTGCTCTAAGCCTGCATTTTGTAATTTCTTAATTAGATTATTGAGGCTTTTAGCTTTGTTTTTCTCTGACTAAGTGATGCAGGAGCATCTATTAGACTTTCCTAATCTAAGTGGGCATCAGCCAATAAGGCTAAGTTTTAGTTATATTAAATTAATAGGTTATTTTATTACTTGTTTTTCTATTCTTACTAGGATTTGGTTTAATTTCCAGCTTAGGTTTTTAATTTCCTATGTCAATTAGGTTTTCTATATTCTAGTATAAATAGGCTATTAAGAGACTCTTGTATTTAGTTTTGTTGATGAATATAATTTCAGACTTTAGTCTATAGAGTTTCTATTGGGATTTTGCCCTAGAACTCAATTACCTTCGTTCCAACTTCAATTCTACAGCTTTATCCCTCTATTCTCTGTATTTTGGGTATGTTTGGGTCACTGGACAGTAGCTTATAGCCGCTTCCCTGCATCACTAAGTATCTAAGATGAAAATATACAACCTTTGAAGCATCCTTGTCTCTCACAGAATAATGGTAAAGTTTGAAAAATTCTTTTGAACACGTAATAATACGAAATTCTCTGTTTCCTCTTTCTTCTCATGAACTTGTTACAAACATAGACCAATATTTGTGAACATTTTGTTTCAGAAGAATTTATTACTTTTTTTTTTTTAAGGAAGCTTTATTAATCATCACAAATAAAAGAACTATAACGTTCTTGAGGCAAATAAAAATGATCAAAAGCTTATTTCAATGACTTTCTATGAAAGATCAACATGAGCTATAATTTTTTACATAATGAAAGAAGCTCAACACCAAATTAAAATATTACATTTAATTTTTTTTTTCTAAACTAATTTTTTGTTTCTTCATCTTCCACAGGCAATGGTACTAATTTACAGGATAACTGCTTACTTTTTGTAGGTTGTGAAACTGATGAAAAAGAAGGGAACACATATGGCCCTAATTGATAGTGCTGGAGCTGGTGACATAGTATCCATGGCTGGGTTGGCAAGTCCATCTATTGGCCATACGGTCGCAAACGTTGAGGTATGTTAGTGGTATTATGTCTATGGCCTTCACAAGTCTTTTCATTTTCTTCTCTTTGGTCTCACTTAATCAACTGAGCTTCCCATTAGTGTTTTTTGTTTTTTTTCCGATTTTCTTTTTTAAATCTGAATATATAATTACTTCACTATATATTTTCTTGTATCCCTTGTACTTCCGTTCCTATCCTACCTTGAGAAGGCTTGATACTGGGGCTCTCGCTAAGGTTTTTCAGTCCCTTTCTTGCAGAGTCATAGGCATTCACTTTGGTTCCCTTCTAATATAATTATTTAAACTGATCCTAGTCTGTGTTAACAAATTATTGATGGCCGTTGTATAAGGCAAAGTGTAGGTGCTTTGTGTCTTGTTTAACATTTGAGTTTGAACTTTCAAATAAAAATTAAGGCTGCTTGTACCGTGGTAAGCATTTGATATTTTGATATTCTGTTTGTTCAATAGAAATAGTTTTGGTGCATATAGTGATCTAGAAGTTTATTACTTGAAAGTAAAGTTATGAGAAGCTTTCACCATAGTAGGATTGCTTGATGTAATGCAGTTCAGTGAGGACTGCAGATATTATGGTAATGGGTGGGATTTGCGCAGTTAAGGGTGGTACCAATAGAGAACAAAATGAGTGTTTTTTTTGGGTAATTGAGGACAATATGAATTGAAACTTAGTCTTGTTAGACAATTTATGACTAATGGCATGTTTACTTACAAGTAATGGGAATAAGAAGAAAGGGAATGATTGCCATTCCTCACTTCCCCTTGCGTTTACTTACAAATCATTTAATACACAGGTCCCACCTTAAAATCCTTAATCAAATACCCCAAAACCAGAAATCAAATCAACTAGGAGGGGATAGTTCATCCGATTCCCATTCCTTGTTTATTCTAGTCTCTTTCTTATTATTCCCATTACTCATAAACAATCATGCCAGAAGTGTGTAAAAAGTATTTTAATTTTAATTTCTTATGTCATAAAAGTACTTGTCGTTATTTCTTGGTCGAATTGGATTTCTGATTTTTTCTGATACTTTTATAAAGTTAAATAGAGTCAATGAAATTGAGTATTTTCAATAATGACGCATAGAGAAGAAATGGGTAGGGGCTTTATTAGTTTTTCGTGAAGATATGCCTCAAGTTTATTTTAGATATATGTCAGAGGGATTTTAGATACACAAAATATGTTGAATGCCAGAGTTTTGTAGAGGTTATTATCCTCTCCTTATGATGAGAAACTAAGGGTCCCTTTGGGAGGAATTATTTCAAACCTAGGAATTCAGTTAATATTATATAATTAAATTGCTTGATTGCATTACTACAAAACCCAACTATTTGTATTTGTATTAGAAGAAAAAAAAAAATTTGAAATTATTCATTATATATAGCCATTTCAAATATATTTATCTAGTTATTTAAATCTCAAATATATTGTATTAGTTATAGTTTTAAACTAATTTATCTTATCGAGGCACGAAGGAAAAACTAATGGCATGTTTACTTACTTGGAATGGGTGATCTCTTACCCATTCCTTCTCTCCCCTATTCTTGACTTCCCCAATTTTTGCCTTCCCCCATTTCCAGTAAGTAAACATGCCATAACTTAGCCTATATTGTCAAATCTAAATCTTTTTTTTTTTAAAAATCATTCCATCCAAGTGGAGTAGATTATTGTTGCTTCCTAATTCGATATAATCAACATGCTCTGTTATTTACTGTTTGTGAACTTTTCATTAGTTTATTTTTGAATAAGTAAATGTATATAGATGAGACAAACAATCTACCGTTTACTTAATGCCCCTCACAGTGTATAATTATATTTAATTGGTTTAATAATCCATATCTGTGGGTACTAGTTTTTTTTTTAATAGAAACGATTGTATTGATAATCAAGAGGACAAGCTATCCTCGATTAAACAACAAAAAGAAACACTACTACAAAAACAGGAAACAAAAAAACACGAAAAAACAGGAAACAAGGAACAAGCAATAAACTGCTAGAACTACCCCACCCAAACAAAAACAACTCTCAAATAACCTCATCTTAAGACAGTACTAAAATCTCTCAAGATAATAGAATAATGGTAATCCTTAAAATGCCCAGTGACAAAAGCCCAAAATTTTACTTTATCCCATAGTTCTTCAGAGGTCACTCCAGCCTACTCTTGAAAAATTCTTCTGTTGCGTTCCATCCATAAATTCCAGAACATAGCGTGAACAAGACAGTCCCATAATGTTCGATTTCTGTGGGTACTAGTGCATGAGAACTTTTACCACTTACTAAAATGAGGTGCTATGGATTAGTGATACACATAAGAAATCAATTATAGTCACTAATATAGTTAGACATGCTCTTAATAGACAGATGGGATTTGCAATCGAATGTAATATTTGTTCAGGATCATGGGATCCTTTTCTTTCAAGGATGTACAACTTTTGCACCATGTTATGTCTGACTCTGTTTGCTCTTTCTCTTGGGTGCGATTTGAATGTCTATGTAGGTAGTCTACATCACTTGTCTTTTGTCTTTCAAATTAGTTACTTAAATGATTTTATCTACTTTTGTCTTAAGATGATGGTAAAACGTTATGATGTGTAATTCTTATATTGCATCATTCTATGGGTTTATATGTTTTTATCTTTCTATAACGCGTCATAGTGGTACATTTTGTTGAAAACTGACTTATGGTTGCATCTGATAGATTATGAGTGCATTACCCACCGTTGAGTTGGATCCCCCAACTATTTCCATGACTTTTGGTGTTAACGACTCTCCATTAGCTGGTCGTGATGGTACCCACGTAAGTCATGATTTTTCCGTTTTGGTTTTTTTGCAATCAGTATATATATACTATATATATTTTTAATGCCCTTAATTTGCATTTAGCTATTTACTTGTCACATTGATAGATGTATTCATTTAATTTTTCTCATTTTTGGTTTCAAATCATTATTGTATGAATAGAAAGTCAGTACTTGCTTTAGAACTAGGATAAGCTATGAAAAATATATAGATAAAGAGCACATACAGTAGAGATGTGAAAGTTTGTATTTGAATCTCTTATTGTCATCTATGTTTTCGTAAATTTGACATTAAAGTGGGGTGTCAATTTTTATGAAAAGTAGGGTTTGATTCACATGTCCAATTGAAAATATATAGGACATAAGGGTGGCAGAAATATGGCAGGTGTCCAGCAACTTCTTAGTTCTAAGTAATGAATTTCATTCAATTTGCATAATAATACATCCTGCTAGGAATACTCTGTATCAGTCCCAAGCCAGGCTAATGTCCAGAAATATATATCTTTTGTCCACCAACTTGTAAACGCCCTAGACATGCTCTAGGCAAGTGTTATTGGGGTCACAATACATGTTGCGCTTTTTAACATGGTCATCCGTCACTCTATGTATTTTCATTCCACTTAAATGTAATCAAAAAACTGATAACTGCACCTGTAAGAATGGGTTGCCCTTGGACCAGTCTACATGATCGGACATACTGATGATGTTATAATTTGCAGCTCACTGGAGGAAAAATTGGTGATCGGCTATCAGCTGAAGCGGAAACCAATCTCGCCATTAATGTTCTTCCAGGCTTATCAGAATCATATGAAGTTCAAGGGAGGGGAGAGCTTCAACTAGGTTTGTTCCTTTAAGTTCACAATTATTTTTCGCAGTTTCTTGTTTTCTTCCAACAGACAACTTGTCAACCAAATATATATACGACGTTTTACTGACACGGCTCTCTCCACTTGCATCTCTACATTTCATTGTCAATTACGTTTAAACATATTCTCAGTGTAGTTTTCATGATGTGTAAAACAGGTATTTTAATTGAGAATATGAGGCGGGAAGGCTTCGAGCTGTCTGTCTCACCACCCAAAGTCATGTGAGGCACTGATTTTTGATTTATTGCAAGTAAATGTGATTTTGTTTACATATATATGGATTTCTCAAATCCAGGGCTTTTTATTATAAAGAAAAAGATATTGAGGTTCTGGAAATATAATGGTGATCGGGTTAGAGTGTTAAAATTATAAAGACATTTGCAGCAAAAATGTGAAATACTTGGGGAACTTTGGGAGGATACTAATGGAGGAGACATAAGCAAAGATTAACAGTCAATACATGGTAAAGAAGGTGGAATGAAGAGTTCTTTTTAACATTTTTGTTCCCAATGAATTGTTATATGCTTTGGAAAAAAGGTCTTGTGTTATAATTTAATTTTATCTGATATCCTTTAAAAAAAAAATCAGTGATTATACAGTAGCAGGTCCTATTTTCTAAACTTCATTTTGTTAAATCTACTATGCGTGCATTAGTGTATGTGTATAGAAAATTAGGAACGCTACGCAATATAGCTAGTGATATAGCGCGATATGTGGGTGTGATTTAAAACACTGATATGTGCACACGCATTATTCACCATATGATTGTTCTTCTATCATTGCTTTTGTTGAATTACTCATTTTGACAGCTTGAGCAAAGTTTTATGTTTTTTGGTACTGAATCAGGTATAAAACGGAGAATGGTCAAAAGCTTGAGCCAATTGAAGAAGTTACTATTGAGGTAAGGAATTGCAGATCTGAAAATTGTGTTGTTCCTTTCAACAATTGAGACTCATGTATTATTGTTGAAGGTAAATGAAGAGCATGTCGGGTTAGTTATGGAAGCCTTATCTCATAGGCGAGCTGAGATTGTTGACATGGGTCCTGTTCCAGGAAGTGTTGACAGGACTAGATTGTCTTTGACATGTCCATCAAGGTTCTCTTACCCACTTAATGTCAATTCTTCTTTCTGCCTCATTGAGCCTATATTATTTTGCCACAAGCAATAATTATCTTTTTAGCATTTGATAGGTTGTACCGTTCATACATTTTTCCATATTGATAGTCATCAGAACGAAAATCACTATGTCCATCATACTCATTTGGTCTTGTGGTGACTCTTTACCATTATTGCACATCTAATGTTACATTGCATAATCTTTAACCATGTTTTATCTATGCAGTCAACTAGTTTCATCACCATTTATGATTTATAGTTTCATTGGCGATACATTCCATTTAAATAATAGAAATTGATCTTCTTTTCTGTTGTATTCTTCAGGGGTCTGGTTGGTTACAGAAGCGTGTTTAGCAGTGACACACGTGGAACTGGATTTATGCATCGCGCTTTCTTAAGTAAGATTTTCCGGTCTTGTTACTTTTATCTCTCCATTCCCTTTGCTTTTCGGTTTTGCCTTTAAATCTGTCATGTAAGTGGGGCCTCGTTAGGGGGGTAATTCTTTTCCTAGTTGGTCATCACCTAGTTCTACATTTTCTGGTTGCTTGGATTTAACATGGTTCTCTGTCCAGGTCTAGACCCTGACATATGGATGTGCTTGTGTTTGTGTCCGAACACCTGTGCCTATATGTATATATAGTGATGCATGCATGCATGTATAGCCCATGCATATGTATGTTTACATACTCATAGTGTATGATACTTATGCATCTGATTAACATAAAAATAAGAATTGAATTTTTTATATATTATATTGTGTTTATTTTCTTAAATGTGTATTTTTATAAATCTGATTCTCAGCCTGGTTAATAACAGTTATTATGGTCCAATCAGATGAATCTTAATTTTGCAGAATTGATTTTGATCTATTCGAGATGAGAAGAAAAGAACATAGACATGCTGAGTAAATTGAAATATATATATAGAGAGAGAGAAACATGAACAAGTAGTCAATGAAACATGTAAAATAACCGAATAAGCACAAAAATCGAAAGAGAAAACCTAAACCAACAGATAGAACAGCAACACAGAAATCACTCAGCACATAACTCCCCCTCCAATGAAGAAAAATCCCACTAAAATTAATGTTCTTGAAATGTTTTTACAGAGAAGTCCGGAAATAATTTCCTGATAGTACCTTTTCCAATCAGTTTAAAACCAAATGAAGCAACTTTCAGTGTTTTTCCTGACCAATAAAAAATACTTCCAATTTTTCATTTTTCCCTAGATTGTAAGATAGTTTTTCTGTAAAATGTATTATACCTTGTGTTCTGCTTGGTTCAGGATATGAGTATGGATACAGAGTATGGCAATTTGACCAGAATGTCTGTTCCGTCAAATTCCCAATACGCGTTGCAGTTCCTATTATGATCGCAACTGTTATAAAGTATTATACCTTCATATTTGGAGAATATACTTCTAAAATGTGATAATGTGGAGAGTGAACCACTAGCGTGTTCTGAATTAAAAGCACTAAATACTAATTACATTCCTCTTGTTATAACTCATCCATTTTCTTTTTCTGGTATTCAGCCTAAAATCAAATGTTCTATTGTTTAGCTTTTGTTTTTGCTTGACTGAATTTATTTGTTATTAGCTTTAAATATTGTTTTTTTAAGTTAGGGCTGCTGTTATTTTCTTTTATTGCAATTTCTCATGCATGTTATCTTTTTTTACACAGCCTATGAAAAATACAGAGGTCCTCTTGGAAATGTCAGGAAAGGAGTGTTGGTATGCGTGTACTTGCGTTTTGATTTATGATGAACTATTTGATTCTACACTGTTTCTGAAGAATAATTATCTGTTAAGGTTTGTTAAAATGTGAAGTTAACTGCTCTTGTCTTGAGAAGATGTATAGCTTAAATATTAGAGACATCTCAAGAGAACCACTTTTTATTTTTATGATCTACAGTTGCTTCATGATTGATGAATATTACAAACATTGACTATTTTTTAAAAAAAATAAATAAAATTTGAATGCCATGGAGATAATGTATTTCTGTCATTTTAAGATAGGAATATGGATGTAACTCTTCATCATAACATATAATGTTAAATCTTCTATGTGTTACACCTGTTGTTTACATGGAAGTTGTATGTGTTATATGACTGGCATTTTCCATCTTTTTACTTAACTCAATAGGTGTCAATGGGCTATGGTACAATCACAGCCTATGCGTTAATGAGTTTAGAACCTCGAGGAACTCTTTTTGTGAATCCTGGCATGGAGGTTGGTACATATATGATCAGTTCTTGTTTCTACCTATCTTTTAACTTCCCAAATCTCTTTAGTTATTACAGATGTGGTAGGTGAGGATCCTATTGTTTAGTGCTAATTACATGTATTCTAGATGATAAAAATACATTCATATTGACTAAAGGATGCTTCTTTATTTTGAGAAGATTAAATTCATATTTCTTTAATCATTCGCTCTCTCCATATTTCTTTAATCATTCGCTCTGTCATAGCCATCTTTTTCCAACCCCAAATACTCTAGACCCTTTTTCCCTACAAATGTGTGGTCCTGTTCAGACAAAAAACAAAAAGACAGAAAGAGAGTGTGGTCTTGTTCTTCATCTCTATAATAAAGAAGAGAAATTAAGGACAGGATAAAATTGATGACTCTGTAATTTTTGGGGCTAATTAACTTAAACAGGATGGCCCTGGATAAAAAATTTGTTTCAAATGGGTTAAAATTAATAACTATAGTGAAAGGATGAAAACTGTGTTTCCTATGCTAGGTAGACTGGGTAAGTGGTTATTTGATTCAAAGAAATTATAGATCCTAGAGTACCTAGTAAATGAACTGGATAGACGTGGTTTTGTTTGTTTGATAAAAGTGTTTCTCTTTTGTTCATTAATACGCAGACATATGATGGGATGATTGTTGGCGAACATTCGAGGGACACGGATCTAGATGTAAGGAAATTATGTGCTTTTCATGTTATGAATTGTATTATATTTATGTTATTAAAATTGTGGTTTGTATAGTTGACTGACCTTGCCAATACAGGTCAACCCTGTAAGAAATAAGGAACTTACAAATGTGCGTGCTGCAAGCAAGGATGAGAATGTGAAACTAGCTCCTCCTCGTCTTGTATGTATCAACCAAGTTATTCTTCTTTAATCTTTGTTGCATACAGTTTTCTCCATGGGTTGTCCAGCATGCATTATATAGTCACTGTATTGAAATAAGGATTGTTTTGTAACCTAGCCATATATTAAATTGGGCAATGTGCCCTAGTGTAAATTTATCCATCATTAAGGGGATCAAGTCTATCTATAGATGTTCTACAATTTGGAAATTGTTAATCCTAAAATATATTTGACTTGATATTCAAAGCAAGCTAGTGTTAACATTCTTCTGCAGTTAATCCCCCAGCCTAATATAGGGGCCAACTTGATAGCACTGTTGTAATATAGGCTGGTTATTAGTCATTTAGTTTAATGACTGATTATGGGAACTTTAGCTTAGTCCATTAGCTTAACGTAAGGTCTGACGGTTTAATAAGCTAAATTCGATTCTTATTGTCTGAATAGCATAATTCAAGGCTTATCTGGCAAATTTGTGTCTTCTGGCCATACATTAAACACCCATGTGCTCTATTGATAAGTAGTGTAACTCAATGATCGTCTTATTTTTCTGATTTGTTTTTTTTTTCCTTTAACGTGTTGCCCTTACCTACTTTGAACACACACACACAAAACAATAATATGAGGAAGAACAAAAAGTGGCCAACTTATCTCTAGCTACTATGTGATAGTTATGTTGAAATTCTTGTGGTTTTTTCTAGTTAAGATCTCACCTCAATTTTTTTCCCCGTGGAGATTCCGTCTTGCTTCGCTGAGATCTCCATCCTGATGAGATCTCTTCTTGGTTCTCGTCTTGTACAGATCTCATCTCATTTAGAATTCATCTCAGTTATACTTGTAGCAAGCTGGAAGTTGTTGATATACTCTCCAGCTTGAGAGGGAAGCATCGTTGATATAGGTTGATAAAAAAAACAATTTAGTCATTTAGTTTAGTGCTTTACTTGACATCTGATCGTTTAATGAGATAAATTTGAGGCTTATGGTTTGATTAGCTTAATTCTTGTATGATTAGTGACTTCTTGTCATGTATAAGGCACGCTTGTACTCTATTGATAAGTAGTGCACTACATTAATCTTCCTATTATGTTCCTTGTTTTTTTTCCAAAAGCATAATATTCTGTTCAATCACATTTTAGAGAAATTCTTTAAAATTTATTAGTTTCAACAATGGATTCAAAATTTTCAAAATACTAAGAACTGCTGGAGAATAAAAATGCCACTTCTATATTCTGCTTTTCTGCTTTTGGTAGTAATAAACCGCCGTTAATTTTAGATAAAGTAAAACCTTAGTTATCTTTACACTCGTCATGTGGTTGCTAATATCTGAAAGCATTTGGGTGCAGATGACTCTTGAAGAAGCGATAGGCTATGTAGCCTCTGATGAGCTTATTGAGGTACCTCCTGATTTTAATTTTATCCGTCCACTTTTGATTAATTTGTGAGCAGTTGTCATATATTGCCATATAAACTATCAGCTGAGGTCCGTTGGGTAACATTTTTTCATTTAGTTTTTAGTTTTTATTTCCAAAGAGGGAGAAATGGGAGGATAGTGAGAAATAGAGATGATATACGTGTGTGATGGAGAATCAAATGTGGAAATTATAAATGATATGGGATGGAGAATAAAATGTGTAATGGTTCATACAATAAAACTAAAAACCAAATTTAAAAAGAGAAGCATTTTGTTCCCTCCCCCCCCATTTATTTTCATTCTCCCTCGTTAATTTAGAAAATAAAATAATTGAAAACCAGAACATTACCGAATGGGTGCTAAGTTCCTCATTATACGTACAGATTGTTGCAACTTTCTGGTTCCCGAACATTACAGAATGGTGCTAATTCGTAGTCGCATTACTTATCATATGATGCTTTTATTTGTGCAGGTTACACCAAAGGCCATTCGGTTAAGGAAAAAATATATGGACGTTAACAAGCGTAAAAGCATGAGTAAACGGCAAAAGGAATAAATCTCGCTGTTTGTGCAGTTTTGTAACTTCATTAGGTAATACTTAAATGTTTCAAAACAGGTAATTATAATACTCACCCAACTGGTCCACCTCAATTTTGGTGGGAGTGTCACGGAAGGCATATTCTTTAACAAACATGGATGAGCAAAGAAACTTGATGTAATAAGTGTTAGATTTAATTATATAGTTAGCTATCTTATTGGGGCCCTTTAATGGCTTTTGCCAAATTTTGGTCATAACATTATTATCTTATGGGGGTTGAATTTCTGGACTTGGTGGCTTAGCTTTTGCTCGAATCAATTGCATGGGACAGTGACTTTGGAAAACAGTGCAGCAAATGCTTATATTATACTGCTCTTTAAGTGTAACTGGCATTGCGTATTGTCTATCGGGAATTGTTGCATTTACAATGAGTCAAGAAAACGTGTTATTTGTGAAAATAGTTGTGTATAATACGCGAATAATAAGTTTGCACTCAAAGAAACACGTTCTTTCGTATTTTTGCGAAGTATAAGGAACCTCTGCAATGAAATATTATCACCATTTGATTAAAAAAAAAAAAAAACATAAAATCCTTATTGAATATGCTACCTTTTGCATAAGTTTCATAACACCATATAAATATTGATTAAAAGTCCTGGAAATTGGTAGAAAAATATTGAAATCTATTTTTTAATAGAAAAATCCATTTTATTAAACCCAAAAAATCAATGTAGCCTTGCTAAAACCTTCCTAAAGAAAATCACATGGGACAAAACCCCGGGGTGGGAAACCCGATTCCATCCAGTATGAGAGATCTCGTTCACGGAGGCTAAACTGTGCAATACGATGAGCAGAGTATTAGCTTGGGTGGGAATATAGGAGAGAAGAGTGGAAGATACTTGCTCGTTAATCAATTGTACAACATTCAACCAATCAGTTTCAACAAACAGGGGCACAAATCCTGCGTCCAATGCAAAGAGTAACCCATTCTTCAGCGTATAGAGCTCCGTGGCAAGGATATACACCACCATGCCAGGAGCTCGCATAGCCACAGCTCCAAGTTAATTCACCATTGGGATAACGAACCACAAAACCAACCCCCTTCGATCCATCTTTCATATCTACAACCTCATCCACATTTAGTTTTAAAAAACCATTAGGGGGGGCTGCCACCGTACCGTAATAGTTGGCATGGGGGGACTCCTATGATGACATTCAGTTATACGTTTAACCTAAGCATCATAGCTCCTTACCTGTTCCAGCAATCTACCCAGGAAAGTTGGATTATAACCAAATAAAATAGCACTGGGCTCATTTCATAACATCCAAACTGTAATTGCAAATACGGGTAATTGGTCCCCAGAGGACACCTCCGGCGCCGCTACAAGTAGAGATGTCGGATCATGACTTTGTGATATAAGAGGCATAACAGAAAGCCCCACCCCCTCCCAGACTTGCCGACTGCTGTCACAATCAAACATAGCTTGGGTGGATGTTTCAAGAGCAGTAAGGCAACGAAAACAAACAACATCAGTGATCAGCCTGCGCCGATAAAGTACATCCCTCGATGGGAGAATATTCTGCGCAAATCTCCATAGAAAAAGTAAAATTTTTGGAGGCACCTTCAGCTTCCACAAGTGTTTCCATAGTTTGTTGACAAAAGATGAACACACGGCCTTGTGGAATCCAAGAATCTCCATAAATTCGAACGCGTCAATGTGCCAATGGAGGCCAAGTTGTAACAGTTCACGTCCCCACAAGATGGACTGCCACGTAAAAGATGGGTAAGCACCATGGGAAGCTTGTAAGAAATCTGTATCGAGGAAGTACCGTGCTTTGAGCATACGAGCTACCAAGGAATTGGGGGAACTCCAACAGGCGCCACCCTTGCTTGCATAACAGGGCATGGTTGAAACTACCCAACTCCCGAAAATCCATACCTCCATTAATTTTATTACGACACATTTCCTTCCATGCTTTCCGATGCATACCACGACCCCTCCTATAGACCACCAAAACAGAGCTATAACACTTTCCATCTCATGGCACGGACCAGCTGGAAAATGAAAAACACTCATCGTATAAGAACTTCACATGCTCCCTTGATAAGCACTTCTGTACCTATTCGAGATAAAATCGTATTGGTGAGCTCTACCTCTATTAGAAAGGTGGTATACAATGTGGTATAAAAATATAGTAAGTCTAGCATTACCCTTTACTTTATTGAACACACAATTTTTATTAGTGTGAAACACTCTTGTTTATCCTTCCCAACACAAGTGGGAACCCCAAATACCGTTCATGACACTGAACAATGGGGACCCCCCCTGTTGGAATTGGCATAAAATCAATGTGTCTAAACTAAAATAGGTATCAATGTAGGAAAAGGAAAGCTGTAGGTTTTTGGGTTAGCTTGGACGCAAGCTAACATTGGATTAATTTCCTAGTTTGATTAGGATACAGTTTTAGTCTAGGATTTGGTTTCCTATCTATAATAGGATTTGGTTGTAACTTATGTCATCAATTAGTATAAATAGATGACCTTAGGAGCAGAGTAATATAAGTTTGTGAGGCATCTGTTTGTGTACTTGAGAGCTATTGGGTTTGTGAGTTCTCTTGTATTTCTTTGGTAATTAATAAGAAGCTTCCGTTGGTTAGGGAGGTCCTCCAATATTGGAGGAATCCTTAAATTGTTTGTGTTCCTTGTTCTTTGCTCATCGTTTTAGTTCTTGTTATGGCTTAAAGTATAACAAGTGATATCAAGAGCCTAGGTTCGGTGGTTAAGCCAAAACAATGACAAAGCCTGAAAACTCTAGCAAGAGTGGAGATGATGATGGCACTGAGGTAGCCAAAACCACGGTGCAAAGTGCTAGGTTCGAGATCGAGAAGTTTGTTGGGACCAATAACTTCGCTATGTGGCAGTGCGAGGTTAAAGATGTGCTGATACAACAAGGTCTACTTGTTGTGCTTAGAGATATGCCTATCGATGAAGAAGGAGGAATGGGAATGATTGAATGCCCATGCATGTTCATCAATTCGTTTGTGTCTTGGCAAGGCACAAAAATATGGTGTGATGAATATTTCATCAGCAAAGGACCTATGGAATACCTTGGAGTGTATTTGAAGAAGAGTGCTGAAAACAGGCTTTACCTTAAAAGTAAGCTGTATCGTTTTCAGTATAAGGAGGGGACAAAGATGATTGATCACCTCGAAGAGTTTAACAAATTGATTGCTGAACTGTTGAATTTAGAAGAGACAATCAAGGATGAAGACAAAGCTTTGATCTTGATGAATTCTTTGCCTGAATCCTATGAATCATTCGTTACGACGTGGATTTATGGCAAAGAAACAATCAAGTTTGATGAGATCTCAAGTGTTGTGATGAACCATGAGGTAAGGAATCTTGATAGAAAAGAGAGGAACAATTTTGAAGCTTTAATGGTGAGAGGAAGATCAAAGGAGAGAAAATCTTCCAATAGGAAAAACAGGAAATTTTTGGATAAGGATGAGTGTGCGTTTTGCCATGAGAAGGGGCACTGGAAGAAGGATTGTCCTAAAATCAAAGCTAAAAACAAAGGAAAGAAGAAAGAAGATTCATAGGCAAACATTGTTGAAACTGACAATGAGGATTTTGTATGTGCCTTAACAGCAGCTGGTAACATGGATTACATGAATGAATGGGTGCTTGACACTGGCTGCACTCATCATATGACTTCTCAACGTCATTGGTTCTCAACCTTTAAAACAATGACTGGAACTGTGTACATGGGTGATGATAATACGTGTTCAACACAAGGAATTGGCAGTGTTATGATCAAGCACCATGATGGTGTAATTCGAGAGCTACATGGAGTGAGGTACATCCCAAACCTAAAGAAAAATTTGATTTCTTTAGGCACCCTTGAATTACAAGGTTGCAAATTTTATTATGAGAATAACATGCTTAAGGTGGCTAGAGGGGTATTAGTGATGATGAAAGCTCCTAGAAGAGGATTGCTCTATTTTTTGGAGGGTAAGACTATGGAAAAACAGGTGGCTATGGTGGCAGATGATGATCAAATTGACTCATCTTCTCTATGGCATATGAGGTTGGGGCATGTAGGAAACAAGGCTCTACAAGGATTGATTAAACAAGGTGTTCGAAAGGTTGCCAAGAGTGGCAAAGTAGAATTTTGTGAATATTGCATTCTTGGCAATTAAACAAATGTGAAATTTGGCACTGCAATACATCAAACTGAGGGAATATTGGATTATGTACACTCTGATGTATGGGGACCTGCAAAGAATGAATCTCCAGGAGGAAAGAGATGGTTTGTGTCCTTCATTGATGATTACTCACGACGATCATGGGTATATATGATGAAACATAAATATGAGGTTTTGAATATTTTCTTGGAATGGAAAAATACGATTGAAAAGAAGACTGGCAAGAAGCTGAAAGTTCTAAGAAGTGATAATGGTGGGGAATATACATCTGATCCCTTCTTCGAGATATGGAAAAAGAAGGGTATTACTCGTCACTTTAGTGTTAGAGAAACTCCACAACAAAATGGGATTGCAGAACAGTTGAATCGAACGTTGTTGGAAAAAGTGAGATGTATGTTGTCACAAGCCAAATTGCATAAGAGATTTTGGGCAGAGGCTCTGAATTATGCATGTCATATTTTGAATCGTCTACCTTCAGCAACTTTAAATGGTAAGACTCCAATGGCATTATGGTCAGGGAAGATAGCTCAAGACTATGAAAAACTAAGGGTTTTTGGGTGATATGCTTACTACCGAAGGAGAACAAAATGGATCCAAGAGCAAGGAAAGCTATTTTTTTTTGGGATTCAATAATGGTGTAAAGGGATTCAGGTTGTGGAACACAGAACTCAAGAAAATAATTGTGAGCAGAGATGTGACTTTCAATGAATCTCGTATGAAACTCCAAGAAAATCGAGATGTTGTTCATAAGGTGGAGCTAGTAACAAAGGAATTTGAAGAATTAAGGACAAAGAGTGATGTCCTGAATGAAGAACAAAATGTTGTTGACCAAGAAGAAATTCATGATGAAGAAGCTATGAATGACGACGTTCAAACACAAGAGGATTGCATTGCCAAGAGAAAAGGAAAACGAGAAATAGTGCTCCCTGCCAGATTCAAAGACTGCGTTGCATGTATGGCATATGCATTACCGGTAACTGAAGTTGATATCCCTACAAATTTCACGGAAGTAGTGAGCAATAGAGAAGAGAAGTAATGGCGTGAAGCAATGGATGACGAGATGCTCTCTCTCAAGAAGAACAAGACCTGGAATTAGTAGAGTTGTCTAAGGGAAGAAAAGCTATTGGATGTAAATGGGTATATGCAAAGAAGGAGGGAGACAATGATGCGAGTGTGGTGCGGTTTAAAGCCAGGCTAGTGGCTAAGGGATATGCTCAGAAAGAAGGAATCGATTATAATGAAATATTTTCCCTTGTGGTGAAACACTCCATTAAAATTTTGCTTGCTCTAGTAGCATAGTTTGAGTTTGAGTTAGTACAACTAGATGTAAAAACTGCATTCCTACATGGAAATTTGTCTGAAGAAATTTACATAAGACAACCTGAAGGGTATGAAGAAAAAGGAAAAGAGGGTTTAGTCTGCAAGCTCAACAAGTCGCTATATGGTTTGAAACAATCACCCAGGCAGTGGTACTTGAGATTCGATAAGTTTATGAAAGATCAAGGCTATACAAGGAGTCATTATGATCATTGTGTGTACCACAAGAAACTGAGAGAAGGCGCATATATCTACTTATTGATTTATGTAGACTATATGCTCATAGCTTCTAGTGATATCACTGAGATTAACAAGCTGAAAGCTCAGATGCATAAAGATTTTGAAATGAAAGATCTTGGTGAGGCAAGGAAGATTTTGGGGATGGAGATCAAGAGAAATAGAAAGAGGGGGCTGGTGTATTTATCGCAGAAACAATACCTTAAAAAGTTGGTGCACAAATTTGGAATTAACGAGGAAACCAAACCTGTAAGTACACCACTAGCTCCTTATTTTAAATTGAGTACTCAACTATATGTTGGAGATCAACCAACTGTTGATTATCAACCACAAAGGCTGAATATATGGCAATAGCCGAGGCCATTAGGAAGCAATCTGGACGTTAGGGTTGATAGAAAGTTGGATGTGTATTGTGATAGTCAGAGTGCCATTTACTTGGCAAAGTATTAGGTACATCATGCGAGGACCAAACATATAGATGTGAGATATCACTTTGTTCAAGAAGTGATAGCTGAAGATGACATTCGTATCAAGAAAATTGCTATGGTAGATAATCCTGCTGATATGTTAACTAAGGTGGTGGGTGTATCAAAGTTCAAGCATTGCTTGAATTTGGTGCATGTGAAGCAAGTTTGATCTTGCAATATGGTGGAGCAACAGATGTTGTTATGTGTAATGTCTCAGTATGGATTTCATGCCAAGGTGGAGTTTGTTGGAATTGGCATAAAATCAATATGTGTATAAACTAAAATAGGTATCAATGTAGGAAAAGGAAAGCTGTAGGTTTTTGGGTTAGCTTGGACGCAAGCTAACATGGGCTTAATTTCCTAGTTTGATTAGGATACTGTTTTAGTCTAGGATTTGGTTGTAACCTATGTCATCTATTAGTATAAATAGATGACCTTTGGAGCAGTGTAGATATAAGTTTGTGAGGCATCTGTTTGTGTACTTGAAAGCTGTTGGGTTTGTGAGTTCTCTTGTATTTCTTTGGTAATTAATAAGAAGCTTCCGTTGGTTAGGGAGGTACTCCAATATTGGAGGAACCCTTAAATTGTTTGTGTTCCTAGTTCTTTGTTCATCGTTTTAGTTATTGTTCTGGCATAAAGTATAACACCCCCATCAAAGTTTGGATCCGAGCTTGGATAGGTGAAGGAGTTGAGGGCACTAGAGAGGAAATAGTAACATCACAAAACAAAAGGTTGTCATTTGTTCATAGTATAAAGCCAATGTAAACAGTAACATCACAAAACAAAATGTTGTCATTTGCAAAAAAATAAGTGATTAATTGAAGGCACTAGAGAGGAAATAGACACACCATGAATTGTAGAGATAGGCTCAGCTTGCTGCAACAGAACTGAAAAACCTTATGCAACAATTAAGAACAAATAAGGGGAGATTGGATCTCCTTGACGTAAACCTAGAGAGGGCCTAACAAAGCCAAAGGGTGTGCCTTGAATTAAAAAAGGAAATGATACCGAGGTAACACAACCCAAATTAGGTTAATAAAGCGATCCGGAAAGCCCATTGTGACCAACATCTTCTTAAAAAAAACATCATTCTACTCGATCAAACGCCTTTGCCATATCCAGTTTTGAAAATACCTGTAGGATAGATTAAAACACTAAAAGGGTGAAACCCAAGTTTGCAACAATCGAGCGTAACAAAATAATTAAAAAAAACACGCCTAAAGGATTGATACGAACGTAAAATTAAAAGAACACGCAGAGAATTATTTTACATGGTAAAACCCCACCTCTGGGGAAAATCCACGGGACTCCTCAGTCCAAAACAAATCCACTATAGAACGATGATTACAAAAAGTACTCACACACTTATCCTAGACACATTCTAGATAATGTTTACCGACTTCTTCGTAACTCAACTTCTGTCACGGGATGATATTTCGACACTCCTTATGTTGAACGCAATACTGGTCACGATTGCTTCAAGCTTGCCGGAGGTCTTCCAACTCTCCTTATGTTGAATCTGATACTGGTCACGATCGATTCAAGCTCACCGGAGAAAAACCGCCACAATGGTCTTTGTGCCCTCAATTGTATGAGTCACCGACATGCAAATGAATGCAATATGAATGATAAAAGTGTTTGATAAATCACCAAGTAAACATGGAACACCTGATGATTTATCTCAAATAAAAAGTCAGCTTTCCAAAGTTTATGGATTGAAAATATGATCATGAAAGCTCTGAAAAACAAAGAAGACAAAGGTCTTATTTTATTGACTTTTCTTTACAAGAAAGAAAACAAATTGAAAACCAAATCTTCAATTTCTAAGGCTTGATAGAAAATCACGAAAGTCCAACCAATAGGAAAAGAGAAATTTAATAAAGGAAGATTGTAATCAATCACAATATCAAATGAATCTGTATATGCCTAGTCAACTATTAAGGGTATCTTGACTCCTTGATATTGTGATATGATTGAAACATGATTTCCAAGCAACCCTTGGGCCAAAATTGCCTAAAAAGAAAACACTCCTAAATAAACTTCAATGCACTTTTAAAAACAGTAAATCAATAAAACGTGATTGAATCATCCTTTAAAACAATCCCCTAATATACATGCATGATAAGGACATCACTTACTCTTGAATCAAATGCCTTTGACATGTCAAGCCACACGTCTGTGTTTTGAGGATTGTTGAGCTGCATCAATCCTGCAGTTTTTGGAAATCAAAGACAACAATTTAGCTTCAACCCTCTAGCTAAAAGACACTTCCAAACCTATACTAAGTTCTAGGAAATGCCAACACAATTTCATACTAACAATCTCCCCCTTTGGCATTTCCTAGACAAAACACCTACTACAACTCAAAAGAAATTGCATGAGATTTAACAAATGAAATCCTACTATAAACTCGAAGCTCTGAATCCCTATAGATTATGAAACAACAAAACCAGTGAAGCATGTGGGTGAAAAAAAAGTGTAATTCAAAGCAAGATTACAACACCACTCCCCCTTAATTTCACAATACAATCTCTCCCCCTTTTCATCATAATTTCACATAGTCATCTCTCCCCCTTTTTGTTAGGAAATCCAAAGGGCAATGAAAATACACGAGGGAGCATAAATAAGAGCAAAAAATGGGAGGAAAATATCATTGCAATCCCAATAAAGGCATAACAAAATCACCAATTTAAAGCCCAAGAAATAGCAAGATGTCAAAAGACAAAAAAGAGAGGGATAACAATAGCATGCATTAAAGTGGCAAAGATATGAGAGAATGATTATCACCAAAAGTTAGAAAGATTAGCCATTGAAGCTCTTGAGGGACTTTCTCTTGTCTTGATGAAGAGATAGAAGAAAATTGATAAGCTCTATGAATTTTCCATATGGGTCAAGATATATGAAACTTTTTCTTGTGAAACTCCATTGAGGAAGATAGTTTTGACGCCTATTTGGTAAAACTTGAATAGTTGTAAGCTTGACTCCATGGAGTGTGGGACCATATATTCCATTCAAAATCTGCAAGAATACACACTTTTAGGTTCAATCATAGAAACATAACACAAAATACTTACCTCTTTGTATGCTTGTCATCTCGTTATTTTGTCATTCACATTTCCAAAGATATCAGAACATGAATCGTCTTTTTGAATTTCCTTTGCTCCAAGAATACAAATGACAAAATTGAAATGACACTGCAATTCGAAGAATCAGTTTCTAAAGCTTCTTTGCCGTCAATGATGGAGTAGAGGGAGGCGACAATACTACAAGTTTGAGGTGCATGATGAAGCAAAGTCTAGCTGCATAATCAAACAATAGGCATACAACGACACCATGTGGGAAAAAAGTGTGAATTTTATTTATTTATAATTGAAAGCCAAACAAAAATTAACATCAAAATGAAGAAATAAAACACTAGCAAAATTAAAGGAAATAGCTGCACATGGAGAAGGTTGAGGAAACAAAATAATGAAAGTGAAAGGATCCAAAAGTAAACACCAATGACTATGCCAACATTATACCAAGACGGGCTGCATACATGCCAAGATATTGTTCATGACAAAAAAAAAACACCATTATGCTTTTGGAAAGTCAAAGAGGATCAATACCAAAGTATGACTGCAGCCATTTGAGGCAAAGCTTTTTAGGATCTAAAGCACATTGAATCACAAAGAGCTATGACAGGACCTGACCCAAATTCCACTTTGGAATCCATGTTGAACCCTGTGCGTGTCCAACACCTGGCAGGTGCTAGGCATGAATGACCAAAATACCCTTTATGCCATAATCCGCACTTAAGGGTTTAATTTCTGCCTGAAAACCGGCAGAGTCTCCCCTGAAAAATGGACATTTCCCAACAATTTCCACTTGTAAAAAACACAGTTATATAACCCAATCGTTCAACATGCATAACTCCAAGTATCGAATGATGCAACGACTTCTAGAATTATACTTTTTTAGCCCTTCGTATTCCCCTAATCTCCTTGCCAGGAAGTTGGGAAATTCTTCCATTGCCAGTGCATACAGTCGATGCTTCCAATCATGTTTAGGAAACCTCGAGCCTCGACTTTTTGTAGAAGCCTTTGGAGGTCCCTAGGTGTAGGTTTGCGGAGGTAATCCCTCGTGTAGAGAGTTTCGATTGCATCATAGAATCTGACCAAGCTCTCTTGGATAGTGGATTTCCCCATCCTAGCAATCTCATCCACCTGGTATGTTGATGAGCCAAATGCCAGCATTCGTAAAGAAGCTGTAAGTTTTTGCTATGAAAGAAAACCCAAAACCCAAGTAGCATCATACTTCTGAACGAAGTATGTGTAATAATTGCAAACATCATACATTATTTTATTGAACAAATGGGGCTGCATTTTATATCGGCCCCTAAAATCAAAACTAGAGTACAATGAATTTGGGATAAAGTAATCTTCCAAGAGAGCTTGGAAAGATCGCGAACCCTAGACCCCAAAGTTGATGTCTTCTTCTTCTCAGTTTAGGGCTAAACCCTACCCTAAACCCTTTAATCTCCTCAAATTGAAACCCATAGCGAAGCCGTCGTGCTAAACAACATAAGGAGCAGTAGCCAATTCCAAAGAGTTCAATCGACGACCAACGTGCTAAACAGATTTATAGGCCAGTTCCAAAATCCATTGCCATTGATAATAATATTTCACTTGGTCCCGCAGCTACACATACTCTTGGGACGCAGGTTGAAGTGTTTATGCTTCTGCTATTGTAGATGCAGTAATTGAACGTGCCGCTTTGGATCATATTGAAGCCATTGCTGACATTGTGGCTAATGAGCCAGTGATTAGTTAAGAGGATCATGAGGCCATTGCTCCCCATCATCCTGATGGTGTACAGGGTGATAATTTTGTTTTGGAACAAGTAAGGCCTTTCCCTACCTTGGAAGCGTAAGCGCCTTCACATGATCCCAGACCAAGACCGCATTCATGGCATGATATATTTTTTGAAGAAGTTGAAACCCAGACTAATGTTTCAAATAATAGCGACACCATTGCGTCTCCCACTCTTACTCATCCTATTTTGGGGAATGAGGATCATGTTTGCAATGCCAGAGGGAGTGCATCTACTCCTGCATCACATTTTTATTATTTCTCAAAGCAATTGATAGGAGCATAATTATGCGACTTAGATGGCTTGTTCTTGTGCGTTTACATTGTGTTTTCTTAGTTAAAGTAGTCCTTTAAGCTAGTTTTATGTGTTTTCAGGTTTTAAGGGCAAAGTATGCAAAGTAATGCATTTTGGAGCCTTTTGGAGCACAATTGAGCTTGGAATGGATATCATATGCTTGGAGCCAAAGGAATGGACGAAATTGGAGGTTTAAAGATAGGAAGGGAGCAGAATGCATGCAATTCAAGCATGTTATGACATGATTGGGATGAGAGGAAATTGAGCTTAAAGACAAACCCAATTTGGCCCACACTCCCTGTCAGTCCAGTTTCGTAGCTCATCTTGCAGGCCTCATTTCAGTAACCTACACAGATCGGATGAGAAGATATTCTTCATGGAAGTTGTTCACATGGGTGTCTAGAATAACATATCCAAATTTCAGCCCAATTGGAGAAATCTGGAGTCCTCAGCCCGTTAAACACTAAACCATGCTCAGGAGGCATTTAACGTGCAGCTGCCAGCTTATGAGCCTTGGGTTCCACATCTCCTTTGAGCCATGTGCCTCACATAAGCAGTACCTGACTTTAAGCCTAACATTTTGAGCAAATTAGGGAGACATTTCAGCTGTGGAAGTCTCAAGGAGCAAATTAAGTCATGCCCAATTAGGGGAAACATGTTTGCACAAATCAAGGAGCGCCTATGATTTCTGGTGGGCTACTTTACACCAACCAAAGGGAGGACGAATTTCACACTCTAAAGGGGATAGAGAGACTCACATGAGGGGAGATTCAGATACACATTCAGTTGCAAAAAGAGAGAGAGGGGGACTCAACCATTCTCTCACCATTCACACCAGAAAACTTCACCCATTCTCTGCAAATCACCATCCTTCACCAATCTCCATATTTTCTGACCATAAACCTTCCTAGCCATGCCATACTCCCATCCAGACACTTTTCCACCATTCTACATCATCCATAACCACCACAACTCACACACCCATCCAGATTCCACAAAGAGAGCAGAGAGCTAGTTGCAAAGGAGAGAGGAGCTTGGAGCTGTCCCATGAACTACCTTGCTACCACCATCTGCCAGCCCAACACGCAGCAAAGAGGAAGGAGGAGTGCCTTGAATGTGCTTGCCATTCAATTGAGGATTGCTGGAACGTTTAGGTGTTTTCTTTCTTTTTATTTTCAATGTTTCAATTCAATAATCTCTGTGTTGTGAGTATGAGGAACTAAACCTCTCTTAGTTAGGGGTGATTCGAAACCATGTACATACTTGCAATATGAATTGATTACCTTTAGTTGTGATTTCATAAGTTGTGAATTCAATTCGTTTCAACGCTTGATTGATAACTTATTAGTGTATGTTTATTAAGAGTGCACGCTTAGTTTTCATGCATGAATATGATGCTAGAGTATAAGGAGTTTCACCTAATAGTTACAATCTTATATTCACAAGTAGTGGAGGTTGCTTATAAACGATCGCGTTAAATGAATTCTTGGCACGAGTCTCATGCTCATCATAGTACGAATGCCTCATCAATACTTATAGTTCTCATATTGCTTAATGATCTTTGATTGTATCTTTATTGTGCTTTTCACGTAAAGGACTTTTGAAGAATGTGTTGAATTGTTGTATGCGCTTTCCCATCCAATTTAATAACTTAAGGAGAACTTGAAGGTTAATTTAAGCGGACCTAATTAACCTCCGGGGTGTTGAGTTTCATGATTTATCGAAAGAACAACTGAAAATTGGTTTGTGTGCAAGTATGTCATGTGTGGAGAAGAACCCTCTAGCTAACCTTCCATCCATAGTTTCATCCAAACTCGTTTTTTATAACTGCTTTAATTACAATCTGTTTTCTTTGTTTCCAAATTCGTCAAAACCAATCCCCCTTTATTTTGAAGTGTCATATTAGTTAGAAAGTTGCTTAGTTTGTGTTTTTAAGTGTCTTGAGTTAAGTTATAACATATTTTCGTCCAAATTCTTCCTTAGTGTTCAAAACTGCCCGAGAAAGTGGTTTTTAGGCGAGTTTTGAGTGTTCGTTTGTTGATTTGAGTCTTTTGGTTTGTTTTGGTGTTTTCAAGTATAGTTTTGCATTCTTTGAGTCTAATTTAGTGTTTTAAACTTTGTTTTAAGTTTTTGAGTCAGATCTCAAGTGATTTAGCTCCCTCCTAATCCCCGGCCCAGAACGATCCCTACTTACATTCCATACTACAATTGACAAAAAGAGGGTTTAATTTGTGTGCTTATATTCAACGCACCAGCAATGACGCTGAGGATTTTGATCAATCATTCTCTATTGTGCTCACAAAGTCTCAAAAGAAACAAATGCACAAAAAGGCTCGGGATATAGACCGAACAGCTCCTGCAGTCTCATACACCCTCAGAGATGTGGCAACTATAAAAAAGGTTACCAGATGAGGTTCCTTCATTGGAAAGCTCGGGGTGTGGGTAACGGCCCCACTCGGGAACGCTTGAGCCTTTTGTTTCCTTGAATTCTTTTAATTCTTCCTTTTGGCATTCTCTTAATCTTCAACTTATCTGCACTAATGATTGTGGAGATTTTTGCCCAATTTGTGGATATTTGGCAAAGTTAACACATCTGTTCATGTGCATTGTGTTACTAATCAACAGGTTACTTTTTCTTTATACCCTGATGGGGTCAGTTGTGTGTTTACAACGGTTTATGCCAAAACCACTTATTTAGCTCGTCGTGGCTTATGGACAAGTATTGAATTTGTTAAAGATCAATTTGCTTCCGGTCCATGGATTGTTTTTGGGGATTTCAACGCGATTTTGGGTGACCATGAGAAACTTGGTGGCGTCCTATTGATAGGAAATCTTGTGAGGAGTTACAGCATATGTATGATGTTTGCAAGCTGATTCATTTTGCCGTCATATAGAATATACTGTTCTCAAATATTATACATTTCACCTAGCAGGACTCAAGGAGATATACTCCACCTGAGAACGCAATTAATTCGTCAATTCCAATGTAAATCGTCAATTCCTCCTAGCGGGATCGGGGGACCCGAAGTTTCCTCGTAAGACTGGGCAACACAAAGTGGACCCGAGCCGCGTCATCGCAGAACTTAGGAGACATATAGTCAACCCAAGCCGCGTCCTCGCAAGACTTAGGGGACATATGGTCAACCCTGAGCCGCGTCCTCGCTCCTCACGGTTCGAGCGTCCCCGAGACACGTGGGGCGTAATGTCATACGCCCACAGACATAACCGATACCGATAGCAACAACTGTCCATAGACATATCATTATCTGAAGACAACACTTGTCCGAAGACATTTTATATCCGAAAGCCACTGGGATGTCCGTACACATCATTATATTCGAAGGCAACCATATAATCCGAAGGCAACAATTTAGTTCAAATCATTCAAAATTTATATAATTAAACTTATAATCAACATTTCCTTAATTCCTTAATCATGCCAGCCCAGTTATCCAAACCATCCTCAAAACCAATCAATTATATATAACATTCTATATAAAACTAATATTTTCAATGTAGCAATTCAAAGGCAGATAAACATTAAATCATATATCACAAATAATCAATCACTTTAATAAACCACTACTAACACCCCCTTAACTATCCAACATTCCCAACCCCCAAACCTTTCCAAGTCATCCTTTTCCCACACTTCCCAAGACACGAGACAGTCTCAAAAGACCCTTGGTCAACTTTGCATAATTAACCACCATTAATAAAACAATATAGATTCGAAGTATTAATATAGCAATTAATAATCACAATTAAATAATAATATAGCCTCAGTAAAGAAAATGCAATAACGAAACATTCCACAAATCCTATGGCCCTTCTAGTGCTTTATGAAAAACGAAACGGCTTCGAAGACTCATGGTCAACCGAGCAGTCAAACCTCCAGTTTTGGTCAACCGGGCCCGCAGGGCCCACGACTTCCAACTCGATCCAAAAGTTCCTAAAAGTTTGAAAAGGTCAACCAATCCTGTCCCGAAGGTTTGGTCTCAATCGAGAGGTCGGATTTCTCACGATCGTACTCTCGGACGATTTTAGTTTAATTAAACTTTGAGTTATTGATCCGGAGCATCCGGGGCTCCGATCCACGATCCGTCAATTCCTACACGATCCTAGAAATACGAGGAACAACTGTAGGGGCTTTTTCATTCCGGCAGCTACAGATGGGCCTAGGCTGCTGTAAAGAGCCAAATGTATGAAATTGCCCCTTGAGTCTGAGTTCAAGGATCAGACCCCAAGAGTATTTCGAAAAGGTAGCTGAGCCTTAGGAAACACCTTGGTTTTCTTCACCAATGAAACCAACAGTTGCTTGCAGATCAAAATTATGGCTTGGCATGAGAGGCTTGTGGCATGGGAGCTGAGGATTCATAAGTTTAGCATGAGAGAGAGAGAGAGAGAGCTTGGATTTCCTATGAGAAACAGAGTTTTTAAGGCAAGGGGGAAGGGATTCTAAATGGGTTCGTTGAAGAGAGAGAGAGAGATAGGGGAATAACAATGGGTGTGTTGAGTAGTTTCCGGCAGCTTGACGAAAGCTCTGTCAAGCTCTGGAACGATTTACTAGAGGAGAAAATGGGAGAAGATAGAGGAATGGGGCTCAAAATTGCAGAGGTTTAAGGGATGAGAGATGACGCTTGCTCTTTGGATGTGGTTTATGGGAAAGAGAGGAAGAAGATGGAAGCATAGGTAGCTTTAGCAGATTTCCAGCAGCTTGACGAAAGCTTCGTCAGGCTGCTGAGTGGCTTGACAGAAGAGAGAAAAGGGAAGCAAAGGAAGAACATGGCTTGAAATCGAAGGGTTCCAGAGATGAGAGGTGATGCTTGCTCTCTCTGGATGTGTTTATGGGAAAGAAAGGAAGAAGTTGGAAGAAGAGAGCATGAATATTGAAGGGTTCTAGAGGGGATGCTTGCCTTCGATTGAGTGAGCTTTAGCTGGCTTTTCCCCAATCTTGCCAAGTCTTCTTACCCTTTCTTCTTTACATCTTTCAATTCAACCCTATTTGGTGAAAATCCCTTAATCCAAGCACACTGAGGCAGAGGATTTTTGGGGTTCCAAGGTTTTCTGCAACTGGACTCCTTCATTTTGGGTGAGGAGCCTCTTGCTTTCTCCTTGGTTTTCTTATTAAAGCTTGGAGAGGAAAGGATAGGTAAAGACTGTTGATCCAAATGGTGTTTCATTTACAACAGCCGGGTGCAAATATTTTTCGTCTCCAATTACAGCACGCCACGTGGAAAAGAAGAATATCCTTTAAAGTTAATTAATTGGGCCCATTTAATTGGCCAATTAATTAATTTCAGAAAATTGAGATAATATCTTAATTAAATGATATTATCTTCATTTAATAAGGTAATATCATTAATTTGGATATTATCCAAATAAATTGAGATAATATCTTAATTAAATGATATTATCTTCAATTTAATAAGATAATATCATTTATTCAGATATTATCCAAATAAATGAGATAATATCTTGTTTGTATGATATTATCTTCATTTAATAAGATAATATCATTAATTTAGATATTATCCGAATAAATGAAGATATTATCAGATGCAATCTCTACAATTTGGGACTCTGCGAAACCCTAGCCCCGAGGCTCCTATAAATAGACGACTTCATTCATCATTCAAGGTACTTCTGAAACCCGAGAAAAATACCCGAAGCTCTCTCCTTCTCCACTCTCCCCTCTTCATATTTTCTTCACAAGGCTCTGGCCACCACACACGGCTCCGGCCACCACACACGGCTCCGGTCACCCGGTTCTCACCCTAGAGAAATCTCCGTACCCTTTTTAGCTATTGTTTCGCCCAGATTCAATCGAACTAACTTAGGCATCGAAGGGCCTTTGGCCAACACCCCCCGGGTGTGGTCTATTTACTCCAGTCTTTTTTATAGGTTTCGAGGAAAAGAGAGAAGGAAGATCAAAGGTTGAAGAAACATAAGGTGAATATTCTCCCGCGAGAATTTTTGCACAAACACCATGTGTTTCCCCTTGGTTCTAACGATGGCTTGTCTTGGATTTAGGCTTTTACCATGTGTTGGAGATCTTTGGGATATTTTGGAGGTGCTGGAATACATTTCTACGGGCTGGGCTATTTTTCTAAGGTGATGGGCTGCTTCTCTCTCATGCTTACCCATGTGATTGGGCTCAAGAAATGGGCATGGGTTTTGGTGCTCCCAAGCAGCCCAAAACCTCCATTCCTTGGACCATCAATGGGCCTCATGAATGCTCGTAACCATCCATACTACAACCTACTCAGCAAGCCCCAGACATTTGCGTGGCTTGGGCCCACTTAAGCTTGTTGCGTGGCTTGATGCAAAAATAAGGATTTTCCGCTTGGTGTTGCATGTTTGCTTGGCGCGGCATGTGGACTATAACTTATGGAGTACACATGATGAACTATAGTGTACTCCAATCAAGCTTCTTTTCTCGGTAAGTGTCGTTTTAGGCTAAAATTATATTTGGGCTCAGCCTGGGATTTTTGGGCCTCAACAACAACATACTAAGAATTGGAACCGATCCAACAGTCCGAACACATTGAACCCGAATAACGAGCAATAGGCGTAAAATCCGTTCGACTGTCATACGAACTCCAAATTGAAATCTGAGCACGTCTACGCGCTCATGACTATGTAAGGATAATTTAGGAATAAAGATTGACAGCTAAAAGTAGCCCCACGCGTGGGAACACACGATGGCAGATTCGGGGGTTAAAAAGCGATAATTTTGGCATTCGAACAAACTCCAAACCAGGAGCCATCCTTCCATCTACAAAAAGTTCTCGGCCTCCTGAACATATTCTTCAACTACGAGAATGTCCAATTCAAACCCTAAGTGGGTCAAAACTTAACCTCAAAATCTGACAAAACTTTAACTCGAATTTAAACCTATCAACGTTGCAAATCGATCAAAACCTACCCAACCATCAGCTAGAGCATGGAAAATAGGTGGAAAATCATACCTCACTCGACCCGATTGGTGGCCGGAGGATGGAGAAACGACCGGTGAAAGTTTAAGAAAAATCTGTCCAAAATCGCCTGTTTCGAGGCTGATTCCGGCGATTACAGAGGCAGACCGAGGCGGCGAAGGGCTGGGGTTGGAAGAGGGAAGTGTGGTGGTTTGTTTGGAACCGTTCTTGCTTGAAACGGAGGTCGGAGTAGAGAGAAACCAAGGTCTGAATTTGGCTCATCGCACTGCCCAGAGAAGAAAATCTGGATTTATAAAACTAAAATTCAAAATATTTATAGTTGTGCCACTGGACTTCTTTTGATCGTAACTTCTTCGTTATTACTCCGATTTGAGCCCACAATATACCCACGAACTCGTATCGACAAGCCATACATAACAGTGTGACTCACTTCCCCAAATTCCTTCCCGAACTTAAAATGACATTTTTGTACCTTTAAATATTAATTATTATTTAAAATTCCAAATTCTCCTTCATTTATTGTATTAATTTCAAATAATTTTCTTTTATTTTAACAACTCAACTTAATTATTTAATTTATTACACTCTCGGGGGGTAAAGATGTCTTTCACTTGAATAATTTAATAATTAAATACTAATTTAGGGACGGGATGTTACACTTAGAATGCCTACTTCTGTCAACGTTCGGGCTAGGGACGACTTGTGAACCACAGTGACCTTGGCTTGATTGATGGAGCATACCCACTGCCATGGCAACTTGATCATCATCTTCTTCCTCCTCCCTTTCTTCTTCAGTTCGTTTGCGCCTTCTTTCTTCATTTTCTACCTTTTTCCTCTCCAACATCCTTTTATAAGACATTAAAGGATAGAGAGGATATGGTGTGAGAGATCTGAGTTGAGGTTGTACTTTTATAGAGGGATTTAGAAGATAGAGATGGCACGTGGCGCAATTTTAGAGAGTGAAAATCTTATCTGAAATATGAGATTTGTAATAAATATTGGCACGTGGTAAGCGAGAATCTTATTTGCAATTTGATTGTCAATTTTATAATAAATATGGATACGTGGCAACCGAAAATCTTATCCAAAAATTTCATTTGAAATATGGAATGTAAATTTTATAATAATATTGACACGTGGCAATCGAAAACTTATCCAAATAAATTGTTTAAGTATAAAAAATTTTTAAAAAAATTAAAGTGAATAGTAATTGCCATTTGCCATGGCAATGGGTAAAAACACAACTTGTCTTTTGCAAGCGCTGTCACTATTCACGTGAATAATAACAGCCCTTGCCTCCCATTGTCCTTTGCTATGGCAAATAAATGGAAATGCTCTAAGAAGGGGACACAAGGGGACACCAATTTTGGGGACAAGTGATCTGCTCTCATTTTGACGAGTCAGATCCTATGTCCTTGTTTTTGTGTGTCCCTCTCTGTCTATGCATTACTTTTTTGACATGTGGAATTCCACTTAATAATACTTTAATAAATTAATGCTTTTATCTTTTAATACAAATAAAATATTAAAATAATGTCACGTGTCATAAAATTAACCCATGGACAGAGAAGGACACACAAAAGCATGGACAAAATATCTGAACTCCGTTTTGACATGGGAGAACTCAATGTCTTACACGCGTCAGGGGTAGTTGGAATTTTATCGCTTTTCCTTTTCTATGTCATGAGTAAACGACGGCGTTTTCATGAGGTAGATCTGAAGTGTGCTCTTCGCCTACCCATACAGAACTTACGCGCGTATATTCCAACTACCCCTTCTCTCTCTCCATCATCTTCTACCTTAATTTCACAAACACAAATTGACTCTCTCTCTCTCTCTCTGCAAAAATTCCTATCCTTAACCCTAAACGTGAAATTCCTCCACCCATGGATCGCGTCACATGGCGAACCCAAGTCCTCTCGAATCATCTCAACCAACCTTCTATGTCCTCGCCTCTCTCCCCCAACCCATGCGTCGGCTTTTCTCCTCCTGAGCTCTCCGAGCCCTTCGAATTCGATACCAAGGAGATGCGCAAGCTCCTGGACGCCCACAATCTTGAGGACCGGGACTGGCTCTTCGGGCTGATGAAGCAGAACAAGCTGTTTAATCCCAGAGAGGCCAGTGGCCGAGTGTTTGTCTCGCCTGACTACAACCAAAGCATGGAGCAGCAGAGAGAGATGACCATGAAGCGAATTGCCTACTTGTTGGATCGTGGGGTTTTCGAGGGTTGGCTTACAGAGAAAGGGGTCGAAGCTGAGTTGAGAAAGTTTGCGTTGCATGAGGTTATTGGGATTTATGATCACTCCCTTGCTGTGAAGCTCGGTGTCCATTTCTTTTTGTGGTATGGGAATTTGGTTTATATCACATTTGTTTTTGCTTGTTTTATCCTTTTTTTTATTGCTCAACATGACTCGTTCATACTTGTACATGTATTTTTTCGTTTTCTGAGTATGGTGGCGTAGTCCATCTTAACCGAGGGAAAGATTATTGGTTGCGTTACATTTTATAGAAATTGGATTTAAATTCGTAGTTCTTATTGATCTCAATGTCAATGAATTGAAGCTTAATTGTCACTTTCGTAAGATACGAATCAAATTGAGCCGAACCCCCCGGGGCGGGGCCCGGGTGGTCCACAAGAAAACTGAAATAAAAAACCAAGCAATTGAAGTTGAATGGCAGTATTTTTTATTGAAAGGGTGGATTTTTTATTTGGTATAATGGGAACTAACATTTGACCTCTACGAAAGTGGCTAATTTGTTGATTTGGTTGGAATGTCAAGGAAGGAGTTCATTTATTCTTAGGTTTTATGTTCATTGATGAATTTCAGGGGTGGTGCCATTCAGTTTTTTGGCACAAAGCGCCATCACGACAAATGGCTGAGTGAAACCGAGAATTATACAATCAAGGGTTGCTTTGCAATGTCAGAGTTGGGGCATGGGAGTAATGTATGTTGAGGTTGTTCAGTCATTTGGTCTGCATTCTCAGGCCTGTAGATGGATGTTTGCATGCTCTTTTGCTAAGTTTTCACTGATGTTTTCAGGTTCGAGGAATTGAAACAGTCACCACTTATGATTCAAATACTGGAGAATTTGTCATTAATACTCCTTGTGAATCAGCTCAGAAGTATTGGATTGGAGGAGCAGCTAATGTAAGGATCACCCTTTTTTTTTATCTCTGTCTTTTTTATAATGCAGGGAAAACATTAAAAAATGTGCATTTTTTTAAAAAATTTCTCGCCCTTAATTATACTTCACATCACTGCTGAATTCCTTATAAAGTTCCTCCTCCTGTGCTGTCTGTACATTGATATAGTGCTTTTGTTGTTGATGCTTAGCATGCCACACACACAATAGTCTTTTCACAACTCAATATATCTGGGAAAAACCAAGGTGTCCATGCTTTTATAGCCCAGATCCGGGATGCAAATGGTAACATCTGTCCAAACATTCGTATTGCTGACTGTGGTCATAAAATTGGGTTAAATGGTGTTGATAATGGTCGAATATGGTAAGGTTCATGTTTCTAGTTTTCATTTCATTTCACTATTAATGTCAATTACAGATTTCTGTAAGTTTCAACAACGTGTGACTTAGAGGATTTAGAAATGTGTTTTCAGGTTTGACAACGTTCGAATCCCCAGGGAAAATTTGTTAAATTCAGTGGCTGATGTTTCTCCAGATGGGCAATATCTGAGTGCAATAAAAGACCCAGATCAGGTAGTTCTATTCAAGATGGATATATATGTCTTCCTTTTGTTTAGCAAAAGAAGTTCTCTCCTTTTATCGTCCTCTGTTTTTTTCTTGTCCTTCAGAGATTTGCAGCATTCTTGGCTCCATTAACATCTGGTCGTGTAACGATAGCAGTTGGTGCAATTTACTCATCACAGGTAATTGGTCATAAGCATGGTGACAATTAATCATTCTTGCGTCTACGTATTTTTAGGGTTAGGGATTGCAGATATCTCTTACCAGAATTTTCATCATTGATAGAATTATTTATTTCCCTCTGATCAGATAAGTTTAGCAATAGCCATAAGGTACTCACTGACAAGGCGGGCCTTTTCTGTTACGCCAAAAGGGCCTGAAGTCCTATTGCTCGACTACCCTAGTCATCAACAGCGGCTTTTGCCTCTTCTTGCAAAGACGTAAGAATTCTGTGGCATTTTTCGTGTCTCAGTTTAATAGGAACTTGTTGGAATAACAGCTTTTGCATGAGTCAAATCGATACTGTCAGTGTAAAATCATTGGATTTTCATTTCCAATTAAATTCTTATTCCCATCACAGTTTCTATAATAGATTTCATGCTCTTAGATGGTGGATACGGTCAATTTACTAGTGTATTTGCTACTTTTGTAACAAAACTGATGGTTCAGACAAATTCCTGAAGTTGCTTTATTTTTGGTGTCACATGTTTTAAATAAAATTAGTAAATAATAGATATTTTTCTCCTAGAGCCTGTGCTTCCTGATCCCTTCAGTAAAATTTGGTACAAATGGTCAACTATTGGTGGTCAAATTATTGGCACTGTGAAATGTTGTTCCATTAAGCATGTAAGCCACTTGTTTTTAAATCCTGTGTTCTTACTAATATTTTAATTCCTCATGTGCTTCAGATATGCTATGAGTTTTGCTGCAAATCACTTAAAAATGATCTATGTTAAGCGGACGCCTGAGTTGAGCAAAACCATCCATGTTGTTTCTAGTGCATTCAAGGCTACACTGACCTGGCATAACATGCGAACTCTTCAGGTCAGGAGCTGGAATCTAAAATGCAAGTTAAAGTTTTTGTTATATTTGGCCTTGCTGAAAGTTGTTGACATAAATATCAGGAATGCCGCGAAGCCTGTGGAGGGCAAGGTCTGAAGACTGAAAACCGTATTGGTCCTCTCAAAGGTGAATATGATGTGCAGTCCACTTTTGAGGGGGACAACAATGTTCTGATGCAGCAGGTAGCGTCAAGTATTATAGTCTTCTTTTCAAAATGCAATGTCTTTTCTGTTGAGATATGAATTGCTAGCAACTGAAGAAAAATTTTCTCAAAAATAAAATAAAACATCTGATGTGAGCTGTGGTGTGTGTGAAACTTGTTTTATAATAGACTTTTGACATGTACTTAACTTTAGAATAGGGATGGCCTTCTTGGATGGACATTATTTTATGTCCAGTCCAATTCCGAGTTTATTACTTTGAAATTGATTATCTATTTTTGCATAAAACAACGTGCCGGTAAGGTAACATAGTGTGTGTGTGTGTGTGTGTGTGTGTGCATACATGTATAACACAAATGTGGAAACATTTTCTTGCCTAGGTTCAGTGAACACCACGCTGAATTTTGGCTAGTTTGTGTAACTGTTTTGTTATAAACTTAGAAAT
Organism: Prunus padus; assembly: GCA_024362665.1. Taxonomy (NCBI): domain Eukaryota; kingdom Viridiplantae; phylum Streptophyta; class Magnoliopsida; order Rosales; family Rosaceae; genus Prunus; species Prunus padus. The sequence continues at coordinate 15,603,187 of JANFAM010000010.1, read as the reverse complement.
TGTCACTATACCCGTCATTTTTCTTTGTTGCCCGGTTAACATGCAATTGTAGAGTGGATCAACCCATGTATCATCAATGGTAAAATGTTTTTGTAATTTGAATCTCCTCGGGTAATATTTTATTTGAGTAGGGAGTAAGGATATACTTTTCTAAGGTTTAATGGACCTATGGATAAATGATGGCAATGGTCCATTATATAAGCATGATATATTTATCAATGATTTAATGGACGTAGGGATAATTGGTGGCAATATTATAGTAGATAAGCATTCATTTAGTCTCTGACAAAAAATGTAATGTTTGTGACTTTTACCATTCATCAGAATTCTATCTAAAGCAGTGGAAATTTTTGGGTTTTAACTCAGGTCAGCAAAGCACTTCTTGCGGAGTATATAGCAGCTCAAAAGAGAAGTAAACCGTTTAAAGCTTTGGGATTAGAGCACATGAATAAACCTTGCCCTGTCATTCCATCTCAACTTACAAGTTCTACCCTCCAGAGTAGCCAGTTCCAGGTGATCTAATTTTTTTCGAACACTTGGTGCTTCTTCAAATCCTGTTGGATGCATTGCTTTTTACATTAGTTGATTGATAAAACTTTAAATATTGTAACTTCTTTTCTACATCAGATGGATGCTTTCTGCTTAAGAGAGCGAGATCTACTGAATCGCTTTGCTATGGAAGTGTCAGAACGTCAAAAACAGGGAGAAAGCAAAGAATACTCGGTCATTCTGGTGAGCAGTGTCTTCCCTTCACTAAAACTACTCTACTCTTTGTGTCTCTCTCTAGACTCACAATTTTCTTCACTTTTTCCTGTACCAGAGTTATCAACTTGCCCAAGATCTGGGCAGAGCTTTCTCAGATCGAACAATATTGCAAACCCTCCTAGATGCTGAGGCAGGTGTACCTTCTGGTTCATTGAAGGTAATTCCTAGCAACTGTTTTTGACATTGTGTCTGACATGACACTTGTTGATGATTTAATCTGAAGATCTGAATCTCCTATGACTAAAGGAGTAGGATATGCTGTCATAAATTGGCTTTGAGTGAGAGATGAGTTGGAAAGGGGTTTACATTCATAGATGGGAAATAGAACATATGCTCAGGTCTTGTTGTGTCTGAGTCAAAAAAAGAAAAAAAAAATCATGCCTTCATGTTCCATCAGGAGAATTAAATTAGAGTTTCTTAGTAGACTGTCTATATTGAAGTTACTTTCCCCATTGTAATGTTTGGAATACTTTCCTGTATGAAATGTCTGTTACTAATCAATTTCCAGAAGCTATAAAATTATTTTGAGAAGGTGACATAAATCCAGTTATTGATTACATATTCGTTTCGGCTGCAGAATGTCTTAGCTATGTTGAGGTCCATGTATGCATTGATTTGCCTGGAAGAAGACCCGGCGTTCCTCCGATTTGGATACTTATCAACTGATAATGCTGCTGCTGTGAGGAAAGAAGTAAGCAGACTGTGTGGTGAACTGCGACCACATGCACTTGCCTTGGTCAGTTCCTTTGGCATCCCTGATGCTTTTCTGAGTCCTATAGCTTTTAACTGGATTGATGCAAATTCGTGGTCTTCAGTTCAGCACTAGCACAAGTCTCAGTTTATCCCTCCCTCATCCCTCATTTTTAATTGAAGATAACACATTTCATGTGCGGAACTATTAGAATTAGTTGTGTAATAAGCAATCCTGTATGTCATTTTATTTTTCTAAATTATAGATGGCATCAACTCCAAAATCATTTAATAATAAATGTGTTCGTTCTTTATATTTTTCATCACATCAAGTATGATGAATCAATTTATGCTGTTCCAGCTATGTCAATCAAATCAAACTATCATGACTGTCATATGAAGTATTTTGGATTCTGTCGAATTTATCACGCAGCTTGCAGGTTTCCCCTTTAGTCAATGTGGTTCAAAAAGTTGCAAACATGGAATCAAACTTCCATGCATGAAATTGAACTTTTGTGATTAAAACCAATTGGGGTGTTAGTTGAATTGGCACAAGCTTTTGGTGTGCTTCCAAGTGGTTCTGGGTTCAAGCCCTCATGGTTAGTTTTCCCCACCCTCGCTCCCCTTCCTAACTTAGGCAACAACAAAAACTTTTGTCATTAAATTGTAATAATTAATAAAGTAGATGTATTTGCCTTAGTGTTCAAAATCAGCAAAACACCCACTAGTGTAGTTGTTTGGAGCTATATATTGCTTCCCCAGGAAAGGTCCTGGGTTCTGAGTTCGAGTTTTAGCATCCGTGTAGTGTGTGAGTTTAGTATGTTATACCCCCTCTCAATAAGAAAGGTCCTCAAAAAAAGTGTTCAAAATCTCTACATAAGGCATAGTAGAGAGAATGGTTGGTAAGTATTATGATTTTTCATTTTCTAAGACCAAAAGCTCTCCCACTTTTTCTTTTTCTTTTTGGGGCCAAAGTTAGGAAGATGGAGGTAGATTTTTTTTATACGTATCAAAGTGTTATGAGGGTTCGAATTTGAGACCACTAGTCTGCAAGTACATACTGTTTTTCACTAGGCTAGGCGCGTTGGCAAACCGTCTTTCCTAATATACAAATAATGAGAGATTCTCCAATAAGTATTTTATGTTAAGGATTGGTTACACACTTCTAATCTTGGTTGTTGGATTGCATTTATTAAATGTGTTGGTAGTCTCTTAGATGCAATCCAATGGTCGAGATTAGAAGTATGTAACCAATCCTTAACTTAAATACTTATTGGAGAATGCCCCTACAAATAATATCAGATAATTATACAAGCTAATAAGAATGAGAGTTGGAGGCTATGTTGCACGGACATAGACAAAGAGACACGAAAACTCGACATGGCGACACGACACGGAAAATCTCAAAAAACTAGGACACGGACACGGCAATTAAAATAATAATAAATCCTAATAAATTATAGTAGTATATACTTATATTAAAAATAATTCATACTCAATACTTCAATGCCATAATACAATAAAACAAAACAAAGTACTCATATTCATAATTTATACATAATAATTAATGCATCACAAAATATGATTGAGCATGAGAGGAGGCCTCATTTGAATTAGCATTACTCATTGTTCCCTAAACAAATAAAGCACTATACACATATTTATTCACACATAAAACGATTTTCCATCTTATAAAATAAGAATTGGCTTAGCATTAAAAAAAAAAGAAGAAAAAAGAAACAAAGTGAATGAATTACCCACTCAAAAAGATGCTTCTCACACAACCAAATTGTTATCAATATCTTTAGTCAACCAAAAATATCAGCTCTGTTACAAAGGAACAAAGAAAAAAAAAATTCAAACAAAAAATTGAAGCCAGAAATTTGATAAAACTAATAAAAATATAAAAATATAAATTAGACCCTCGCCTCACCTAGAGAAGTTCGTAAGTATTTATTGATGTTTCGACTTCAAATAATTTAAAATAAGATGAGAAGAAAGAATATGTGGAGAGGGAGAGAAGAAAAGCTGGTTTTTTTTCCATGAAAGATGCGGCTGGGAGAGAAGAAAAGCCCACTTTTTAAAATTATTTCAAATATGCTCACAATTGTTTCAATAACTATGTTGCGACCTCAGTTTTTGTTTTAAAATTTCAAAAATAGTCCCTGTCGTGTCTTGACTTATGTTGACCGTGTCCAAGTGTCTTGATTGTGTCCAATAGGATTTAGGGCGTGTCCACGTATCCGCGTGTCAGACACTTCAACACTTCAGCCTAATAGAGTGTCCTTCCTCCCCACCACAACACCCACATACCAGTCACCTGAGTAATTTTTGGGTGTTCCCAGTACACCACGTGGCTGGTGTACCGTCCACTAGACGTAAGACATGTGGAATATTTCTAATGCAGCCCACCCATATGTCATAAAAAATAATGCAATAAGTGGAAAAGTAATTCCACATATCCTAGGTCTATTGAATGGTACACCAACCACATGATGTAATCAGAACATTTAAAAATTTCTCTAGTCACCCATATATTCCCACCCCCAAATCTTTCTTACTCTTCCAAATCCCTAACCCCAAATTTTCCACCCTCCACTCTCGCCACCCCATCCCAGCTCAAAACCCCCAAAATTGACCTACAACGATTTTCCGGGAAGGACCCTTATGCGTTAATCACCGCAGAGAGATACCTGGATTTACACGAGATTCCAACTCACTTAAATAGGTTGGCGGATGGGACTTGAAAAAACGGTACACCCTCTCTCCTCTGGCAACTCCTGAAGACTCAACTATTTCTCAAGCACAAATCCCTCAAAATCAAAATCGCCGCTATTCTCTTTGGGGATTTCATAGTGCCACGAGATCTTAAGCATTTTTTTAGAAACAGGAGTTTAGAATTAGAATGATGGAGATGAGCTGGGATGAGCACCACAATTCAGCGGCGGCTTCTCAGTTTATCACTCTCACAGTTGGGAGGGTGTTAGGGGCGTTGAAATTGGAGTCTACGCCGATAAATACAAAAGGGTATGAGGCATTGTTGGGTTTGGTGGAGAATACATCTTCTGGGGATAGCTTTGATTTGTATTATGAGTTGTTTATGCACAACGAAAATGCTTTGGAGATATTGGAGAGGTTGGGTTTGGCTTTTGATGCCCTGAAGAATCAGCTTTTTGGGTATTTGCACCAGTTTGTGGGAAACCAATTGTTTGGCAATGGCAATGCAGATAAAGTAGCAGCACCTTTGAAGGAAGATCAAAATGGAACTGCATTGGTATCTTCTTCAAAATCAAAAGCTATGAGGTAAAGTTCCAATGACCTTTTGTAATAAACAAAACCAAAAGAAATATCAGATCCAAACCAACAGTAATATAAAAGATCTTATAATTAGAAATTTGTTAAAGGATTAGGGATCTTATAATAATTTTCTTACTATAAAAGAAGATCTATGTTGCTACTTGAAAACTTTTGTAGCTAATGTCAGTGATTTGTTAACAAATAATTTTACTTGTATTTTTCAGATGGGAGAATGCTGCTCAGCCACAGGACCACAAAGCACAGATTTCAGATTGCTTTGTTGACAACAACTCAAGGCTCAAGATTGCAATTGTTGGTTTTGGAAACTTTGGTCAGTTCCTGGCTAAAACAATGGTACGTCAAGGCCATTTAGTTCTAGCCTACTCTCGATCAGATTACTCCGATGTGGCTCAAAAATTAGGGGTTTCATACTTCTCCAATGCAGAGGATCTTTTCAAAAAGCATCCAGAAGTAGTACTGATTTGTACTTCCATTCTTTCAACTGAGAAAGTCCTTAGGTCATTGCCATTGCAAAGGTTGAAGAAGAATACTTTGTTTGTTGATGTTCTTTCGGTAAAAGAATTTCCAAGAAATCTGTTACTTCAAAATTTGCCGCTGGATTGTGATATACTCTGTACGCATCCTATGTTTGGACCAGAGAGTGGTAAAAATGGGTGGAATGGTCTTCTTTTTGTTTATGACAAGGTCAGGGTCGGAGGTGACGAATCAAGAGTATCACGGTGCAACAAATTTCTGGACATATTTGCACGGGAAGGGTGCAAAATGGTTGAAATGTCTTGCGTAGAACATGATACGCATGCAGCAGCGTCACAATTCATTACACACACTGTGGGAAGGGTTCTGGGAAAGTTGGGTTTGAAATCGACAGCAGTCGACACAAATGGTTACAAGACTTTGTTGAGTTTGGTGGAGACTACGGCAGGAGATAGCTTTGATCTCTACTATGGGTTGTTCCTGTACAATAGGAATGCAATGGAACAGCTAAAAATGTTGGACATGGCTTTTGAATCATTAAAGAAGCAGCTTTTTAGGCGTTTGCATGGTGTTATTCATAATCAAATTTTTGAGGAAACACCAGATAAGTCTCAAGTTATGCAGTAAAGAAGACATTGACCATTATCTGAAGACATGAGTGAGTTCAAATTGTTGGAGGTTGTTTTGGTTGCCCCTCCATTTTGCTGCTGACTTGGAGATGTGTTGTGTCGTATGTTAGAGTAATATAGTAAATGGAAGCTCCATTTTGCTTCCTTAAGTGTTAGTTTTTTTTTTTGGGTCTGAAAACCGCAAGTGTTAGTTAACTGTATAATGCTTGAGGAGGTGCTGGATAGGAAAGGGTTTGGGGCAAGATGGAGAAATTGGATCAATGGTTGCCTGAAATCTGTCAATTATTCCGTGATGATTAATGGAAGACCAAGAGGACAGTTTAGAGCTACTAAGGGGATAAGGCAAGGAGACCCGCTATCCTCGTTCCTGTTTATGCTAGTTAGTGACGTCTTAAGCAGACTAGTAGAAAAAGCTCAAGAATCCAACTTAATACACGGCCTTGTGGTTGGACAAGACTGCGTGGAAGTATCGCACCTCCAATTTGCAGATGATACTATCTTTTTTCTGGATGAAAAGGAGGAGTCCTGGAGAAATTTGTTAGATGTGCTGAAGTTGTTTTGCACAGTTTCAGGTATGAAGATTAATAAGGAGAAAAGTGCCCTTCTCGGTATCAATTTCAATAGCGATTTGCTGGAATCTATGGCGGGCAGCTGGGGTTGCGAGGTAGGGAGCTGGCCTATGGTGTATCTGGGGGTACAGCTTGGGGATAATCCAAAAACTGTTGGCTTCTGGAACCTAGTTCTGGAAAAGGTGGAAAAAAAAGGCTCCAAAAATGGAAGAGGGCATGCTTATCTAAAAGAGGCAGGCTTACACTAATCCAAGCTGTGTTGAGTAGCATCCCTTCCTATTCCATGTCTCTCTTCAAGATGCCTATCGGAGTGGCTGCTAAATTAACAAAAAAAAAATGCACAACTTCTTGTGGGAGGGATCGGAAGAAGAGCGTGAGAAACGAAGCTCTGAGAGCTAAGTGGCTGTGGAGATTTCCTCTAGAAACGAATTCTTTGTGGCATAGGGTAATTAAAAGCAAGTACGGCATCGACTTCAACGGTTGGGATTCCAAACAGGTTGTCACAATTTCTTGCAGGAATCCTTGGCGCGAAATCTCGAAGGGGTACTCATTCTTTCCTTCAGTGTTGCCGTTTTTCTGTTGGTAACGGAGAAAAGGTTTAGATTTTGGGAGGACTATTAGCGAAAAGAAGGGTTATTGCAGAATTTGTTCCCCAGGCTGTTTTCTCTGCCCAGGAAAAAAAAACTTTGTATTTGTTAACACTGATGAGTTACCTCATAATTGGGATTTTAGCTTCAAGGGAAATTTGACGGAGGTTGAGATTGCAGAAGTAGTGAAACTTTTGGATATCCTAGGAGAGGTACATCTTGTTCGCTCTAGATTAGACAAAAGAATTTGGGAGATTGAAGACCTTGGGTCGTTTTTGTGCAAGTCTTTTAGGTCCTTTCTTCTCTCTAACGGCATTAGGGAAACTTTCCCCCTTTTGCTTCAGTTTGGAAGGCAAAGACTCCCCCGAAGGTTAAGTTCCTAGTGTGGCTGATTGCGATGGAGAAAATTAACACATGTGATCTCATTCAGACGAGGCAACCAAAGATATGTTTATCCCCATATTGGTGTGTTATGTGCAAGAAAAGTACTGAAAACATCAATCGCCTATTCATTCACTGTCAGTTTTCACTAAACTTATGGTGGAAACTTTTCAGTGAACTCGGAGTTACTTGGGTGATTCCTAGAGATAGTACTGTTCTCCTTAGTATTAAATGGGCGGTGTCGGGAAGAAGGAAGAGAGCCCAAACTCTATGGAACTGTCTTATATTCATGCTATATTTTGGAATGTTTGGCTGGAGCGAAACTGAAGAATCTTTCAGAATTATAGCGGCGTGAGCATTGAAGAATTGTGGGAGAGAGTTAAATTTTGGGGATCACTGTGGGCTTCTGTTTCTAGGCACTTTGATGATTATCATTATTCTATCATCCTGAGAGATATGAAAGCAGTCTTAAGATAAGCTTACTTAAGCGTCTTATGTGCTTGTCTTGGTATTTCATCTTTTTCTGCTTTTAGTTGATTATCAGTCTGTAGTCTTTTTTTTCTCTGCCTCTACGAGTGCAGGTTTTTTTCTTTGTTGTTGATTGAGGATATCGTATCCTCTTGATTATCAATACAACAGTTTCTACTAAAAAAAAAAAAACCTGTATAATGCTTCAACAGGCGGTGGAATTGGGATTTAAAGCATTCCTAATGTTACTACAGTCGAAATTTATTTCAAAAAAAGACGCTAAATCTACTGAGTTATTAAATCCAATCTCATTCAATTTGAGCTTGACTCTAGTGAGTTATTATGTCCAGTCCAATCCAATCTACTAACGTTGGGTACCTAGAATTGGAGGAAATCAATATATGTTGGAGGAAATCAATGTAGAGGTGAATGTTTTTTCATTTTGAAGGGATTATGATGTATAAATTATAAGGTGTTGACAAGTATCCCACCATTTCATGAGTTATTCATCTTCTATTTCTATTTTCATTTATTATTTTTTTGGGACGTTACCTTCATTTTCATTTCTTATTTTAACATGCTTTAAAATATAAGGAGTTATCCAAAGGATTTTTTATTATGCTACTCATTTGTTTTCAAAGTGGCTAACATAAGTTCTCGTCTGCCACAAAATTACAGAAATAAAATTAAAAAATAAACGAATAAATAAAAACTAAAAACTCACAATACAAGCATTAAACACAGAAGGAAATAGCATTTATGCACATTATCACAAATTTACTGTAATTTTAGCAGGCTGTACACTTTACTATAATAAATTATTGGCACCATTGTCGACCTTACCCCGATGGTTAAGATCTTTCAGAAGTTGAAGTTGAGGCAGTTTGCAACCATCTAGCATTACGCAGGAGAACTTGACAGCATCAAGACGCTAGGTCCACTCATCACCCAAAAAAGGTAGAATAACACAAACAATACGTCAATACACAGCGGCAACTTGACAAACTAGAATGTTAGATTCTTCTCAGATGCAGGCAAGTTTTCCCAACTAAGTACCATAATGATTGTATGAACCACAACACTCAAGGTTTTGGTGAATGAAGTAATTTGAATTTCAGCAAATTGTACATTTCCAAAACATCAGGGTTTAGGTAGTTGACGTTGTATGATTATGAGAAGAAAAAATATTTCCAGCATCAGCCTTTGTGCTAGCTTTCCCCTTAACATTGCTTGCATCATCTGTAGGAACCTCAGCAGTGAGCCTTCCCATCTTCTTCTGCAGATCAGCAAGCGGATCACTTGATACTTTTCCTTTGGAACTTTTCTTTGCACTGCCAAACTTGAGCTCCAACCTATATAGTGCACAGGCATCTGAGTTGTTGACCTCATATTCAAACAAATGCCACTCTCTATCGCTTGAAGGCTGTGGGTCCATATAATAGGACCTTTTCTGCCCCCCAAATTCCTTCATAACCTGCTTTCTTGATTCATGCCAACCACGCCCGTTATAGTCTGGCAATGACCTCTGCTTTCTATTTCCACTCTCAAAGGCCCTTCTAGGCTTACCAAAAAAAAGCCACTCCCTAATCGTTTCACCATCAAGAAAGGAAAGATCAATTAGCTCTGCAATTTTGAAAGCGAATCAGTCAAAAATAGGAAGATAACAAGCTACATCATAATGAACCAAAGAATGACTAGCCAACAGGAAAAAGAAACCAAACAGAAAATATAAATAGGTTGATAGTAGTGAGTGATGCTGTAAATGTTCATGGAGGATAACGAACAAGCTAAACCAAAAAGGAAAATAAAATATTGAAAAAAAAAGAGTATGCCGGCTAACCAGGAGAATTCCATGGACATTTTAGAGTAGCAGCCCCTTCACAATTGGGGATTCCCACATCCTTCCCCTGTGTCTTAGCATTAAGTGTGGCAAAAAGTGAACTATCCTTCAAAGCAATGCCTCCAGGTCGCAAAATTGGAGGCCTTCCAAGAAGACCTTCATTTAGTGCCAAAAGAGCATGACCACTACTGCAATAGTTCTGGCACCTATTCGATGCAGGCCTGGAACACTCCCAAAAAGCACATTTAGGCCCCAAGAAAGCTGATACTGGAGGACATATATCTGGCAGAACATTTGGCACAACATCCTCTTCAGACTGCGTGATACTGTTGCCCTCAATGAAAAGACCTTCATCTAAGTCTTCAGGAAAATCAAAGTGATGATATTTTAATTGAGTAGTTAAATCTGAGTTATCAACCATTGTATTCTGCAAATTGGAAGCAGTGTAGCATTGGTCAAATGCTTGAAATATATCTTCTTCAGGTTCCTTAGAAACAAAAAATTCCTGAAAAGTTGGTCACACGGGGAGATCGTGAATAATCAATCATGACGCATGTATACCCAAGGATTAAAGTATCGGCCGTGCAGATAATATCGAGCCTCCAATTTACGGATATTTCGGGGGATATATCGTTATCATTTTAGGTATCGGAAAAAAATCAACAAAAATGACAAATATAGGCAGACACATAATTTTGGGGGAAAACTTTCATAGATGTTATGTACATTATCAATGAATGTATGGAACAAATAAAACTCAAAATTTACTAAGAATAAGATATACATATAAAGAAATATATGTGGAATGTAATGCGCGTTAATGAAAAGTTTGAAAATAAAATGTTGATTAGAATGAATAAACCATGCATAAATCCATAGTTTGTTTAAACATTGGATTACAGTTTAGATAAGTGTCCATCTACATAAATGAAGAGCTCTTATGAGGTTCAAACAATGAGAAACAATCATCTAGATTCATACAATAGTCATACCAAGTCATGTAACCCGAGCAGTTTGTAAGCCATGTTTGAACATGGTGCACATATGTCTCTCTTGAGCTCCCTATTGTCCTCCCATATATGAGATAGTTAAGATTGACCCAACTAGTAGGTCCATAATCTGTTTCATCATCTTGAGCTCCATAACTAGTTCCACTATAATCAGACATGACATAACCATAGCCATCATAAGATTCATTTGAGTTAGTACTAGGTCTAGTTCCTATGCTCATATATTATAGGGTTTTGGGCAAGGATTAGAGATTTTTGGGTTTCAATTTGCATCAATGGCCTTCAAAACTTCTGAAAATTTTCTGGGTTCTGTTATGGGTATCGGGAAATATCGAGGATATCGGCAAAATATCGAGGATATCGCACTTATCGGGGATATATCGCCGATACAGGGGGAGATATGGCCTTACCTCTCAGTATCGGTGTCGACATTTGAAAATACCGATACATCGGCCGATATATCGGTGTATCGGCTGATATTTCAAACCTTGAGTATACCTACCCTTACATTCTGAACAACAGCATACTGTCAAGACTGCATTCTGCGATCATACTAAAGTAAATCATATGCTCAAGTTATTCATGGTTTTTATCTTCTTTTCCACGGCCACATACTTTGGGTGAACTACCAGCGTTCATAATTAATTAGATGCCAAAGCAACCAATATGGGAAGTATCACATTCGACTTGAAAAAAATATTGGAAACTTGCACCAAATATCCCTAATATTACAAATGTACTTCTTCAGTAAACTACATGTCACTTGCATTTGAGCATTATTCACCTCTTATAATATATGAACATTAAAAATAAAGGATTTTTAGTTATTACTAAATTGATTTGAATAAGACAATTGCAAAGTCAATTAATGAAAAAGAAAAAGAACAAAAAAAATAAATCTGTAGATAGGAATCAAGCTGTACTGTATAAACTAATGGAAAGTTGAATCAAGTATCCTGACATCTAAAATATAGGGTGTTAAATAAGTTACCTCTCAGAATATGTATGAAAACAGCAAAGACCATTGGCTTTACCAAATTTCATTTATAAAATAAAATAAAATGATACTGACAAATCAATGAATAAGAGCAAAACTTTTTTAAAAATCAAATTATGGGCACTCCAACAAACCCAAAAGTGTGAAGTGCAAAAGATGTTATACAAAGGGATGACGATCAACAATTACAATCCAAGAAAGAAGAAGGAAGAAATCTCAATCTATTTGGTTGTCGGGAAAGGTGTATGACGTGTAATCATTATCTTCGTTAGTCAAAGAAATATAGTGTCAAATTTAGCTGAAAATCTCTTTTCCTTACAATCATTCCACAACAGAATGGGAAAACTATGTTGACCAAATGACAACACATAAAGAAGAACTTGAAATGAAAAGTTAGCTGATACAACACAATAGTCATATGACCCATTTAAAGAAGAGGAAAGACACCCTCCTCGCAAAGGTTCTGGAAGCCTTTTCAATCTTTGAAGTTTCTTTTATTTTAAACTCAACAGGAAAATTTCCTTCCTTTCTTTCTTCTATGCTTCACAAGATGGTTTCTTGTCACAGATTGTAAGAGCTACATATGGGTAGATGAGAGTAGAGGGAATTCCGATGTTACTACATCAGGGTGCTTGTATCCTCCTGATAAGAGCCAGTATACTTCACAGTATAACTGCAAGGATAACAAGGATTTCCATCTCTGTTTTTTAACTCCACAGATTCTTTCAAAAGTTTTTCTCCCTTAGAATTCAATTTTTCCAGTGAGATGAGAGGTTTCTGGGTAGAAAATAAGATTCTCAGAGAGGGAGAGGTGAGCACTAGACACGTTCCAAGGTTCTTCAACATAGAAGAAAAGAAGTTTTGAATTAAGATAGACGATCTGTCGTACGGAGGTTCAATCTTAATTACTGAAAAGGCTAAGGAACGTTTCTTTCATGTGTCCATTGATATTAACTGTGTCAGATGGTTAATTAAATAACTGCAGGAAATTCGAATCAACAACGCTCAGAGTTTCTTCAAAAGGTATAGAGGAGATTCTTACCAAGTATGGATTGAGAAGCTCAATAATTGGAAAGGAGATTACCTGAGATTGACTAAGTGTATACACGGAGTGTTAAAGTCTGTGGTATTTCCTCAAGGCCGAAACAATGCAGGGTCGTTCCAGGTAAACGTGATTCTAGAAGAGATCCTAACAGGGAAAAAAGAAGAGAGCAAACTTGGGTTTCCGGCTGAAACAGTGAGCACAGTTCCGAGCGCTAAAAGTAGAGTATCGCGCAAGACATACAAAGAGGCGGTACAAAACGAGCAGGTTGCAGAAAAAAAGGAAAAAGAGAAAGGCACAGAGGATGGAATATCAGTATGGAACCGAGTGGTGGTTTGTGAAAGGCAAGTTTTGTACCAGTCCTGGAAAGATATTCAGAAGGTTTTAGAAGGCAAGCTGAATAAAGACGTTAAACTATATCCATACCAAATTAACAGGGCTTTTTTTACTTGCGACTGCAAACTAGAAGCAATGAAATTTAGCAGCAGCGGAAATCTGGAGGTGGAGGATCAGAGGGAGGTTTTAATGTATAGCTGGGAGAATGGCCTGACATTGAACCATCCCAAGATCATTAGCTATGGTTGATGGATTGGAATTTCCGGGCTTCCTTTGCATTGGTGGACCAAGAAATTATTTCAGCGTATTGGAACAGAGTGTGGGGATTATTAGAAGTGGACCGGCGGACTGAGAAGCAAGAGTATCTATTCGAAGCAAAAATTAAAACAAGAAAGAATGTCATCGGCTTTTTACCGGAAATCTTGACTCTCACAGAAGGGACAGAAACTTTTTCTGTGAAGATCAGACCAATCTCCCCGGCATTTCATCCCTTCATACATAGGCATGGCTTGTCTTCGAACTCAGTTCGCTGAAAAACTCAAAAGGGGACTGAAGGGGGAATCCCAAAATGCTAGAGCATCCAGAAGATTGACGCTTTTCCCCAGGCAGAACGAGATCAAGGCAAAGTCAGCAAAGTCAGCAAAATCAACAATTCGAGGCACTTTGGGTGTCTCGAGGAGGAAAATCTGAGAATGTCAGGTAGAAGTACACATAACATGAACACGCTAGACACAGGGGTGTGTTTTAATGAGACGGAGAAATCAAAAAATTACTGTAACTTCTCGGATTGCAACTTTAAGGGCACAAATGAAACTAATGTGTTGTTGGGCCCATTAATTGGCAAGCCCACTTTGAGAGTTACAGCCCAACCTAATCCAGCAAGCTTTTATCCCTCTAAGCCCAAGCCTTTTTTGAATTTTAAGTCAGTTAGTGAACCGGGCCATATTTTCGCGACTGCAAAATTGGATGCCCATTCAAAGTCTAACTACACTGCGACTAAGACCAAGCCTAAACTCATATTTCTCTCTAGATTCATAAGAGCAAATGGCGAAGGAGAAGGGGATCGAGAAGGGACTTGTCATACGTTGATGATCGTCTATCCAACCCTGAGGCTTCTCTACAAATTGATTCGTTTCCATCACTGCCGATTGATGTTGATTCCGGTTCGTACAATCTGCCCAGATTCTGTGGATTCAGAGGTCAAGCTTCCAACTTCTGATTTTGATTTGGCTGACGATGCTTCGTCCATCGAGGAGACTAATCATGAAGATGTTTTTGGGGGAGAAGAAGGAATTCTTCACGCAATCTTCGACGATGCCATTGTTCCTAGCAGAGTTGTTGAGTCTAGAAGATTGTTCACCTGATTTCTTCGAGTCTAAGGAGGCATTGGGTCATGAGGAGGAAGAATCAAGGGTCGTTCCTGCGACCACTCCTCATATACTGTACTACTCCAGGAAAAGAAGCAAGAATCGAGCTAAGGGCCGAAAAGATGGTGTACCCAAATTTTTGCTGAACAAAATGGATATTTCGTTGGTACCATTAAAGAAGAACTTAATCCACTCAAGAAGAGGCAAAATCTGCGTGTCCAACGGCGAGTCTGGGACGAGAAATATGGGAAAAAGTGAAGAGGACAGAATTCCAGTGGGGGTTTCTAATTATAATCCATGAAGATTATTAGTTGGAACATTCGAGGTTTAGGAAGTAGAAGGAAAAGATTATTGGTAAAAGATCAAGTTCGAAGACTCAAACCAGATATTCTAATTTTATTGGAAACAAAGAAAGAGATTGTTGATAGACAGCTGGTGGCTAGTGTGTGGGGGTCCAAATTCAAAGAGTGGGCCTTCTCTCCCTCTTTGGGCAGGTCCGGAGGTATTGCTATTTTGTGGAATTCTCAATCCGTATCAGTTACCGATTCTATGGTTGGAGAATTTTCGATGTCTATAAAAATTACTATAAGTCCTAAGACGGAATGGTGGCTGTCCGGGATTTATGGTCCGTGCAGGCAAAGGGATAGAGATAGATTTTGGGAAGAGCTAGCTGACTTGTATGGTTTTTGCGGCGATAAGTGGTGTCTCGGAGGTGACTTTAACGTGGTCCGATTTTCAGCTGAAAAATCAAATGGAGGAAGAGCGACTAGAAGCATGCGAGAATTCAACGACTTTATCCAAGAGGCCAATTTAAGGGATCCTAATATGCTTAACACTTCATTTACTTGGTCTAATTTAAGAGATAACGCTATTTACAAAAGACTTGACCGGTTTCTGGTGTCGGTGGCTGGGAATAGTGCTTTCCTCATTATTGCCTTAGAGCTTTGCCGCGTACGTATGATCACTGTCCTATAGAGCTAGATTCTTCAAAAGTTAAATGGGGCCCTTCGCCTTTTCGATTCGAAAATATGTGGCTGTATCATCCGGAGTTTAAGAGGAATATCAAGTAGTGGTGGGGATAGGATCAGATTTCGGGTTGGGAGGGGTACAAATTCATGACGAGGCTTAAAATCCTGAAAAAGGAAATTGAAGATTTGGAGCAAGGAGGTTTTTGGGGATGTTGAGCTAGAGAAGCGGGAAGTCGAATCTAGGTTGCTGGTTCTGGATCAATGTGAAGGTTCTGTTGGTCTGGACAATTCTCTAAGAACCGAAAGGGAAAATCTTTTATTGAAAGTTGGAGATTTGGCTCAGAAAGAGGAAACTAAATGGAGGCAAAGGAGTAAGGTAAAATGGGCAAAAGACGGTGATGGGAATACAAAGTTTTTTCACAGAGTGGCTTCTGGCAATAGGAAAAGAAATGTTATTGACAAGCTAGAAGTGGAGGACTTGGGTGAAATAGAAGAGGATGCTTGCATAGAAAGGGAGGTGCTCAAATTCTTTAAAAAGCTTTACAGCAGCAACAAAAAAGTTGGTTGGGGAGTCGAGGGCCTAAATTGATGTCCCATTAGCCAATCGGAGGTCGTGTGGCTCAAAAGACCATTCGAAATGGAGGAAATTCAGTGAGCTGTTTTTAATTGTGGGAAGGATAAATCACTGGACCCAGATGGTTATTCTATGTGCTTTTTTCAATCTTGTTGGGAGATTGTGAAGGGGGATCTCTTCAAGGTAATGGAAGAATTTTTCCATAGCGGGATTGTTAACGGGGTGACGAATGAAACTGTCATCTGTCTAATCCCTAAGAAGATAAATTCTGTAAAGGTTACAGATTATAGACCGATTAGTCTCGTTACAAGCCTATATAAAGTAATTTCCAAGATCTTGGCTTCAAGACTGAGAGAGGTTCTTGGAAATACTATATCCCAGTCCCAAGGAGCTTTCGTCCAAAAGAGACAGATTCTATGTGCAGTGCTTGTTGCGAATGAAGTTGTAGAGGAAGTCAGAAAACATAAAAGAAAGGGGACGGTTTTAAAGATAGATTTCGAGAAAGCTTATGACCATGTTGAGTGGGATTTTGTTGATGATGTGTTGAAAAGGAAAGGTTGTGGTGCTAAATGGAGGAGTTGGATCAAAGGTTGTTTGGAATCCGTCAACTTCTCAGTTATGATTAACGGAAAACCTAGAGGTAAATTCAAGGCATCTCGGGGTCTAAGGCAAGGAGACCCGTCATCCTCTTTCTTATTCACTTTGGTTAGTGACGTTCTGAGCAGAATTTTAGAAAGGGCTCAAGATTCTGATATCATTCATGGTCTTGTTTTGGGTAATGATCATGTGGAAGTATCTCATCTTCAATTTGCTGACGATACCATAATTTTCTTGGATGATAAAGAAGAATATTGGACAATGCTACTAGAGTTGTTGAATATGTTTTGTGCTGTGTCTGGTATGAAGATCAATAAGGCTAAATGCTGTATTTTCAGCATCAATTCTAACAATGATGCTTCGGTTAGTAGGTCAGGTAGATGGGGTTGTGAGGTAGGTTGTTGGCCTATGGTGTATTTGGGTCTCCCTCTTGGGGGCAATCCAAGAGCTATTAATTTCTGGAACCCAGTCGTAGAAAAGGTGGAAAGAAGGCTACAAAAATGGAAGAGGGCTTGCTTGTCTAAAGGCGGAAGGCTAACGTTAATCCAAGCTGTTCTTTATAGTATCCCCTCCTATTACATGTTGTTATTCAAGATGCCAATTGGTGTGGTTGCTAAAGTTGAGCAACTTATGCGTAACTTTCTATGGGAAGGTGTTGACGAAGGGTAGAAATGTCATTTGGCAAAGTGGGAGAGAGTGATAAGATCTGAGGAAGGTGGTCTTGGTTTTGGATCGTTAAGAGAAAGAAATAACGCCCTCAGAGCGAAATGGTTGTGGAGATTTCCGGTGGAGATTTCCACTTGAACCCAATTCTTTGTGGCATAGGGTCATCAAAAGCAAGTATGATATTGACTCCAACGGTGCCAGTTAGTGTCTTGCAGAAACCCTTGGCGTGTAATTTCTAAGGGGTACCAGTCTTTCCTTCAGTACTGCAGATTCTCAGTTGGTAATGGAGAAAAGATTAGATTCTGGGAGGATTATTGGCTGAATGAAGGGACGCTGAAAACTTTGTTTCCTAGACTGTTTCCCCTTTCTAGGAAAAAGAATATTTGCATATCTTGTTTTGTCAATATTCAAGAGTCGCCTCTTAACTGGGATTTTGGCTTTCGAAGGAACTTGTCTGAGGCAGAGATTGCGGAAGTGGCGATTCTTCTGGAAATTTTGGGGAGGGTGAGATTAAGTAGCTCTAGATTGGATAAGAGAATTTGGGAGATTGAGGATCATGGGATGTTTTCATGTAAGTCCTTCAGATCCTTTCTCCTCTCTAACGGCGTTAGAGATGAGTTCCCCCCTTTCGCTTCAATCTGGAAGGCGAAGACGCCTCCAAAAGTTCAGCTCTTTGCGTGGTTGGTAGCAATCAGCAAAATTAATACTTGTGATATTATTCAAAGGAGGCAACCAAAGATGTGTTTGTCCCCTTCTTGGTGTGTTCTTTGCAAGGAGAGTGCAGAAACTATCGATCATTTGTTCATTCACTGCAAGTATTCAACAAAAATTTGGTGGAAGATGCTGTGTATTCTCGGATCGGAATGGGTGACCCCTAAAGGGTGCTTCGAGCTTTTAAGTATCAAGCTGGCAGTTTCGGGAGATGGAAGAAAGCTCAAGTTTTAAGTGGTTGTCTTGTTCAAGCTATTTTATGGAATATTTGGATGGAGCGCAACCGTAGAATTTTTCAGGGTCACATTGGGGTTAGGGCTGAGGAATTATGGGAAAGAGTTAAGTTTTGGGCTTCTCTTTGGGCATCAGTTTTTGGGCAGTTCAAAGAGTATCACTATTCTACAATTTTGAGAGATATGGTGGCAGTTCTAAGTTGATTCTTATAAGTTGTTTTCTAGTTCAGCTTCTTTTTCGCTTTCAGTAGTTTAGATGTTTTTTCTGTTTGTTCTTGGTTCATCTTGATTTGCTTCCCTTTGTTGTACAATCGAGGATTTCTCTTCCTCTTGATTATTAATACAACTGTTTCTTTTCAAAAAAAACACACACACACAACAGTCATACACATAACATTAACAATAGGGAAAAATATCCACCTCTTTAAATGCCAGCATATTACTCGAATGAAGGTTTGGAAGATCTGATTCTGGCATAGATGGTGGCAATTGCTTTAATGGACTTGTTGCATCATCTTCCTCCTCTAAGTGTTTCAAAACCCGAGCTAACTCCTCCTCACAAAATGATCCAAGGCTACCTCCCTACAGAATTCGCATATAAAATTTTATACATCTACCTAACACTAGTTCATACAAAAGATACAGAATACAGAATACAAAGCGGAAAATTGGTGCGGCCACCAAATTAGGAAACGCACCAGTAGAGAAGATGCTGGGGATGGCTCATTGAGTTCAGCCCTCCACTCCCGAACCATCTGATTCGCTTGTTCCACCAAGATTACAATGTCATCAGTTCCACTCTCTTTCTTGGCAGCCTGAACATTGGTGAGCATCCCTTGAAGGTCTTCCAATCGAGTCTTTGCTTTTTCCTTCAAGAGCTTGTGAGATGGAGACTCACATTTGCCCTTGGAGCCCTTGAGCATTGCTACTCTCTCCTCAAATCCCTATGAAAAAAAAACCCCAGAATGCATTAATTCATTGATTTCAACTAAGACAGTGATGGGTTGCTGAGCAACTGCATCACCCTGTTCAGTGTTTCAATCCCTCCCCAAAACCTAAACTTGACAACAGTGATCGGCTGCTTTTTCCACTAAGAAAACCCTAGTTCAACAAATTGCAATGAAGAAAAGTGTTCTTCTTTTCCATTATTTTCCTTCTATTCTTTACGCACCCACCAAAAAACGAATAAAGATGAGAAAATAAAATGAAAAAAACAAAATTGAAGATGACAAAATTGAAGATAAAAAAATCAGTGGGTGTGGTTAAAGAAAAAGACGGTGGTGTTGAGAAATTAGATCATGAGAATGCCCTAAAACCTAGAATGGAAAACCAAAAGCATAGAGAAGCACAGAAACTAACGCCGATTTTACCTGAATGTTTTGTAGACTTTTGGGTTCCAACTCGTAGTAAACATGGATTGAGTAAACATGGTTTTACATATTTAAAGGCAATATATGAGGAAAAGACATGGTTTTACATTTACATCTTTAAAGGCAATATATGCAATATGAGGAAAAGGCATTAAAATAATTTCTAGGCAATAGACTATTCAAAAACACTTTTCATATGGATAAAGGCAAAAGCATGAACTCTGGATTCAAACGAAGACAAAATTATGTTTTTCGAATGACGAAAGAAAAAATTACTACAATTCGGCCCTGTCCTAACATAGAGAACTACAAGAATTAGTTAAAGAGATAACAGAAAATCGAGTTAAGAAAGGGAGATTTAATGAGATAGAAGAAGGAGAAGAAGGAGGCTTACCCGTTGGAGAGGAGAGAAGATCTGCCGCCGGAAATTGTCCCGTTGGAGAGGACTGAGACTGAGAAAATTTCGAAGAAAATCAAATTAAGAGAGAGAGATTTAAGGAGATAGAAGAAGGGAGAAGGAGGCTTACCCGTTGGAGAGGAGAGGAGATGCGGCCGCTGGAAATTGTCCGCTGGAGAGGAGGAGCCGTTGTAATCGAGATGGAAAGAAGGAGAGGAGCGACTCGAAATGGAGCAGAGAATAACCCAAACCTAAGAGCAACTCCGGTATAGCCTGGGCGGGGGGGATGGGTCCCATGGGCCTGAGGCCAAAATGCATTTCAGCGGCAATAGTTTGCCGGGCAGCTGTGGAGCCCAGCAGACTGGTGGGCCTCGGCAAGTCTTGCCTGGCTTGTTGTGCAAGTGACGTCAGCGTTATTTTTGACGTCAATATAAAAATATTTAAAAATCTGAAAAAATCCAAAAAATTCAGAAATATTTTTTAATACATACCTATCAATTTTATTATTATTAATTGCATACATACAACTAAAATTAATCCCATGTAAAAATAAAAAAATAAAAAAATGAATAGTAGTTGCCATGGCAAAGGGCAACGGGTGGAAATGCATATTACTATTTGCAAGGGGGGACACTATTCACGTGAATAGTAGCCCCCTAGCTCCCCCTCCCCCTTGCCATGGCAACCCCCAACGGGTGGAGTTGCTCTAAGGAGGTGTATCAATTCTAACTTCAACGACTTTTTTCAAGTGAGTGACTTGTATAGAATACTTTTTTTTAATAGCAAAAAGCTACTTTTATTATTTTGGTTGCTGTAGTTTCAATTTGATCAATTTTATCCTTTAATTTTAATTTGAAGCAATCATGGACAATTCTGAATTTTGTCAATTTTTGTTAAGATCTCTTAGTTGTGGAGGGGCAATTCAGTCAACAAATTATTAAAAATTCATTCATTTTAAAAAATAAATATTAAAGACATAAAAAACAAATCTTAAATTGAAAAAAAAAGGTGTAATTTTCACTTTATTACAATAAAGTTTATCGACTTTTAGAATTCAATGCATCAAATTTTTTTTCGTCTCAGTCAAATACACAAAGCTGATTTTCTTACCACTTTCATACATGTCGTCAATCTTTTTGTTAACTAATGATGTGGCAACAAATGTGTCATGTAAACTCACTCATATGATGCCACGTGGTCCACATATACTATTAAATAAATAAACATTATTTAATTAATTAAATAAAAAACTTAAAACTTAAAATAAAAATAAAAATCCCTCTCTTTCTTTCTCTCAATCCTCTCTCTCTTCCTCTCACCTTGCTCTCTCTCCTCCCATCCCCTGCCCCCATCGAACCCAGAACCCCATCCAACCTAAGGCTTCATAGACCCCTCCGATCCACCCCACCCCACCCCACCAACTCAACCTCACCGACCCCCACTTCCTCGACCCAACCCCCAATCCCCCTTCCATGACCCGCTCCCTCCCGCTCTCCCTTTCTTCCTCTCTTTTACCCTATATTTTTCTCTCTACTCATAACACCCCCAAGCCCAATGCCATCATACAACCACCCTCCCACTCGAGATCCAACCCCAGCCCCATCCGAGACTCATCTAGATTCTCTCTCTCTCTCTCTCTCTCTCTCTCTCTCTCTCTTTGTGCAAATTCAAAAATTGAAAAAGAAATTTTTTTCGAACACTTTGCATTTGGGGGTAGGGTTGCGGTTGGGTTTTGGGTTTTGTGGGTTTGGGGTTGGGTTGTGGGCTGGGTTGGGCTGTGGGTTACGAGGGGTTGGGAGGAGGAGGAGGGGGAATGGGTTGTGGGAGGAGAGAGCGTAAGGAGAGAGAGAGAGAATGGGTTATGGAGGAGAGAGGGTAAGGAGAGAGAGAGAGAGAGAGAGAGAGAGAGAGAGAGAGAGAGCGAGAGAGAGAGAGAGATTTTTATTTTTAGTTTCTATTTTTAAGTTTTTTTATTTAATTAATTTATTTAATATTATTTATTTATTTAATAATATATGTGGACCACTTGACATCATATGAGTAAGTCTTATGTAGCACATTTGTTGCCACATAAGTAGTTAATAGACTTGTTAACAGAAAGACTGACACTATGTATGAAAGCAATAAGAAAATCGAATTTGTGTATACGATTGAGACGAAAAAGAATTGATGTATCGAACTCTAAAAGTCGGTAAACTTTACCGTAGTAAAGTGAAAATTACCCAAAAAAATAATTCCCACCGCACATCACCACCTCCTACTCCCCACCGCCTTGTCCATAAAACCCAAAGCATTGTAAGCAACCAATGTTATGTAACATGCCGTTCCTAAATTAATATTTAAATAATTAAATTATTCAAGTAAAAAATAATTTTACCCCTAGAATATTTTAATGGGTTTAAAATTGACTTTTCATTCAGGGGAAGAATTTAGGGAATTGAGCCACATCGTCGCGTTGGCTCGTCGATACGAATTCGTGGATATATTGTGCATTCAATTCTGAATTATAATGAGAAAGAAACAATCTAAAAACGGAAGTTTTAAAATTAAAAACAAAAACAAAAACAGCAGATTTTTTAAAACTCAGTTTCTCTCTCCCCCCGAAACCCATCCTTCCCATCTCTCTCATTCAACCTCCATAACCACCCAATACTATTGCCGGCCACCACCACCTATTCCGATGACTTCACCTCACCAAATCACACTCTTTTTCTTCCTCTCCTCACCTTCCACCCAACCCACTAGATTTTGGAGCTCGAAACTAAGAGATAGGAGGTCTGAGATCAGTGGCGGATCCAGAAATTTTCATTTCGGGGTCAATGTGTAAAAGGTTAAAAAAAATTTATACAAAATAGACCCATCGAAATGAAAATGATAATACTCTAATTCATAGTTAATAGATAAAACCATACAAAATACTCATGTTCATTACTGCATCAACCTCAAAATATAGACACACATTGCAATACACCAGAAATATCTCTAAGAATGTGATAATAAACCAAAAAATTAGCGCAATTATCTTCACCTCCGCAGGCGTCTCATCCTATTTGACATAAGAACTGACATATATTAGCTCAATCCTGCTCATTTTAGGGCATTTATGTCATTTTTTAGGTCCGTCGTCGTTTTGATTTTGGGCTTTATTTGCATTTCTTTTGGATTCTAACTCTCAAACTTTGGACCCTTATGAGTACTATCTTAGAGGGAGCTTATTCAAGCAAATATTTATTCAATACGTAAGAGTTAGGTTATTATTGTAAAACTATTTGTGGATTGAACATCTAAGGCTTTTTACCTAGATTGACCTTAGGTCTCTTTATGCATTCATATCATACATGAAAAACTGTTTTATGTAAAAATATTGGCAAGTATGAAAAATGGTTTTTTGGAATTATCTTTTTCTCAAGATAATTTTTGGTGGCTTTTATTCATTACACATCAAATAAGAAAACTTGATTTTATGGGATTTTAGTATGAAGTATATATTGACTTAATGAGCCATCATTTTTAGCTTAAATCGTATTTTGTACTAAAACTGATTTTTCATATTTTGATTTGGTAGGAATTTGATTTTCTAGTATTTTTATTTGAATCCAAATGGAGGTATTTCCTTATTTACATTGTAAACTTTAGTAAATGGAGTAATACAAAAATAAATTAAAGTAAAAGAACAAAGACATTTACTTAAATGTTGAAAGTGGATTGTGCTGGTGTGCTACGCCCTATAGAGCATTCCATCAAGTAGTTTGTAGGCAATTTGCAGGGGTCAACATTTTCGTCTTTAATAGTGGATTCCGTGCTTACAGGGTCAAGACCCATCTAGCCCCTATGTGGATCTGCCCCTGTATGAGATTTTGAGGAAGTGTGGGTCAGTTTCTCTCTCCGGTTTCCGACATCGTCCTCGCAGCTCCGGCAACATAATCCATCGATCGAGGCTGTGAAACAATAGAAGCAATTGAAACGATTAGCAAGCCGATCTTTGAGTTCTTGATTGCACCGTGGGTTACGGGGTTATTCTTTTGACGATTGAGGTAACTGTTGATTTCTTTTGCTTGATCTATTGTTGAAATTTGGTCTACGGTGTGATTGGTTTCGTGATTATAATCTGTTTATCTGGTTGAGCTGTTTGAACTTTGATTTTTGATTGTACGCTGATTATTACTCTTTTTAGTTAATTGAATTTGATGCTTGATTGTGGGCGGTGGGCTGATGTTTATGTTGAATCTATGCTGAATCTGCGTTGATTTGCTTGATGTTTTATCTTTGATTTTCAATCCCCTTAACCTCATATACACTACTATATGTATAGCTGGTTTCAATAGAAATTTATTTAATTTTCTCTTTTCTTTTGGGGAATAATTGGGAGTTCATTGGTCAGTGGGGCAACTCTTTGCTCTCAATTATTAATCTTGTTAATATGTTGCTGTTTGAGGCGGGTTACTCTGTATTTTGGTTTAGTATGCTTATATATCTCTGTATATTTTGTTTGGGACAAGTTGGTGTATAAATTGCATGGAGTCTTACTGCTCTAAGATTTGAATCACAACTCATTTTCAACTATATAGTTACTATATTCCATTTACACATTTATTTGGATCACAACTCATTTTTCAACCATGACCTAAATGAATGTTTGGATGGATAAATAAAGTAGGACAGAATTATTCCACAATCCACAGTTCGAACAATTCTATGAGTTGTTTGGATCAATGTTTTCGTAATGCTTGATACTAATATTCATATGTATTGACTTTGAAAATTTAATTGCTTTTATGTGGGTGTCATCCTAGTATGCCAGACTGTTGAGTGCTTCGGTTGGGGCACCAAAAATATATTCTAAGGGTGTGAACTTGAGATTCCCTCCATGGGCAAAGTTGAAAGCGTACATATAGTCTTTAGGTTCCTCAGTTTTACCCTCTATTGCACCGATACGCCGGATTTTGGGGTATGCTCGTATCCGATACGGCTCCGATACGATACGGTATCGATATGTATTCGATACGCCATGTGGCGTATCGTAGACTTTTATGGGATGTTGACTTTACGATACGGCTCTGATACTCCATTGATACGGCCACGATACGTCTCGCGATACTGTCCCAATACGTCAATTAGTAACTTTGACGGCAACCAAAAGAGAAGAAGGAGAAGGAGGAAGGAGGAAGAAGGAAGAAGAAAATTACTTACTTGCGCTGGCAGCTGCTGCGAATCTTCAGATCTTTAGTTGCAGACGAGCGAAGAAGAGGTGGCTAACTAGGTGAAGAAGATGATGTTAGGTTACCCTAATTACACTACGCACCGTTTTAGTTGTTAGGTGGGTTATGTTAAAAAAATTGTTTTATACCTTTTTAAGTCTGATGCATATTTGATAAATAATAAAAAGTCTGATGCATTCATTTGGGCCCAACTCAAAACTGAAAAAAGGCATATATGGCCTAGAAAAACATAAGGAACTAGAAAAAAAGGCCCAAAATGCTAATTTTACATATATATGTTTATATATTTATAATTTTATATTTATATTATTTTAATCGCCGTATCGGTGCCGTACCTGTATCTTACTTTTTAGAGATTTGCCGTATCGACGTATAGTATCATATCGTATCGCTGTATCGGTATTCGTATCGGTGCGACATAGGTTTTACCTGTACAATATCAAAGCTTCTTTCTATCTCCAATGGCACAACGAAGCTCAATCAAAGTAGTTGAGGTTTGCTGGGTAACTCCAGCTGAAATCAAATCGCGTTGGTTCCAGCTCCTCTAAAATCCTTAGGGCCACAAGTACTTATTGTAAGGCACTTCGAATGTTCCTCGCCGCAGGCATGACACCATCTTAACAAGGAATAAGAAAAGATTCTTACATTTCAGTAAAAAGAGTCCCTTGGTAGTAATCTTTTGGAGGCTTTGGGTTTTAGTAGGGAGACGTGTAGGAGGGCAGGCTCTAAGTTGGTAATCATTGATGACTTATCGAGGATATTTTTGTGTAGGGAGAGGGGGATTCAACACTTTGGTCCTCATCTCGCACATGGACAAAGAGTTCACCTTAGCATAGCCACATTAACTTCTATTCAAAATACAAACTACATGGTTGTCATATCACATTTTATCAACGTTACAAAGAGTGAAACGTTTATGGTTTCTCAAGGAGCAAGCCTTTGAGTCGTAAGCTTATCAAGACATCTTTGATTTTAATTTAAAGAATATTATACAAGCTATTTAAGTGCATACTATACATGTGGTGCCTATTTTTATTTTGACATTTATTATTAATCTTTAAGTATTAGCTTTTATTTTGTAGAAGTTCGTCAATTACAAGAATGCTTATCTACTTAATTGTGTAGCGAATTATTAACATACTCAAGTTATATTTAAGTTGTATACTGTTTTGAATGATTTGGTATAATATTGATACATGCTATGGTTTGTGGTCATTTAACTTTATTTATCTTTTCTGTCAGAGTATTTGCAAACTCGATTACATGTGTCTAGTCCATATTCCTAATGTTTTCTCTCATCAAAGGATGATTTGAAATTTATCGTCGATGCTTCAGCCTCTAAGAATGGTTGGAGCTAGAGTTCTGTCTTAATTTTGTTTTCGACCTTTTGGATTCAGACTTGCTGATAGTTATTGGTCTAGTAGACAGAATTGGAAGCGAGTCTTGGGACTCGGCTAGGATTAGTAGGAAGTCAGCGTACGTTGTTTTTAAGGGTGATTACTTTCGAAGGGTAAAGTTCATACACATATGATTAAATTGATAAATTACGAATATTACTTAAGATTAGCATGTTAAACATATTTGGGTTGTATTTGAGGACAATATCTGAAAGTTATACATTGTCTAACTTAAATTAATGAATTTAAGTGATTATAATTAGCATAAGAGACTTGGGAAGGGATGTGAGTGGACTTTTGTTTGATAAACGAATTTTATGCAGTAAAAGTTTCATTAAATGTTTATGACGGAATTATTTATGAATTATGCTTTTAAAGCTTAACGTTTGAATTCAAAAGGATTTGAATATTTGTTTAGGATTTCTGTTATGAGCATATGGTTTGATTAGAGAAGGAGTGTTATGATTTTAATATTTTGAAATTGGAATAGCTCGGGAGGAAGTGATTTGTTATATATATATGATTTAAGGAAGGATTTTAAACCACCATGGGTACCTTATAGTGTTGCCTCCGAAAAATTGTTGCCTTCAGATAAAAACATGTCTACGGACATTTTGTTGCCTTCGGTTTGAGTCTGCGAGCGTATGACAATACGCCCCACGTGTCTCGGAACGCCCGAACCGTGAGGAGCGAGGACGCAGCTCAGGTTGACTATGCATTCCCTAAATTCTACGAGGACGCGTCTCGGTGGACTACATGTCCCCGAGTTATGTGAGGACGCGTCTCGGGCTGACTTTGTGTCCCCGAGTTCAGCGAGGAAATGGAATTGACGGTATAATGTGGGAATTGTTGGATTTCATTCTTGGGCTGACTACGAGCTCCCGAGTTCTGCGAGGATATAAAAAGATATTGTTTGCCACCCTGCTTCTATTTTTTGCACAGGGTTGGCCAGGATCCCTAGCTACTTGCCCGATTTTACTACACAGGTGGCTAGCTAGTTTCTCTCCCTGTTGCCTTCGGAAGTAATATACCCCTTGTCGGGTGACAGCAGGATATGTTTTATGCGGATAGTTATAGGTATGGCTTAAAGGTGTAAAGAGTTAGTTATATACATATTTGAATTGGTGTTGGTAAATTATTTACAGTTTGAAAAGTTTAATATAAGAAAAAGGAATAAGAATATAACTTCATGTACTGTATGGTTTTCTTGAATGAAGAATTACATGTGGCTTGATCCCTCAACAAGGGTATGTAGGCAATCTAGACTAGTCTAGGTGCAGCCATGGAAGAGAATGTTGCAAAAATTGGATATATAGTTGGATTCGTAACCTATCTAATATTTTAGTTAAGTTCTATACAAATTTGTGTACGGGCCAAGGCTCGTTTGACATTTGAGTTATGTGGTTTGTTGGATGATGAATCTTAATTAACAGATCTCTTCTTATAACGCTGTTGAAAATAAAGTTGTGCATGTTGTGATAGTAATTAATGAATTGATTTTAGCTGAATGATTGGTTATGATTCTTTTTGAATTTTATAAAATGGCAAGGAAGATTGCTGAACGATTGAGAAGCTGTAAACTGTGTTCTACAGGTGGAATTAAAATTGGGAAACGAGCAAATTACAGGGGACATTCTGCCGAATTTTCGGCAGAAATCAAACCTTAAAAAGAGATTTCGTTTGAATTTTGGTTTAAAAGGGCAAGTTGGTCTTTTATGCCTAGCACCCAACAGGTGTCGGACACGCACAGGGTTCGACACGAATTCCAAAGTGAAATTTGGGTTGGGTCCTGTCATGTTACCTCATTTATAATAGGAAAATCACTACATTTACAGGATGCATCTTGAACGAAATTAGCATCCTTGTTGCCCATTGTTTGTGCAAATATTTCACGGGAGAATATTCGCTTGAAGATCCTTCGCATTTCGATATTCCTTCTCTCTCTTCCTCAATCCTTGTAAAATTAAACTGGAGTAAAAGACCACACATGGGTGGTGTTGGACAAAGGTCCACCGATGCCTAAGTTAGTTCAAATGAATCCTTGAGAAACAATAGCTAAAGAAGGGTACAGAATTTTCTCTATGGGTGGGCAGAGCCATGTTTGGTGGCACTTGGCTATGTGAGGAGAGAAAGGGAGAGGGGCGGCGTGAGAGAGAGAGAGAGGGTGATGCGTAGGGATTTTAGAATTAGGTTTAGGATTGAGTTTAGGATTACCTTGTGTGTTGAATGTAGCCATGTATTTATAGAGCTTTAGGCATCTAGGGTTTTTCAAAGAATATCTTCTTATTTGGAAGGAAGATTTTCTTTCCCAAAATTGTAGAGATTGAATCAATTAGGGATTTGATTGGGATTAGATCACTTAATTGATAATGATATCTCCCAAATAGGATAATACCCTAATTAGGTGATATTATCTTTTAATTGGTGATTATATTCCAAATAAAGATAATATCCCTATTTTTAGTATCAATTATTTGGCCAAATAAATGGGCTCAATTAATTGACCTAGGAGATATTCTTCTTGTCCACGTGGCGCCTTGTGATTAGAAGCCCGATTATTTACTCCCACAAATGCCCCCCAGTTTTTGCATGGCGCTTGTGAGGCTATAGGAGATGAAAAATATTCTTCGGGCTTTCCAATTGCATATGCACTTTCTTCTTTGAGTTGGACTCCTTTTGCAAATTGGGCTCCTAATTGGAGTAGGCTTTTGACTTTTCTTGGAGTTGGGTTCCCAATGGGAATAGGCTTGTGATTCCTCCTTGACATAGGATGCCCAAGCTTTATAAATACAAGGCTTCTCTTCACTCTTCTTCAAATTGCAAACTTGTCTTCTCTAGTTTTTAGCTTGAGAGAGATCTTGGAGAATTGTACTGCTTGTCGAAGAGAGGAGTTGTCGTGTACCCCAAGGTAAGTCGAATTTAATTAATTTTTTTTCTTCTTCTTTTCTTCTTGGCGGTGAGGACCAGTTGGGTAAACGGCTGGTTGTTGTCGTGACTGGTGGTAGTGGTACCCTAGCATCTGCCGCAATTTATATATTTGTTTTGCTTGTAGCGAGGACCAGCCAGCGCAGGCATGGCTGGTTGTTGGTGGGATACCGACGACAGCGGTGGCGGTGGCTGGAAGTCATTGTCGCTACTGCCCCTTCTTCTTTTCTCGGAGTTGGGCCAATAGACCTAGCAGTGTGGGCTGCGGCCTGTGAGCACTAGGGAAGCGACTGGGGCTGCCTAGCGGCTCGGGCTTGGAGTTGCGCGGAGGCCCGCTTCCTCTAGCGCAGTTTGGGCCTCGCGGGTTTCTTTCCTTTTTTTCTTTCTTGGGCCGCGCTGTGGGCTAGCTGTTGTGGCTGACAGGTATTCTGACTTGCAAAAATTTCTTTTCATCTTGTAGTTGTCCAACCATCATGTCTTCTAAATAAGGTAGTCAATCACGAAGCTCACAAGTGCATTTGTACCTGTGGGGAGGTTCCAAAGTGCACAAAAAGAGATTTGTGGCCAATCTGCATCGCGTTATGTCAGAAGCTCAGTTCCAAAAGTGGTGTGCCACTTATGCTTCTACCATACCTGATGGTGTGCATGTCAAGTTCGAGGAGTCTTTGACCGACAATGCACCTTGTGTGGATGCGAATGATCCAGATGCTAGGATTATCACATTTCGTCCCTTATACTTTTTTTGGGCTTCACATTCCAGTTGTCAAAGTTTTTTTGGGAGATGTTTTGCACCATGGAGTGTGCTCCAAGTCAGTGTACTCCAAAACGTCTACCGAGCAATCATGTGCTTTGAGAACCTAAGCCATTTCTTCAAGCCGGACCTAATGATGCGAGAGTTCTTCTACTTCTTTGAAGCGAGGCACTACGAGAATTATGCTCAAGTCCGTGTGTGCAAAGCCAAGTAGTTTGACAGTTTCAGCCAAGGAGATCACATATGGCATGTCGATGTGTTGGAAGTTAGTGGATGGTGAGAAGGCGAGGTTGGCGAGGGTCCACTGTGACGGTACATCATATTGTTGTTTGATCTGCTTCCTTTTTATTTGAATTTCTTGAATTGTGACTAACTATCTTCTGTCTTCTGCTTGCAGAGAATGATATTTGCAAGAGACTGGATCTTGGGCCTGACATGATTAAAGTCCGCCGGGCTCTGAACATCTCTGCGAGGTTCCGCGAATGGCGTTGGCTATTGAGCGAGTATCAGGAGAAAGCTGGTGGTCTGCCCCTACCCAGGATGTTGAGAGACGGAAGTAGAATGGTCTAGACTATGATGATTTGCTTGCCGAACAAGAGGAGTGCTCGACCGAACCCCCTTCAAAGAGGAAGGCTGATGCTAAGTCCTCTAGAGATGAAGCGGCAACTTCGTGGGCAAGGGATGTGTCTCCGCTGAGGAAGAAGCCAAGACTCCTTTCTGCTTTGGTCAAGTCTTCTTCGAAGGAGGTTTTGTTTGTTGAGAAGACTCAAGTATGAACTGCTCATTCGTCATCTGTCAGGGTCAAGCATCTCTTCGGGCGCAAATAGCAAGAAGGTTGGCGGCATTCGAAATGTTCGGGACATTCAGCTTAAGTCTCATACTAATAAGCTTAGAAATTGCAATCTGCCTTATAAAGAGGTCCTCTCACAAACCAAGTCACCTGTCGAAAGGCAAAGAGATGTTGATATTCCTCACCGAAGTTCAAGTCACATGCACTGGTCAAGGGATGCGAATCGAACTAGGAGATTTGCTCATCCGCCTAACCATCACGATCCAGTTATTGAAAATCTTGTTCACAAGCCTTTGGTAAGTTGCTCCGGCGTTCTTTAGCCCAAAGGGCATAACTTTGTAGCAATATGTACCCCTTTCGATGATGAATGAGGTCTTTGCTTTGTCGTCTTCATGCATCATGATTTGATTATAGTCGAAGTAGGCATCCATGAAGCTGAGCAGTTGATTACCAGAAGTTGATTCTACGAGTTGATCAATTCTTGGTAGTGGAAAGTTGTCTTTTAGGCATGCTTTATTGAGGTCGGTGTAGTCGACGCAAACTCTCCACTTGCCTTAGTATTTCTTTACCACTAGAACAACATTGGCCAGCCACTCTGCGTAGGAGACTTCTTCAATGAAACCGGCAGCTAGGAGTTTGTCGATCTTGGCTTTAATGATGGCAACACGCTTTGGAGCGAAGTTGCGTCTCTTCTGCACTACTGGTTTGCTGGTTGGGTTAACGTGAAGACGATGGCAGATAATCTGCAAGTCGATGTCTAGCATGTCAGATGGTGACTATGCGAACACGTTGTTGTTGTGCTAGAGGAAGTTAGTTAGTTCCACCTTCTCCTCTGGTTTAGGAGCGAGCTTATCCACACTTTTCTTTCTCGCTTCTCAGGATCAAGAGGTACTAGCTTAACATCTTCTTCGATTTTCCATCCTTCTTCAAGATAGGCCACCGGACGAATTCCCTCGGCTTAGTCTTGACTCTTTGATTGCTATTGGAGAGTAGTTATTCCCTTTCCTTTACAGTGCTTTCGACTCTCAGGAACAGGATCTGCTACCTCCTCTCGGTTGTTCTGCCCCTTTCAGATATGCTTGATTTATAGGGACGAACTGTGCTTGCCTGCTCAGCCCTTGAGCTGAGCATTTGCTCGCCATTGCCTGATTGTTGTTTATCTGGCCGACACTGCCCCTAAGGATTGGATATTGAATTTTCTAATGCGTGGCGGATGTGATGGCGTTGATCTTGCCAATCCATGGTCTGCTTAGGATGCCATTGTAGGGGGATACTTCAGCAAGGACCACAATGGTTTGCGAGCTGATTACCAGTGGGGAGTAGACGTCAAGGTCTATAGTGCCAATGGTAACCGAAGTCACATCATTAAAGCCAGTCAATGACCTGGTTGATTTGTTGATCTTTGTTTCCATGCCCATCTGCTGGAAGACTGAAAATTGTAGGATGTTGGTTGTGCTGCCTTCATCTGCATGGATATGGTCAACCCCGGCCTAAGCAATCTAAATGCTAATGACGAGGGCGTCATTGTACGATAGATCAAGGCCGATTAAATCTTTCTTTTGGAAGCCGATCACAAGATCGTCTTCAACTGATAAGAGGCTGGTTAAGACTTGGGAGATAATAATGGCCTATTTAATCTTCCTATTCTTTTCTTTGCTGGTGAGTTTGGACTACTTGGAGTCGGCCAGGATCGTGTTAATCCTTATGACCTTCTGGAGGAGGTTCCTTAGATGCATCGCGGTCCTCGATATGCTGGATGACCTTTTTTGCTACAAAGTCTGTGTAATGGCCTTCTCTTACTAGTTCTTCGAGGTACATTCTCTAGGCAAAGTAGTCATTTCTGTAGTGTCCATGTGTCCCATGGAAGGTACAGTACCTTCTAGCATCCCCCTTGTCCGAGTCTCTATTCAAGGGTGGTGGTCTCTTTACCCAAGGCTTGTCCTTCATTTCGGCTAAAATTTGATGTATGGGGATGAAGAACTTGGTGTAGTTCTCTTCTGCTCAGAGTGTCCCCTAGGGGCCGCTTGTGCTTGCTATTGTTCTTGCTGTCAAACCTGCCACTCCTCTAACCTGCCTGTTTGGTCGGTTGATCGGCCTGCTTGGTAGACCTTTTTGTGGCGATTCGATCGTCATCCCAGAGCGCATAGCATTTCGCAATCGCGAAGACCTCTGCAAGAGTCTGGCTGGGAGCAATAGTCGTGCTCAGTTGGCAAGCCCTTGAAAGCAGAGGATGCAATTCGGTCATCTCATCCTATGATGTTTACCTTTTATGCCTTAAACCTCTTGATGTAATATCGAAGGGATTCATCGGCTTTTTGCGCAGGTTGAATAGGTAGTCAGGGTTCTTCTTAATCGTCCGATATGAAGTGTACTCCTTGGTGAAGACGAAAGCTAGTTCCTTGAAGATGCTAATCGACTCGAATGGCAGGGTGTGGAACCAGTCTTGGGCTGCTCCTCGCAAGGTCATTGCAAACACCTTGCACATTACCGCATCTTCGGCCTTGTAGAGAATCATAACACTTTTGAAGTGCTTCAGATGGCTCTCGGGATCGGAATCCCCTTTGAAGTGAGTGAAAAAAGGTGTTGAGAATCACTTTGATGGAGTAGCCTCTTTGATCTCGGCGGTGAATGGCGAGGAGTTTACTTGGTCCACCTCCCTGGGTAGAACATCTTCGAAATCTCCTTCAATCTTTAAGTCTCGAAGCCGATTATTCACAAGCTTCTAGACATTTTCTGCGCACATGGCTTGCGATTCACACTGGCGTTTACCATAATTTGGGCGGCGCTGATTGACTTCCTCGTTGACTTGCAAGGGCTGATCTCCTCAGCTGTCCCGCCTATGCGGCTTATTGGTGGATTGCGCTTGTGAGGGGTTCTCAGTGGCTTGTTGACCGGAATTGATTCTTCGGGAGTGGGATGCGGAGCGCCTTTCTTCATGAACCTCATTTCAAGGGCCGATAGATTGACCTCCCTAATGGCCTAGTCTCTCATGAACATTTTCTCGTGGGCCCAGGCGGGTGCGAACGTCGAGTTGCGGGCCCAACCTTTCGTGCATGTTGGTCCTTGGACAAAATCTAGATCAAAGACTCGGTTTACTTTGAGTGCGGCTTGCGGATGCTTCCGACATGCCAACATGCTGATCATGCTCTTGTCCTTCTCTTTGACTGCTTGCTCTTATTCGACCTGCATGAGACCTCTCAAACTGCTAGCCAATGCGTTTGTCCATCATTCTCTCTTCACCTTGTGATCCAAGGCCAAGGTCTCAGAACAAATCTATTTGGTTGAGGAGCTATCTCACCAAATTGTTTTAGTCTTCCATTCTATGGGTCAACTAGTCAGCTCTAAGATTGAGGTCTACTTGACTTTGTGGACGGGGAGGAGAGAATTGTGTGGAGCCCAATTGCACACGGGCTAGGGTTTCATTAGACTTGTACGCTGGAGTGTACGTCGAGCGCTACGACAAAGGAAGGAATGAGTGAAGTTGTTCCAAGATCCGGCCGTAATTTGTGATAGAGGTGAGATTGTAGTGATTGGTTCCACCATGTGCGGCGGCGGCACCGTGATGGTGGGCTATGAATCCGACCGCAAGGCCTTGTGGAAGTGGGTTGCTAAGGCCTGCAGCAAGGTGGTGTGGCATCGAAGTCTTGGCAATGTCGCCATGGAGAAGCACACCGGATTCGGCCATGGAGTCGTGCAATGGCAAAGTGGTTCCAGCTACAAAGCCTTGCGGCTGTAACACGTCTTCCATCATGAAGCCGCGAGGTGATGTGGCTGTGCGCATCAAACTGGAGCTCTCGGTCACGTGACCGAGAGGAGGAATGGCTACAGCAGCTGGGCATGTGAATATAGATAAACTGAAAGTTATGGTTCAGAAAAGTTTGGTTAATGGTTTACCAAACTTGACAACTTTTCCCAACAAAGGAAGTTGTGAAGGTTGTCAATTTGGAAAGGCTCATTGTCTTCCTTTCACCAAATCTTTATCTAGAAGCAAGACTCATTTAGAATGTATTCACGGTGATTTGTTTGCACCTATAAGAACCCCTTCTTTTTCTGGTTCTCGATATATGTTAATTCTTGTTGACGATTATTCAAGATATACATGGGTTTATTTTATAAAACATATTTTAGATGCTCTTTCCAAGTTTCAGGAGTTTAAAGAGACCGTGGAAGGTGTTTTTGACTTAAAAATTAAGCTCTTGCAAACAGATAATGGAGGAAAGTTGATCTCATATGATTTCTTCAATTTTTTTCGACAACTTGGCATGAGCAAACAACTATCCTGTGCTGAAACACCTCAGCAAAATGGAGTTGTTGAGAGGAAAATTGGACATCTTGTGGAGACATGTAGGGGCTTGTTACCTTCTAAAAATTTGCCCAAAGCATTGTGGGTAGAGAGTATGATGTTTGCAGCATAAGTAATCAATCGTTTGCCTCTTAGTCCAAACAATATGAAGAATCCTTATGAGATGATATTTGGAGAAAAGCCTACTGTGAAGCATCTTAGAGTTTTGGGCTCAATTTGTTATGTCCATGTTCCTGAGTCAAGGAGAAGTAAGTTGGATGCAAAAGTTAAAAAATGCATCTTTGTAGGCTATGATGTAAGGAAGAAGGGCTGGAAATTTATGGATCTTGAAACTCATAATTTTGTTGTTTCAAGAGATGTGGTATTTGATGAAATCTCATCATATTATGGTATGTAAAGTGTCTCTGTTAATGATAAATTCAATTCCCACGAAACTACTGCAATTGAGTTGCCAACATCTTCTATGACAGGACCCGACCCAAATTCCACTTTGGAATTCAAGTCGAACCCCGTGCGTGTCCAACACCTGTCAGGTGCTGGGTACGAATGTCCACTATGCCCTTTGCCCTAATTTCAACAAATTTTTGTTTTTTAACCACTTAAGGGGTTTAACTTCTGCCGGAAAACAGGCATAGTCTCCCTTGAAAAATGGACTTTTTCTAATTTATTTCCACCTGTAATAAGCATTTATAATTCCCAATCGTTCAGCATACAAGAATCTCGTCCACTTGCAATTCAATAGTGGTTCAAATGGTCCTTAGGCCCGCATAACATAAACAAAACATTGACAAATACCTTGTTAAAAAACCGAAGTTAACGGTTAATCAAAATTGGCCCAACTAACACACGGGTTTCAAACTAAACTCATTTCAAGCATAGCTCAAAAGTTTATTTTGCAGCTGCACCTAGGTTGCCTACGTATCCTTATGAGGGATCAAGCCACACGTAGTTCTTCACAGGAATTTAGAATTCAACCAATATAATACAACTGACAGGACCCGACCCAAATTCCACTTTGGAATTTGTGTCGAACCCTATGCGTGTCCGACACCTGTTGGGTGCCGGGCACAAATGACCAACTTGCCCTTTTTAAATCAAAACTCAAAAGAAAAACTCTTTTTAAGGTTTGACTTCTGCCGAAAATTCGGTAGAGTCTCCCCTGTAATTTGCTTGTTTCCAAAATTTATTTCTACCTGTAAAACACAATTTACAGCTTCTCAATCGTTCAATAATCTTCCTTGCCATTTTATAATATTCAAAAAGAATCCTAACCAATCATTAAGCTAAAATCAATTCATTAATTACCATCATAACATGCACAACTTTATTATCAATAGCGTTGTATGAAGAGATCTATTAATTAGGATTCATCATCCAACAAACCACATAACTCAAATGTCAAACGAGCCTTGGCCCGCACACAAGTTTGAATAGAACTTAACTAAAACATTAAATAGGTTACGAATCCAACTCTATATCCAATTTTTGAAACATTCTCTTCCGTGGCTACACCTAGATTAGTCTAGGTTGCCTACGTACCCTTGTTCAGGGATCAAGCCACACGTAGTTCTTCATTCAAGAAAACCAAATTCAAACCATACAGTACATGAAGTCATATTCTTATTCCGTTTTCTTATATCAAACTTTTCAAACTATAAATAATTTACCATCAACCATTCAAATACCTATATAACCAACCCTTTATACCTTTAAGCCATACCTGTAATTGTCCGCATAAAACATATCCTGCTGTCACCCAGAAAGGGGTATATTACTTTCGAAGGCAACCGGGGAGAGGAAAACTGGCTACCCACTTGTGTTGTAAAATCGGGCAGGTGGCTAGGGATCCTAACCAACCCTGTGCAGAAAATAGAAGCGTGGTGGCGAACAATATCCTTTTATATCCTCGTAGAACTCAGGGACACAAAGTCAACCCGAGAACGCAGTCCATCAATTCCATAGTTATATCGTTAATCCCCACATTATACCGTTAATTCCAAGTACCACACATGTGGCCACATGTGTGATACATCCTCGCAGGTCTCGAGAACACAAAGTCAACCCGAGCCGCATTCCTCGCAGAACTCAGGGCACATACGTCAACCTGAGCCGCATTCCTCGTAGAACTCAGGGCACATACGTCAACCTGAGCCGCATTCCTCATAACACTCAGGGCACATACATCAACCTGAGTCGCATTCCTCGCTCCGCACGGTCTGGGCGTCCCCAAGACTCGTGGGACAAATGTCATATGCGAGCTGACTCAACTGAAGGCAACTAGGATGTCCGTGGACATCATCATATCCGAAGGTAATAGTTTGTTCAAAGGCAACATTTTGGGTACCTATGGTGGTTTAAAAACCTTTCCTAGAACATTATAATACTGTTTCTCAACTCAGTCCTTAAATCCTGTTACCATTTCCTTTTCTACTTTCCAAGCTATTCACATTTAACAATAAACATAATTATATAAAAGCATTTGAATTCCCACTATAAGCTTAGAAAGCAAAAACCATAAATAATTCATTCATGATCATTTATTAAAACTTTTACTGCATAAAATTCATTTATAAAACAAACGTCAGTGTAAACATATATGTGTAAATAGTATAAACTAAAAATACTCCCACAACTATATAGGTATAGACTATAAGGTTTTTAAGTATAAATACAATAATAATAGGAGTAATAGTATTCATAACAATACTCTTAAACACATTAATCTCAATTATTCTAATAACCCCCGAAATTCTCATGTACGATTATCACAACCGAGCCCAATTCGATAATATACTCAATAACCTTTATGAACCAAAATTTATAACTCCAAACCATTTATAATTCTATCAATACATTCTCAAGGGTTCAACTTACAATAATCATTCTATATAACGTAAATAGATATATAGAATAATACCCGTACTTCCTTTTTGGGAAACCAAAATAAAACCATAATTAATTCGTTCATAAGCCTGTAATAAAGTATCTCATCACAAACAAAATCCCTTAAAAATCTATGTTTATTCACAACTTCCTAGATCTTTTCTACCTTTCAATAAACACTTAAATTCATTAGTTTGGATTAAAACTATATATATATATATATATAAGAAAATAAGCATATAATCCTACCTTTAATTAAATCCTCTCCCGAATAGGTTATAAACTACCCCTCCACTTAAATCTCAAATCCTATTCTCCAACATCCTCAACTTTCTAAACTACCCACATTTAACATCAAACATAACCGTATAAAATCATTTAAGTTAAAAAGAACATGCTAGGGAAGTAAACCATAACTAAATCATTCGTAATCTACTATAATCATAGACATCACCCACCAATTATACACGAATCCTCTCCTAGGGATCACCCTCACCCACTCAAAAGTGGTGAAAGAGACCACATAAAATCTATAAAAAGTCCCTTGAGGTTCAAGTCAAACTGAAATGATTAGCAACATATAATTTTGGGATGTAAAACACTTGACATGCAGACCAAAATAAATC
Source organism: Prunus padus (assembly GCA_024362665.1). Lineage (NCBI taxonomy): Eukaryota > Viridiplantae > Streptophyta > Magnoliopsida > Rosales > Rosaceae > Prunus > Prunus padus. The sequence goes on along the minus strand of JANFAM010000010.1, from coordinate 15,564,304 downwards.
TTAAATGACAACCAATACCAATGTGAACTTGTTTGAAACGTTGAAGCATTGAATCACCATTCTAAAAGGAGACCTTAGACGAATGTAGCTAATTTCTTTGTAATGATCATGTCTACTACTGTCATTCAACCAACAGAAAACACATGAAAAAGTGAAATTCATGGGCTTCATGTGTTTTAAGGCCTCTCGTCAGCAATTACATCATCCAAAGACTCAAATATGAACCTTAAGTAACAATCATTTCATAAGTCCCACTTCGTATCATAATTCCAAATACTTAGCTAATCAATATAATTGCAGCAATGCATTACCTTTATCTTCTTCCATCTCTCATCTCCCTTACTTAATATGAATACCCCCTCTCTAATTAATTGCAGAGGTATACCAGTCTCTCAGATACTTTCAAAGGTTTTTCTTTTACTCTTTTAAATTAAGCGGGTGGCCTATTCTTTCATGTAAGTTTGTAATACTAATACAAGGTTGCTTCTAGTTATTTGAGGTGGTGGTTGAAACAGATGACATATTAGATGAACATAAGGCTAGAATATGCACACACTCAAGAATGGGTGAAGTAGATAAAGTAAGACTGGATTATTACATTTCATAAGCATGTCATATGTGTTAGATTATTAGGTTCAATGATTCGATAGGCATAATCAGATATATGGTATAATCATATGTACATATAATCATTTCAGATATATTTTTCCCCAACGGTTTCCTTAGCCCATTTACAAGAAATATTAGTTCTAGTCCTCTTGCTAGTAGTGCTAGTCATTGTGAAAGCCTAGAAAATCAACAAAAACAAACAAAATTGGCCACCCAAAGAAGCCATCAACAAATACCAAGAGAATCAACAAAAATCAAGCATCTAACTCATAGATTAAATATTTTAAACTCAAGATCCGAAAATAAAATAGTAGAAAGTTCACAAACCTCAAACTCAAATTGCCCAAACTGTAACATCCCGACCCAAAAATTAAAGGAATTTAATAAATTAAATTAAGAAAGAGAATTAAATGAAGAAATTTGAATTAATAAATAATTTTTGGAAATTAAAGTAATATTAAATATGTAAGGGGCAATAAGGTTATTTCAATTTTTGGACGAGAATTTGGCGAAACAAGTTGCGCCATTGCGTCCGGCTCGTCGAAATGAGTTCGTGGATATGCGGAACGTCCAATTCCGAGTTGTAACGAACGCGTAGCGATTTAAATAAAAAATAAAATAAAAACGAAATTCTGATTTTTACTGTAGTGGCTACAATACCGCTACTGTAAAAACCGAGAATTCCTTCTTCTTCTCCAGCTCTCCTTCATTTCTTCTCCTTCCACTTTGAATTGCGATTTCTCCTTCATCCGACGTCCGTTTTGGGTGATTCTAGTCCCAAAAGTTTCGTCTCTTCATCCTCTACCTAACCTACTCAATTTCCCAGCTCAAAAGCCGACTAATTTTAAACTGGAGCGACTGAAAGTTCGGTGGTTTTCAAAGTTTCCGATGCGTTTTCTGGCGACTCCGGCCACCATTTCCGTCGAGTGAGGTATGAAACTTCATCTACTCTTCATGCTCTATCTATTTATATAGGTATTGTTGATCAGTTTTGAGCCTAAGTGATCGGATCTATAACCTAAGTTTTGGCCGGTTTTGAGATTGAATTTTCGGCCACTTGCCGTCCGTTTGAGACGTTCCCGTAGTTGAATAAAATGCTTAGGAGGTTGAGTTCTAGCTACCCCAGGAAGGATGACCGTTGGTTTGAAGATTTTCCGACCGACGGTATCGCTTTGGGCACCCAATGCGCTGCCAGTGTGGGTGGCTGTGCGGGGCCCACTTGTAATTGTCAATCTTCATTCCTAAATTACCCTTACGTTGTCCCGAGTGCATAGGTGTGCTCGAAGTCCAATTTGGAGTTCGTATGACAGTTGAACGGATTTACGAGTATTGCGCGTTATCCTGGTTCGATGTGTTCGGACCATCGGATCGGTTCCAATTCTTAGTATGTTGTTTCCATATTTTTAGGATCGTGTAGGATTTGACGGATCATGATTCGGAGTCCCGGATGCTCAGGATCAATGACTTGAAGCTTGAATTAAACTGTAACCGTGCGATCGTGAGCAATCCGACCGTCCGATCGAGGCAAAATTTTCAGGACACGTTGTTTAGGCCGTGTTGAACCTGAAGGAACTTTCGTATCTAAGTTTGGAGGTCTTGGGACCCATGGGCCCGGTTTGACCAAGTTTGACCAGGGTTGACTGAGGGCCTCTCGAGGTTGCCTTGCCACGTAGTTGACTTTGTTAAACTTCTAGGAATGTCCGGGACCTTTTGGAGGTAGTGGGCCCACGGGCCCAGGTTGACCAAAAAAGGGTGTTTGACCGTCGGTTGACCGTGAGTCTTCCGGGGCGGTCCCACTGGTTAAAAGAGGTAGTTTGACCTTGGAATCCTTCATAGGACGTACGTGCACGTTAAGTCGGGTTTTGGTAGGATTTGAGTTTAAGATTCTCGTTTCGGTTCGATTACTAATCCAATCCTCATATCTATCGCTTTAGGTACGTTGACTCTGCTACGCAGCAGGCGGGACCCTTTAGGGTTATGCAGCGTAGGACCAACGGTGAGTGGACTTTGATTTCAAAATGAGCATGATTGCAATGTATTGTATGAAATGCATAAAAGGAGATTTAATGGTTTTAAATCTTGAATTTATTAATAGTTTAAGTCTTGCCTTGACTTTGAGTTGAAATATATTTAAAAGGATTTGCATTGAGGTGTATGCATGATTTGGGTTTCCGAAATTTGTATGTGGGGCCCTGATGGCTATTTTGTTATTATTTATACCTTTGGGTATTGAACGGGACGTGGTGAACGCCCGGTGGATTTTAGTATTTGATTTTGATTATATAATTGAGCGATATTAAGCTTGGAATCGTTATATTATTTAAAAAATGGATTTAAAGGATTATTGTACCAAAAGGGAATTTAATGGTTATATTATGTTTTAAATGTATATTGACGGTTTAAGAAACGGTGAACTAAACTTTGGTTATATATATATATATACATGCATATACTTTGGATATTTGTTTTGAATCTTAAATTAGATGATTATGGAATAATTACCTAAACTTGGGTTATATATATATATATACTTATACATATATATATATATATAAATTGATACACTTTGAATAATTGTCTTGAATCTTGGATTTGAAGATTCATGGTTTTAATGGAATTTATTTAATAATTACGTTTATGAACTTCGGGTTTTCGATTTAAGTATTGGGAAAGATTGGGAAACAGTACTTGAGGGACACGTGGTCAGCCCGAGAATGCAACTGGGGGGGTATACCTAGGATGGGTTTGAAAACCATTTCTCAAAATTTATCATAAAATTTCCTTTTTATCTTCATAAACAACTTCCGCAAAACCATTTTCCAAATCTTGTTTGCGCCTGAATTTCTCGGCCCATGGGATAGATCAGATAATGGCTTCATATGGCCAAATTGCCGGCCCAAATCCGAACATTTCCATCCGATTTCTCAACATGAACGAAAGGGTCAGGTCTAGAGCAACGGCCTATGTAGAGACGTGCACGATCACGACCGTGATACTCGGGGCCTTGACCATGGTGTAATCTGGTCGAGGATGAATAGTTTTTAAACCATAGCCAAGGCCACGAAAGTAATATATATTACCACTTGCTGAGGGTGGCCCCCATGGCTCATAAATTGGGTAATGGCATTGTGAATATGCAGGGAGAAAGTCAACAACCGCGCTCAAAGAGCACGTGGAGAGAGAGAGAGAGAGAGAGAGAGAGAGATAGAAAAGGCGGCACCAATGTATATTTAAAATAAACATGTGGTGGGCAGATCGGTTTAGGTGAACATAAGGATCTTAATTCATGGGAAAGTCATCAACTGCCAAGGGAATTGAATGCTCCCCCAACCACCAAACTGAGGAATTAAATGCTTCTCCAAGCACAAGATCCGGGCCAGCTTTCATGGCTGTAGAACCTAACTTCATGGGGGTCACACCACCATACTTCCCGGTTCCAGGCCACCCACTATCTTCAATCCAAAGTTCCCCTTATAAATATCAAACTCTAGCAATGTTCACAGGGTTCCAAAAACCATACAAGCCTCCCACGGAGCAAATTATCTTTTATTGTCCTTTACTTTCCTAGCAGTGAAATTTCAATATGTTTATGTGCTTTTCTAGGAGTAGTGGCAGATTGTAAGAAATTCCATTCATCAATATATCACACGACCCTTGAGTTTTTCAAGGCACCGAAGTACCACCCCTTGTTATTTTTCCGTTCATTCCACATATCATACAACCTTCACAATCAGGCGAAGTGCCGGAACCATCCAAATCCACCGTTTTTTTTCACTATTGACACCACCACCAACGGCCTTGTAGCTCAGGCCGTGAATCGACGGTCAAGATTCGTTCCTATCTCTGCCACAATCGCTTTGAGCAAAGTCAGACTCAAATAGGCGCACCGAATCCATTCGCTCACCACCCACATCATTTTTGAATGCACAGTAGACCGTGCTGGCACGCCCGAGTACATATCCACCACTAAGAAGGATTGACGCATATTCCCTCGGCCCGGAACACCAGGCCACGAGATTTTGCGCAGTCAACAAATCCTTTCCGGAATAAGTTATAAACTATTTCTCAAATCATTTCTCAAATCTAATTATCAAATCATTCTCAACTTTCCAAGCTCCCCACCTTAACAATTATATATATTCATATAAACTCAATTAAGTTAAACCTGCAAGCTTGTAAAGTAAAATCATAATTAATTCATATATAATCATTTAATTAGAAGAACTACATTATAAAAATAATTTATAAATCAAATGTCTATTCACAAACTTTCCCAAATCTTTTCTCATTGTTCAGAACACTTAAATTCATTAATTTGAATTAGACCATAAATAACTTTCAGATACTATTCTCAAATCCAGTCCAAATGTGTTTAACATGCTATTCAAAATTAATATTCGTAATTTACCAAATTAGAATGGTCTTAGAAGATTAACTGCCTACTTCAATAATTTTTTGAAAACTTGAATGGTCTTAGAAGACCCGAGATTAATTATTCGATTAAATTCCTATGTTGGTAAATCGGTCCCCGTGGGGTTCACAACCTCCGATTATTAAACCGAAAGTTCCTATAGGTTCACAATAATCCCATTAACATGTCCTAAGAGTTTCGTTAAGATCTGACAGTCCAAACGTATCGAACCCGTTAAAGCCTAATAGGTAAAATTTGGTAATATACTCAAACGATCACATTACGCTAATTTAAGCATACTGTAGCACTCGGGACGACATGGGGATAATTCTAGGTTGATAATATGCAGGTGAATCCCTGCCGACCGCCGTCGTAGACGATGGGTGCCTTGAGGAAATTTCGGTGATCGGAAAATCTCCAAATCACCTATTATACCAATTTGTCAAGCACGATGAAATGAGTGTTTTCAATTCTTGGACCCTGGGCAAAAGGTGGCCGGAGCTAGCCCAAATCACAGCCAAAGCCGATGGCTCCAAGTGTTCGAAACCAAAACCTTCAAACAACCAAATTGATCCAAATAACTTACATAAACAGCTAGAGGGCATTGAGAGGATGAAAACCATACCTCACTTGACGGAATTGGTCGCCGAAATCGCCGCAACTGAGGGGGAAAAATCGATGAAAATTATATCTTTTCGAGTCGCCAATCGAAGGGTTTTCAAGCCGGGAAAAGTAGTGGGCTAGGTAGAGGATGAAGAGAGGAGAATTTTGGATGTAATTTTGCGTCTTGAGGTGGCCGGAATTGGGAGAAATTGGTAGGTGAAATTCCGGCATGTGTTGAGGTGTCGTGCGAGAGAGTGAGGGAGGAGAGAGAATGCCACGGGAAGGAGGGAGGGAGGGAGGGAGAGAGAGAGAGAGAGAGAGAGAGAGAGAGAGAGAGAGAGAGAGAGAGAGAGAGAGAGAGAGAGAGAGAGAGAGAGAGAGAGAGAGAAAGTCCAGAGAAAAAGAAAAACTGGTTTTTAACTCAAATTTGAAAATAACCGTTACGTCCTTTTCGTTTTTAGACTTTTTCTCTCTCGTTACAACTCGGAATTGAGCCTGCCGCATGTCTACGAACTAGAGATACATCAAATGGATGTTAAAACGGCCTTCTTGAATGGAGAATTAGATGAAGAAGTCTATATGGAACAACCAGAAGGTTTTGTGGTTAAAGGACAAGAAAAGAAAGTGTGCAAGTTAATTAGATCCTTGTATGGACTTAAACAAGCACCAAAAATGTGGCATGAAAAATTTGATCATGTTATGTTGTCAAACGGATTTAAGATCAATGAAAGTGACAAATGCGTTTATGTGAAGAATTTTAAGAATTCATGTGTCATAGTATGTTTATACGTTGATGACATGCTGATAATGGGAACTAATAAAGATATTATCAATTCTACAAAGAAAATGTTGAATTCTAGTTTTGACATGAAAGACTTGGGGCTTGCAGATGTCATACTTGGAATTAGAGTCCAAAGAACCAAACAAGGTTATTTTTTGACTCAATCCCATTATGCAGAAAAAGTACTTAGAAAATTTGGTCACTTTGCTGATCCATCTGTTGTGACACCTTTTGACCCATCAGTTCATCTAGCTAAAAATAATGGAGATGCAGTATCTCAGCTAGAATATTCACAAATAATTGGGAGCCTAATGTATATGATGAACAGTACAAGGCCTGATTTGGCCTATGCTGTCAGCAGACTTAGTAGATATACAAGCAATCCATCTCATGATCATTGGAAAGCATTAATTAGAGTGCTACAATTTATAAAAGGCACTATGAACTATGGGTTGCATTACACAAGTTATCCACCAGTTTTAGAAGGGTATAGTGATGCAAACTGGATTTCTGGTGAAAGTGAAACAAAATCCACAAGTGGCTATGTGTTTGTATGTGGAGGGGCAGCGGTAGCTTGGAAATCAACCAAGCAAACGTGTATAGCACGATCAACTATGGAATCTGAATTCATAGCTTTGGATAAGGCTGCTGAAGAAGCAGAATGGCTTCGAAACTTCATGGAAGATATACCGATATTGCCTAAACCAATAACTGCAGTATGTATTCATTGTGATAACATGGCAGCTATTGCAAGAGCCAAAAACAAGATATACAATGGCACATCAAGGCATATCAGGCGAAGGCATAGTACTATCAGACAGTTGCTCAAAGATGGAATAATCTCATTAGATTATGTAAAGTCAAAGGAAAACATAGCTGATCCTTTGACAAAAGGCCTACCAAGAGAGCAAATTAAATATGCATCGAGGGGAATGGGTTTAATGTCAATTTCACAATGAGTTAACCTAATGGCACCCTAACCTAGTTGATTGGAGATCCCATGGTCTAGGTTCAATAGGCAAACAGGTTGGGAACGGCTCAAAGTTTGAACACACAAATATCTCATTCCTATGACCAAAGTGTGTTGTCTGCAGAAGTTTACAGGGTATGTTTTTGTACAAACATTTAATGACGTTAATATTTTGATATTCAAAAGAAGTATGGCAGAATACTTTTAATTAACGTTACCTATATGGGAGTAAATGTGGGGTCGCATTTACGAGAATTATATGGCTATATTCTCTAAAGCTCCCATGAAACCAGGATTTGTTCAGGACCAAAATGAACACAACCGCATGAACTAAAATGTGTTCAGATGTGATGTATGTGTGTCGTGTTGTCTTGATCTACTACAAAACGGTGAACAGTTCAAGGTTATGAATTCCACTGATTCATCAAGTAGATCCGATACGTCTACACTAGGGAAAGTTCAAGTCCAAAAGACACTTATCCTGATGTATATCATGTCTAATCCCTCTCCAGTTTTTGAGTCTGCATATATTCTTTAAAAACATAACAACATTTGCGTTTCAAATGTGGGGTATTGTTGGAAGTTTGAAAGCAAATGTCCCACATCGGAAGAAACAAAAGGTTCTACATGCTTTATAAGCATGAAACCTTAACACCAATTAAATAAGATTGGTGGGCTGATGGGCTTGGTTGTGAAGGCTATACATGGTTGGCTTGCTTGATTAATAATAATATTTAAATAATCAAGACTTGGGCCTTGGGCCTTGGGGCTCTTGGGGTCTCTGAAAAATAAAAGAAATACACCCAGCCCGAAAATAAAATAAATTTATTTTTATTTTATTTTTTGGATTTCTTTTAGCAGAAGTTAAATTCAAACTAAAAGTCTTATCTTTTCGTTTGAATTTGAACAAGTATAACTGATACTAACTGCTATTTTGAAGGGGTGCAATTGTGTTATAAAACCACAAGCCATCAGCCATTATACATCATCTTTTTCGAACTATTCATACGACTTTATAAAATTACATTCTGTATTGGAGAGAGGAGCACACCAAAGTTCGCCAGAGATCAAGGATTGATCTTTGGGTCCTTGATTTATAGATAGTTGAATCCTGGGAGATAGACGTCCATTGAACTTCAAGCACAGAGAAGGGGCGAAATTCTGTCTTTAGGACATTGCCAATACGCAAGCCTCTATCTGGAAATAAAGTCAGTGTATTTATCTTCCTGTATTATATATTCTATTGTTTGTATAATTTGTTTTATATATATACATATAAATCTGTTTCTGTATTAATATAGTGATCCAATACTCTTAAGTATTTACTGATTTTTCCTAACAATCTAAAGACAGAATCTATGGGAGAATCTGTAAGTGCTTTGTGAAGGTGACCGATATAGTCAATGTCAATGGCGTCAAAACTCATGTTAAGGAACCAGAGAAGTTCAAAGGGGTGGATTTCAAACGCTGGCAACAGAAAATGCTGTTCTACTTGACAACACCGAATTTGGCTCATGTAGTCAAAGAGGAAGTTCTCGTGGCAACAGAGAATCCGATACTGCAGACAAGTTAAATGCTATTGATGCTTGGAAACATTCGAGTTTCTCTGCAGGAATTATATTCTCGATTCACTGGATGACACCTTGTATGATGTTTATTCTTCATACAAGACTGCCAAGGAATTATGGGAGTCTCTCGAAAAGAAGTACAGAATCGAGGTTGCCGGGTACAAAGAAATTTGTCATTGGGAAATTTCTGAATTACAAAATGGTGGACTCCAAATCAGTGGTTAACCAAGTGGAAGAACTCCAGATCATTATGCATGAATTGCATAATGAAAACATGATCATGAACGAGAACTTTCAAGTGGGTTCGATCATAGAGAAGTTGCCTCCCTCCTGGAATGATTTCAAGATCTATCTCGAAACACAAGAAATCCGACATGACTATGGATGACTTGGTTAAAACCGAGAGTTGAACAGGATCACGTAATTAATGCGAAAGTGGATGGTGTTTCCTCTGAAGCCAAAGCCAACATTGTTGAAGGCAAAACCTCTGCTGGAAAGCCAAAATTCAATTTCCAGAAAAATAAAAGCAAGTCCTTTTCCAACAAACTAGCACCCAACAGCAAGAACTTTAAGAAAATAAAAGGGAGTTGCTGGGTGTGTGGAAAGGCTGGACACAAGGCACAAGATTGTCGCCACAAGAAGGATGGAGCCCCCGCCAATTCTCGCCAATAATCAAGCAAATGTTACGAGAAGATGTTTTGGCTGCTGTAGTGTCTCGAAATCAACATGGTTTCAGATACAAAGGATTGGTGGATCGACATCGGTGCAACTAAGCACATATGTGGCGACAAGAGCATGTTCTCTACATATCAAGAGATTTCTGGTGGAGAACAACTCTACATGGGAAATTCCTCAACTGCTGCCATTGCTGGAAAAGGAAAAGTGCTGCTGAAATTTACCTCTGGGAAGGAATTGACCCTTTTAGATGTGCTTCATGTCCCTGATATTAGGAAGAACTTAGTGTCTGGTCCATTGCTAAGCAATAAGGGCTTTAAACTTGTGTTTGAATCAGACAAGTTTGTTCTTACTAAAGGGGGAATGTTTGTCGGAAAGGGTTATTTGGCTGAGGGTTTGTTCAAACTCAATGTATTGACTACAAATGCTATTAATAAAATAAATAAGGCTTCCGTTTATATTGTTGAGTCATGTGATATTTGGCATGCTAGATTAGGACATGTTAATTTTCGTTGTTTAGATAGAATGATTAATCTAGGTTTGCTGCCAAACTTTAAAATTGATCACAATAGTAAGTGTGAGATATGCACGTAATCAAAATTTGCAAGGCAAAGTTTCAAATCTGTTTTTGGAAGGTCTAATGAGTTGCTAGGTTTGATACATTCAGACCTTTGTGATTTTAAATCAACACCAACTCGTGGAGGAAAGAATTATTATATTACTTTCATTGATGATTGCAGTAAATTTTGCTATGTTTATCTAATAAACAGCAAAGATGAAGCTTTGAATATGTTCAAGACATATAAAGCTGAAGTTGAAAATCAATTAGAGAAGAAAATAAAAGCATTGAGATCTGATAGAGGAGGAGAGTACGAATCTACAGCCTTCTCTGAATTTTGTGCTCAACATGGAATAGTTCATCAAACAACGGCTCCATATACACCGCAACAAAACGGTGTTGCTGAAAGAAAGAATCGAACTTTCAAGGATATGATCAACTCTATGTTGAATAGCTCAGGGCTTCCACACAATCTGTGGGGTGAAGCCCTACTTACTGCAAATACAATCTTGAACAAAATTCCCCATAAGAAGACCAATAAGTCTCCTTATGAAATATGGAAAGGCAGAATTCCTACATATAAAACCCTCAAAGTGTGGGGTTGCCTTGCAAAGGTTCAAGTACCTTTGCCTAAACGAGTTAAACTTGGACCAAAAACAGTAGATTGTGTGTTTATTGGTTTTGCAAATAATAGTGCAGCCTATAGATTCTTAGTAGTTAAATCTGAAATTTCTGATATTCATGTTAATACTATCATAGAATCTGTAGATGCAGAATTTTTTGAGCATATTTATCCTTACAAAGAAAATAGGTCCTGTCCAAATAAAAAGAGGTCACTTGAACAAAATCAAAGTGACATTCCTTCTTCATCAGGTGTTCATGAAAATGAAATGGAACCAAGAAGAGGAAGTAGAACAAAAATTCCAAGGAATTTTGGACCTGATTTTCTAACTTTCTTGTCAGAAGCTGAACCACAAACATATAAGGAAGCAATGGCTTCAAGTGAGGCTTCTCTTTGGAAGGAAGCAATTAAAAGTGAAATGGATTCCATTTTACAAAATAATACCTGGCAATTAGTTGATTTACCACCTGGTAATAAACCAATTGGTCATAAATGGATATTCAAAAAGAAATTGAAGGCCGATGGTTCTATAGACAAGTATAAGGCACGTCTCGTAGCAAAAGGCTATAGACAAAAAGAAGGCTTGGATTACTTTGATACATATTCACCTGTATCAAGAATCTCATCTATAAGAATGTTAATTTCTTTAGCAGCCATATATAAACTAGAGATACATCAAATGGATGTTAAAACGGCCTTCTTGAATGGAGAATTAGATGAAGAAGTCTATATGGAACAACCAGAAGGTTTTGTGGTTAAAGGACAAGAAAAGAAAGTGTGCAAGTTAATTAGATCCTTGTATGGACTTAAACAAGCACCAAAAATGTGGCATGAAAAATTTGATCATGTTATGTTGTCAAACGGATTTAAGATCAATGAAAGTGACAAACATGTCGGAGGAAGATAAGTTGTTTAACTTCCTTACAAATCTGCAGCCGTGGGCACAGTCAGAGTTGAGGAGAAAAGATGTGAGAGACCTCAATTCTGCCATTGCTACTGCAGAGAGATTGATGGACTATCGGGCAGCAGTCGTTCCTAGTGGGAAAAAGGAGCAAGGTGGGAAGAAACATTCAGACAACAAGGTGACGGACAAAGGGAAGGAACCTGGGGTTGTTTCGAATGTAGCCAAGGGTGAGGAGCAAAGAGACAAGAGAAAGTACTCGGGTTGCTTTCTTTGCCAAGGGCCCCATCTAGCCAAAGACTGTACAAAGAGGCAAAACTTGAATGCCATGGTTGCTGAAGGTGAAGGAGATGCTGAGGGCAGCAATCTCCAGGTGAGTCCAATGGTTTTATTGAATTCACTATGTGTTCTCCCGCCGGAAGATCCTTTGGGATGGAATGCTGCGGGCGATCGGCGTTGGAGGTGATTGAGGTGTTTGTGGATGTGTTTGCCACAGACCCCTCGGATGTTTTCGTTGATGCGTGTCTAATGCATGGGGGCATGTTGATAGAAGCCATCGAAAACATGGAACCGAATTGGGATCTTGATTGTGGGCTGGAAGAAATGCAATTTGCGGCGTTGGCGCATTGTCTTGATACCTGGAGGATTTATCTGTTGGACAGAAAGTTTGTAGCAAGGACATATGTGTTGCACAATCACATGTACAGCACAACCACAGTTCGAGAGCACTTCGACATCTACATGGAAGTGTTGGGGGAGTTCGACTTTGAGTTGCTTTATATGTCCACGAGGCACATAGACTTTGAAGAGCCATCAGATGATGAGTTGATGGATGATGCGACGCAATCTGTTTCTTCGGCATCAGACCCTTCGGAAAGTGAATCAGAGGATGAACCATGGGTTGGTTCAGCCATTGATAGCATCTTGAGAGATGCTATGTTTGAAAGAAGTAAGGGAAACCACGAGGCTAAGGAGGAGCTGCAGTGGATGAGTACACCTATGGAGGAGCCTATGGTGGAAGTCATTGAGATTTCAAGTGATGAAGAAGGAGAACCTATGGAAGGGTCCATGAGAGAGGTGATCCTAGTTGAAGTCTCAAGTGATGATGAAGGAGAGCCTATGGAAGAATCCATAAGAGAGGTGATCCTAATTGACTCAAGTGATGATGAGTCCTTTGAAGAAGCAAATGGGCAAGTGGTTCAGGAGGAGCCAAGGGATGTCCAAATGGAGTGCTACCCAAGAGTTAAGTCGACGAGGGCGTCGGACTCTTGTGGTGGGGGTGGTTTGTAAGACCCTCAATGAGTGGCATAGGCCATGGCATGGTTTTGATGTTTTGCACCATGCCAAGGCAAGCCAAGAGTGCATGGGAGGTGCACGCAAGAAGCAAGACAAGGTCAGGAAAACTCGGCAGCAGCACAGCAGACTTGGAGGCATGGCATTGGAGCTGTCGACAGGCAGTGCACGCAGCATGCGCGCAGGCTGCGCAACGGGTGTCGACAGATTCTGCCGACAGCATGCTGGCAGGGTGTGCAACGGGTGCCGACAGATTATGCCGACAGGTGCTGACAGGGGCTGTCGACAGATGCCGAGAGCTGTCGACAGGTGCTGTCGAGGGATGCCGAGAGATGCCGAGGGAAGATGTCGACAGGCAGCGCGCGCAGGGTGTGCGCAGGATGCGCAACGCATGTCGACAGATCTTGACGATGGACTGCAGCGCGCAAGGCAGTTACGCGCAGCGCATGGCTGGAGAGCAGCGTGCGCGCAGACTGTGCAACGCGCGTAGGCAGATCGTGGGCAGATCGTGGGCAGTTGCTGGCAGTTTTTATCTGAGTGGTTCCAGGCGGTTTTTGGCAGTTCCAAAGGAGTTGGACGTGGGCTAAAAGCTAAGATCTGAACTTTAAGTACATGGGACAGTTGCTAGGGTGTGGCTGCGTGCTTAAAGAGTGGGGGCTGATTTCAAGGCATGAAAATAGGCCTCAATGGTGTGGTGGGCTGCTAGGAGGGCGCCAACAACATCATGGGCAGTTTGTGGGATAACTACCCGACCAAATGGCAAGCTAGGGGGCTGCCAACGAGTTCCTAATAGATGGGGGTGTCATCTATGTTTATGTTTATAAATAGGCCTATGGTGGCCAAGTTGAGATACCAAGTGTGTGGTAGTCCAACTAAAGTAAAGACTTGTAATCCTTACTATTTGGGTGTGAAATAGAAAGGTTGGGAATTTCCCGTACGTGGAGTGTGCGTGTTCTTCCTTGTTGAGACAAGGTTACTTAAGAGAGTTGGCAAACACTTGTTCCGCTGTGCAAACTCAAGCCTCACGAGGTGTGAGCAAGAGGGAAGGCTGACTTAGGCAGGGGTCTAAGTGCCGGGCAAGGGTCAGAAAATTATAGGGTCTATTTACTGACTTAGGCAGGGGTCTAAGTGTGGTGTATTTTGTTTTACACTACTTTAAGTTCTGTTTTTTCATAGACCCCAACTGTTCCCACCCTTAGAGAGCATCGTCCAACAAATAGCATCACCACCTACGACTTCTTTGCCAACTTCATGAATAAATGTACAATGATTCTACCTACAACTTTTTGTCATTGTCCATACAAGGCAAGTCGTTGTGTGAACCGCCGGCATGACTTGAGAATGGGTTTTGGAGTATGTAGGACTCGAAATTGAAACTGGGTTTTCTTGATTCTTATTGTTTGAGGGTATCTTGCTTGGTGAGAATTGCAGAGACGGAGAAAGGGGAGGTGTGGTGACGTCGTTTTGGGTATGCAAATGAAATGGGCATGGTGGTCTTGAGTGGGTAGAGGACCTTGAAAGGTTGGGATCTGCATGAATAGAGGAGACTTTGGGTTGAAATTAGCTTTGCTGCACTTCTTGAATAGAGGAGACTTTGGTTTACCCATTGGAGCAAAACCTTACTTGATTAGGTGTACTTCTTGAAATTAGCTTTACCCACTAGAGCAAAACCTTACCAGATTTGGCGAAGTCAATCTCGACAGACTGAAGGTTGGATCCTCAGCTGACGTTGCGGATGACGTCATTTTGGGGCGGTGCTGCCTTCGGTCGGAAAAGAAGGCGACGAAGTACATGCTCTTTTGGTGTTTGTTTCTTAGGCATTTTGTATTGTGTGGTATGTTAGTATTGTGGGTTTGGGGGCTTTTTGCTTTTTCTACGCTTTTTGATTTTGTCATTAGTTTTTGGATTGGTGTTGTATTTTTTAGCCTTGTAATCGCAATGTCTTTGGAAATATTAATAAGTGGATTAAAGCAGTGAAGAATGAGATGGCAGAGATTTAGGCTTTGTGTCAACCTTCTCACTATTTGTCTTGTCTCAAATGTTTAGAGCACACCTTAGATACTCTTTTAGAAAAGGAAGAAATTTTTTGGCAGAATCGTTCTAGGGTCTCTTGGCTTAAATATGGTGATCGTAATACAAGGTTCTTTCATGAGTGAGCGAAATCTCGTTCCCATAATAATACCATTAATGGTATCATGAATGAACATGGGAACTGGCGAACCAATGATGAAGAAGTTGGTCAATTATTTTGTTCTTTTTTACAGTACTTTGTTTGCTCAAACAAGTGGCCTAAACATGGAACGTGTAGTGCATTTAATAAATCCTTGTATCACCTCAGATATGTTAGCTTTATTGTTGCGACCTTTCACAAGAGCTGATTTGGAAGTTACCTTATTTAATATGCCTCCCACCAAAGCTCCAGGAATTGATGGCATGCCTGCACTTTTCTATCAGCGTTATTGGAGTATTGTTGGTGACACTGTCAGTGCCTCTTGCTTGCGCATACTAAATGATGAGTCTAGTACTCGCCCTTATAATTACACTTTGATTTCTTTAATTCCCAAAGTTAAAACTCCAACTACCATCCAAGATTTTCAACCTATTAGTTTTTGTACGATTGTATATAAGTTGATAGCCAAAACTTTTGCTAATCGTCTAAAGTTAGTATTGCCTTCAGTCATTCATGATATACATAGTGCTTTTGTTCCTCGTCGCAATATTTTAGATAATATGATGGTTGGTTTTGAATTTAGGCATTCTGTCAAGCATGTGAAGGAGGGTAAAATAGTGGCAATGGTACTCAAGTTAGATATGGCCAAGGCATATGATCGTGTTGAATGGTCATTCTTAGAAGCGATGATGCTTCAGCTTGGGTTCCCATCTAGTTTTGTTGTTCGAATTATGGATTGTCTACACTCTGTGTCTTTTTCGGTTCTTTGGCATGGTACTCCTTTTGGTCTCATTATTCACCAACAAGGTTTACGACAGGGATGTCCTTTTTCACCTTATTTATTTTTTATTTGTGCTGAAGGCTTCTCTGGTCTATTGCGTCATGTTGAGTTTGAGGGTCTTTTATGGGGGGTATGTGTTGACCGTTCTGGTCCAAGAATTTCACATCTTTTGTTTGCAGATGACAGTCTTCTTTTTCTTGAAATGTCAGAAGCTGTGTGTCTTACCTTGAAGGAGATTTTCCGCATTTATGAAGAGGTTTTAGGTCAGCAAATTAAATTTCATAAATCGGCTTTATCTTTTAGTCCCAATGCCTCTCAGGAAGTTATAGATGTTATAGCTGTTGTGCTTGGTATCCCAGTCATATCTTATCATGAAAGATATTTGGGTTTACCAACTATGGCTGGCCATGGGCGCAGGGAGCTTTTCTGTTATGGTCACGATCGTGTGTGGTGTACTCTTAATGGTTGGAAGGAAAAATCTCGTTCAACAGCAGAAAAGGAAGTTTTATTAAAATCAGTGGTTCAAGCTATACCATCATATTCCATGAGTGTTTTCCGTCTACCCAAGAGTCTTTGTGCTAAGTTCTCTTCTATGTGTGCCAATTTCTGGTGGGGCAAAGGGAACAACCACAGAGGGATACATTCGGTTAAATGGCGTTCTCTTTGCTGTCCGAAAACAGATGGCGGTTTGGGTTTTTTGGTTTTTGGGTTTTTGGGATTTTATTAATTTTAATCAAGCTTTGTTGGCTAAGCAATGTTGGCGTATTCTCTCCAATCCGGGTTCTTTGGTCAGCCAAGTTTATCAAGGACGCTATTTTCCCAATCAGTCATTTTTAAAGGTGGGACGAAATTCGTCTTATATATGGAGTTCTCTTTTGTGGGGTCGGGAGTTACTTGTAAACGGGCTTCGTTGGAGGGTTAGGGATGGTCTTTCTATTAAAATATATTCAGATGCTTGGATATCTTGATCTACCAATTTATGGAATTCCTCTCACCCACTTCTTTCGCTTGATGCTTTTGTCAGCGCTTTCATACATGTTGACAGTTGTTGGGATTTTAATTTAATTCAGCAAGTTTTTTGGGCTTCTGAAGTTGCTGCTATTATGTCCATTCCTTTATCAAGCTTTCCATCCCAGACAAATTAATTTGGCATTTTCAGAAAAATGGTATCTATAGTGTCAAAAGTGGCTATCGAGTTGCACAAGATGCAACATTGCGTCCTAATGGGGGTTTAGGAACTTCTCATGGTGGCAGGGACACACTTTGGACCTCTGTAAGGTCTTTGCCAATTCCTAATAAGATTAAAATTTTCTTGTGGCAATCTTTGCATGGTCTCTTACCTTGTATGTCTAATCTTTTTTATCGTAAAATTGTTCCTAATCCGATTTGTTTTCGTTGCACTAGAAAGCCAGAGACGATTATACATACTTTATGGTGTTGTTCATAAGCAAAAGAGGTTTGGCTACTTTCTCCTTTATCTTCTTTGGTGGGTGAATGGTCTAGTCTTAGCTTTTCTGAATTGTTTCGTTATGCTACAACAATTCTCTCTCAACAAGAAATGGTCATCATCTCATATTTGTGTTGGAGTATTTTGCATAGTCAAAATGAGTGTTGGTTTCATGGTACTTTTGTCCTTGCATCAACTCTAGTTACTCGTACTTGTGCTCTAGTTATAGAATTTCAGCAGGCAAATAAGAAGGAATCACTTCCCCAGCCTACCCTTGTCTTGGATTGTTGTTGGGTAAGGACTTGTGCTCCATTTGTGAAGTTGAATGTGGATGGTGCAGTTAATTTATAGGAGGGTTTTCGGGGTCTAGGAGTGGTTGTTCGTAATTGTAATGGGGAACTTATGGTGGCGGCTTCCAAACGTGTTAGCAGTAATTTTACTCCTAAGGCTACTAAGCTTATGGTAGCATGTTTGGGGTTACAGGTGGCATCTTAGATGGGTTATGGGTCACTTGTTCTAGAAATAGATGCTTACGAGGTGATTAGATGTTTGCATGCTTCAAAGGAATGTTTGGATTCTGATGATGCATTAGTAGTAGAAGCGCAACCCTATCTAAAGCTTTTTCCTATTGTGATTTGTCAATATGCTTCCCGTTGTTGTAACCAATATGCTTCCCGTGCGTTATTATGTTTAGATTTTCACGTTTGGATTGACGAGGGGACTATGTGGCTGTCAACCGAATTACTCTGATGTCTCTAATGTTTGATTTAAATGTTTTTCAGGATCACTTCTGGTTGGGTTAGTTTTCAACTTATTTGCTCCCTAATCTCTTTTCTAGTTTTATTGGTTCTTCTTGTTCCTTGTTATTGTTGATCATAATTCTGTCTCTGTTTCATATTTGCTTTTGATTCTTTTGCTTTTGATGCATCGATATTGTTCACACAGTTTTTTTGGTCTTTCTAGTGCATATATTGATTTTGCTTGTCCTTGCTTGTTAATGTTTTGTTGTTCCAGCTTTCATTGTCTTGGTTTTTTATATTACAGATATTAATTTGTTCTTTACTTATGTTGTCTTGTCTATTTTTGTTTCTTTTCCTTCAGTTTTTTCTACTTTTTTAGGTTTTGTTCTTTTGGTTTACAAGTTTTGCTTTGGCTTCTAGTTTGTTATGTGTTATTTCTGTTGGTTTTTAGTTGTGAGTTTTGGTTTTTTTCAGTTTTGTGTGTTTGAATTTCTTTTGTGTTGTTTGTGTTATTTGGTTTTATTTTGTCTCTATCACGATCCTTTAGCTTGATTTTATTTTGTTTATGTTATGCTTTTATAGTTAGTTTTAGTTATCTTCTTTTATTTTTGTTTGTTGTTATTTTATTTTTTCTACTTTCTTTTTGTTTTGTCAGCTTTAGTATTGTTTAGAACGATCATCTTGGTGTTTTCTTTGGTACTTTTGTTTTCCTTTTGTTGTGCCCTTGTGTTTATTTTTCTTGTTTTGTGGATTTATGGGTTTTCTGTGTCTTTAGTTTTCTTCGTTTTTTCTGCAGATTGTTTTTAGTGTGGTTTTGTTTCTTTTTATGGTTTGCTTGTTGTTTTGCTTTCATTTTAGAATGGTCTTTTAGTCGTTGTCTTGTTTCAATTTTTTTTTATAAAGTTTTCTAAGGGTTCTTTTACACTCAGTTTTGTGTAGTTGTGTTGCTCTTGTTTTGTTTTATGTAGACATTTGCAAGTTGTCAAGTAAGTTCTCATGGTGTGTATGTGCTATCATGTTTTCTTTTATTTTATTTTGTTTTCAGCTTTTGTGTAATAACCCGTTCCTAAATTATTATTTAATTATTAAATTATTCAAGTAAAAGACAATTTTACCCCGGGAATATTTTAATAGGTTTAAAATTTGACTTTTCGTTCGGGAAAGAATTTGGGGAATTGAGCCACACTGTTGCGTTGGGCTCGTCGATACGAGTTTGTGGATATATTGCGTGCTCAATTTCAAGTTATAACTGGAAAGAAAAAGTATAATAAAGGAAAGTTTTAAAAATAAAATAAAATTTAAGCAAATCAGATTTTTTCCCCCGACCCCAATACCCTCTCCCTCTCCCTCTCCATTCGCAGAAACAGCCCCCCCTGTTACTATTCATCCGCCCACTCTTTGGGCCACCACCACGACCACCACCTTCAACCACCAATCGTGACGGGGTTGGTACCAAAAGAACCACAGTGACCTCCTCTCTCCATCCTGCCCCTCCGCCACCTCATTCGCCGCCTGTTATCGTCGGAATATCAAGAAAACCGATCGGTTTTTACCCAAAACTTCCTCCGCTCGTTCAGACGATTCCGACCACCATTTTTGTCGAACCAAGTATGTAAACTCATCTACTCTTCGAGCTCTAGTTGATGGTTGGGTAGGAATTGACTGATTTTGAGCCTAGGTTATCCGATCTGTAACTTAAAGTTTTGGCCAGATTTCGGGTGGAAATTCCGGCCACTTGCTGTCCAAATTGGACGTTCCCAAAGTTGAAGAAAGTGTTCCATTCGTTGAATAGTAGCTGTAGATGGAAGGGTGGCTCCTGGTTTGGAGTTTGTCCGACCCCAAAAAATTGCTCAAGGCACCCAACGCGTTGCCAGTGCATGTGGAGTGCATGGGCCCACTTGTGGTGGTCCATCTCCCTTCCTAAATTATCCCCTCATCGTCCCGAGCGACGGTACGCTTGGATTTGAAATTGGATATCGTATGACAGTTGATCGGATATTACACCTAATACGCATAATCCGGGTTCGATATGTTCGGACCGTTGGATTGGTTCCAATTTCAAATATGTTGTTCCATGAATCCCTAGGATCGTGTAGGAACTCGCAGATCGAGGATCGAAGACCTGGATGCTCCGGACCATTGACTTAAAGTTTAGGTTAACCAAAACCGTCCGATCGTGCGATTGCGAGAAATCCGACCATTCGATCGAGGCCAAATATTTGAAATGTGATTAGTTGACTTTGTTGGGCCTATAGGAACTTTCTAATTTAAAATTGGAGGTCGTGGGCCATCGCGGGCCCGGTTGACCAATTTAGGAATTTTATCGCATAATTAATCTCGGGTCTCCTAAGACCTTTCCAACTATCGGAACATGTTTAAAACATGCCTAAGGGTTTTTGAGTAAAGGTTTGAGGGAGGACATATTTATTAATTAAGTTGTGTATTACCTCAAATAGGTTCTTAGACACCAAGTGCCCCTCCGGACGCGCCCAATCAAGACTAAGCGAGCTTGGACCCACTGTGAGTGGACGTTTTTTTTATAAGTGGTTTTCCTGAATTATTGCATGAATGATTTAATTATGGTTTTAAGGATTTTTCTTGCTATAATCGTTTTTATATGAAAAATGGGTTATTAAATATTTATGGATGATGTGAGTTGGTTTTAACCTTCCAAGCAATTGGTTTTGGTTCGAAATTACTCTAAATATTTATGCATGTTGATAAATGTGTTTGGCTTAGAAGTTAGTATGATTTGGGAATGTTTTATGAATATTAATTAAGGCTTTAACTTTCTGAGCAGCCGCGGTTTGTTATGAGATGTTTTGAAATAGTTATGAATGTTGTTTAGTGTGATTAGCTTGGAAAGTTTGGAATGATTTGAGATTGATTTGTGAATTGAAATTGATAAAGATTGGGAAAATGGTTTTATTGTTATGTTCAGAAAATGATTTCAAAACCACCATAGGTACCCTAGTTGTTGCCTTCGGATTATATTGTTGCCTTCAGGATATGTTATGATGTCTACGGACATCACAGTGAATTTTCGGATATTAGAATGTCTACGGACAGTTTGTTGCCTTCGATTGAGTCTGCGCGCGTATGACTATTGGACCCACGTGTCTCGGGACGCCCGAACCGTATGGTGCTAGGAATTGCATTTTGAGCTGACTTTGTGTTCCCGATTCTGCTAGGATTTGCGTCTTGGGCCGATCACCCGATTCTGCTAGGGGAATTGAAGGAAAATTATGGACTTGACGGTTTATAAATGGAATTGACGGATATTCATTGGGTACACTGTTAACTCGCAAGTGTACGGGCCAATTAGTAGTATAGCAAGACAAGTACAAGGTCGTACCCACGAGGACTGAGAAGTTCAAATTAGTTATGTACTTAGATTACCCAATTTTAGAAACAAGAAATTAAGTCTAAAACAGATTTTAAAGAGAGATTGATTGACTTTGTGAAAACAAATTAAACAAAACGAAATTGCAAACAAAGGCAAAGTAAACAAGTGTAACAAAGAGTGGTTTTGAGGTTGGAAACAGATTTGGAGACTAGGGCATTCGATTCACCATAACAATCCAATTCTAGGTTATAAGGATTCAAGTAACAAGTCTAATTCAGATTCAAAGATTGATTCTAGCTAAAGTATGATTAAGCCATGGTGTTTGATCCTAACCACTGTATTTCCAATTCCCTAATTAAGTCCTTATTGTCGAACTTAAATCAAGCATCGAAATCCATTAAGCATAGAAGAATGTTTTAAACAACCAAGCATGTATCTAATCCTTATTGTCGAATGTCCATACATACTCTTCTTATTCATAGTTCAATTGAAACAAAAGCATAATGTGTCTACTTTAGTTTCAACCAAAATACACAAATCTCAATGGTAGCTAGGCATTGATTAGCATATAAGTAGATATGCATAATGAATAAGAGCATGAATCTTGAATCAAACTTGAAACTTGGAATTTATAAACCTAGAATATTCATGTTAGGTTACATGAAGCCCTAGTAATGGATTTAGCTACTCATAATGGGAAATAAATATAAATAGAAATGAGAAAGCATAATGAATGTAACAAGAATAGAAAAACCCTTTCTCAAGTTCTTGTGGTGTCCAATGCTTCTCCAAGAGCTTTCCACGCCTAATACTTCTCCAAGAACTTCCCCACGTCTAGAAGAATGTATGAAGGTTAAGGAGGTGATTTGGGATGAGTTTGGGTGAGTGGTGATGGTTGAGAAAGAGGAAATTCGTAGGGAAATGGAAGGCAGGCTTGCGGGGATAGTTTTGGTGATTTGAGGATGTTTAGAGTGTTGGGTTTATGTCTGGAGTGTCTGGGGAGTTATGGGAGTGTGGAGGATGGTGTGAAGGATGTGTCTTATGGAATGAATGGGAGTGGTATTTATAAGGAGAATGAAAGGAGAATTCTGAATTGATTAATGCCTCCACCAACAACACTCATTTCACCAACCACACTACACTACAAGAAAATTGGCCTTAGTTGACGGCTAAAACGTGTCACTTAACATGTTACTTGACGGCTCAAAAACCGTCAAGAGTGTGGGTATCAATAAAAGGTACCCCTTTCTTGACACTTTTAGCCGTCAAGTAACATTTATTCTGACGGCTATTAGCCGTCAACTAACACAATCTTGACACTTTTTAAACGTCAAGTTAAGCTTACTTGACACGTTTTAACCGTCAAGTAACATTCATCATTCTTGACGGCTATTAGCCGTCAACTAACACTTTCTTGACACGTTATAAACGTCAAGTTAAGCTTACTTGACACATTTTAACCGTCAAGTAACATTTGTTCTTGACGGCTATTAGCCGTCAACTAACACTTTCTTGATGCGTTTTAAATGTCAAGTTAAGCTTACTTGACGCGTTTTAACCGTCAAGAAACAAAGGGGTAATATTTAAAAAAACCATTAGATAAACCAATATATATAAAACAAATAGGAAATTGTACATCCACTATAATAATATAATTAGTCTATTAAATAATTTAATATACAATTAATGTTACACATTAAATTGCTAAATAATTATTTAAAGCAACAATAAATTAATTAAATACAAGTATTCAAAGTACAATAAATAATACACCCCATCAAATTGCCCAAATTAAAACTATATTGAAATCACAATAAAATTACATTTTAAACTAAACATACTAAAATGAATCAGCTATCTAAGAAATATAGTAAAATACTTGTCTGTTGTAAGCTTTCACTTTCCTCGTAGCATCTCTAAGTAAAGCCCTTCATTATTCTAAGGCTGCCTTTTGTGGTTCGAACCTTAATATTGATCAAATCACTGCCAAACATGACATAAGGATCAAAGAGTTAATAATCATATCATCCTTGAACAAAGTGAAGGAAAAAGAACAACCAAACAATATAACCATTGTAATCCATTAACTAGTACAGATTTTTAAGTCAAACAATGAACACCTACAAATTCAATTAAATAACCCTACAAGAAAAACAGCATTTAGTGACTAAAAAGTGTCAAGAAACATATTACAGAGAGAGAGAGAAACCACTCATTAAATTTACATCTACCTAGATGTGGCCACAAATCCAATACCATTTAATTAAGAAAAGATATGATACAATAAACTCAAGTCCATTAAAGTTTGCGGGCATACATGAACTGACAATGTTTGATTAGCCTAAATCAAAGAGTCAAGTCATTTTCATTTGACATTCCCTATCCTGAACCATACAACAGTTGGCAAATGCTTAATATCTCTAGGCTTGAGCAGACTCATTCACAATTGAGAGGACTGGGATAGGTAAAATAATAATGAGAAACAAGTTCGCCAAAGCCCAGATAGTCCCTTAATATGGGTATAGAAAATCCCAATTACTAGATATGAATTAGCTATGACTTCCATACAAAAATAAGACTTCCATATACATATATGAATATGCAGATATGAATTAGTCTAGTAATAGCTGGTTGGTACTTTTTTTTCTTTTTGCCAAATGACATTTATAGTCCTTGTAGTTCTCTTGATTTTTTTACTTTGGTCCGTAGTTTTCTTCATATAAAGATATTAAGTATTCATAACAAGGTATATACTACATGATCACAAATTTACATGATAATAAAAAACTCATACTCCAAAATAAAGTTCAGATTATAAATAATGTATGTCAATCACCGAATATTAAAATGAAGCAAAAGATGATTGTTACACTATACTAAGACTTCTTTTTCCAATAAAGTAATTATAAATGTACAAGGACTTTCAGGATAGTTCTAACTAAAAGTAATTTCAGGGTTTTCTAAACTCTGTCAAATAAATGCCCGAAAGAAACAAAGGAAATGAAATCAGATATTCATCATTTTGATTGAAACCATTTCAGATTCTGTAATAAAACCAAACACTAAGAATAATAATAATGACAATAATACCATTAGCAGTAGAAGTTATGAAAGAGTTATCATATTTTCTGATATAAAAAAATTTAAGATATTTTCCCATATACTTTGCATCTAACCTCAAGTAATCTATGTTACATAAGAAAAGTGCAGCCCTTTTCCATATCGAAATTTGGTTCCTTTTGGTTCTTGAAATTCCCTATACAGTTTTATATGTTCATTTTAGTTTTCATTAAAAATGAGTCTTCCATGATATTTGTTTGAGACACATGCTTTTTTTCCCAAGATCTAGCACAAAAGAATAAAAAAGATCGACAAAATGGAAAACCCTTCATGATGGATACATGAGGTAGTTAGAAACTATGAGCTCAACCACAAGTAATAAGCAATGAGGTTCAACATCTTAAAGTTTACGAAAACTATAACTTAATACATACGACAAAAGTATCAAAGAATTAACTTCTCTAATTTCTTTCCTAATGATCCGGAATAATGCGGTGACAAAAACTTTAAAAATATAAATGAGATTGAATTTGAAACAAAATGAAACTCGAGAATTTAACCAATATGAGCAAACTGTAGAAGAGGAGACCTACTCTTTATAAGCTTAGGTTGTCTCCGTCGCCCTCCGAAAGGGGGAAGCACCAGGTCCAAACCATGGAAGCCCTTTAAAACAAAAGAAATCAATTTTCAAACTTGAATGCTTGATAAATTAATATGGGTCTTGTATCCTTCCTTCAGCATCAAGCACAACCATGCATGGACATGACTAATAAAACTATCCAGATGAAAATGAATATAAAGCGCAAAATGGAGAGATTACGCTTTCAAGATTTCTCGAACTCGTGAATGATAAAAAGGAGGGGTGATGGGGAGATTAGTTATGTGAGACAACATATTTCACCTTTAGTTCTTGCATCTTTAAGGAAGTGAGTGGACCCATCTTTTCTACCACTGGCATTACCATTACTGAAAACAAAGGAATGGAATAAGACTCTTTTCTTGTATGGACCCCTAAAATCTTCATTCAAATAGATGCAAACAGATTCAAACAGATTCAAACAGATTTATAATATAGATTCATCATATAAACAGATTCAAACAAAATCTTGAAATTCAAACAATCAAATGAAATAGATACAAATTCATTCAAATCACAAGAAGAGAGATCAACATATCAAAATCATAATTATCATACCTCAATTGAAATACCCAGAGCCCTCAAAAACCCTAAAAATTCAAGAAATTTTGGATGAAATCGATGGGGTTGGGTTAGGTTAGGGTTTCGGGAAAGAGAGAGGGTGAGGTCGAGAGAAAGAGAGAGAGAGAGAGAGAGAGAGAGGCGGCCGAAACAGAGAGGGTGAGGTCAACGGTGGTGTGGGTTAGGTCGAGAGAGAGAGAGGATAAGGTTGTGAGACAGAGAAAGGAGATCGAGAAAGGCGAGACGAGGCGTGAGATCGATGGCGTCGGCGTCGGCGTCGGCGTCGATTTGGTGAGGTAGGGAAAGACGATAGAGGTAGAGGGTGAGGGTGAGGGTGAAGGTGAGGTGAGGGTGAGGGTGAAGGTGAGGTGAGGTAGAGGGAGGGAAAGAGAGAGAGAGAGTCATGATCGAGAATGAGAGGGTGAGGTCGATTGAGAGAAAATGAAATGAAAGAGAAAGGTGAAACTAGGTTATTTGTGGTTACGATCTAGTGCAAGCATCCCCAGTGTACACTCTTATTTCACCCAACTATCAAGTGTATATTGACACTTTTTGTCAAGTGTCAACTATCAAGTGTTTACATTGACACTTTTTGTAAAGTGTCAATTATCAATTGCATATACATGACGTTTTTTTATTAAGTGTCAACTATTAAGTGTTTATATTGACACTTTTTGTAAAGTGTGAACTATTAAGTGCATATAGTGACACTTTTTAAAAAGTGTCAAAGCTATGTATCATAGTTGACAGTTTTTTTGTAAAGTGTCAACTATGAAGTGTCAACTATTGATGTTTTTCTTGTAGTGCTAATGCATTAGAAATATCAGTTTCTCTTCTTTTTTGGCTATTGCAGCTCCCACATGCAGCTCATGGATACTTTTCTAGCTTTTGTATCTCCCACATGCAGCTCATGGATACTTTTCTAGCTTTTGTAGCTCCCACATTGCTCCCACATGCAATTCATGGAGAATCCCACCAGAAATCACATGCACAGCTCTTCATGACCAAGCAACTTCATGGGCTCACGAATTGGGCTTCCCTTAAGCAACTGATGACATTGAGCCATCTATCTTCAAGTTTAGAATGTCATCTTTCCAACCACATGTCATTTGGGCCAATCCAAGTTCGGAGGAAGGAGTTAAGGCTGAAACAAATTGCTAACTCAGTATGCACGTTTTTGGACCATTTTGCACATTTGGGCCCCCATTGCTACCTAAAGCTCAATTAACTGAATGACAAACATAAAAGAGATTAAAAGCACAAGTTTAACTCAAAAACATAACTAAATCATATGCTAGAAGGGTATAAAATGATATACAATTATGAACCGATCAAATACCCCCAGACCTAGATTTTGCTAGTCCTCGAGCAAAACAAAACAAAACAAAGGTAAAAACAAAAACAAGAAGTTAACTAAACCACTTCCGCAGGTAACTCGATTGCATTGAGCATAGGCAACAAGCCTTTAAACCTATTGGCATCCTTAGTAGGAGGAGTTGTGTCTCCTGAGGGTTTAACAGATACGATACCCACAAAGGATTTCCCGACTCTAGAAAACAAAGTGGTTAGAAAACCTTTGAAATCAACTAATAAAAATGAAAGAAAACTTTAGTCATACCTCCTACACCATAGAGTTGCCAAGAGAAGTGATCAATCAGTGTGTAAGTGGAAGCTATAGCTCAAAGGCACACGGCTTCAAAGCAAACACACTCAAACTTTGAAGAAAGAACATGCTTCGACTCTAATTCTCGCAGAAAGTACTCAATCACTCGAAACCTATGGTTTTATTCTCTCAAGCAAGCATAAGTGAGTATATGACAGAGAAGCACAATTTTTGGTTAGATCTCATGAAAGGAATCAAATACTAAGAATAGAGATACACACATACATACCAGAACCCATGAATACATCATGAAAGATCTGCTAGGTCTTTCACAAGGTTGTAATGAACGGCTACGGTTAGGGAAAATGGAAGAAATGGAAGGGAAAACAACAAACTTAAGAACATACCAAGGTTGCATTCTTCATTGATCTGCAAGGTATCTTTGATTTAGAATGGCATGGATGCAAACTTGATGGTATGACCTGGCATACACCTTATTTTTCACACTTAGACCATATCGAAACACTTTCTCTTTTATCTTTCCTATTTTCTGATTTGATCTGCTTCTTCTTTAATTTCATTGCATAGATTCACACCAATTTTCTTTCATGTACATGGCAGAAACTTCCTTGCTTCAAACTTCATCTTGGCAAACCTTGGTAGATTCCTAAGCTATAGGGTATGGCTACAATAGGTTAAATATATCATATTGAGATACGAAGGTAGGGGAATGATGAGGGTGATAGAATAAAAAGGTTTGAAGTGTTTGGCTTCAAGAGGGCTAATGGAACACACATAAGGTTATGACAGAAAGAAAGCATTTACAATGGTTAAGCACACATAGCCTAACATCACTTCAATGAGTTCATTCATGAGTGAGAGCAAGCACATGGTATATGCAAAGGACATTCATCCTTAGTAATGGAACAATGAGATCATTTAGAGTGAATTGAAGAAATAAGTAGGGATGAGAATTAGAAACACTTTAAACCCTCTCAAGAAAGCAAATAGGCTCGATATAGCTCACTAGGGTAGTCTCCACTATTCTCCTTCAAGAATTTGAGCATGGTACTTTAGACACCAGAATTCTAAGAGCCAAAGCTTTGTGAGTGCAAAAATCTGATATGAAAACCTTAATGGCAACTCCATAGCATTGATTGAATGACATTCTTAAAAAAAAATTAGTGACAAAAGAAAACAAATTGAAAACCTTCCCCCCCACACTTAAATTGAACATTGTCCTCAATGATTAAAAGAGTAACATCAAGCAAAGCAAATCAAATCCAGGGAAAGAAAACAAAACAACAAATAACCAAATGAAAACCAAATGAAAGACTAAAGGGAAGAACTAGAGGTTTCAAATTGCTATTTTGCCATATTTCGACATATGTTTTATTTTGACATGTAACTTTCAAACCACTTGGTCAAATTTAACGTTCTTTATGTCGTTGGATTCAGCATGAAAAACTGAAGAACATGGCGCTGACCAAAAGTTCAAAACAGATGTAGAAATTAAACAAATTGTAGCAATCAAGAAGCCTACGTTTTCAGCATTGAACAAAAACTAAAAATCGTATTCCACCCCCAAACTTAAATGAAGCATTGCCCTCAATCTTTGAAGCATAGATGATTGAGAACTTGTAAATAATAAGGTGGAAAGGTAAGAAAGGATTTAGAGAAACTCCCCCTTGATGCGATTAGGTCGACCGCTACTAAACACCTTCTTCTTGAACACATGGGTTGCCTCCCAAGAAGCACCTTAGTTACTGTCTTGGCAAGACATTAAGCAACAAGCTAAGTTGATGGTATGAAGGGAAGTTGATCCACCACACGACCAGTTTGAATGCCAGCTGAAATTCCCTCATAGAATGGCTTTAAACATTGTCCATTTACTTTGAAAGTCAAGCCATCTTTAGGGTTTTGAATCTCCAAAGCTCTATAGGGAGAAACATTGACCACGGTGAAGGGCCAAGCCACCTAGACTTCAATTTTCCTGGAAAAAGACGCAAACGTGAGTTAAACAAAAGAACTGTCATACCTTTGGTGAACTCTTTCCGTTGAATGTTTTTGCGGCATACATATTATAGAAATTGAACACATCCTCACAACAATCAAATTCAAGTCCCAATTTTGGTTTCAAGTCCGAACTAACTTCAGGTGTCACTGTCCTTCGCACTCCATTTCACGCTTCTTGCAATTTAACCACGAATATCACATCACCACCATCATATATGACATTAAAATCACTATCTGTGAAACATTAAAGACCTACAAACACACTAACGTAACTCGTGCTGATGCCCAATATTTGGCACATGCTTTCAAACTTTTTAAAATATATACCAACTAACATATGACATCCAAATGACTCTCTGGTGAAACATTAAAGATATACATACAACCTAATCGACTCATGTCGATGCCCAATATTTGGCACATGCTTTCAAACGACTTTAAAATATATATCAACTACATATGACATCCAAATGACTCTCTGGTGAAACATTAAAGATATACATACAACCTAATCTGACTCATGCTGATGCCCAATATTTGGCACATGCTTTCAAACAGCTTTAAAATATATATTAACTAACATATGACATGCAAATGACTCTCATTTGAAACATTAAAGTCATACATACAACCTAAAGTGACTCATGCTGATGCCCAATAATGAAATTCACAAATACAGGGTTTAGGGTTCACCTCAGAATCGATTTCCAACTTCAAATTTTCAACAAATATGACAACGTAACGTAGCCCTTTTAGATCCGGACGTCAACCCCAAAACTTTTCTTCTTCCTCAACCCCTGTTTCGCCCGCGCTCAAGGATTTCAAAACCAACAGAAAGAACCACAACCAGTACGGTCAGCACTTTCCAACTCAACGCCGGTTTCGACGTTGCTCTAGGATTGACGTATGTCCCGACCCCAAAAACCCAACCACAAAGATGAATTTATAAAATCCAAGATTCCTTTGTTTCGCCTAAATGGGAAACCCAGAAAAATGAGGGTACCGTTTATGTGTTCTTCCTCAAACCCAAAAACGATTAACAGGGTGCTCTCTCTTGATGTTCTGATTCTTCCTCAATCAAAGCCGATAAAAAAATGGCCTCCTCATTGAACCGAGCGAATGTACTGGTTTGGAGGGGACGTCTGCTTTGGATGGGACGTTTTGGAGGGAGAAGAGAGAAGAAGGCCTCGTTCTAATACAACACTTACACTTACAATTGCTTTTCATACACCGTTAGATTGGATATCCAACGGTGTTCTCATGTTATGTTCTCACATAGGCGTTCTCACTAGATCCCGTCCCAAATATAGGACCAAATTGCAGTTCGGAGGTTTGTCTCTAGTACAATTCTTGTATTTTCGGCCAACAAACATAACTACCATGTTTGGATTGCCCATTATATCACTCCAACAAAAATGTATGGTGTTGAATGGTCATGGCAACCTTTTGTTGATGAATGTCATCATCAAAGTCATCATCTACTATATTATAGCCTTCACATGTGACATCATTATAAGAAGGAGATTATGTGTTTGATTGGATATAATAACTCTTCTTAAATTTAAACAAGTGGATAAGGTTGGAAATGAGGATGAGAAGAAATCAGGTTAAGATACAAAGTTTTAAGGTGTAGGGTGAACAAAGATTCCCACTTAGGAAATAGATTGCAAGATGACAAAACAAGATGCATACATATATGATCATAATTGAATGAAGATAAGAAAAGATATGAAAAAATGAAGAAATCCAATAAAGCGTTATAAAGAGAAATGGACAAGGGTTTAGAACATGATTGAAACAAGACAATAGGAGAGGAGCAATGGTTCAGAAAATAATTGAAGAAGACAAGTGGAGATGGGCAACGGTTCATAAAATAATTGAACGAGGATAAAGGAATCCAATGAAATAAAAGTAAAAAATCAATATACCCATTAATTTCCCTATAAATTGTTACCTCCAAACCCTAATCACACCCACAAGTCAAAAAAAGATATCCATAATGACTTCATCTTCTAAAAACCTTAACTCGAGATACACCGATAATGATGCCGGATGCAAGTGTCGTTCTGACCGGACTGTAAAGCAAAAAAGATTTAAAAAACCCTACCTAGCCTCCTCCCCGCCAACAACCCAGCCCCACCCTCTTGCCGAAGCACAACTGCACCCACCTCAACCCTATTCCTCTCTCTCTCTCTGTCTCTCTCCGCTTCTCACCTTCTCTCACATTTAACCATCCCTAGTTAAATCCTATCAAAATCGCACTATCTTATGCTTGTAAACTTCTTCTCAATCAAAGTGCTTGCTTAGGGAAAAGCCTTCAACATTGTAATTACAGAAATGGTAACAATTGTTGCTTTTGAATAGAGGAATTAAGAAGATAAAACCCAATTTTTAGCTAGTGAATTTGAGCGTTCCCACGTTAACATTGGAGCCCAAGATCAAGAATTTGATTTTGGTGTTAGGTTAAGGGGCTGAGGTTGGAGAGAGAGAGAGAGAGAGAGAGAGAGAGAGAGAGAGAGAGAGGGTTGGGGTTGCTGCGGTTGGGCATTGGTGAGAGGGGTAGGGAACATGGGGCTGGGGCTGGGTTGTTGGGCACCGGGCTCTGGGTAGGTTTTGTTTTGTTTTGTTTTTCCTAAAGCTATTTTTTTAATTTTATATAATTATTAATTCTTTTTAAGGGTTGATAGTTAGTTTGTGAGTGTGGGTCCCGCAGTAGACAGGTCATTAGTTAACATTTAACCAAACGATCAATTTTGACGGAGGATGTAAATTGGTCAATTTTCATAATGTTGAGGTGTAATTGATGAAATTAAAACGTGACTGAAATGATCCCAAACTTCTAGGGTGTATAGTGTCGTTAACCTAAAAAAATAATGTCAAGAAAATTAATAATAAAAAAATTTAGGAGTTAACAAATTTTCATTTGGAATACTACAGGCTTGATGGGTTATTGTTCGGGTCCCTACACGTATGTGGTGCAAGGATAACATCTACTCAATCATGATGACGTGTATAATTTTGCACAACATGATTGTGGAGGATGAGTACGAATATATTGAAGAGGAATCTAATGATGAGGATATGTGTCCACAACGATCCAGAAGGACCAGAACAAGACAATATGAGCTGGAGGCAAGCATTACATACAAGTACCACCAAGATAAGCAAACTCTCTCTGATTACATGATTCGTCATAATAGAGTTCGATTTCCACATGTGCATCAGAGTCTCCGACATGATTTGATCGATCACCTTTGGAGGAGCTTTGGAGATGGTGAATGAAGTCGACAATTGTTTCAATCCTCTTTTTGTGTTTCAATTATTTTGTGTGTTTTTTTGGAATAAAATTATATTTGCGGAATTTTAATTTTTTGAGGTCAAATTGTTTAAAACATTAAATTATGAAGTTATTTAAAAAGATTAAATGAAAAAAGTTATCCATAAAAAAATTTAGACTTAAACCATTCTTAAACAATTTAATAAAGTTGCGGACTTAAAATTTGAGTCTGGAGGGTTGGAAGAAAAAACGGTTTGAATCCGGTCAAAACCCAAATATTTACTTTATAGAAGGAAAAAGTGAGAATTTATCCATAAAAATTTAGACTTAAACCATTCTTAAACAATTTAATAAAGTCATGACTTAAAATTTGAGTCTGGAGGGTTGGAAGAAAAAACGGTTTGAATCCGGTCAAAACCCAAATATTTACTTTATAGAAGGAAAAAGTTTGAATTTAGTCCCAAATAAGTTGGAGAAGGCTTAACAAACAGGACCTGCATGCATTGGGTATGTCTGCCCATTTTTATCTATTTGAAAGTATGAAAGACCGATGTAGGAGTTATTCGTATTTTAGGGACTTTTTGATAATTTCCCCTTCCTTTTTCCTTTTGATTAACGAGGAGAAATAGCACTCGTCACAGGCACGGCTGACCGCCAGCCAAACCAGTCGAAGCCACCGCTAAAAACGAAAGACCTCATTTTTGTTGTTTTTTTCTAAAGACTATTTTGAATGGAAAGTCGTAAAGCTTGAAGTTAGTTTCACTCGTTCAGATTAGAATGCTGAAATTTTTCAACGTTTCCGACATAAATCAAAGATGCACGAGAGCTGTTTGTGGATATGCTTCAACTAGACTTCAAAACATAATCAGGAGCTACGGTATGCATGTCAGACGTAATGAAACGTTGTCTCTTCTCCTTCAAAGTTGTCAAAGTTCGTCTGGGTTTAAACCCAATTACCAAGTATTATCAGCCATTCTCAAATCCTGTGCTGCCCTCTTAGCCATCAACTTTGGGAAGGCTCTTCATGGTAATGTTGTCAAACAAGGCCATCTTTCCTGCCACTCTATCTCTAAAGCACTGCTTAACATGTATGCCAAATGTGCTGCATTGGGTGACTGCAAAACACTTTTTGGTCAAATGGGTTACTCGGATCCTGTCATCTGGAACATTGTCTTATCGGGGTTTTCTGCATCTCGAAATTATGATGCTGAGGTAATGAGGTTGTTTCATGAAATGCGTGTAGATGGGAAGGCTAAACCCACTTCTGTTACCATTGCTATCTTTCTACCTGTGTGTGCTCGGTTAGGGGATTTGCATGCAGGGAAGAGCGTGCACTCATATGTGATGAAGTCTGGATTGGAAAAAGATGTCCTTGTTGGAAATGCTCTTATATCAATGTATTCAAAATGTGGGCTAGTTTCTGGTGATGCCTATGCTGTGTTTAATAGCATTACTGACAAAGATGTCGTTTCATGGAATGCAATAATTGCAGGGTTTGCAGAAAATAGTTTCATAAATGATGCATACAAGTTATTCAGTTGGATGCTCAAAGGACCAGTGGAACCAAATTATGCAACTTTTGCAAATATTCTGGCCGTTTGTGCTTCTTTAGATAAAGACGTTGCCTACTGCTCTGGGAGAGAGATCCATTGTTATGTGCTGCGCCGGAATGAATTGGCAGCAGATGTTTCGGTGTGCAATGCTTTGGTAAGTTTCTATTTACAACTTGGACGAATGCAAGAAGCAGAATCCTTGTTCCACAGGATGAAATCAAGAGATTTGGTTTCATGGAATGCAATTATTGCAGGATATGCATCAAATGGTGAGTGGTCAAAAGCATTGGAGTTGTTTGGAGAATTACTCGTTCTGCAGATAATCAGGCCGGATTCTGTAAGTATAGTCAGCATTCTTCCTGCTTGTGCACATTTACAAAACTTGGAGGTGGGGAAAAAGATCCATGGGTACATTCTTCGACATCCTAGCCTATTTGAGGCAACAGCGGTTGGAAATGCCATGGTTAGTTTTTATTCAAAATGCTACAAAATAGAAGCAGCTTTCAAGACTTTTATGATGATTTTGAGGAGAGATTTGATATCATGGAATACCATGCTAGTTGCCTTTGCAGAGATTGGGCATAGTACAGAGTTCCTCAACCTATTAGATGATATGCTAAGGGACGGCATGAGGCCTGACGCTATAACCATCTTGACCATAATACAATTTTGTGCTGCAATTTTGAGAGTAGGAAAGGTTAAAGAAATTCATAGCTACTCAATTAGGGCTGGGTTTTTGCGTGATGATATTGAGCCTACTATTGCAAATGCAATCCTGGATGCATATGCCAAATGTGGTAACATGAAGTACGCATTCAACATTTTTCAAAGTTTATTGGGTAAAAGGAATTTGGTTACTTGCAATTCAATGATTTCAGCTTATGTGAATTGTGGGTCACACGATGATGCATATATCATATTTAACAGCATGTCTGAAACAGATCTCACCACTTGGAATCTAATGGTTCGAGCTTATGCTGAAAATGATTGTCCTGCTCAAGCTCTCAGCCTGTTCCATGAGTTACAAGCTCAAGGAATGAAGCCTGATGCGATGACCATTATGAGCCTCCTTCCTGTATCTGCTCAAATGGCCTCAGTCCACCTGCTGAGGCAGTGTCATGGATATGTGGTGAGAGCTTGTCTTGATGACTTGTGCTTGAAGGGAGCTCTGTTAGATATGTATGCAAAATGTGGTTCCATAGTATGTGCTTATAAGCTCTTTCAGTCAAGCCTGCACAAGGATCTGGTTATGTTTACAGCTATGGTTGGTGGGTTTGCCATGCATGGTAGGGGAGAAGAAGCACTGAAGGTCTTCTTTCATATGCTGGACTTGGGTGTCAAGCCAGATAATGTTATTATTACTGCTGTTTTATCAGCTTGCAGTCATGCTGGCCTGGTGAATGAAGGGTTGAAGATATTTTATTCAATAGAAGAGATTCATGGGGTCAAACCAACAATGGAACAGTATGCTTGTGTGGTGGATCTCCTTGCTAGAGGTGGACGAATTGAGGATGCATTTTCTTTTGTGTCGAGGATGCCTATTGAAGCTAATGCTAACATATGGGGAACACTGCTGGGTTCTTGCAGGACTCATCATGAGGTGGAATTGGGCCGTGTTGTGGCAGATCATCTCTTTGAAATTGAAGCTAATAATATTGGGAACTATGTGGTGATGTCAAATCTATATGCAGCAGAAGCTAGATGGGAT
Organism: Prunus padus; assembly: GCA_024362665.1. Taxonomy (NCBI): domain Eukaryota; kingdom Viridiplantae; phylum Streptophyta; class Magnoliopsida; order Rosales; family Rosaceae; genus Prunus; species Prunus padus. The sequence goes on along the minus strand of JANFAM010000010.1, from coordinate 15,528,413 downwards.
GGGGTCATGGAGGTAAGAAGGATGATGAGAACTAGGGACATAAAAAAGCCAGCGGGATGCAGCTGGATAGAGGTGGAGAGGAGGAAGAACCTTTTTATGGCTGGAGACTGGTCCCATCCAGAAAGAAGCATTATCTACAGTACATTAAGTGCATTGGACCAACAAATGAAAGAGCCAGTTTAAACAATATTTTGTCAATGCCTAGGTTTCTGAATGCAGAATCTTTCTGTTAGGTTGGCATTCAGATTCAGCATTCTACTTGACTTTTCGATACATGATACTTTTGTTCAGCGGTCAAACCCAATTTGTTATGCCAGTTTCCTGCAAGCATATGGGGGCCTTTGCTGCTGCTTCAGAAAAATCTCAAATCTTGGATAAGCGTGACTTTCATTTGACCGACGGCCTACTTGAGCCAAGCTGATCAGCTGGCATCACTTCATATGAACTAAAAACAAGTTAACTTATGTCATGTGGATGTGAGTTCATTGGTTTGTTCCTTGGTGGTAAATCTCACTAAGAGCTTACATGCAGCTCTCACTGAGTCTGGAACATGGGTATGATTCTTACATCTTTCACCTGCGTAGATTCTTTTCACCATTCCAATGGGAGAAGCATAGGGCGTGGCTTGTGTACTAATTCGCCAGTAATTCCCATAATGGCCACATGCTTACAGAAAGAAGACACATGTTTAAGAATTCTTAGGCACGCAGTTAAGGACTATCTCTCTGTTGAACACCACGCTAAGGTCAAGTTCGTACTACAGACATGCTCCCTAGCACAGCCGGCCTATGCCTAAGAGCGGAAGGCGCTTACCCAGCCAATATGTTCTTCAAGGCCCGCTGCCTCCGACCCAGAAAATACTCAACTGGCAAAGAAGACGCCAAACTTTCTTCCATGAGGAGTTTGAATTCAAATCATCTTCAAGTATCTAGAAGAAAATGGATCCTCTAAGGTCAGGAATGAGAACATTCTAAGGATCCTCTATACATGATCCGTGGATCTTCCGACCTAGGAATCCTTGTAGAATATGAAGCCATCATTTATGAGGCAAATGCTTGGTTGGAGTTTGTTTTGAATTTGTTCGAGTGGCTTGAAACTGGGAATGTCAATACAAAATATGCTTCAAACTGGGAATGTCTCAGCAAGCAAGCGAGTCCCCAGAGCCATACTTCTAAGGACAAGCATTGTCCTACTTCTAATTCTGCAAGGATCATTGCCTAGTTTCCAATTGATGCCAGCAAGGCAGCAGTATAAAACCCCTAACCTCCAACATATATTCTTTTAACTACTTGCTGGAAACCAAATATAGGAAATTTGTTATGGAAATCCTGTTTTTCTTGTATCAGGAAAAAGAAAAGGAAAAAAAGAACATTCCTTCACTTAAGTTGGAATAACAAGATATAATCAATTCAAAGAATACCCATCCAAGTAAGGGGCTTGTAGCTCAAGTGGGTACGAGCATTTACCCCTGCACCCGACATCATAGTTCGATTCCTCTCTCCCCCAATATCTTTAACGAATATCCATCCCAGCTCAAGCACCTCCCTAGAATATCAGATCTCTTGTTGAGGACATTTGGCATCTACTACAATTATCTACTACAATTTGTTCCTCAGGTGTTGATCAAGCATATCTTTCTTGAAGCAAATATGACTGTCGATACTCTTGCCAGAAGGAACATATGTATATTAATTCTTGTATTTGGTTTACTAATTTCCGTTTTGATGTTTTATATAGATTACTGTTTGACTTGTTTGATTTTCAGATCCTTCGAGGATCTTTGTAATTGTATTTCGTTTTTCACAAAAAAAAAAATGTCAGATGATGTTTTGCAAATCTCTAAAGAATTTTTTTATAGGGTTAACTCATTTGGTCCTCAAACTTGTACTCGATTTACATTTTGGTTCCTCAATTAAATTATTCGTTCAAATTGTTCATAAACTTTATATTATTCGTTCAAATGGTCTTGCTGTTACTTTCTGTCAATGTTGCCATCAAATGTAAGCGTAAAATCGTCAATAACCATCCATAAGGTGATAAAGTGGCGATAAATAGGTGATACACTGATTTCTATCACCCCTTTATCGCCATTGTATCACTACTTTATCGCCACTTTATTACCCTGTGGACTATTATGACGGTTTTACCCATATATTTAACTGCAACATTGAAGGGTAGGACCAATGGAACGAATAATATAGAGTTGATGGACCATTTGAACGAATAATTTAATTGAGGGACCAAAATGTAAATCGAGTACAAATTTGAGGACCAAATGAGTAATTAACCCTTTTTTTTATATGTACATTTACACATTTTTAATGTAAATCACATTGACATGACGTGTGATTTTTGTGTTGCACTAACATTATTATATACCATAATAAAATTTATAGACCAATAAATATAAAAATATATACTAAAACATACATTAGAAAATGAACAATAAAGAATTACTGCAATTGAGACCCTCCAAAATTATGTTTTATTTATAATATGTATATTATTGTTGTATAGTAGACAATATTGAAGATCTATAATTTATTTCAGATGTTTTTTTTCTTTCTTCTTTATGATTAATTTATAACATAATTACATAAATAAATATTTTGGTTTTTTATTTTTTATTTTTTATAATCTTTTCTTTATCAAACAATAAAAATAGTGAATTTCTGAATTAAAAGGGTATAAATGGTTTGTTATTGATCATTATTTTTAGTTTTTATTTGGATGGAAAATGGACAAAAATGCTCGGATGAATTTCAAAATAGAAGTTGCCAGAAGTTGACGAATGTGGTACATCAGGATATGTATGAAGTATGAGTGGCAAGTTGTCAATTTATTTATTTATTTATTAATTTATTGAGCACACACCGCTTTAATTCAAGTGGAATTTGTGAAAATTTCCCTCAGAAATTATTGAACATCTTTTTCTTGTCGAACAAAGGTTTTGTGCTTAACAAAGCAGAAAGAATATCAAACTTCACGTTCCTTACATGGCTTGTGTTCCAAAACAGCAAATCGACCAATTGGATGAATAAAGCTTTGAAGCCGAAAAAGAGTGACTGAAGGTTTTTAATTGTATGGCTCGTATCACAGTCACAACTACTTAACAAGTCTCAGATGAGTCCAAAAATAATATCACTAAATCCTGAAATGCTATTTTTGTAGTGTGAGTTATAATCCAGATTTGTGTGACCTTGCCTTCACTACTGCCCTTAGTTTAAGGACTTCAGTTTTGCGGATCTTGCTGATTTTCTGCAAAAATTGTCCTCAAAGGTTTGAAAAATACATGCATCCGGCCAAGTCATTCCGGAAGAGAATGAGTATAAATCAAGCTGGGTTGGTTCTTACGGTAATACTGTACTTCATTTTTGCAGTGATCCAACTGGGATTTTAGCCTTTCCATTCTCAGGGCCTTGAGCATTCCTGAAGTTGAAAAATCCAGCAATTCCTCGTCCTTTGGCAAGTTGTTCCAGCTCTTCAAGTTTTTTCTTCAGCAGCTCAACTTCTCTTGCTAAATCTTCATCTCTTTGTCTCATTGCCTAGAACGATAAACAGTTGTAAGTGAAATGTGGGGCATGCTGTTATTATCTTCAAAGCAACACATATATTCACAAACAGTTGACTGTGATGTTTTAAAAAATAATTTATTTATTTCATTTATCAAATATTTATGTATATAATTGTCATGATGTTCTTTTTTATTTTATTTTATGAATTTGCAAACCCGACAGGGTTATATGAAAATACAGACTCAGGTTGTATGTGTAATTTAATCTTTGAGGTTAAATTTGTCATTTGGAGAAAAAAATTTATGACATCAACAATTTTTGGACGGAAACTTAACAGAAGGAATGTTGTGAAAACAATTTGAAACCTTGGAGGTTTTGTGAAAACACCAAAAACCTCAAGAAGTTCTAGCGTAAATAGATAACACAACGATTTAGAATGTCAAATAGATAGTTTATAGTTCAGTTTTTTATATAGCGTGATGCAAGACTTACCCGATGTAAGGCAGCATGAACATAGAGAGAGTGGTGAAATTTTTGAAAGGTAAACTAAGCAACAAAGATACTATAACTAGATGATGCAATCATGGCTGTTTCCTTATGCTGCAATAGTATGAGCGCGTACCTCTAGTTCCTGTCTACGTAGCTCCTCCTTCCTTGCTTCTGATCTTGAGCTTCTTTGCACTTCAAAAATAACTGCGGCGCCTCCAATCTAAAGAGATACAATAATGATTCATAACTTATATAATTAAAAATCTCCTAAACCCTATTTTGTGCAAGGATATCTTCTAAGTTCCTTTCTCTTAAATTGAAAGGGAAGAATAAGAAACAGCTGGATGAACAACGAAACATATGGTGTGGTCTATCAGCTGGAGAGAAAGTATTAATCGCATATCATAGTATTAATTCCATAGCAACCCCATGACAAGAACTTGTATGTCATGTGGTTTTACAATGAAACAAAGGTAATCTGAGGTTACTCATCAACTTGTAATACTGTAATGAGCAGCATTTGTCTGGTTTTCTGACAAATTATGCTGCTTTAACATTAGCCACAAGCAATAGAATTTCAAAATGTAACCCACAAGGGGTTTGGCATTTCACCATGTATTAGGGCTCCGTGAACTATGGTACAGTGTACAACCGATGCAACTAGTGGGTCACATAGGTGGAGGACAATTGTAACTTTATAAAGACTTATTTGGGACTGTTTCTAAGGAAGCACTTTTTCTTGGTAGCCCTTTTTCTAGAAGCAGAGTAATCTTTTTATTAAAAATCCTATTACTTCCTGAAAATGCACTTGAAAGTGCTTCGTTAGGGAAGCACCTATCAGGTGCACTTTTAACTATTCTTCTAAAAACGAAGCACATTTAACTATTTCTTCGAACACTGTCAATAGGGCTTTTGAGAATCTGAAACTCTTTTAGCACTTCCAAAAGCAATCCCCAATAGGTCCTAAGTATTGCAGTGTAGTACCAGTGTATACAATTAATGCGCTCCTGGCAAGTATTTAGTAAAAAATTTATGTACATGCAGCACACCAAGTTGAATTTTATGGGGAAGATTCTTACTTTCTGCATGCATCATGACCCCAGAAATTAAATAGTGACCAAGTTCAAAATTATTTGGTCAAAGACCATCTAGCCAAATCTAAGGCACTTATAGGCACGGAAGCATGCCCATGCCCATGATACGCATGAGTACAGCTGGCTCGGTTGTTATGAGCTATTTGGGGTTGCCTTCAGGTCTCCTTTAAGAATTTCTCTGTTTAAATTGTGTATTATTCAGCAGTTTGAACAGACATTCGCTGGTTGGCAAAGACTATTTGTCAAAGGGTAAATTGGTAACAGTAGTTACAAGTGTCAATTTTAAACACATTTACCATACTAAGTTCATTTGCAAAGGATTCTAGAGGAATTTCTTATGGGGTGCATTTGATTTTCTGCGCTAAGTTTTCAGAGCATGTGTCATTTAAGATTGTGGAAGGTATCGGGTGAGGCACTGGACTAAAAAAGGTTATAAAAAAAACTCAATTTTTCGTGATCTTTCGAGAAAAAATTAATTTTTTGACTCATTGTAATGATGTTGAGTTGCAAGAGGTTGTGCATTTCATGTCCTAAACATCTAAAGTTGATAAAAAAAATAAAAAATTGAAAGGAGGGATGTACCGGTACACAGGTTCAATTGGGGAGGAGTGTTTAATGCCAAATCCTATTATATGGCATTGGTGGGAACCTTGGATCTGAACTGCAACTTTTGGTTGTTGGGCAGCTTGGAGCACAAAGGCCCTGTGTGGTTTTCTTTGTTTTGGACCGCAGCTTTTGGGCGAATTCTAACCTTGGACAACTTAATGAAAAAGGAATAGTCTTAGGTCAAACAGGAGGCAGACTACTAATAGATGTGTCTTTTGGGGAGAAGAAAGTTTGATTTTGGAGATTAAAGATCTGTTTGTGAGGCTTCGTTCTCTTAGGTTACCAGCACTTCAGATTTGTTGTTTGATTACATAATTGAGTTTATTTTAAGTTTACGTTCATTGATTGTAAACTACTGGTATGCCTATGTTTTACCTGTAAGAAATGCAAAAAAATATACTTATCATTTGTAATTCAGTATGCCAGTTACATCTTTATAACATTCTTAGACTAGGGACAAAAATGAGAGTTCATAGTACCGTGAACACAAAGAGCTCCCCGAGAAGATCTGCAGCAGCTTGGACAGCTTTCTCCTCGTTCAGTGGGCGTATTGCAACATCAGTTGCATGACCATAAATCCGTCTTTGCACATTTGTTGTAAATCGATGATTTGCCTGATTCAATATCAAAATGGGAAAAAAAATAATTATGTATAATGTAAGTGCATATAACTAGAGAGAAATTATATATCTAAAAAACAAGTGTTAACCAAATCAAGAAACTGCTGAACACTAGATAATTTCTAAACAAAATGGACATTTATAACTTTTATTTATTTAGGGGTGATTATAGGTTGACCGGTGGGGTGGGAGATAATCACAAACTGCATAACCTAAATGAAGAACATAAGAATCAAAGTATGACATGTATCTATCAAAAAGCACAGACATTGGATAGGAAGGCGGATGAAATATGAACTAGCGGATAATAACATGAATCAATTAAAACATGAACATCACAGACATGTGGTACACATGGTCCAAGAAAGTAGCAGCCAGAAACCATAGATTAAAAGCAACTGTGGAATTGTTATGGAAATAGAACTCAATGCAGAAAATAAACAAATGATGGCAACTACTAAAATAATTTAAAGGGGAAACTATCTGGAAGTGCAATTTCCCAAACAGTTTTCGAATGGGAATGGCATACTGCAGCATAATCATGATCATTTATTTTACCCATACAGATCACAAACGACTTTATATACTTAAAAGTTTATCCATTAGTAATAGTAATCAAGAACTTATTGCAGCTTAATGTCGTCTAAAATGCCCCACTCCCCATAATTTACTAGACGTGCATAATTTATGCAAAATGTAACACTATTTAAACCGGCAAAGCTAGAACCAAGCAACGACACCCAAAACGCCAAAACAAAAACAAACAAAAAAATCAATTTTAAATATACAATTTGAAAATATCAAAGAACTCGCCTCAAAAGTGACCATGGAGACGGCACAAAATGAAAAATTAATGTTTACAGTTGAACACCCAAATGAGCACAAAAGATGAAAGGCCCAACACCAATCGAATACAAGAGAAAACCGGGAGAACCCACGCCGGAAAATCAGGTTTAAGGCAAACCCATATAATAAAATAGCTTAAAAACAAAGAGAATGAAAACAGAAAATGCTGGTAAAAGAGAAAAATAGTGAACCTGGGCAACGTTAACGATGAACTGCCTAAATCGCGGGTGCAAGCCAGCCTCTCGCTTGAGCCGATTAGCAATGGGTTTGGAGATGGTTTTGAGGGCAAGGGTTGCTAACTTTACCGCTGGAAGGACCATAACTCTCTGCCTATTTCTGTTTTGGAGTGGTGAATTTGTGTGCTTCGAAGGCTATGGGACTAAGAACTGAGACCAGAGCTTTTGAGTCATGGATTTGTCCGGAATGATGGAATTCTAATTTGGAGAGAAAAAAGAAAAATGTCGACGCTGCTCTCGTGGGTGACAATTCGTCAGTGGAGCGTCATCACTTCCATTTCTGGACAGGGCTGCGAAGATGCGTGCGAGAGAGTTTTGAAGGGTCAATTTGTAATTTCGACAAGGGAGGCGGTATTTCGGGCTAATAAGGGAAAGACACGATATACAAATACGAAATAGTACACTGCCGTTTTCCCCTGGTGAACTATCATAGAGGTGTCAAAGCAGGACGGTTTGTGGCGGCCCGTTTAAATGGGCGCGTGTGCAGCGCGAATGTTAGTGGCGTGTTCGAAAGACGAAAGCTGGACTGCGCCAGATTAAAAAATGAGTCGAATGGGGCCTATACATGACGTGGCGAGCTTGGCGGCCGCTTGGCCCACTTAATCTTTTCTTCACATTTTTTCACCCATTCTTAACATTTTTCACATTCTTCTGATGCTGCAGCTGCAATCTCCGCAGGCACCATACCTCCAGTATTAATCCACTTAGTAAGCTATCCACAAATGAAGTAATGAATAAACCGACATATGCTATAAATTTAAATTAATATGAAAAAGTCTTTACTAGAGGAGCAAAAGTAGCTCATTCTAACCCACCAAAACGTTGCTTCATCATTAGAAACGTAAAACCCTCTGTATCAGCTTAGAAACTGAATCAAAGCAAAACCCACCGATGTTCTAAAGACTACAGAGCTAAAGTACCAAGGAGGTTAATGACCAAACCAGAAACGCCTTCTTAACAAGTATATAAATAACATCTAAGTTGGGAGTTAATAGTTTTCAGCACAAAACATGGGTGTCAAGCAAAACAGAATCAAGTTCATAACTTCAGCATTCAGGAGCTATGATGGCGAACATGGCAAGTGAAAAATGTATGATTTATTTACAGAAACAAAAAGAACGCTTACACAGATGCGTTGGTTGCAAAGGAACGAGACCGTGTGAAGGAGTGAGAGGTATCTATCAAGTAATAATCAGAGTATGAAACGTCAAGATTAATTTAAATGCAGAGGAGTTAAATTTCAGTTTTTAGAGGGCCATGAAAAGCAAACCACTGCAATCGTCTTCAAATTAAATGGGCCAGTGCTTGGGCCCGAGTACGGCCCGAGCACGGCACGTGCCCAGCCTGGCCCGTTTCAATATGGACTTGGGCTTTGGGTCGGGCTGGGATCAATAGTTTTACTAAATGGGCCAGCACGGCACGGCCTGATAAACTAAATGAACCGGCCCGGCATGGCACGAATATCTTAAAGACACGAATTTAAATGGACCGGGCCGGCATGGCACGGCCTGTTTGACACCTCTAAACTATCACCCGGTTGAGAATTGACCCCCAAATTATTTTATCGGAAAATAAAGACATGAACTACATAATAGCAATCTACCCCCTACCGTCAATTCTTTCAAAGTTCAACCAAATTTCCGTCAATATTGAAGACAATTTCATAATTTAAGGAAAATAAGAATTATACCCCATTAAAATACTACATAATAATAAAACAAAAATTTGAAAAATCATAATTGGAGGTGATGTTGAGGGTAGTGGTCAAGATTTTCGAGGGGGAGCAACTGTTGTTGTAGTAGTTGACGAATTTGCTAGGGTAAAGGGAAGGAAGTGGGGCTGGTGAGGTATTAGAGGAAGTTGGTTGGACTGCAAAAGGGGGAGAATTCGGAGAAGGAGATGTTGAAGACATCTTTGTATGTTGAACGGTCTTTAGCTAAGTTCAAGCCCACTGCGGTTTGACAAATCCCACCAATCCTTGCAACATTATATATTAGACTAGGGGAGTCTTCAGCAGTGTGGAGTATTCAACAGGACTAGAGGGTTATGCACTTCGGAAAGGGGGATCTTCGGTCACAATGTTATCCTACAGAAGAAGCAATCATCAAGCTTCGGGTACCGGTGTGGTACCTACCTGAAGGCTCTCCGTTGCTTAAAGTCAGCAAGTGTGGGGTACACAGTAATTTTAAAAGAGTAACAGTAAAGGTGAAAAGTAGTTACCTTTTACTTGGGCACTATTCTTCTTTTATAAAGAAATGAAAGTGGGAGTTTGCACAAAGTTTCGATGTGGGACTTTGTGCAAATCACTGTGGTGGTGACACGTGTCCAAGGCTTAGGTTATGTAGTTGAGAGTTTCGGCAGGCAATTGCCGCATCGGAGGAAGGTATCTCTTCGACAAGTGGGATCATGATGATGTCATCAGTGTTTTGGGGATTGCCTTGGAAGTGTTTTTCTTGGTTAAACAGTGGGTCTGTCTATGCGCTAGTCTCCTAGTGCTGAATGTGCTCGATTGATTATAGTACAAACAATAGTCCCTCAAGTTGTCGATCAAGGAGTGGCTTATGGGTTGGAAAATTGTAAAATGTCGAGTAATCAAACCTAGTGGTTCGGCATGGTGGATACCGTAGGTAGTTCCCTAGTCCCCAGTCCCCCAAGTTTGAAAGCTAGAAGTTGCTTCAATGTTGAGGTGAGGGAAAAATGATGAGGTCGTGCAGTACCAATTGGTAGGGAAAAATGATCCTGGCTTGGGTCATGCGCGAGTCCCCTGTGCGATCGGCACTTGTGCCTACTGATCGATAAGGTTGACATCATGCACGGGTCGTGCTCGAGTCCCACGAGTGATTGGCACAATGCCCGCTGATCGATAGGGTTGACGTCATGCACGGGTTGTGAGCGAGTCCCATACGCAATTGGTAGGGTTGACATCATGCACGAGTCGCGCGTGAGTCCCTGCGTGATTGGCAGGGTGTTTACCGATCAGTAGGGTTAACATCATACATGGGTCGTGCTTGAGTCCCCTACGTGATTGGTAGGGTTAACGTCATGCACGGTTTATGCGCCAGTCCCCAGCGCAATCGGCACGGTGTTTGCTGATGGGTAAGGTTGATGTCATGCACAGGTCGTGACTAAGTCCCTTGTGTGATCGGCATGGTGCATGCCGATCGGTAGGGTTGACGTCATGCACGGGTCATTCACGAGTCCTACCCCGTGTCCGTATTAGTCTGACTAGTTGGAGTCGAATGGGCTTCATTAGGGTTTCATTGGTGTGGAAATTGAGGCATTTAATGGGGATGGCGATAGTTCGTAAGTCGAGGCGTCGGTATGGTTGGCGCCTATAAAATGGCTTCAAGGGGAAGAAGGAGGAGCACGTAGCATTTTTAGAGTCATTTGGAGAGGGTTTGGAGTAGGCGATTTTCGTCGAAACGTTGAGTGAGCAAAGGCGATTTCCGATAAGAGGTTTCACGGCAGAGGCGATTTCCAATAGAGGTCAATATGGTGGCGATGATTTCTGGTGAATTCTGTGGTGGCAATAACAAGGTATTTTCACTTTGGCACCCTTTTTTTGAATTGAAATGCGCATTTTATGTGAAGTTTTGCATGAACCTTTGAAATTATGCATGAATATTTGAAGATCATCCTTAGAGCAAAATCTTAGGCATTCCAACCATTGAGTACCTTGCTTTGATCTTTGGCCTGCCATTTAGTATTGTTCATTTGAGTTTGTAGATGTCTGATAGTTCTAATAAAGAAGTGAACAGTCCCCACGCCTTTGGTGGGGAAGAAACAGGAAGTGAGGGGCGTACCATTTCTGAAGGTGCTTTGGTGATGAAAGCACCGAATATGAAGGTATTGTGGAGGTTTTGATAGAAGAGGTTAGGGTGGTTGTGGATAGGGTTGAGGTAAAACAGCATTCGATAAGCTCTGGAGGTGAAGCTTATAAGGAGATGGAAAGGAATTATGTTACGCTATAGGCGGTGGCCAATCGGGTTCTTGATATGCCTCATACACCTGAAGTGGAGTCAAGCAACCAGGCAAGGCCATCTGGGTCTGGTAATGGGGTGGTAGGTTCTACGCATGTTGGGGTGGATGTTCTTGTGGGGGTTCCACTATCGAAGAGAAATAAGAAGAACTTATATGAGTTAGAAGAGCTAAATGCTGAAAGGCGAAGGTGAGAGGTTACTTCATAGGGCCCATGCCTTCGTTACAGAAGTCACGGAGGAATTGGTGGTTCCTTCCCAACGACGATTGGGAGTGTTTTCCGAGGAAGACCGTAGACAGACATATGCCTACCAATTTCCAATCTATAAGTCTTTGGTCACAACTTTTTGATTTTGTTGCTTGCATGTGCTTGTATGAATTGTCATGCTGCCGATCGATATAAGCGAACTTAATTGTATTCTTGTTTGTGTAGGTTCGATGAAGTGCAATCCTTTGTCGAAGGAGAAGGAAGATGAAGTAGAGTTGGTGAGGTCATCGCTCTCGGCACGGGAGCGGGAATACAGGAACTTGGTGACACCGAAGCACTTGCTTGAATCAGGGTTGTTGCAAGGAAGTAAGTAGTGACTTGTCTTTAGTGTTTATTTGCATGACCTCTGTGTTAATTAACCATGTTGTCTTCGGCAGTGGCTGGAGTTGTCAAGGGAGCGACAATGTTGGCGGAGTCACTGAAGGTGGCTAAAATAAGTGCTGAGAAGAAACAACAGTGCCTCAAGAAGCGGAGAGAGAATGACAAAGCGGCCAGGGTCAGAAAGGCCGAAGAAAAGCAAGCCAAGGCCACCACTAGCATCGCGGAGGGTACTACCGAAGGGGTTAAATACAGTGCAGCTGGGAAGCGTGTGTGGGATGATGATGATAGGGTGGTTTTAGTAGCCTTAGATAAGAAGAGAAAAGGCCTAGAGGCTACCATAAGGGATGTCATGGCTAACGAGCCAGAGCTTCCCCCGTTTGACTTGGAGCCCTCGCCAAAACTTCTACCCGGCATGGAGTTGTTCCTTGAAGATGCTGAAGATATTGACTTTGTTGCGGTTCGGCAGCAGAAGAAGGAAGTGGCCTTGGCCATGCATCGTCAGGAGATGCCCCTGGTGAACGCCTTCCTCACCAGGGTGAAGATTGATGCTAGGGAGGTGGCTCATATCAAACCTACCAGCTTCTCAGATAGTGTGCAGAAGACAGTCTTGTCTTTGGCCAACGTAAGTGCTGAAACTAGTTGCTATTGTTTGCTAACAACAATTTTTTTGACAACTGTGCCATTGCCTACAAGCTTTTAGGGAGATGTATCTTACCCTAGCTATGACAGATAAAGAGGTGGTGCTAGCGAGGGGTCAAACGAAGGTGGTGAAGGCTGCTGCTGCCGAAGCCCAGGTCGTAATTTGTGAAAAAGCCTGTAGCTGAAAACCAATAGGTTTGAAAGGGAGCTGAATGAGCGAAAGGAAGGCTGGGGATGGTAGAGGAGGCCTTGGCCAAAGCCGAGGGGACGAAAGTAGAAGAAGTCGTTGCTGCTCGTACCGAGATGGTGGAGGAGCAATTGGGCTGGGAGAAGCTTGTGGCGATGTTCAATCCTATGATGGAGATAAACTTTGACACCAACGGTGTTCCTCCTCCCATCCCTCCTGGAAAGGAATGGATGTTTGCTTCCTCATCATCTACCGATACGGCTGTTTCGCCCAGTCATGAAGCGGATGTTGGTGTCGAAAGTAGGGGTGAAGACAAAGCAAAAGATGCTGAGAAGCTTTTCAAAGAGACCCCAGGCATGGATGTCGAAGCCTAAGAGCTGATGTGTTCGTAGTTTTTATGGATATTTTTCTAATGGTACTCGTAGTTTGTATGCATATTTTGCCCTTACATAAGGCAGGGTTATTTTGGTAATCTATCATAGCTTGTCTTATGTTTTAACAAATGTCTTGCTAAATGGTAATCGTAACTGTGTGGGAAGGCATTGGTGTGAGTAGAAATGAGCTAAGGTAAGGCATTTCATTAGGTAGGTGCCGAAAGGCATATGTACATAAGAAGCTTGTTAAAGCGTAACACATAAGTGCCGAAGGAATATGAAAATTGAAAACATAAGTGTCGAAGGTAAGATCCTTAGCGTGTTTATTTGTAATAATACTTAAGGTGATCAGCATCTATGGGTAAGGCAGGGGCTTGCTGTTGGAACCACGAAGTTGGGGCGGCATACCTTAATGACTTCATAGGGTCCTTCCCAGGTTGGGCTGAGGATACCTTCAGCAAAGTTCTTAGTTGCCAATGAGACCTTGCGCATGACCCAATCTCCAAGTCTGAAGGCACTAGGCTTCATACGAGAGTCTTAGTACCTGGCCACGCGCTGCTTGTAAGTGCAGTTACGCATGTTGGCCTGGTTACATAACTCGTCAATGAGGTCCAGGTTGGGAGCCAACTACTTGTCATTGGCTTTGGTGTCATATGCTGACGTTCGGTAGGAAGGTTGGCCGATTTCTACTAGGACCACTGCTTTAGTGTCAAAGGAAATAGAAAAAGGGTGTTTCTCAAGTAGAAGTGTGAAAAGTTGTTCAATACGACCATAAGACCTCTGGGAGCAGTTCAGGCAAACAACATTTGGCTTTGTTAAGCTTTGTCCTAAAAGTCTTCTTGATGACCTTGTTAATTATTTCAACTAGGCCGTTAGATTGGGGATGGGTAGGAGAGGCGAAGCAAAGGCAGATCTTGAGGTTGGAGCAGAATTGGTTGAATTTGGCATTATCGAATTGCTTATTGTTGTCTGTGATGATTGCCTAGGGTATACCGAAGCGACAGACGATATTTTGCTAAACGAAGTTTTTGACACGAGCTACCGTGATGGTAGCTAGGGCTTCATCTTTAGCCTACTTGACTTGGCCCTTTCCCTCGGTATTAGTCTGATGAGGTCAAGTTCCCACTGTGCGAATGGCCATGGGCTAATCACTGTTGTTAATGGTTTGGTATGGAGTGAGGATGGTGGCAAACCTTTGGTATTTGTCGTATTTCTGGTGAAGGCTTGAGCATCAGTATGGATGGTAGGCCAAAAATATCTCTGCTGAATGACCTTTTGGGAGAGAGATCCGACACCATAATGGTTGCCATAGATGCCCTCATGGACCTCCCGAAGGACATAGTTGTCTTCTTCTAGTGTGAGGCACTGAAGGTAGGGAAGGTGATAAGCCCATATTTTATATATATTTTATGCCTCCTTTACTTATTTATTTGTTAATTTCATTGGATTAAACTGGTTGTTTTAATTGGTTTTGTATGATTTGTGAAGGAATTGTGAAAAATGAGAAATTGAGGTAAAAAGGGGCAAGAAGATGAAGATTGGAGATTAAATAAAAAGAAGCCAAGTCATTCCTTTTGTCGCAAGGAATGTTGTCAAATTTCCTAGTTCAAGATAGTTCAAGTCTTATCAAGTCAACAAGGAGAAATAAAGAAGACCTTATATTAGAAGGAATCCTATTTTTATAACAATTGTAATTATACCTTAGATAGGTAGGATTTCTAGAAGTATTATAAATAAGGAGTTTCGGCTATTGATCAAAGAATTATCCTCCACCGTCAAATTCTTATACATTCATACTCATAGCCGAAACACCCAAAGGAGAATACAAAGAGAGCTTGCGCAACCTTGGCGTTGTACTTGGAGAATTCGATGTCTTCCATGTCCTCATCAACCATCATGATTCTTAATAAATCCTTTTATTTATCTATACATGTTGAGTGCTTGTTACCGTTCTTAATGCTTTCAATTAATTGGCCAATAATTGCATGATTGGAAGAATTGGGTTGAGACTGGAAGGAGATTCCTAATAAAAAGCTTATTGTAACAATTACCATAAATTATATAGCCAACTCGGAAGATTAGGTTATGGTTTGTGTAGTCTTTAATGTTTATACAAATCTTGATTGGTTCTTAGCCATCTAAATCCAAAACTAGGAATAGAGTGGGTTGACGGTACGGAACACAACTAATATAACTTGGAAGAGAGTATTTGTGAGGTAAGGGAAAACGATTATCAACATGTTAGGTAATTAGGATTAACAAACTAGAAGGATTTGGGTGGGATTAGCTAGGTGAAATCGGTGTCCTACTGCTTTATCATCTTTGTTTTTATCTTTTACATTATTGACTTAATCTCAAATTATTTTACTTGCTTAATTAGATTTTAATCATCATAATTCTCTAATCGTTTAAATTCAAATATAATTAGAAAATAAATCAGTCTAGTATTTGGTTGATTAAATTGATCCCTGTTGGAATGATACTCTATTTGCTACTATACTAATTTGAGCAATATTGTCCACTTGCAATTAATCACATCAAATTTTGGCACCGTTTTCGGGGATCGACTTAGTCTGTTACTATTAGGGTGCTTTATTTTCTAGTTATACTTTGAATATTTAATTAGTTAAATTTTTTATTTCTGGTACTTTTTGAGTTCAATTTGAATTCGTTAAAAAAAAAAAAAAAATCAAAAAGCAAAGCAAAATAATGTAAGGGCTTCAAACCACAAACTAACCAAAAGGAAAAAAGAAAACGTCAGCCACAAACAGCCAGCTCACAAGAAAGAGGAAAAAAATAGAAACAAGGAGTTTTTTTCACGCAGCCATAAGGAATTCAATTCCTATTTCCATTCAACTTTCTTTTTCCTTTTATTAAAGTTTCTTTCCAATTTCATTTGGGTTTTATAATTAAAGTTTCTTTTCCTAATTGTGTTTGGGTTTTGTTTCCTTCTTCAATTCTATTATCTTCTCCTTATTTAAACAATCATTTGTCCTTATTTGCAGGTACAACTTCGTTTATGAGCATAAGGTGAATGACTGGTACCCGCTCTTCAATTAGCCAACTAATTGAATTGGAACCTAAGATTGAACAAAAGCTTCAAGCAATTCGTAGGAGACAAAGACAAGACAGAGAAAAGAAGAATCAACAAGGAGAAGAAGAGATGGCTTTGGTCCCAAATGAAACAAAAGGAGACCTTGATATCCCAACAATTCCGACGTCACCCTCAAGCATCGTTCTCCTTGCAGTTGCCAAGAATTATGAATTGAAAAAAATCCACCTTAATATGATGCCTTCTTTCCACGAATTAAGTCCTGAAGATCTTTTAGCTCAAATTAGAGATATTTTTAACATGGTTTCTAACATGGCTTTGATAGGGGGAGTCACCGAAGAACATCTCAGGCTGAAAGTCTTTCCCTACACAGTGAAAGATAAAGTAAAGACATGGCTAATCTCCTTAAGGCTTGGATTATTGACTAGCTGGACGGAGGTTCAGAACAAGTTCTTTTCGACTCAGAAAACTAATGCACTAAGGGATAAAATCATGCAATTCAGTCAACATGCGGATGAGTCATTTTCAAAAGCTTGGGAACGGTTCAATAATTTTTTTTAATACAATGTCCTCACCATGGTTTGCCTATTCTAGTTCTGGCGTATTTTTTACAAGGCACTAACCATTTCGAGTAAGGTTGCAGTGAATAGCTATGCAGGTGGATCTATTAAGAACAAGATGCCAACTGAATGTCAAACTTTGTTTGATACGCTAGCAATCAAAACACAGCATTCTAAAGCATGAAGTATGCATGCCAAAATTTATAAAATTGGTAATTCTAATGCTTTTGCTTTAAAAGAGTAGGTTGATGCTATTACTAGTAAATTGGATGCCTTACTTGCTATAAGTGGTAGAGTTTCAACACAAGAGATTTGCTCCATTTGTGTTGTAACTGGTCACGCCACCATATCTTGTCCACATGGAGTTGATTTTCCAAAATTTTTGGAAGAACAAGCAAACATGGTGAATACCTATAAACGTCCGGCAATGATCCATTCTCCAACATGTATAATCCAGGATGGCAAAGGCACCCCAATTTTTCATGGAGCATTTTTCAGAACGTACAAAAACCACCACTTGGTTTTCCGCCTCAAGAGAAGAAAATAATTTTGAAAGATGCT
This sequence comes from Prunus padus, assembly GCA_024362665.1. Classification (NCBI taxonomy): domain Eukaryota; kingdom Viridiplantae; phylum Streptophyta; class Magnoliopsida; order Rosales; family Rosaceae; genus Prunus; species Prunus padus. Next base: position 15,511,067 of record JANFAM010000010.1, on the reverse strand, counting down.
CTTACTCAGTTAACTATGTCTACCACCCAATTTATGACTGAAACCAAAACCCAACTTCAGAATCAGAGCGCTTCTATTCGGAAACTAGCTACTATATTGAGTGGAAGAAACCAAGGAGTATTGCCAAGCCAACCCGAGGTTAATCCGAAAATTAAATAACATGTGAAGGAAATCACACTCCAAAATGGGAGGCCCATCAAAACAGCTGAAGATTTGGAAGCAGAAACGCAACAACAACTTCTGAAAACTACGGAAAAATCAGTTTAAAATAGACTACTTGTAGCCGGACAACTACAACCCGCAGTCGTGAACTTTATTAATTAAAATAGCCCGGCAAGAAAATTTAATAAAAATCCCGACCCCGGGCCTAAAAGTGTTCATACTTGGTAAAAAGTGTTCCTAAGCCTTCTAGGCTCGATTTTTATCAGCTAAATTAACTTAAAAATCCCCGGAATTAATTATTTAATTTGGTTCAACTCGGTCGTTCGTAGGGTTTTCGACCTCCGATTGATGATCTGTTAGTTCCTATAGGTTTCTAAGAATCCCAATATTACAACTTACAAGTTTCGTTACAATCCAATGGTTCGAACCTATCAAACCCAAGTTAACCATAACCGGTAAAAATCGGTTTTACGCTCAAACGATTTCCAAAAATTCGTTCGAGTATACCATCATGCTCGGGAGGCTACGAGGGACATTTTAGCACGAAAATAGACCGCCGCCACCCTGCCCACACGCCACCACACGCGCCGGCAGGTTGGGTGGCTTGAGAGAATTTTCCGATGACGGAAAATTCTTGAATCAACCCTCAAACCATATACCAATCGACTCAGGGTGGTGAGAGGAGGCTAATGGCCGTGAGAACCGGCCAAGAACTGGCCAGAATCGCGCTGGAAACCATGGAACCCGACCTCAAAACCCTAGCTCACCAAACTCTCTCCAAAACTCGAAATCAATCCAAACTAAATATGAAAACAGCTTAATCTCGTGGAATAGGTGAGAAAACACACCTTGGGTGACAAGTTCAGTGGCCGGAAAGGAGAGATTGAAGGTGAAACCTCTCGGACTGTTTCGCGTTCACAGAGGGGGCTCGAGGCGGTTTTGGCCAAAAATGATGGCAGGGATGGCACAAGGGTGGAAGGAGGAAGGTTTGGTGGTGGTTGGGGTGGCTGATTTGGTCGGAGCCGTGCCTGGCCGTGACTGGTGTGAATGGAAGAGGGGGTTGGGGTTTGAACTGTCGAGAAGTTGGGGGTGAGCGCAAAACACGCGCTGGCCAATTGGCCAACACTTTTTCTTTATTTTTCCCATTTTTCTGAAATTACAAAAATGCCCCTAGGGTTTTTAGACCTTTACAGGTTCGTTCGAGCTCAAAATCGGGTGTGCCGCATGTCTACGAACTTGTTTTGATGAGCCGGATGCAACGGTGCACCCTGTTTCACCAAATTCTTTCCCAAACAAAAGTCAATTTTAAAACTATTAAAATATTCCGGGGGAAAACTCATCTTTCTCTTTAATATTTTATTAATTTTATCTTAAATTATGATCGGGTTGTTACAATATGGTTATGGTATATGAGTTGGGATGTGGAATATGTTATATTGGAGTGCTGATAGCACCACTCTATGTACCTCCCCAGCACTTGGATACTTGAATATGGATACTTGGATATGTCAGAACTCGGGCACCCTTGGTGGGGTGTTACCGTAGGCCCTTACCGGGCAGTCTGCACACGTAGGACTTAGTTCAGCCGCACAAGTATTGAGGATTCTGCTGTGCACGTTTGGGAGCCCAGTCCCCCAGTTGGACGGCTCGTCCCTAGTCACATGGCTATTGAGGTTTCTTCCACGTGGTATAGTTAAACAATCCCTGTGTTAGATTGTTTCCCCGGTACAAGTTTTGGTGTAGTGGTCATACATATATATATATATATATATATGTATTTCATTCTTATTTTTTTTGTGAGGATCCTTCCTCGCTTGTTGTGCCTACGGGCATGAGTTTTGAAGAGAGTGGTTTAGGATGGGAAAAAGGTCCAGTTTGAGTTTGTGTTATATGCTATATCGGGATTATGGGATATCTTGTTTTTAAAGTCGATTATATTATATATGTGTGGAGTTATGCTTTCCGGGTTTTGAGATTTCTTGAGTATGTGCATTGATACCGCTCTGCACAAGTATGAATATTTGAAATGAGGTTTGGATTTGAGTTTGGGCATTTGTAAATTATTTGAAATTTTATGTTTGCAAGTGTTTCCCTAAGAAATGGTATGGTTGAGGGATAAAAAGGATACTTTGGGTTATATTTTATATTAACGGGATTATTTTGGAAGTTTCGATTATATGGTATTACAATAAAGACTAAATGATTAAGTTTGTGTTTTCCAAGAAAGTGAAAAATATTAATTAAATGGATTTCTTTATCGTATATTTTATTATAAGTATACTGAATTGGACTATTTTCAAGTATCAGTTCGTATATATGTACGTATACAAAAGAACTTTGTTGCATAGTGTTTTGATAGTATTTTATAAAACAGAGGGGGTTATTTATGTTGAATAAAAATTATGTTAAACACTTTGTTTTCGTCCACTCACACTTTCTGTTTTGCGACCCCCAAGTCATAAATATCCGAGGTCGAGACCACCACATCAAGGCATCGCGGCTTTCTGCTCTGTAGGAACTTCTTCTTCTTTATCTTTTTCCTACTTTCCTTCTTTCCTGGGTTGTAAACTTAAATCTTTAGCTGCTCTGCTTGCTCTCTTTGAGTTTGGGTAGAGGGTGTGGAGCCCATTGGATCAGTCTTAATTGTTGTGTGTGCCCTTATCTTGTGCATGCTGGAAGTTGGGATCATTTCTATACTTGTTTGCAGGTACTATAATTTGGGAATTGTTCCAATTACAGGGGAGACTCTGCCGAAATTTCGATAGAAGTCACATTTGTTTATCCTTTTAAGCTAGAGATTTAGGGCGTTTTAGTAAAGTAGGTTTGACATTGGGTAGGTGTAGGATGGGAAGCAGGGTTCGTCACGAATTCCAAGGGAGAATCTGGGACGGGTCCTGTCAGTAGATGGTGGACGTTTGTGTGTTGGGTGCCTTTAGGAATTCAACGTGGATATTACGACCGAGGCTTTAGTCCATGGCCAAAACCAACCTTGCCAAGGCATCATCGTGCCTATTCTCAGAGCGTGGGATCTGACTGATGCAATAAGCATTGAAGGTTTTCAGCAACTAGTTGTAATACTGGAGGTATGTTGTCATGGAGATGTCTTTTGCAAGGAAGTCATGATTGACTTGATGAACAACTAGCTAAGAGTCGCTGAATATCTGAATCTATCTAGCTCCCATCTCTTTGGCTAGCCGAAGACAGGTAAATAGTGCTTTATATTCTGCCACGTTGTCAGTGGTCTAAAAGTAGAAGCGAAGGGCGTACTCCAGAACCACCTTATTTGGAGAAGTGAGGACCCAGCTTGCCCCCACATCCTTGGGAGTTGGAAGATCCATTAACATGAAGGGTCCATAATGGCTCACTGAGGTCAAAGTTGCCTGCAACAGTAAGGTGGATGAGATTCTTGGTCGGCGTAGGTTCGGCAATAATCTGAGAAAAGGTCGAAGGTATGGGTTCGGTGAACTCCAAGATGAAATCGACAACTGCCTGCCCTTTTTTAGTTGGTTTTGGCTTGAAGTGGATATCAAATTCTCCAAGTTCGATTGCCCACTTAATTAGCCTTCCAGATGTCTCAGGCTTCTACAAGACTTGTCTCAGAGGCTGATTAGTGAGGGTATGAATGGTGTGGGCTTGAAAATATGGCTGAAGCTGTTGAGCTGAAACAACCAAGGCGAGGGCAAGTTTCTCAATGTTAGAGTAACAAGCCTCAGCGTCTTGTAGTGCTTTACTAACATAGTAAACAGGGTGTTCAACCCCAGCTAGTTGCCGAATTAGCACCGAACTAATGGCAGTGGAGGATACTGAAAGGTAAATCATAAGGGTCTCACTAGGCTCAGGTGTGGACTGGAGAGGTGCGTGGCTCATATACTCCTTTAGCTCGGTGAAAGGTTTGTCGCATTCTGGAGTCCAAATGATGTTACGCTTGTTGCCTTTCAGGGCCTTAAAGAAGGGGCACATGGATCTGTAGCCTTGGAGATGAACCTGGTCAGGGCTGCCACAAGTCCAGTAAGGCTATGGATATCCTTGACTGTCTTCGGTACCTTCATATCCAAGCCAAGGAACTTCCTTAAAGCAACGCCGAAGGTGAATTTTGTGGGATTGAGGCGCATGTTGTAATGTTTGAGCACGTCAAACATAGTGGATAGGTTAGTGATATGTTGATCTATCATGCGACTCTTGACTAACATGTCATCAATGTATACCTCCATGGTGTGCCCTATCTGCGAGGTGAATAGTTGGTTGACAAGGCGCTGGTAAGTAACTCTAGCATTTTTTAGGCCGAAGGGCATTACCTTGTAGCAATATAGTCCCCGATCTATGATGAAGGATGTGTGAGCTTGGTTATCATGATGCATGAAGATTTGGTTGTACCCAAAATATGCATCCATCAAGTTGAGAAGCTCATGGCCTGCCATTGTGTCAACAAGCTGGTCGATTCGGGGGAGAGGGAAGCTATCCTTGGGACAAGCACGATTGAGGTTGGTGCAGTCCACACACATTTGCCAACCACGATTGGGCTTGCGAACCATGATCACGTTGGCTAGCCATGAGGGATAATCTAGTTCCTTAATGAAGCCGATGCTCTGTAGCTTCTCGACTTCAGCCGTCATGGCTTCGTACCTCTCGAGGTCATAGGCACGGCGCTTATATTGAATGGGACGTATGTTCGGTTCAATGCCCAATCTATGAGCGATAACCTCGGGGGAGATGCTAGGCATGTCGCTATAAGACCAGGAAAAGATTTCAAAATTATGACGGAGGAAGGCAATGAGGTTTGAATAGAGATCAGGGAGAAGGGAAGTGCCCATTTTCACTTGACGATCTTGGAACTCTTCGTGTAGGATGACAAGTTCAAGATCTTCCACCGGTTCAGCTTGATAGGTGACCGATTCCTCTTAGGGATCTTCAGGTCCTTCGGTAATGGCAGAGGGAAGAGGTAGAGCTGTGGATATCGAAAAGGTTTCACATCGTGGGGGTCAACTGGTGTATTTGATTGCCGAAGCATAACAACTTCGGGCACCAAGTTTGTCACCTCGCACAGTGCCCGTGTCATAGAGGGTAGGAAACTTCAACATGAGCATATGAGTAGAAATGAATACCCTAATTTAGGCTAAGGCTGGGCGTCCCAGGATAACATTGTATGCCGTAGGGCAGTCTACGATTAGAAATGGGGTGGTGAGCCTAACCCTTTGGGGTGTCGAATCGATGGCAATCAGCAAGTGAATTTGGACAACATCGCTAGAGAAACTCACCATAAGCATGATGCTTCGGTTGAGCAGGTTGTCGGGGACTTGAAGGGCTCTAAAGGCTTCGACAAACATGACACTCACTGAGCTACCAATGTCAACAAGGATACGGCCAACATCAAAGTTGGAAATATTTGCCCGAATGATCAGCGAGTCTTCATGGGGAAAAATGACACCACGCTCTTCCTCTTTGCTGAAGGTAATAGGCTCCCAGCCAACCTTGGGCATTTGCGGCATGCATCCATGCTCAGTGCTGAAACTTGGTGTGCATTGGAAGACCGAACATAGTGCTTGATGGAGTTATTGAATGCTCCAACCAAAGTAAGACCACCGCTGATGGTAGAGATCATGTTGACCAGGCACTGGTGAGGGTTTGGTTGATTTGGAGCGTTGTGCACATACTTGTCTAACTTGATGAGGGATTCAATGATATTTCACAAGGCAATGCAAGATTTGATATCATGGTTGTTGAACTGATGGAATTGACAAAAGACACCAGTTTTTGGCATAGGCTTGTTGGTGGGCCTTCGGGCAGGGGGGCTTGGGTATGATGAGTGCTTCATGAACCAAAAATTGCTCGTAAGTTGTGTTCAACATTGTGAAGACTACAAACCTGGGCTTAGGCTCAAGAGGGAGATGTCCACAATCGTTTGTCTTCTGAGGTTGGTGCTGCCAGTATGATAGTTGTTGAAGTGCTTGCTTCGTTTACCATTGTTGAATTGTCGATGGTAGCCATCCTTCATTTTGAAATGCTGACCACCCTGGGTGTTGTTGGCAAGAGTGTAATGGCTAGGCTTGGGTATGGTGAGGAAGTTTTCATCACATCATGTAGTGGGGAAGGGAATGATGATGATGATTATGTTGAAATCGTGCACAGTTTTCCACAATAGACAAGGGAGAAAGCTTCACATCTACTCCTTTTCCTGCATCAAAATGAGAACATGCTCGAGTGCTAAAGAGGATATCTCGTGCATCTGGAAAGATAGTGCACGGGCACGGGGCACCTGAGATTAAAATCAAATTTCCCTTGTGGCGACGAGCTTAGATGCTCGTACCTTGTGCCGCCTGAGAGATGGCGTGCACTACCAGTGAGTGTCGAAGACATGCTCTTATTCTCCTTCTACCATGACCGGGAAATGGATTGACCAAAAGGCCTGCTCGCTTCGGTCAAATACTTAGGATTTTGAAGTATCAATCTTTTCCACAAAGGACACTAAATCTTGATATGTGAAATTCACACAACCAATTAGATCACATTCAACTTCAATCAACCCTCCCTTGAGGATGTTATTCAGTTAACAAGGGTGTTTAGCGATGTACTTCTGCGTTACTTGAAGTGGCCAAGTAAGGGTAAACTCTAGTTGTCAATCCCAACAAGAGGAGAAGGAGTGCTCACTAAATAGCGGTGGTGGGAGATGATAAGTCCATAAATTTACTCATTTATGTACTCTTTATACTTAGGATTTGTAGGAGAATTGGATTTAAAAAGGGCTTAGTACTTTATTTCCTGATTTTTAGTTTTTCTGCACTCGTAGAAGATTTTTAAAGGAAAATCAACTTTTCGGAGGAATTTTAGCACAAGGTCAATTGGATATGAAAGCTAACATCTTGAAGTTCAATATGTGATTTTGGTAGATTTTTCTACCAAGCCAATTGGTACAGTATTACAAGTAAAGTTAGCCCACGTGCAGACATGACAGTTTCGTACATGTTGCTTGAATTTGATGAAATGGAAGCCTTCCCGAATTTTGCAAGCTACGTGCCATATATGGTTGGAAATATAAGACATAAATCTTTCTAAATAATATTGTTACAGATTTTTCTAGAACGTGGAAGATTCCCAAATCGTGTGACAATAGGGCTGAGCTGTATTTCGTTCCGAGTTCTTTCTTTTAGTTTCTTCTTTTAATTTTCAGTTCTTATGTATTTATTTTTTATTTCATTCAAGAACATGAGTAACTAATTTCTTATTAGTTAGGGCTTAATCTTGAAGCCCTAAACATGATTTTTGACAAGACCCGACCCAGATTCCACTCCGGAATCTGCGCCGAATCCTGTGATATGCCCGACATCAACCCATGTTGGGCCCACAAACTAAACAGTTACCCTCTTCCTGAAATTTTCAAAGAAAGGGCCAAGGCTTCAGCCGAAAAACGGACAGAGTCTCCCCTAACATAGGGACTAACCCAAAATTAATACCTGCTCAAACAAGCAACAGAAATAATTATCCCAAGCACTAGCATGCTACAGATAAACTACACAGGCCTCTGGCCATCAAATTTAACCCTAACAGGTAATACAGAGCCATCTAAGAGTCAGCGGAAAAGAAATAACAGAATACAAAGTTTAGGGTTCAAGGACGACAATCCTACCCTTCCAACGAAGATCGAGAAGAGAAGCGCACGGCCGAACAATAACGAAGCGACGACTACGGTCTGGGGGGCGCAAAACAGAAAGAGTGTGAGTGGACAAAAACAAGGTTTTACATACTTAAATCAAAGTACTAACCCCACCGTTTAAAACAATGCAAATCATGCATATGAAACCATTTATATACTTGATTGATTTGAAAACCATACTATCTCAAAGTACGAGAAAACATTTCCAGTTCAAAACCCCTTTTTCCGAACAACCCAACCTTTTATTTTTCCCGAGGCATAACCTCCCAAATCAAACCCCACGCAGGTTTATAAAACATAATCAAAAGGACTTGTTAACGTAAAAGCATAAAGATGGAATAAAATTCACATAAGGTAAAACAAACCTTAAAATGCCGAACAACTTGTTTACGTCAAGAAAACCAAACTCGACAGCGATACAGAACTCAAATGTAGTTCAAATCATTTATATAAATATATAAGATCAGGATCTACAATCCAATAAGTAAAACATATCAAGTATTGAAATCCAATCAAGTACTGCAACCAAAACAGGTAAACAACTTCCCAAACTTCCCCACTCTCACAACCACGTGCTCACAAGCACGACAAGCAAGGAAAGATCCTCACTAAAATAAATATGAAAACAAAGGTACTAACACACGCGTATAGGTATAGTATAACCTCAACACCAAACATAAGTACCAGGGGAAAACAATCCAACAGGGGATCATTTGACTGGACACCGGCACAGTCTCAGCGAGACACCGTGCCCAGGGTTGAGCCGTCCAAAGTGGGACTAAACTCACAGGGCTATATGGTAAAAACTTACCAACCATAACTCTAAAATCTGTCCTACGCGTGCAGACTACCCAGTTAAGGGTCTACATCTACACCCCGTTAAGGTATGCACCGGATCAAACCATACCAAATCCAGGTAACCGTATCATATCAATCGCCATGCGATCATTAGTATCAGAACAGGGGGAGGTACAATACAAGGTGCTAACAGCACTCACATCAATCGCCACGCGATAATCAATATATATATATATATATATATATATAATCATTCACAATGTACCCAACCCCAAACATCAGACACCAGGGCATATACAAGTCCATCAGTCCCCTAACCCATATAAATACTCAAAGTCAAGACATCACCGTCCAAAACATATATTTCTATATTCAAAATAATCACAAGGGTCAAACAACCGCAAATCAAATTCATAATTAATGAAACGTCATATTCATTTAAAACCATACTCAGAAATATAATCTAATAACAATCAATGCTCAAGTCAAGCATATCAGTTTAAAACCCGAATAAAACGTAAGTCCTAAAATAATAGTATAGGTAACTAATCAAAAAGTATAACATCCCAACCCCGAAACGTTTATTCAATATATATATATATACACACACACATACACACATATATATATATATATAATATACATAACAATCCTTTAAAAATACAACCGAAAGTCCAATTACGTATACATATACGTTCGGACATTTAAACGTCCCCAAAACCCCATATGCAAAATATCTAGTCGAAGTATACATACATATATATATATAAGTATATATATATATATATATATATATATATATAATAACCCAATAACATAATTTTTCGGATGTTTAAAGCGTCCGTAACCCAAATCCAAGTATATGTATAGTACGCATACAGTATCTCCTTAAAATATAGCTCAATTATATAAATAAAATATAATATAACAATCCCTGAAAATCATTAATTTCCCATTTATGTATAATAAACCATTAAATCTATATTTTATAAAGTATAACAATTTCAAGCTTAACATAGCTCAATTATATAATCCCAAAATATCCATAATAATTTCAACATCTTTGGAATCGTACACAAAACCACCAGACGTCACTACGTCCCATTCAATACTCAAAAGTATACATAATCATAAAAATGACCATCAGGGCCCCACATACAAACCGGCAACCCAAAACATGCATAAACCTCAAATGCAAACCCCTTTTAAATATATTTCAATTCAAAGTCAAGGCAAGACTTAAACCATTATCAAATTCATTTCATGCAATTCATCCAATTCATGCTCATATTTGAAAACAAAGTCCACTCACCGTTGGTCCTATGCTGCACAACCCTAAAAGGGTCCCGCCCGCTACGTATGCGGTGCTAGAGTACCTAAACAAGGATACGAGAATCGGATTAACGAACGTACTGACAACGAAACCTTAAAAAGAAACCCTAACGTTTCCCCACTGAAAAGTGTGCATGTACGTATGTACAAAGAATTCTAAGGTCAAACTACCTCTTTTAACAAGTGGAACGGCCCCGGAAGACTCACGGTCAACCGGCGGTCAAACACCCTGTTTCGGTCAACCCGGGCCTGCGGAGCCCACAACCTCCAAAAGGATCAGGACATTCCTAGAAGTTCAACAAAGTCAACTATGTGGCAAGGCGACCTCGGGAGACCCTCGGTCAAACCTGGTCAAACTTGGTCAAACTGACTCGAATAGGTCAAACCGGACCCGTGGGTCCCATGACCTCCAAACTTAGATACGAAAGTTCCTATAGGTTCAATACGACCTAAACAGCGTTTCCTCAAAGTTTGGTCTCGAGCGGACGGTTGGATCGCTCACAATCGCACGATCGGACGGTTAAGATTTAATTCAAGCTTCAAGTCATTGATCCGGAGCATCCGGGACTCCGAATGACGATCCGTCAAATCCTATACGTTCCTAGAAATACGAAGAACAATATACGTGAATTCGGATTCAATCCAACGGTCCGAACACATCGAAGCCACGAAACGCGCAATAGGCGTACGTTGGTTCGATCGTCAAACGACGTCCAAATCAGAATCCGCGCACACGTACGCATTCGTAGCGACATGAGGATTGCAGGGGAACCAAGAACCGCCACCACACCACCACCACGCGCCGCCACACGCGCCACCGTGGGTGGTGGGTGTGGAGAGTAATTTCGGCCAAACTCAAAACTCCACAACTTCAAACACCGCCTACACCACTAGACTCAGCTCCACGAGGGGAGTTCGGAACCGTTGCGAACCGGCCAAGAATCGGCCGCCACATGGCCCGAAATCACGATCGAAAATCGGCCAAAACTGAGTTTCAGATCGGATGGTTTTGAGACCAAATCGATCGAAACCCAGTATATAGGAAGCTTAGACAAGAAGAGAAGAGAAGATTTCGTACCTTAGATGCCGGAGAAGACGATCGGAGACGCCGGAACCAGAACCCAGAATCTGGCCAAAGTTGCAGACGTTACCGCCGGCAGATCTCGTCGTTTCCGGCGACAATCTTGGGCTCGGCGTGATCAGCATCTCCAGTCGGTTCGAACGCGACCGGTATCGTGGTCGGCCGTGCTCTGTGCCGTCGAAGTCGAAGAGAGAGCAAGGAGAGGGTCAGTTCGGGGAAAGAGAAACACGCGAGGGAGGAGAGAGAAGGGTTACTCGCTTTCTGATTCGCCAGCGCCTTTTTATATTATTTTATTTAATTTCAGAAATTACCAAAATGTCTTTTTTCTCGTTTAAACTCCGATCCAAGCGTGCCGCACGTCAACGAACTCGTTTCGACGTGCCGGACGCAATGGCGCAACTAGTTTCGCCAAATTCCGTCCCGAAAATTAAATGACCTCCAATACCCCTTAATTATTAAATTCCCATTTAATTCCATTTAATTATTTTAATTCCTTTTAATCCATTTTAATTCATTTTGATTATCCAAATTAATTAACTAAATTAATTAATTCATTTTCTTTAACTTTTTAGGTCAGGGGCGTCACAATTTCAATTCTATAAACAAGTTTGAATGGATTTTCAGTTACTACAAACGTGATGATTTCTGTTTCTCTATGTTATGTGAATTATGATTTTTTTTTTCTTTGAGTAGCTAACTTTGAAGCATGTATTGGAATTAAATTGTTGTAGAACACAGGTCAATTGCCATATTGATTGTGTTCTTATTTGCAACAAATAAGTGGGTTAAGAACATTATATGAGAAATCAATTCTTGAATTCCTAATAACAAATGCCATGTTTTAGGATTTTTGCGACACTCATATTCTCTTTGCTCTTAATGGATTCTTGATTGTTGATTTGAGTAAACGTCATACTAGATTTCAATTAAGGATATATGTATTGATATAAATGTCATACACTTTACATACACTTAAGAGAGAATCATACAACTCGAGTCAAATGACATGATCTTGTTATGAGTGTCGTCATCATATGCTTGCTGGAAATTGATTACCTATTGTTGTTTATGGATTAATTGATTGTTTGGAGGTGGATACTGAGTCCTAGCTATTGCTCTTGACTGATTTAAAACCGTTTCTTCTTAAACTCTAATTTAAATGATGTTTTACTTTCTTTTCCTTGCTTTGTTTTATTTTAAAAAATGAAATCAAAACCCACCACTACAAGAGAGAAACCATTCCACGACGTCTGATATGCATCATGGAAGACGTTTAATGACGCGGTCCAGACGTCGTAACCTACGTCATAAAAGGGGGGGTCATGGAAACTTTTTTAAAACCATGACGTCTGAATTACGTCATAGAATGTAATTTCAATGACGCAGTTTACGTGTCGTCTTATTTTTTCGATGACGCGTCTAATGTGTCATAGATGTATTTTTAATGACGTCAAATCCGCGTCATGAATATTATGACGTCTGTATTGACGCCGTCTATTCAGGCTTTCTATGACGCAGAATAGACGTTATTGAACTTAACGACGTCTAGAAGACGTCATTGAAATTTTTTCATGACACATATTTGACGTGGTTGAAATTTTAATAAATAAATAAAATATTCATAATTGAACTTAACGACGTTTTGGAGACGTCATTGAAATATTTTTGACGACACATATTAGACGTCGTTGAAATTTTAATAAATAATAATAATAATTCTAATAAATATATATATATATAACCCATCATTTTAATTAAGAAAAAAGAAATTAATATATATATCCCATCATTTTAATTAAGCAAAAAGAAATTAATATATAAAAGCAGAAATGAAGACACAATGACAAAGTACTCTAAATTATATTTCTATTATTCAAAATGATTCTAGTACATTAAAATTGTATTTAACTAATCCCACAAAGTCAATCCTATGAAGTTTGAGAAGATTTGATACTTGCACTGTCCAAAACAAAGTAAACATCCAAAAAGATTATCTCCATGATAGTTTGAGAGGATGTGATGCTTCATGTCCAAAAATTGGTGTAAACCATAATCGCAAGCAGCATTGCCTTTTCCTTCTCTTCCTCTGTCAATGAAGTGAAGCAAACCATAACTGCAAAACACAAGTAAGATCAAGACAAGGACTTCTAACGACTTACGGGAACATAGATTATAGCACTTGCTTTTCCTTCGTAACCATCCGGCGCTAGTGAGCTGATCATGTGGAATATATGATTTGATAAAAACTCTTGACATCAATGGACCGCTTCAAATACAAAACTAAAAGGATATATCTCATAGTTTCAAGAACGAAAAGTTACCGAAATAAGAATTCCAAGCTTCCTTAAGTGTCATGAAAGAAAAAGAACAACTCACAACACTTAATCATGTTCCTAGTTAAACAATGTGCATGAAAACCCAACCCCACAATCATCCTAGCACCAACAAAATTCTTTATCCCCAGATCTTTTAAAGAAAAGGAACCCATTAAAGAAAAAGCAAAGAAAACCGGTATTTGATCCTCCCACAGGCAATTGAATAAAAATGAATTTCTAAGAAAGTTGGGAGCTAAGGCAATTACATTAAAGAACACCCAGAAACCAGTAAACCAAAACTTAAACAGACAAATACAGAGAAAGATACATGCATGCAAATGAGAAACGCTCATTTAAGATCCAATCAAGGAATAAATGAACAGAAACAAAGGATCTAGTACTGTCATTAACAAAACAAAGTGAAGACAGAGAGCTGTGATCTAAGAGACATACCTCTGTGTTCTATGCTCGGTGTCTATGTGGGCAATGTCAAAGTGGTGTTGATTCAAGGGAGGCTGAAAAGAAGGATCTGCTGCCTGCAAGAGAGAGAGAGAGAGAGAGAGAGAGAGAGAGAGAGTAGACTTTGTCTTATTTATACGTGGTAATTGGTAAAGGAGAAAGAGGATCAGATTCTACAAATTGAATTGAAATTATATGAGGCAACAAAGGTAGTAGGCAACCTTGCCAGCACGTGTTGATATGTAAGGCCTCTCAAGTTTACGATGCTACATGAGTTACGCCTCTTCAAGAACTAAATTATCTGAACCTCCGTATCCTCCAACTCCAAACCGCTTGAGGACAACTGAAGTAAAGCCCAAAGTAGTCGAATGCTTGGTTTTGCTCGAATGAAAATTCAAAATGTAAGTAAATATGAGAATCCAATCAAGGAATAATCGGAAGCACCTCCTCCTACTATCAAATTAAAAAGACCTATGCAAATCTGTAAAACCATATTATCACAAATTAAAAAGATCAACTATGTTGTGACCCAGAAATTAAATATAACATATACAACTGAGAAAACCCACAAAAGCAAATGAAGAGCAAGGAAATGTGTTGCAAGAAGAAAATCTGTGCAGCCAAAGTCAAGGAAATCTGCTCAAGACAAAAGAAAAGCATGGAGAGCAACCCTTGTGAAGCATATTCATAGCCAAAACCAAAGAGGAAGAAGTGTGTGCAGCAGCAAAAGCAAATGAAGATAAGAAAAACAAATGGAAAGAAGAAGCAATCAACTGCACTAATAACGGACAAGTCTATGGTTGGCAAAGAATTAACTAAGGAAGAAAATATTATGAAAAGACTATAGCTATCGTTGGTTCTTCGTCAACAATTACAAAGGCAAATCTCTTTTTATATTTCCTAATTATATTATTTCATATTGTTGAGTTGAGTGATGCATACAGCTAAGTCTATAAAATTGAATCTAACTATGTTATGTTCCATATATATTGGCTTCAAGCAGCTAGCTATTCCACTTAATTTGGTTTAAAAGCAAAAAGGCATAACGATGAATACTAGTAGTGTGGAGGATCCGGAGGACTAGCGAATTCAACTAAGGTCGTTAATTTCTTGAATCAAATTTATCTTTTGGGACTGAATACATGTTACCGGCTGTCTGGATAATTTATGGACGTATTTGAAGCCTAATATTTTGTTTGTCAGATTATCCTTTAGTGGCGATAAAACATCACCATATTTCTTGTCCAAAGCTTCCACAATTGCATTCTCAACATCGGCAATAACCTTTTTAAAACACGAATAGTCTTCAAGTATTAGTCATACAATTTCAG
The DNA here is from genome assembly GCA_024362665.1 of Prunus padus. NCBI lineage: Eukaryota > Viridiplantae > Streptophyta > Magnoliopsida > Rosales > Rosaceae > Prunus > Prunus padus. The sequence continues at coordinate 15,495,941 of JANFAM010000010.1, read as the reverse complement.
GTTACGAATGAAATAACAAAGAAAAAGTCACATTTACAGTCGAGAATTGAGTATTCTTGTTTATATCGCCATGGATACAAACACTTTCCTTTTCCTATTAACAAAACATCCCCTTTTTCTATAGAAGGAACCATACATTACAAAATAAACATAAGAGAAAAAGTTAAGAGTTGAGAGAGAGATTGCACTTACATTCTCCAAATCAGATGTATATACTGGCCACCGACTAATGATGGTTTCGAATTCATCGAGCATTTTCTTCAGCTGATTGTGCATATCATCAACAAAAGGAGTTGTTCCATGTTGTGTTACGGCACCGAGACCATTTTTCCTGAAATTGATCAAGTTCTAGTAAATTTCCACTCGGATTGTAAATTCCATTCAACACTTGGATTGCATTCTACTGAGCTACCAATAAACACAACTTGCACCAAACTTTGAGCAACACTAGAAATATAAATCCAAGCTATATAGAGATATATACCTTATCTAGCTTGCACTGGTCGAGCAAATGACGGCACTTGTCCTGAATTCACATGGTTATATACGAGTGAAACAGTTCTTTGGCATCAACTCCACCACCTTTAACAGGGCTGAAAATAGTTTTACATGAGTAGAGATACAAAAGGTAATTAAAAACACATATTAAACCAGACAAATCACTCACTTGATGTTCCAAAAAGAAAGATCCTGTTGAAATCCTGCGATTGCAATAACAAGTTACGCAGAACCGGTGGCGACAGTTTCGAGGAGGGCATGCAACAAGGAAAGCACGCAATCTATTGCAGAGGTTAAAATTGTATATGCATGAAGAAATTGTTGGAAGGTCTATATATCTGCACAACAATTAATAAAGAAAATTAATTAGTATACATAACAGAGGCATATTGATTGTTCACCACCATCGACTCACGGAATTTCAAAACCAAGCATAATTACTAAACAAATGAGTGAAAAAGACGACGTCACACATGAAAGGATGCGACCATAACCACATTCTGTGTATCCCAAGGATGTGGCCACAAGAACAAAATAGACTGGTACATAGAATGGCATACATACCTTGGGAGCATACCTAGCTTGTGGATTTCTATGTCAGTCAGAACCAGCTCATCTACCTCTACACAAAGTGCATTCTTAACCTCTTTTGTGCGGCGACTGTAAAGTCATTTGGATTTTAATAAAAGTATAAAAAGGTAAGGGGAGGTCATGCATGGAGAAGTTAGCTTCTAATACCTGGAAAAATTTGCATAATTTCAACTGTGCCTCGGGACTCAAACTATCATAAAGAAAGGCGTATAGCTGGACGGGCGCCAAAGCAGCACACTGCTCCATCGGGCAGGCCTAAAACAATTCACCATCCCCGACGGTGAAGATTCTTCAAGTGACTTGTAGTTCTCAAAAACTAAAGCAAGAGTCTTCTTTACTTGATCCTCAATCTTTGCCAAAGATGCGCTTTTGCTTGAAATATAATTTTAAGTTATAAGAGGAAAAAAATTATATACTAACCATGTCTAACATGAAGGAATACAAACTGAAGAAAATTGCAAGTTTTTAAACTTAAATATTTAATATCAAGGCCAAAATTAGTAATGAAAGTATAAAATATACAACATATGATGTATAATTGGTTGTCCCCATGGAGGATTAAATGCATGACCAGTTTACTCAAATGCCATAAGAAAAGTAAATTAATTTTAAGCCGCACCAAAAGCGAAGAGATAAGTGAAGGTAGAAGGAGAATCAAATTTCTCAACTAAGAATTGAAAAGGAAAACAAAGTTTGAGCCCAATGCAGTCAATTCTCATACCTCTTGATAACTTAACATTTGTGCTCTTGGACTTCACATCGATAGCAAATCATGTACTAAGGTGAGACAGTCTTTGGTAGGTGTAGCGACATCCATGACATAGGAAAGGTATCTGCAAGTAGCATGGAAAATTATACATAATAGAAGTTAGAAGATCCACAATTAGGTAATATTTTCAAGTTTAGGATAATAAGTTACCAGTCTAACATATTTCACTACCTTAAATTGGTGTATGCCTTGGATAGTCCATAGTAAGATGCAAATTCAGTCACTAACCACCTCCATGAGCCATGTAACAACAAATCTCTTTGCTGAAAATGTTGAACCTTCATTGCAACTTCGAATCAAATTTATCTTTTCCTATTTTTGCCAAAAGTAAATAATAGGAAATAAAATGCCAAAAAGAAACCAGTACAACTAAGAAAAAAAGAAACAAAACAATATAAAAATTAAATACCTCTGTTTCTCTCTATGGATTCTTCTTTATGTCCCACTAGTTCAAAACTAAGAAATACAAAAAGAAACAATGTCAAACAGAGAGTATATGAAGATTTTCAATGAACTAAAAAAAACCAAATAACATCTAAAAAATTAAAGAAAAATAACTCAACTCACTAAGAAAATAGATGAGCAGAGCACTGCAGGAGAGATGATTCGATGTTTGGGTTTAGGGCTCGGCCCCAATTCCCAATTGATTTTCAATTTTCAAAGAGAGGATGTCGCAATTTGGTGTTCAGATCTCGTAAGAATTTGTGAGGAGTAGGGAGAGAGAGACCAGAGAAGGGCAGACCAAGAGAACGAGTTGGGGAGAGAGGGAAATAGGGAGATAGAGAGAGAGGAGGCGGAGGACGAGTGCTCGTTGTTGCCAGAGAGGAGCAGGAGGAGCGGAGTGGTGGTCGCCGGTGATTCGAGAACTGATGTAGAGGATGAAGAAGGAAGTCTTAGGTTTAGAGTGATGGACTTTAGATTTTGAAAGGTTTATGGATTTTTTTTTCCTTTTATTTTTCCTTTGGGCCTGAATTGGAGTTGGAGATAGCGAGAAGGTTTCCAGAAACAAGCGGGGAAATAATTTCAGTGAAAAAAAAGAGCGCCAGAGGATGAAAATTTTGGGGGTACATCTATGACGCACATTATGCGTCGTCGTATAAATATTTTATGACGTGTTGAAGACGTCGTTAAATTCTTTAGTCATCTATGACGCATATCCTGCGTCGTTGTATAAGTATTTCATGACGTGTAGAAGACGTCATTAATTTTAGAAAATCTATGACGCAGGTCCTGCGTCGTCGTATGGGATACATCTATGACGCAGGTTCTGCGTCGTCATATAAGTATTTCATGACGTGTAAAAGACGTCGTTAAATTCACAATGTTAATGACGCATGATAGGCGTCGTCTAAATGTACTCAAATCAATGACACACATCCCGCGTCATTGAAAATGATTTTAATGACGCGCCAAGCATATGTCGTGATAATGGTGTCATAAACTCAATTCAATGACGCATTTTAAAAACATGTCATAGTTTATCACATTTAATGACGTGTATTTTCGATGCGTCATTAAATCTGCGTCATAAAAAGACATTTTTTTTGTAGTGCACTTTGGTGTTGGTGTGTGTGTGGAAGTCCTTGCGGCTTCAACTTTCTTTTGTTTTCATGTTTAGTTATATTTCAGCTTCCATTGTGTGACATTGATAAACATCTCTTTAGATTACAATCTTTGTGGGAACGATGCTTGCTTGCTTACTATACTATCATTTGATTTGTGCACTTGTAAGGTTTTAATATTGTTGTTAGAAATTACCAACAGGAGAGCCATCAACCACCCTTTGATACATAAGTCAGTTCTTTCCTCAAAGGAGGTGTAAAAAATATTGTACTTAAGAGTGGATAAGTTTAGATTACCTCTTTTGGTGAAAAAGTACGCCTCTTTTATATTGGGAAAGTTGGCTTCCCTTCTTTTGTTGTTTCGATGTGGGACTGAAGGCTCATTGATGACTTGTTCAGTTGTAACTGACGTGTGTCTCTCCTTTTTGGGCAATCATGCGTCAGTTGAATATTCATGGGTTTAATAAGCTTTTAAGGAAGCAACGCAAGCTTCTAGGCGAAGCACCTAGGTGCTTGGCGCACCATGGGCGATATTGTCCACGTGTTGTCCCTAAAGGCCGATCACATTAGTGTAAATGTGCCTGGTCATCCTCTTTAAAGGCCTCCTTAGGCGCAGATCAGGGGTTTTTGGGCCTCATTCTTGGCCTTTTGGGCCCGGTCTCTTCCTTAAATGACGGGGGCCTACTTATTTGGAACCATTTGGCATGCTCCATTCATATTTGATATCAACACTTCCTTTCTAATCATATCCATTACTTTGTAAAGATTTCCAAAATCATATTTTTGAGCATTCTTTCTCCTTTACTAAGAGTAGAGATCTCTTTTTCCACATTCACTTGCCTCTATGAATCAATCGAGGATCCTGACAAATACCTTGAGTCACATCTCGCAACATGACTATATAGTATTAACAAAGACCAACAACATATTGATAAGACAACTATATATATATATATTTTTTAATAACCATATCACTGATTGATTAGTATGCTACGGTTTATACATGCATTTTTAAGGCTTTTTTTAATCACAAATGGTCCTTGAGGTTCGCCCAATTATCACCTTTGTTCATTTATGTTTTTGTGTGTGACATTATTGGTCCTTTATGTTACATCTCACACATCAAAATGGTCTTGCCGTCAGTTTCTATCAAAGATACTGTTAAATTGATGACGTGGAACTTAAGTAGAGCCCACAAGTCCAATGAAATTGTGCCACGTAGATTTGGATAAAAAAAATCATTTTTAAAATTCATAAAAAATTAGGACTATTTGTGATTAAAAAGCCTTTTTTAAATTTTTTTATACAAGCGATATTTGGGAGGGGAGTGTTTTTCCACACTGTAAAGATGACATTGGGGCAGTGGGGAGCCAGGAATTGGTGTTAGAGGGGCCCTCTTGAAAAATATAAAAATGAAGGGAATGAGAACATAAACACTGCAAGTTCTCGTAGACATCTTGTGCATCATTTTGAGACCCTGGACCAATATCCTCTAAAGTAAAAATCAACATATAAACTTTTAAATTGTAGATTTTATAGATAAGTTCTAATTGTTGTATATATAAAACCCTTGAATACTCTTTAAATATTCAATTAAATTCAATTCATACACAACATTAAATTATTTCACAGAGAGAAAGAGAGAGAAAAGAAGAGTGGCGGGGAGAAGAAAATAGAGAGCTGGGAAGGGGCATGAGACCCCTCTGGTCCCTACGTGGCCCCTTCACTGTATGGAGGTTCGAACTTGAGACCACTGGTATGCAAGTCAAACCCTTTTTCAGTGGGCTAGACGCCATCGGCACTACTTGTATGTTTTAAATTAGTGTTTGATTGTGTGATCTGCACTAGCTACTTGCATTCTCCTTACATGATTTTATGTTAATAACCAATTTATATATTTTTAACAACCACTTTGTTAGTGAGTAAAGATGAATGACTTTTATATGATTCATGTTGTGTGGATTAGTTTATAATTCCGTTGCTCTCCTGACCCCAGCAATATTTGTCAGTTTTCAATTATTGTCTTGCGTGCACAAACCACCTTTTACTGTGAATCGTTGTTATTTATTTACTGTAAGAGTTTACATAACAGTAATTGCATCCAGTAGAAGAACAAAAAAATAGAGTCGACCATCAAATAGAAGAGCCAATTAAAATGTCTAGCACGTGGATTAGTTTGTTCACATGGAAAACATGGGTATCCCAAGCTCCTCTAGCTCCCCTCCACTCCACACACTTATATAAAGAGATGTACATCAATCTTAATTCTCACCAAATCTTGAGCCAATAGCAAGGCATGGGTAGTGAAGTGAGAGCAGGTCATGAGCTACTCGAAGCACAATCCCACATTTGGAACCACATTTTCAGTTTAATAAATTCTATGTCCCTCAAATGTGCAGTTCAATTAGATATCCCAGATGTCATCCAAAAACATGGCCAACCCATGACTCTTTCCGAGCTTGTCTCCGCCCTACCAATTTCCCCAACAAAATCTCATTTCATCCCACGCCTCATGCGAATCTTAGTCCACTCCGGCTTCTTTGCCAGAGAAAGTCTGAGTGGTGGCGGCGAACAAGGTTATGTACTAACAGACGCCTCCGCACTCCTCCTGAAAGACAATCCCATGAGCGCAAGGCCCTTCTTACTTGCCATGCTCAATCCCATCTTAACCGATCCATGGCAGTATTTGACCACTTGGTTCCAAAATGACAATCCTACACCATTTCACGTGGTGCATGGGATGACATTTTGGGATTATGGGAACCAGGACCCGACTCTTGCACATTTTTTCAATGACGCCATGGCTAGCGATGCCCGGTTGATCTCGAGCTTGATGATTGATGACTGCAAGGGGGTGTTTCAAGGAGTGGATTCGTTGGTTGATGTGGGCGGTGGGACGGGAGCCGTGGCCAAGTCCATTGCTAATGCCTTCCCTCATATGAAATGCACTGTACTTGATCTCCCTCATGTAGTTGCTGACCTAAAAGGGAGTAAGAACTTGGAATATGTTGCAGGGGACATGTTTGAGGCTGTTCCTGCTGCCGACGCTATTTTTTTGAAGGTAAATCATCTCATCCTTAGTGATATTATATTGTTAAATACAGATTTCCATTTATAGATCGATACAATATATGTGAAGCAGAGTATGCTTTTCAATTGGACTTTAAAGTATAAAACAAATATCAGTAATTTGATAATTGTCTTAGTATTGATGATTTTGTTTGGTGATTGTGTATGACAAACAGTGGATATTGCATGACTGGACTGATGAAGAATGCGTGAAAATACTTGAGCGATGTAAAGAGGCAATTACAAGAGAGGGCAAGAAAGGCAAGGTGATTGTCGTAGATATGACGGTGGAGAACAAGAATACAGATAAGGAATCTGGGGAAACACAACTTTTCTTCGATATGCTGATGATGGTCTTGGCTACAGGAAAAGAAAGGAATGAGAAAGAATGGGCTAAGCTCTTTTCTGACGCAGGTTTCAGCCACTATAAGATTACTCCCTGTTTGGGTTTAAGGTCTCTCATTGAGGTTTATCCTTGATTTATAATGAAGCACTACACCTGCTTAATATATTATGTTGGCAGCATGTAGTGTATTGTAATATTGTTCAGGGTAAATTAATGCAAGTTTGTCAATTTGGGAGCTGCTCTGGAAATTCTGTGGAAAATTTTGGATTTAATTCTTGTTATAGATGCATGGAACATATATAAGCGGGGACTTTTGTGTCTTTGCTTAGAACCAGTAATCAACACGACCTCTTCTATCTATCTAGTTCTCTCTTCGTCATTTGGCAACTGCTCAGATTTCTCAAACTCCTTTTCCATATTTGGCAAAACCTCACCCTTGATTCTTGTGGTTTATCACTTTTACTATTAAAATCTTGTGGTTTCAATTTGATCATTTTCACCAATGTGGTGCAATTCAAGGACATTCTTCAATTTTTGTCAAATTAGAGTAACTGCGGTTACTTGTTGAGGAACATTTCGGTCCAAATCAAGAAAGAAAAAGAAAACAAAAGAAAAAGGAAAGAAAGAGAAGGGAGAGAGAAATCCTCCGCACCACCACCCCCACCAGCCCACACGCCAACCGCAACACTCGACCCCATGTCCCCAACCCAATACAAATCTACCACCGCCGTCTCTCTCTCTCTCTCTCATGCCCCCGCCGCGATTGTAACACCCAACACCCATTGCCCAATTCCTTCACCCAAACCATGTATCTCCTACCCGATGTTCCCCAGTGGGCCCTACCCCTCCCCGATATCTACTCACCACACCCAGTCCCTTCCCCCACGCCAGCCCAAAGTAGAAGCCACAACCACCCTTATAGAAGCTCAATGGGAACTTACTATTAGATCCCACTCCCTTAACAACCTTCACATCTCCCTTTTCTTCTCTCTTATCAATCCCTCTCTAAACTTACCTTTTTTTATTAATTTTCTTTTCGTTCTGCAATTTTCCAAGGAAAAGTTATAGAGAAACAACAACCGCCCAATTTCTATTTCTATTTCTTTTTGATAAATCTCAGTTCTTGGTTCATAACACAGTACAACAAATATTAGTTTTGTTCACGTGTCATTACATTCATTGGCTGGTGAAATCTTGCTACCACAACATTTAGACAATGACCGAATGCTTACCGACCAAATATCGTCTAATAAAGTTATAATCGGTTTTAACATGTTTTGTGTTTAGCGATGTACAATTGATTAAGGGTTACTGACACAAAGAACTTATATTGTCAAACTCGAGATAAGCGTGTGGCAGATATGTTAATGTATAGCTCCCATTATTAATTCTATGCTCACAAATCATTCATCCAATATAGTGCTTTCCCAGTTGTGTAAGAGAAATTTCAAATATCTTTCATAAATATCGCATGTGGAAGTTGTGCTGATTGACTTTTGTGCATGTTTTTAGTGTTTGCTTGTTTGGCCTGCACTAGCTACTTGCATTCATTTATATCACAGTGATATGATAACGTATTTAATTCTGAATATATATATATTTTAAGAACCACTTTTTACCACAAAAACGATTACATGATTGTGCAGTCTTGTCTGAATTTTATAATTCCTACGCTTTATACTATATGTTTGGATGACTTTCTTTTCTGGACGAAACATTGAATATATATTACAATAATCTTAGTGGTACAACAGCGACCCTCGTAAGAATATTACAATAATATTAGATTGATAAAATTAATCTTATACTTATTGGCAGGATCTGAATCCATAAAATCTTCATACATCATCTACCAAATCAAATCCTCGATTAAGTAACCCATCACTCTCGTTCCATAATCGCGTTTAAAGTGTGCATGAAACAATAGTCACGTACGTACTTAGAATTTAGAGGCATTCAGATTGTAGTTACTACATACACAATAAGAATAATATCAACCTGGGTATATTTAAAAACCACGCACATAAGCCAAAATACAAACATGTTTATAGGGTCAGAATTAGGAGACACTTTTTGACACAAACTATAACCCACTTGATTAGCCGTTTGAAACCATTTTGAACGATAGTTATGTTAAATATGTTCAGTATTTGTCCCACATCGAAAATTTAAGGGACCTTGCATGGGTCTATAGAGAATTAGGCTACTTCCTCTATTGTCAATTAATTTTGGAGTAGGACCTCAAACTTTAGCCTACCTGCTCGTCCTTCATCCTTTTGGATGACTATTAAGAGTGCAACAGTATTTGTCCACTATCTCGGTCATTAAGCCAACAAACTGTTCACAATTAGCTTTGGAATTGTAAGAGTTCTTTTGGAGTCCTTTTGATGTTTCATAAACCTTCTTGGTGTGGTGCCAAGGAGTTTGGTTCTTTTTTGGCTGCAATGGGAGTTGGGTGTTTTGCTTACTTGGATTTAAAAGTGATGATATTTAAAAGGCTTAAGTGATACAGTACCCCTGAAATATTGGTCAAATCTCATTTTACCCACTTAAAGTTAAAGTGACTCACTTTGCCCCCTTGACTAAGGTTTGATGTTCCACATTGCCCCTTACCATCAGCTCCATCTAAAAGTCCGTTAATTTTGATAACGTGGCAGGGGTGTTTTAGTAAAATACAAACATAAAATTTAAAACTTCAAAAAATTGAAATTATCACTCACTCACTCTCTCTCTCTCTCTCTCTCTGTCCAGGCTGAGTATTCATCCAGAATGACTATTCATCATGAAAAGTCACTATTCATCCAAAATGACTATTCATACCCGAAACTACTCGCGATGTCTACTATTCATCGTTCGTGCCATCTTCACTCAGGGCACTATTCATTCATGGTACTATTCATCATAGTATTTTACCGAGGTAATTTCTCTCCCTTAGATGACTTGTCTCTAATTTCGTTGGAGGGGTTAACCAAACATATGGGATACTCTGTAAGGATCAAGTTGGTGACAAAACCATTAATATATCTTGCTTTATGGTAGATACAACCTCCACATATCATGTCTTACTTGGAAGAGACTATCTACACCAGAGCATGTCTATTGCTTCAACAATGCACTACCGATTACTTCAATGGGATGCAGACAGGGATGACTACATTATGATTGAGGCAGACCCTCAACCATTCGTAAATTCTGCAAATGCACTTGAAGCCATTTACTACGAGTCATAAACCACTCCTTTCGGGGTGGATAATTTGCTATTAAAAAGCCACAACACAATGGCTGGGCAGATCTTCCTCAGTAAGAAGGGTACTTATGAAGTAATGGTCATGGATTTAGTCCTAAACCAGACTAGCCTATCAGCAATGTAGATAACGCCAGATGTTAGAGGTCAAGCTGTCACAATTCAGGATCTAATCAGAAGATTGCGAATCTATTGGCAGGAGAAGAAGCTATTGAAGCAAAATGAAATTGCCAATATGGCAGAGTTCATAATGGAAGATGAGAGGTGCCATGTATCTAATGGTGATGAAATTATTGACATGGCACCATCTCCTTTTGATGTCCACACTAGGGGCAATCTCAGCATTTATCTGCACAAAGATGATCGATAAAGTTAGAAGAAACCAAATCATGGTTTACTAAGATCAAGTGCTGATGTTAGCATGATTGGGAGCCATACCTCAGGTAATGGGACAGTTTGTATCCCCGAAGCTGCAGCTACTGAAGGAGGAGTTGGAGCTCGAGTTTGTGGAGCCTGCAAAACAATACCCATGTCAATCTTGAAAAGAACCAAACATTGGTTCACGAACTTACCTAGTCAGTTGAGATATTACCTGTGGAATCATCGGACTTTTTGAAGCAGGATTGGCTGGCTCAGCAAATCTCTCCTTTAAAACAGTTTGTTTTGCCTATAAAACAAAAGTGAAAGAAGAATGTCAGAAAGGACCAAAATTTGGTTCCTCAAGCTAGTAAAGACTTGTACTCACCACAGGAGGAGGCACTGGTGCTACTGGAGTCTGTTTAGGCTTAGAGGTGTAGGTTCGAACAGGCTTTGGCTACAAAAAAGAAAACCAGTGAACTCTGAATCTCTCTACAAGCTATGTTCAAACCAAAATTTAGAGGCCAAGAATGGCCTTACCTGAGTAGCAGCTGCAACAACCTTAGAGGCGTCTATGTTGAGACCGGGGTTTCCAAGACCAAATCTCCCATGGCCTCTCTCCTTCATCTCTAAGTCAATGAACTGAAAAGCAAATAGCAGTTAGTCAAGGATCCAAGTTAAAGGTTAAAAGGTGCGAAGGACAAAAGTAAAGGCTACTTACCGTTCGAAAAACCTCAGGCAAGCCTGATCCTAGGTTTTGTGCTAGCTCATGAATTTTAGGATATGACAGGAGAGAGGCCCTTTCTGCAGAAGTTGAAGATGGTGTCATCTCAGGCCTTGGTGGACTGGCTTCTCCCATAAAAACCACATCCTGGACTTTCTTAGTATGCTGCTCTCTCTCTTTAGCAGTCATAAGATGGGGACTCCTTTTCTTACCAGAGGTTTTTTGCCTCTGAGCCGACAGTTTAACTGCAAAGAGTCAATTCAACCAATCAGTCAAAGAAAACTCCGAGATTGACAAAAAGTGTTAGATCAAAGTTGTGATACTTACCTCTTTTAGAGTGAAAGGCTTGCGCTACCTCTGCTGGAGAAGAATGGGTTACTAGAGTAGTCCGAACCTCTTGCTCGGTTCTAACCTCAGCTTGAGCAATCTTCTTCTCCTCAGAAGCCTCTCAGCCCTCACTGTCCTCTTCCTCTTTCTCAAAATCAAGGGGGATTCCTCTTCCCCATCATCTGCTTCTTCTGCAGAGGAGAACAAATTAAGTGAAGTTAAAAATCCTGCACATCGGATACAACATGTCCAAGCAGAATTACAAAAGACAGTCAAAAGGTCTTACCACCCCATTGTGTCATCATCACTTGAGAAGCCACTTCTGGCCCAGGAATTGGTGCTCTTTCTGCAAAGAAGAAAAATCCAAGAAGGGTTAGCAAGTGTTCTATACAAGCGCAGAGTGAAACAAAAAGATAAAATAAAGTAACTTACCAACTTTAGAGCGCCGGTTGGCTGACTCTATGTGCTCTATAATAGAGTCCAAGTCACCTGCAGGCTCTCCCACTGCAAAGTCGCAGCCTTTGAAGAGATATCCATATGCATTGAGAATTGCCTGCGCGAAGTTTTGAGCTAACACACCAGTCCACCAGACAAAGAAATTGTCTGAGCATTTGCAGCTTGGGGCATATCCAGCCATCTCCATCTCAGGAACCAATCTTAGCATCTTCCCAGAAACCTTTGCAATATCTACCAAGCTGATCCTGGGTGGTCTGAAGGAGCTCTCTAAGTTTAGGCCAGTGTATAGGTACTCGGGGAAAGCCTGCTGACATCCCAACTGTCTCCCATAGAAGTGTGGGTTGTATGCCTCCACTCCATAAACATATTGATGATTCTTGCTGCCACCATATGGTTAGTCTCTTGGGAGTAGGCATGCAAATGCTTTGGCAGCAAATTCCTCCTTGGCTCTGCCTGATTGTGGAGGAGTCTCACGAATCAGCCTGTCCATTAACCAAGGATATCTCCTTTAGACACTGGCTAGCCATTGGGCCTAAAAATAGCCAAACAATTGGCTGTAGTGGGTTCAAAGAGGGTGCTCTCAATGAGGGTCTGTGCAGGCACTATATCATCTCTGAACTTTACCCTAGGAACTCTCAACTCTGGGAAATACCACTGCAACCACATCTAGATCATCCAAATTGGTCCATTAATGTTCATGTTGACAGTCGACTGTCACATCATGAAGGCACCTATAGATAGAAGCCAGTGCCCACTGACCAGTTGCTACATCAGAGTAGTTGTGCAATGCCACTGCCAAGTGTAACCACTCTACTCGCACACAATTAGAGACACTTGGGAAACTCGTTCTTTTGAAAACAATCAAGGAGATTTTCTTTAGGTTGGCAGGGCCACAACTTAGTTTAATCACTAAAATCCAGGCATGACCCATCATATCAGAAGAAGTATGGCCTTTGACAAGTGGAGGAAGCGTAGCAAGTGAAGGCGGTTCCCACCACTATTTCCATCAGAAGAAGGCTAGCCCACTGGTGTTGAATGCAAGAAGAGTCGTTCCCTGATTTTTCGGTTCAATCAACTAGCAAGGTCAGTTCATCATCCCCTTACATACCAGGAAATCTTCACTTTAAAGATTTCTTTCCCATTTCTACATCCTCTCCTCGTGTTCTAGCTGTCGGTGTAGGTCTTTAGGATCAATTTTGGAGTTTTGAAATGAATCCAAAACCTAGAAAAATCTCAGACTGTGACTCTGTTTTCCGGCCACATCCCGACCAAATTAGGGGTCAAGTGTTGTGTAAATGTTGCTCCCCTTGTTGTACTTGTTTTAGTGGTATAGGTATTGTCCAGTGTTTTGAGAAATTTCCGTCGCCGGACTGATTGGAGGTTGCCTTTAGAATGGTGTAAGGTTTTCCAGTTCACGTGAATGAGATTACAGGGTGACGTTGGGAAAAAAATGTAAGGAGCATTGGTATTTCTATTAAATGGTTGTATTTTATTATTTGAATTGTGATTCTTTTAATTGGTAACTCTATAAAATGGTTGTATTTTACTTTATAATATATATTAATATTATAAAAACTGTATATATACTCCAGCATACTCATTGACACAAAAGTGTATTTGGTGGAGCTGGTTTCTAGTGCATTTCCCTTGGTACAAAGCCCAGATAGGAGTCTTAATAATGTCATTCTATTTGTATTTTTATTCTTTTTTCATTATAACGAAATTTTAAATATTTTTTAAAAAAAGCACGTAAAAAAAAATTGGGGAAATAACCAACTAAACTAACATAACATATCACACCCATACGCTTTTTTTTTTTTTTTAAAAGTACTTTCTTCCACTCAAAACAAAACCAAAAAAAAATTCATGCCTCCTTCTTTCTCTTGAACTCTTACTTTTTTACCGAACGTACTAATATTTTAACATTATCAAATAAAAACATTAAGAAATTTATGAATTTGATTTGTGATCGTTATTACATGCTAATTGATGATGAATGTTAGTTATAAAAAATTGTTTTATGACATTAAGTCTTGGCAAATGCTTTTATTAGTATTTTCATATTAAATTATGTGAGGGCTCCAATTTAAATTTCGCACACGGCCCTCAAAATCTTAGGATCGGCACCGCGAAGAGATAATTTTGTCTGTATCGACTTCAAATTCTTGTGTATATCGATCAGTTTGTGTTGTCTCACCAAAGTTAAACTGCACGAGGTTCACGATGCGAGCCTCTAGAAGACGAGGCTCCTCTTAGTTCCTCCATTCTTCAACAACATTTCTATCAGGGTCTGGAATGATAGGTCCTAGGTTTTTCCAAGTACTATAGCCTAGACCTCATGCAAATCCTCTGTCAACATAAGAGGTTTGTCAATCTCGGTGCTTGGAGATTAAGTGTCACAAGTACGAGTCACGGTAACATATACTAGAAGGTCTTTCTAGGTTTTGTTAAGACCGGTTATCCCTCTTATCATGTTAATTATGTGTCATGGGATAGTTAATGGCTTTAATGAGCGTGTTGCTTGGGCCAATACTCAATCAACGACTATAGTGGCCTTTGACCTCGAAGGGAGGAAATCAAGGGCAGCAAGAGAGGAGCAGCAAGGAAGTTTACGCAGGAGGCGATATCGCACTACTACAAAAATCGAAATAGACGTCGGTAAAACGACGACGGACAAAATAAATACCGTCGTTGAATTTAAAACGACGACGGTAATATAAAAATCGACGTGGATCAGAAACTAAAACACCTAAAAATTAGAAATTCATTTGGGTATTTTTAAAACACGACGCATGAAACTTTAAAAGCGTCGTCTTATGAAACATGTCATTCCGATAAGAAAATAGATAACAAATAAACAACGACGGTATGTGTAAATATACCGACGTAGTAATTATAGACGACGTTTTACATATAATACCGCCATTTTGAACATCAAATAAACACGACGGTAATTGTATTATTAACAGACGTATCAAGTACTATTTAATACGACCGTAATTTGATAATTACCGACATGTAAAGTTAAATAACCACGTCTACAATAAATACAAAACGCCGTCTAATTTAAAAAATATCCACGTCTGTTTTTTATTATTTTACGCCGTATTACTCCTTAGACTACGTCAGTTCTTATAAATAAAAGGTGGTGGTAAATTGTTACCACATCGTCATAATATAATATAGCGACGTGGTTGTTCAGATAATACGGCAGTTCTTCGTGTTGTGTTTCCGACGCCTCATGGATGATTCAATGACACAATTTTCCATAACACGTCGTCTGATGATAAATTAAATGAATAAAACAATATTGAGAATGAAAATCGTACAAACAACATCCAAACTATTTTCAGAAATTCAATATTTTGAAAATTGGTGATACCCAAAGGTGCTTTCAAAACCAAACTAGGACCTGCAGATAGGTGAGAGAGAGACATGGCAAATTTTGAAAAAGTGCAATTTTTCGAAAATTAACGATGTGTGCGTTTTGGTCATCTAAGATTCTCCAAATCGCATACATCGTTAACATCGTTTTGGTGCCTCCAAATCACATGTGAGAGAGATCCAAGGCATGAAGTGAGGAATGGCAAGTTTGTGAAAAGAAAATTTGAAGAAATTATTTTTATTAACCACGTCGGTTCCATTATAAATCGTGACGTTTAATCCTAAACAATCAACGGCGGATAATATAATACTACTGTCGTATAGAGTTGTAGTAACCACGTCGTTTTCCTTCAATGAGCGTCGTATTAATTTTTTACACGTCAGTGCCTATTTGTAAACCGTCGTTTTAAGTTTTTTGTTATAAGATATTTTTGGTGCTTTGGTATCTACGTCGGTATCTTATAAATAAGGTCGTGTTATTTGATGTATACCACGTCATTTTTTTTATATAAATAGCGTCGCCTTATATAACATTTCGACAATATTTAAATATTTTGCATGACCTACTAAAGTTTCACTGTTTCGAATACCGAGAAAAAATTTCACACTCCTCTCGTTTATCCTTCCCAAGGCGCCACTCTTCGTCTTCATCCCTGTCTGAAACTAATCATCTTCCCACACTTCGTCTTCGTCACTGACCAGAAAATACCACTTCAAAGACGAGAAAACCCTAGAAAACTTTCGTTGCAAGAAAAAGGTAACCATTTCTTCGTACTTTTAAAACGAGTTATATGTTTTATCTTTTGAAATTTTTATATCTTTTTTTCTTTTGAAAATCATTTTCGTTTTTCAATTTACATACAAAGAAGGAAAGGGTATCGTACCAATACATTGTTTTTTGTATCATTTTAATAAGACGACGGTGCCGTCTTATTTGAGTCGTTTGAAGTATAGAATGACGACGGTAATTAAATAACGACATCATAAAATAAATATTACCGTCGTTTTATATGTTTGAAATTTATGAAATATTCTCATTTCCATGTTTTGTTTCTCAATAGCAATAGATGAAAATCATTATAAGTGTTAGTTTTGTAATTCATTTACTTTTTTCCAATTTGATATGTTACTACAAAAATCGAAATAGACGACGGGAATCCACCGCCGTCTAGGGTCATAAAAAACCGTCGTGAAATCGACCTATTCATGTATAAAACCACGATGGTTAATAACCGACGTTGTTAAAGAATAATACGTCATTTCTTTTAATAAAACCGACGTCTAATACAAATAAAACTTCATAAAAAGGAAAAATCGACAACCTTAGACGTCGCTTTCATAAAATTAGTGCCGTCTCAAAGGCTTTACAAGTCAAAAATTTCATTGTTACCGCCGTAACATAAATGAACCACGGCGGAATGTCAAATATACAGACGTCTATTATATTTAAAGACGTCTGTTTTATTATAAAAAAAGTCGTATTTTATCCAAAGACGTCGTTTATTATATCCAAAAACGTCGTTTATTATATCCGAAGACGTCGTATTTTATAAAACCGAAGTCTATTACTTGTAAAGACGACGGCTTTATTAAATACTGTCGTCGATTAGCATTAAAACGAGGGTTATTAACTGTAAAACTGACGTAGTAATTTTACATTTTTGCTTCTTTTGTTTTCTTGTTTCCAATGTTATCATAAATATATACTCAAATATGCTATTACCCACACCATACATATATATACTCAAAAATTATTTCTTTCATAAATTGAATATCAAGAGTACAATAGAACAAAATAAAATCTAAAAAATGAAAGTACTCTAGAGTACACCAAAATTCTTATACCTAATTATCCTTTAAATCAAGTTCTCCATATGTATATCGAGCTATACATTCATCATCACCAATTTTCCTCTGCATTCTATCTGAACTTCATCACTTTGTACTTGCTTCTCCCTTGGATGCAATTACTCTCTTCCCTTTGTACACTTATAACTGCCTCATATGGCGTGTCACCGAAATCTGAACAAAAGAAGGAAGTGACCAAGATTTTAAATATAAAAAAAAAGCAAGTTTTAGTAAGAGATTAAAGAACAGTAGACCAATTCTCTACCCCTATACATTAAAGAACACTAGACAAAATTAAGACTTAATCATTTTAACACAACAAAGATGCATTCGACTAAAATGAACTTGGACCAACACTATAGCAGATTATAGCAAGCAATAAAAGTTCAGACGATGGTTTTTACATAAAATGACATATTTTACAATTACAGACGACGGTTTTTCCAATAACCGTTGTCTTATGCAACAAAAGACAGTGAAGGGTTATGACACCATCCATCAAATTTCATACGACGGTATTAAAGAACAACCGCCTTATAACTGAAATACAGACGACGGTTTTAATAAAAAACCATCGTCGTATGAAAAGAGAATAAATCTCACATAACCATTCCATTTCGAAGAACAAATGCTAACCAAATATTAATAAAGACCCATATAAAAAGCATGAAAATATTAAGACCCATCACGACAGAGAGTGATTAAGAACACATAAGGTTGGGTTGTTCTCAAAACGGGGTTTTGAACTGGAAATGTTTTCTCATACTTTGAGATAGTATGGTTTTCAAATCAATCAAGTATATAAATGGTTTCATATGCATGGTTCACATTGTTTTAAAAGGTGGGGTTAGTACTTTGATTTAAGTATGTAAAACCTTGTTTTTGTCCACTCACACTCTTTCTGTTTTGCGCCCCCCCAGACCGTAGTTGTTGCGTCGACACCGTTTGGCTGTGCGATCCTCTTCTCGAGCTTTGACTGAAGGGTAGGATCTGTTGTCCTTGAACCCTAAACTTTGTATTCTGTTATTTCTTTTCCGCTGACTCTTAGATATGCTCTGTATCACCCATTAGGGTTAAATTTGTTGGCCGGAGGCCTGTTATGTATTTGTGTATGCATGTTGGCAATTGGGATATTCTTATATGCTGTGTTTTGGTAGGTTGTTAATTTTGGGTTAATCCTGTTTCAGGGGAGACTATGCCCGATTTTTGGCAAAAGTCTTGGCCCCTTTCTTTGTAAATTTCGAGAAGAGGGTAACTGTTTAGTTTGTGGGCCCGACATGGGTTGATGTTGGGCATAACCGCAGGGTCCGTCTCAGGTTCCGGGGTGGAATTTGGGTCGGGTCCTGTTAAAGAACCACCTTGTTTAAAGTTACAACGTTCGTATTTTATTAACCGTCGTTTATTGTATTTATGACGTCTGTTTATAATAAATTACCGTCGTTGATTGTATTTATGACGTCGTTTTGTCATAATCTCAATTAGTTGATTATATAAATTATATTGTGATCATATAATAAAGTGATTAAAACAGAGTTCGTATCATATATAAATTATTAAAATGTGATTAAAGTGATACATGCAAAGCCAAACACAAAATACATTTCTTATAAAATATTACTCTATATAATTAGTTGATGATATAAATTATATTGTGATCATATAATAAAGTGATTAAAACAGAGTTCATATCATATATAAAGTGATTAAAGCAGAGTTCTATATAATTAGGTTACAAAACATACGTAAAACCTCTATAAAATTAATTTGGTGCCGAAAGCAGAGTTTCATCGTATTCGATCACCCCAAACCTATCCCCATCGATAACGTTATAAGGTCTACGCAAACCAACTTCCGATCTCTGTGGCATTCAATCCTCACCAACATGTGCCTCAACTTGAATAAAATTGTGCCGCCTTCCGTAATGAAAATGACATCATTACCACTCAAATTGCCAGCCAACCATTTAGATAAAACATTTGTGCAAAATATAAAGAGCACATTCCATGACTCAAGCACTCCATATTCCTTCATAACCCAAAATTCTATCAACTCATGACCACCACGTCTCCTGGTAAATGAAAAGCATAAGCATTCTCCACTGCCTCCTGAAACTACATTAACCGCCATACTTTTAACATCATTGTGATCGTCATCACCATTTCCATTTAAAGGAGGGCATGGAACTTCCCTGAACTCCTCCTTTGCTAGATCAAAAGCAAATATGGGTAGCTCTTCATCAGGATCAAAGCTGTAGGCCGGGAGCCAATGCAGTGCTTCATTCGTAAGGACCCCCAAGCCAATGGTGATGCTTACGAAAAAGGACAATGAGTGGTGGCCGGGGAATTCAATGATTTTCCAAGTGTTCAATTTGGCAGAGAACATCTCCACAAACCACTTGTTAGTAACAACTCCAGCTATGAAAATTTTGTAGTCGTCAGTGGATGACACATAACCTAGACCATGGCCAAATCCAAATTCATCATATTCAGTAGTTTCCACCGCAAACACAAATTTTGGGTTAGGCAATTCGCGGACGAATCTGGTTGATGGGTTCCAGAGAAACAACTTATGAGTTTGACAATCACCAGCAACATCTACTAATAGCATACCATTACATGAGCCCAATAGCTTGGAATAAGGGAAGAAGGTGTGGTTTTTGAGTGAACAATTTGGGAAGGACGTCGTTTCGGAATCCAAGGATCGGATTTGATTGTCGGTGGAGACGAGGAGCCTCTTGGTAAGGGTTTTGCGTTCGGAGGCTAGCTTGAATTGAGCTTGAGCAAACTGTGTGTCGGAGAGTATGATAGAATACCACCGTTTCGAAACGATCTTGAATCGAATCGAGGTTTAACGGGCAACATGTACAGAATTTGGACTAAAATATCTTGATGAGTTGGCTGCCTTGGTTAAGCTTCTTGACGACATTGGAAAATTGGGCTGGAAAGGAAAGCCCAATAAAAAAATCCAACGTAATATTGAATTTAAGGCAGCGTTATATAAAAATGACCGACGTGATATATCAAATAAAACAGAGTAGTAAACGACGTGGTGATTTAAATAAAGCAGCGTAAACAATAAAAAAACCGGCGTCTAATAAATTTTGGCGTTGGTTTTTATAATTCACGCCCGTTTAATTACAACCGTCATGGTATTTAAAATAAAACGACAGTTATATTTAAAAAAGGCGTCTAACTTTATTACGTCGGTTTTGTATTATTCTCGACGTAAAATTATAATACCACGGCGGTTATGACTACGTTTTATTTGCAAAATAACGAGTAAATTACCGACGTGGTCAGTTTATTAAAACGACGTGAAAAAGACCAAACCGTCGTGGACACTTTCAAAAGTAATTGGAAAATAAAACTTGAAATGATTTTGAATAAAAAAATCTTAAAATGATTTCGACAGAAATGATAGAGTTAGAAATATACCTTTGCCTTGCAAAGAAAGTTTGTTTTGTTTGACGACGAGGAGCAGAGGAACTTGAAAGCTTCGGAAGTAATTGCTACGGAAGGAAAATTGAGAAACGCTGCTATGGAACGAAAACTGATCCTGCATGCTATGGAAAAAAAACTTAGAGGTCTGGAAGGTGAAATATTTTATCGGTTTGAACGAAAAATTTATTGTTCGTTGACGTTTGATTTTCCATAGGGATACGAACTCGTTTAGACAAACTGCCATAGGGATTCGAACTCGTTTGCCAAGGGCATATTTGACAAAAAACATAATAGAAAACCGCATCGTTTCAATTTCTTCTCCGTGGATTAGAAATATTTCACGACGTTATATTTAAATAAACGCCGTGGTAATAAATATTCACGGCGCTTTATATAAATAAACCGACGTGTATTAGAGTTTGAACGACGTTATATTTAAATAAATGACGTGGTAATAATTATTAACGTGTTTGTGGATAAATAAACCGACGTGTATTATAAATATTACACGTTGTAAATTATAAATCTACCGCCGTGGTAATTAATAATTATTAATATTCTTTCTTACACTTTCAGTTTATATGGGAAGTAAGACGGCGTTTATTTTGTTAAACCGTCGTCCCAACTTTTGACGTCTGTTTTTCGTACATGCTGTCATTGTTTTTTGTGTAAGAGTTTAACCAGGAACAAACGCTGTTTAATAAGAGGACGCTTTTTTATTTGGCTGCGTCGTATTTTTGAAATGCCCAATATGAATTACATATTTTAGAGGTTTTTTTTACTTAAACACGTCGGTTTTCATTTTACCGTCGTCTTTATAAACCCAACGTCGGTATTTTGACTACCGTTGTGGTTTTCTGGTCGTCTTTTTCCATTTTTGTAGTAGTGAACATAAAGAAAAATAACTAATTAGAACTGAAACAATAATCTGCTTTTGTTGTTCATATTAATAAGACGATAGTAACTTATTATTTACGTCGTTTTATTAATTAAACCACGGCTGTAATTAACTACGGAGATGATAAAACTGTAATAACGTCGGTGGTTAGTATATAGCGTCGTGTGAAACTAAATACTACGACGTGTTTTAAACTTACCGCCGTTTTTAGTATTGTAAAATATGAAATATTTTCAATTTAAGTTTGCTTCCTTAAGTTCAGTTTTGAAAATGATTATATTTTTTGTTCATATAATTATTTTACTTTTGTCCAGTTTGAATAAACATGCACACAGATTTTTTCCAATTTGAATAAATATACCCTGTTTTTTGAGTTCATATCAATAAGACGACGGTGTCATATTTTTTACATTACTACCCTGTGTTTATCCACGTCGGTAAATAACTACCGACGTGATAAATTTAAATTACATCAGTAGTTATTATATAGCGTCGTTTGAGGTTAAATACTACGTCGTATTATTAAAATTACCGTCGTGTTTAGTATTTTATAATCTGAAATAATTTCACTTGCAGGTTTGATTTATCTGTAAACATGGTTTCTCAATCTCAAAGTAAGGCTTCTAGCTTGAGCAAAAAGAAAGCTACCTTGGAAAAGAATCAAGGTAAGGATCTTGAAGTTGCACAATCTACAACCAAATCCTCTAAGAAGATGAAGTTTGTATCTTCTACTGAGAAAGCTTCAGACAGCATGACTACTTTTGTTGAGGAACCAAAGTCAGGTCGTGGTATAACCACAATGCCCCATGTTGTAAAGAGAAAGTTTCAGAAAATCAAGCCAGTGATTGAGTACAACAAAAAGGGTCAACCATATGGCCTTGCACATAAGGAGATGCAGTCCTATATTGGTGTCTTGACACGCTCCGGAGTCCCACTTTCTGACCTTAAATGGAAAAAAGTGGACAACGGTGTAAAAGAGCAGATTTGGGAAGCCATTGACATGGCTTTTGTTGTAGGCAAGGGGGCCAAGGACATGGTCTTATCTTCTGCTGGTAAGAAATGGAAGGATTTCAAGTCTACACCAACTAGGCAGCATATCATTTCATTCATCAATGAGAAGGAGAAGTTAAATGAACCCCCTAAACTATATCCATTCATAGTGAAAGCACAATGGGATGCCTTTGTAGCTTCAAGGTTATCCAAAGAATTTGAGGTTGTGCATACTGAACAAAAACAGAGGAGGGAGAAATGCGAGTACAATCATCGGTTGTCTCAACGAGGATATGTTGGTTTGGAGGAGAGTTTGGAGGAAACCATGCCCGGGGTAGAAATCGATCGATCTACCTTATGGAAGAAAGCTAGAGAAGACAAACA
The DNA here is from genome assembly GCA_024362665.1 of Prunus padus. Classification (NCBI taxonomy): domain Eukaryota; kingdom Viridiplantae; phylum Streptophyta; class Magnoliopsida; order Rosales; family Rosaceae; genus Prunus; species Prunus padus. Next base: position 15,473,054 of record JANFAM010000010.1, on the reverse strand, counting down.
CGGTAACTTTCCCGATCCAAAAGTTGCAGACAAAGCAAAAATAATTGTAAGCTTCTAAATTTAGACAATTTCTGTTTTAAATTTGTATTAAACTGCATTTAATTTTTAATTAGACTTTCATGTGGATTTGACTTCCTATTTTTGTTGACTTTAATGTGTCTTTGTGTTAGGATGAATTGCAACAAAAAGTCTCTGAAGGCACTCTTCTTGTATCGGGAAGCAATGATGTGTTGACTATGGCTTTGGGTCCCGAGCATCCAGGGAGAGTTAGAGCTGTAGGGGATGGGGTTTCCACTCTAAAATACTTCAATTTACCTAGACAACGGAGGGTAAAGTTTGAAGAGAAATTCGAAGAACGTCTCAGAATTATTGTGCAAGAAGAGCAAGTGAAATTTGAGGCTAGAACACAACAATTGGTAGCAGCTGAGAGGGAGAATATACTGAATCAAGTGCGCCAACTACTTCCCAATTTTGATGCCACCATGATCAAACAGTCAACTCCGCCATTTCCAATCCAAGGTCAAGAGCAAAGTCCCAAAAGTCCAATGTCCGACAAAGCAAGCTGCTCTGGGGCAATTGGTGTGAAAGCCATCAATTTTGAGGATGAAAATAACAATGCTGAACAAGCTGTGGATGAAATTTTTTTTTTTAAATTTCTCTGTTTCTTAAATTTTTTTAAATTTCTCTGTTACCTCGATTTTAAATTTCTCTGTTTCTTATTTTTTTTAGACGTTAGTTTTCGTTACAGTCGTTATAAATGTTATACAACAGCGGATATTAGTTCTCGACGTTTTAAATTACACACCACGTCAGATTTTTGAAAAAACCGTCGTTGAGGTAGACATTCCACGACGGTATAGAGGGTGACCTATTTAGTTTACTTGTATCACAAGCTTTCTTCACTTACGTGATTGTTAGCTTTATGGTTTTTATATTGTTGTGCATATTTTGATGATAACAAATTATTCCTTATTTATCTAATGTGTTTCAAGTGTGATAAGTTGTAAGAAGCAGGTATTCCCAAATGGATCAAAAATACTGTACATATGAGAAGACACTTTGGAACACTGAGCAAGAAGCCGATACTCAAGCAAATATTTCCTCAATACATATGAGTTAGGTTATCCTTGTAAAACTCTTTATGGATTGAACAACCTTGGCTCTTCACCTAGATTGACCTTAGGTTTCCCTCATGCATTTATATCATATAGGAAAGCTGTTTATCAAAATATTGGCTAAGGTTGAAAAATGTTTTTCTAGAAAAATTATTTTCTCAAAATAATTTTTGGCGGCTTTTATTCCTTATACTTCAATTAAGAAAAACTGATTTTATGAGATTTTAATGTGAAGTATATTTTGACTTAATGAACCATCATTTTTAGCCTAAATCGCATTTTGCACTAAAACTGATTTTTCATATTTTGATGTGTTGGGAATTTGATTTTCTAGTATTTTTATTTGAATCCAAATGGGGGGTACTTCCTTATTTACATTGTAAACTTAAGTAAATGGAGTAATATAAAAATAAATGAAAGTAAAAAGACAAAGACATTTACTTGAATGTTGAAAATGTAAATAAGCTGTTTTGTACACTGTTCCAACGGGATTTAAGCTAAACAATTTTTTTTTTTCAACGAATCAGTTCTTCAACTGATACACATTTTCAATCAGCCGTCACCCTAAGGACTACATTTTCAAACAGCTTTATTCCTAGTGACCATATTTTCAAATAGCTTTAATTCTAATGTCTATATTTTCAAACAAGCTGCAAACCTTTTGACAATCTTTCTCAAAACAGCTATAAGTCTTTTGATTATATTTCAACAGCTATTTTCTTCCAACGACTATATTTCTATGCTTATAAAAATGTATTCAGACTTCTTGTAAAACAGAACTCAACATATTCATCCAAGCTTACAAGCATTCATACTCTGAATATCATTTTGTCTTGAGCCAATTCTGTTCACATTCATACAAGAGTTCTAGTGTTTGAAGTTCTTTTGTATCATCTACTCATAAAGGAGAGTTTCCATTGTGTGAGCTTCAATTGTATATCCCTCTCAAATAGGAGAGACTTTTTGTTCCGAGAGTTATTTTCATTCAAACTTGTAAAAGGGTTGGTTTGACCCTGTGAGGTGAGAAGGGTGTCTTTCACCTTGAGAGAAGGAGTGGTGTGCTCTAGCTGTGTAAAGGTTTCAACTCCACCTGGAAGGAGTTTTTCAACATAGTGGATCGAACTCTCAAGTGGTGTGCTTGAGGACTTTGGATGTAGGTCGGGAGGACTGAACCAGTATAAATCTACGAGTTTGAATTTCTCTTTCCCTATCTCTTTATTAGTGTGCTTGTCAATTTACTTATCCGCTTTTAAATTTAAATTTGCTATTAACCTTATTCACCCCCTCTAAGGTTGATTCATCGGGCAATGATGATCCCACTATCTCTTGCTCTCTCTCTGTCACTCTAATTTTCTTTGCAATTGATTTTATCTGTATTTCTGCTAAGCTTGTGGATAAACCTGAAATTTGTTAATCTGTGAATTTGTAAAAAAGGTAAGTATTTTGAGTGGTTATTATAATATACCACGTCGGTTTTAATTTACCGTCGTCTGTAATGTAATATAACGTCAGTTTATTTTAAGAATCGACATCTGTATATAAATACCAAGTCGGTTTTGTGTGTTCAGGTAATTTTTTTTTTGAACATCTATCTTTACGTATTTTTAAAGCAGAAGGCCAAGGTCATGGATGTTCTGAGAAGGAACAACAAGTGGGAGACTTGCCTTCTTCTCTACAAGCCCTTTGTGCTTATACTGAGACGACATTGAGGGTTCATGATAGGATTATGACCTTTACAATTGAGAAAGAAGTGTTTGGAAATGATCGTGAAACCTTCATCTTGCCGAAGATATTAGTCAATTTGCAGCAATGGAAGAAGTTGGAGCCACTTTGTCATTGCGGTATACATGAGGTAATTGTCCTTATCAAATTTTCATTTTAAACTCTGCTTTCTTTAAAAAGGAATAACTCATTGGATCATTTCATATATTTAGGTGCCTATTTGAGACATTGAAAACTTCAAATATGTTGAACATGGTTGGCCTTGTGGACCCAGCTCAAGTTAGTGCTAACTCGGCTCATTAAGCGAAAGATCACGTTCGTTAGCTACTAGACTTCAAAGGACAGTTGGGGAACAGATTTTCTTGATGCCTTACAATCCAGGGTTAGTCCCCTTAACAAGATTTTCTTTGTATGATGCAGTGTATATAAAAGTGTTTAACCTTTATGTTTTTTTTTGTGTAGCTTTCATTGGGTCTTGTTCATTGTGAGAGCAAAGAGAGAGACTGTTTATTTTCTGGATCCACTGCCAAACCGAATGATTGATGACGAGTGCAAAAACATGGTGAACAAGAAAAGTTGATTTACTCATATGTGTTTGTATAGCAAGCTTTCTTCACTTAAGTGATCCCACTATCTCTCTCTCTCTCTCTGTCACTCTAATTTTCTCTGCAATTGATTTTATCCGTATTTCTGCTAAGCATGTGGATAAATCTGAAATTTGTTATTATGTGAATTTGTAAAAAAAGGTAAGTATTTTGGGTCGTAATTATAATATACCACGTCGGTTTTAAGTTACCGTCGTAAATGCGTAATGTCATATAACGTCAGTTTATTTTAAGAACCGACGTACGTATATAATTACCACGACGGGTTTGTGTGTTCGAGGTAATTATTTTTAACAACTATCTTTCTGTATTTTCAATAACACTTTGTTGCCTTGAAACAGTGCTATCAAAAGCTATAATTCCCACATAGGCGAGGCTAGGCCAAGACGGCAGAAAGCACCCATTTGGAAAACTCTAAAAGGCACTCCAAAGCAACCAAGCAATGTAGAGTGTGGGTACTATGTAATGCACTTTATGAAAAACATCATCGAGGATCCTGCCTTTGGAATTTGAGAAGAAGGTAAAAGGAAAAATTACATTACCACGTCGGTAAATGAAAAAACCGTCATTATATTACCATACCACGACGGTTTTACCACATCAACGACCCTCGCAGCCGGTATCAACGGTAGCTTGATAGCATCTGTCGACGGTAGCTCGATAGCATCCATCGACAGCGCTCGATAGCATCTGTCGACAACGCTCAACATCCAACGACATTTAACATTTTATTTTTTTATTTTTTTATGGCTTGCAGTATGCTGAGGGAAAAGATCAATCACCATACCCCCAAGAAGCCATTGATGAAGTCAGAAAGGAATGGGCAGAATTTGTAAGCCTTCATATGGATTAGGGGAATTGGATAAACATTAATCACAAGAATTAACAATTTTTGTAAATATTTTGGTTATAATTTACATGTTATTTTTAGTATGAATTAAAAATTTGTATAAAATTATCAAATCACAAGAATTAAAAAAAAAACACGACGGTACATATCCAAAATGACATGTATACAACCAAACCACGTTGGTACGTATCTGAAATGACGACAATAACGACGTCGATATATACAACAATAACGACATCTAAAGATATTAAAACATCGGTAAATACAACGGCGAAATTTTCCTTATTACCAATGTCTAAAGATATTAAAACGGCGATATATACAAAAATAATGCCGTATAAAGTTATACTTAAAACGTCGGTAAATACAACGGCGATATTTTCCTTATTCCTGACGTCTAAAGATATTAAAACGGCGATATATACAAAAATAATGCCGTATAAAGTTATACTTAAAACGTCGGTACATACAACGGTGATATTTTCCTTCCCACCGACGTGTAAAGAAATTAATACGGCGTCTATAAAAAAATAATGATGTTAAAAGTTGTAATTAAAACGTCGGTACATACAACGGTTATATTTTTCCTTTTCACCGACGTCTAAAGATATTACAATGTCGATATATACAAATTAAGATTTGTGACTATATACCATGGCGGTTATGAATTCATACCGACGTGGTTTTATTTTGATTTTTATTGAAATTATTTCATAATATTCGTAATAAATTTTAAAAAATTCCAAAAATAAACAGAAATTATTATGCACTCATTGATATATTTTCTTACCACTAATGCTTTCAAAAATGTTATTTGAGTAAAAATTTAAAATTTAATGCTTGACAAAAATTATTGATAAATCACAACATCACTTGTAGTTTCATAACATATTCTTATGGCTTGTGTCATCCATGGGTGTGATAAATTCAAATATATTAAAAATATGTTTTTATCATTCTAGTACACAAGGCATTGTCATAAGGAGTCCGTAGCAATTTTCGGTTAATTTTTTTCATGCTTTATTATTTTTTTATAATATTTTTAAAATTTAAATAATTTAGGGTTTAGGGTTTAGGGTTTATTGAAAAGACAACAGTTTTCTCTGTTATTTTTGGGTTTAGACAAAACCACCCTAAATCCTTTTGTATTATTTTATTATTTTTTAATTTAAAATAATTTAAGGTTTAGGGTTTAAGGTTTAGGGTTTAATGTTTAGGGTAGGGTTTAGGGTATATTGAAACGACGCCGGTTTTCTATTTTGTTTTCTTTCAATTCCACCCTTGCGACACGCGTTCGAATCCCAGCAACACCAAACCTGGATAATAAATTTTTTTGACGACGGTTTGATTATTTTAACGATGTTAACTTTTATTTAAAGCGTAAATGCGTTATATATTTACCGTCGAGTTAAATACCATAGATTTTATCAATTAGACGTCCATCTTTATTACATATCGACGTAGAAAACGAAAACAACGTCACTATAAAAATAATAATTGTCGTTTAAAATTAAATACTTTAACGACGGTTTTCTTTTGTGTCGTCGATGTTTAAAGAAGTGAGCAATCTGAAAATTTACGCGTGACCTAAAATTTTCATTTTTCGCTCTAAGTGTCAAATATTTCGCTTTCTCTCTTCAACTCTAATTTTTAGTTGTGCTCTCCAGCCTCAGTCGAATGCAATAAGTTCGAATCCTAATTCTTCAGCTCTAATTCTTAACCTATCAGCTCTACGCGTACCTGTAAGTTCGAACCCTAATCTCACAAGCTTTTTTATTCATTGAATGATATTCTATTCTGGGTTCTTAAGTACAAACGTAATCTGACTTTGCTTTTTTATTCATTGAATGATATTCTGTTATGGGTTTTAGATATATGTTGTGCGTCCTTTAAATGTTTTCGTAGGAATGGTTCTTCAGATAGGTTTTCTTAATCACTCTCTGTCGTGATAGGTCTTAATATTTGCATGCTTTTCATAAAACTTCATTTGCTATGGGTCTTAATCAATATTTCAGATACGTGTTATATTTATTTGGTTCTCAATTTGATCTTGGAAATGGAATGGCAATCGGAGATTTAATCTATTTTTTCGTTTTATGTAAAAAACCGTCGTCTGTAATCTTAAAATACATCGTTTTATGTATAAAAAAAAATCTTCTGTAATCTTAAAATACGTCGTTTATGTAAAAACCCGTCGTCTGTAATCCTAAAATACATCGTTTTATGTATAAAAAAACCGTCATCTGTTTTATAAAATACGTCGTTTTATGTAAAAACCGTCGTTTGTATCTTATACTTGTTATTTAAATTTATATAATCTGCTTTGTTGTTCATTCTTTTCTTTTGTAGCCTAAGACGATTGTTATTACAAAAACCGTCGTCTGTTTTATAAAATACGTCGTTTTATGTAAAAACCGTAAATCTGTAACTCATATTACTTGCTTTTAAAATTTATATAATATTATGTAGTGATATTCATTGCTTGTCTTTTTACTTTATTATATATAATAGGGTATAGTGTTAGTGATGGATAAGTCATGGATGCATACGGATAGAAGATCGAAGGCATATGAGTTAGGGGTGGAAGCATTTTTTGATTTTGCTATAGGAAATCTTCTAACTACAACACATATTCATTGTCCATGTGTTAAATGTGGGAATTTTCGATTGTTTGGGGTTGGAATTATAAGGGACCACTTGTACTTTAATGGAGTTGACCAAAGCTATAAGAATTGGAAATTTCACGGAGAACCTTGGCGATCAACTACTAATGCTAGTAGAAATGTGGATGAAGATGATAACCATAGTACGGACAGTTTTGTTTACGAAGAAATAGATATGGGTGATAATGATTTAGGTGATGTTGTAGTAAGTACACAAAGTTGTCGACATTAGTGAAGTTATATAATTTGAAAGCAAAACATGGGATGAGTGATGTACATTTCTGTAATTGTTGATACTTCAAGGAGATTTGCTTCAGAAGAAAATACAATACCTTCCTCTATGTATGAGGCAAAGAAGACTTTGTGTGCATTGGGGCTGAGTTATGAGAAAATCCATGCAGGCCCCAATGACTGCATCTTGTATAGGAAGGATTATGAAGATTCAACTAATTGTCCTACTTGTGGTATCTCAAGGTGGAAGGAAGGCAAAGATTCAGTTTTGAAAGAGGGTGTCCCAAAGCAAAGGTGGTGTGGTATTTTCCACCAATTTCAAGGTTTAAAAGGATGTTTCAATCAAGTAAGACATCTAAGAGTTTGACTTGGCATGCCGATAGAAAATCAATTGACGGTCAGATGTCTCATCCGGTGGATTCCCGTCTTGGAAACTCGTTGATGATAAATGGCCCAAGTTTGGTAAAGAGCCGAGAAACTTGAGACTGGCTCTCTCATCGATGGATTCAATCCCCACAGCTTCTCTAAGTAGCAGATACGATTCTTTGGCTAGTTATCTTAGTTACATATAATCTCCCACCATGGTTATGCATGAAACGAAAGTTCATGATGTTGACTTTATTGATTTCCGATCCTAAACAACCGGAAATGATATAGACGTCTACTTAGAGCCTTTGATTGATGATTTAAAATCTTTGTGGGATGGGATTAGAGGAGTGTATGATGCACACATAGGAGAATACTTTACACTCGAGCTATACTACTGTGGACAAAAAATGATTTTCCCGCCTATGGAAACTTATCCGGTTGTGTCGTTAAAGGATATAAAGCTTGTCCAATATGTGGCGATGATACGCCTAGTCACAGGTTGAAAAATGGCCACAAAATCTGTTACATCGGGCATAGAAAATGGCTACCAACATATCATCCATATCGGAGGCAGCGTGCAGCTTTTAATGGGAAACCTGAATATGACATGCCTCCAAAGCCATTAACCGGAGAAGAAGTGCTACAAAGAGTTGAAGGTAATAATTACAAATGGGGCTTGAAAAAAGGGGAGGTGGAGGTGAAAATGATGGTGACAGAGTTTGTTGGAAGAAGAAGTCAAAATTCTTTAATCTCGAGTATTGGAAATACATTCCTATGAGGCATTCCCTCGATGTGATGCACATTGAGAAGAATATTTGTGATAGTATCATTGGTACGTTGTTGGAGATCCCTTAAAAAAATAAAGATGAGATTGCTGCTCATTTAGATTTATTGAACATGGGGGTCAAGGCTGAGTTGCAACCCGAGTATGGAGAAAGACGTACTCGCTTGCCTCCAGGGCCTTGGAATTTGTCAAGAGCAGAGAAGAGAACGGTTTGCAATTCTTTCTATGGTATGAAGGTCCCTGAAGGTTATTCTTCAAACATAAAAAATCTTGTATCTTTACAAGATTCAAGACTTCTTGGCCTAAAATCACATGATTGTCATACCTTGATGCAACAATTGCTCCCTATGGCAATTCGTTCTGTTTTGGAAAAGCCTGCAAGGTATGCAATAACTCGACTGTGCTTCTTCTTTAACTCTATATGTGCAAAGACCGTGGATGTTTCCTCGCTTGGTAAGTTGGAAGAAGATGTAGTAGTTACTTTGTGTTTGCTTGAGAAATACTTTCCCCCTTCATTCTTCGATATCATGATTCATCTAGTAGTACATCTTGTCAGAGAAGTTCGTCTATGTGGGCCTGTTTATTTTAGATGGATGTATCCGTTCAAAAGATATATGAAAGTGCTAAATGGGTATGTTCAGAACCGTAATCATTCTGAAGGTTGCATTGCTGAGTGCCATATAGCTGAAGAAGCTGTGGAGTTTTGCACCGAGCATTTATCTGATATTAGAACAATTGGAGTGCCATTAAACCAGAAGATGGGACTTTCAAAGCTACTATCAGGTTGCTCAGTGACTTTAGTTGATTGGGACCTTTTTGAACCAGGCACATTTATATGTGTTGGAGAATACGGAGGAAGTCCAACCATATATTGAGTATGACTTTTAATCATTATGTTTTAAATCATTCCTTATGTTTCTCTTAAATACAAGGGATAGTAATACTAGAATTTTCTGTGTTATGTAGGGAACATATGATCCACCTCAAGACCACTTATTCAAAATATAAAAAGAGAACAAAGTGGCTACAAGATAAGCACAACAACACTTTCATTCAATGGTTACGCTTTAAGGGATATGTTATTGAATAAAACATTGGAGTTTGATTTATTGTCATATCTATGTTGCATTGAATTAACATATGATTAATTTGCAGGTTCAAAGGGAAATCAATGAGAAAGAAAATAATGGCGTATCAGAAAATTTGAGGTGGCTAGCAAGTGGTCCAAGCATGACAGTGCCATCATATAAAAGCTATCTTATTAAAGGTGTTAAATTTAACACCAAGGCACAAGATGATGTTCGGGCAGTTCAAAATAGTGGAGTTTATTTACTTGCAAATACTATGCAAGTTGCTAGTGCCAAGGATAAAAACCCTATTGTCTCAAATATGGGTTTTTATGGTGTCATTCAAGATATTTGGAACCTTGACTACCAAAAGGTTACAATCCCAGTCTTTAGGTGTGATTGGATATATAGCACTTCTGGCCTTGTAGTCGACGAACTCGGATTTACCCTTGTAGATCTGAGTAAAATTGGACATAGGAATGACCAATTTGTTTTGGCTTCTCAAGTCAAACAAGTTTTTTTTGTTGACGACCCAATGCATCATAGTTGGTCGGTAGTGTTATCAATGCCTAATAGAGAATATAATGATGTTATTGGTGATGATGACATAGGTGATGTTAGAATTGAGTGTGAGCCATTTACTAGAGGGATGCCAAATGTTTACACATTTGATGAACTAGCCTGTGAGTTTGGGAGTGAAAATATTCGAGATGGGTGTGAAGATATATGGATTGAATGATGCTTGTGATTTATGACATTATTTATGCCCTAAATGGCTGTGTATGACATTAATTTTGCAAGAAATTGTAATGTATTTCTTTCACTTTCATTATGCAGGTTTCGGCCACATAACTTTCAGTACTAAAAAAACTGGGTTTCATATGCAAAACACGACGGTAATCTGAAAAATTGCAAGATAAGACGTCTCAATGATATTTAACGACATTTACATCCATAAATGTACGTACCGACGTCTAAATACTAACTATCATGACCGGTCAATTCATTCAAAGAATCGTAGATAACAACAGAACAACAACGGTAATGTATGTACAGACGTGGTAATTTTTAGATAGACGTCATTTTTAAAAATAAAATGGATGTACAATGAAATTAACTACGTCGATAAGGCGTTAAATTACTGACGTTAAATGACTTTTCAACGACGATCAATTTATAGTTTCTGTCGTGGTTACATCATATTAAGTTTATATTTTAGTAACTTCGACATTGTTTCTACTTTAAACGACGTAGATTTTCTGAAAGGGTCGTCTAAGGTTATCAAAGTTGTTCTTTTTAAATTAAATTTTCGTTGAATAAACGTTGGTTTTTATCTGAATAAGACATTGTCAATGCTAACAACGTCATATCTGTAAAACAAACTGTCGTCTTTATTCCATAACAACGTTGGTTTTGATTAAAGGTGCCGTCTTTCCACGGGAAATTTATTTTGCATGTCGGTAAGACGTTAAGCACAGACGTCTAAAAACTATAAAAAGACGTAATTCATTATCTAAGCGAAGTATAAAGTAGTAGCCACGTTTGAATTTCTATGATATAGGACATTTGAAGTCTTAACAATGTCAGCTTTAGAAATAAATACGACGTCGAAAAATGAAATAACGTTGGTCATGGTTTTATTAATGCCGTGGATAGTACAAATCTACGTTGTTTGGAAATTATTAATGTCGTGGTAATATATATATAGACGTCAGTTTTAAAAATAAAATGGCCATCTAATATTATTAACTACGTCAATCTACAGTTAAATTACTGCCGTAAACTGAGTTTTCAACGTCTTTTAGTTTATAATTCGTGTCGTGGTTTCTTATGTTTACGGCTGTATTTTTGTAAATAAGGTCATTTTTCCTTCGTTAAACGACGTTTATTTTCTAAAAGCGACGTCTAAGGTTATCCAGGTTGTTTATTTTTGAGTGAATAGACGTCGGTTTTTATTTGTGTAGGACGTTGTATATTTTAACAATGTTAGGATTTTAAAATAAACCGTCGTGTTTATTTGAAATAACGGCGGTGATTTACCGTCGTGGTTTTATGTATCAAAAGATGTCGGTCGATTCCATGACTATTGAAAAACAGAATACACGACGGTGAATTACCGTCGTCTATCTCAATTTTTGTAGTAGTGTCAATTGCAATGGCCATGCGATCAATCAGTTTCTTCTAGTGCGTTATAAGGGAATTTAAGAGGGAATTCTTGGGTGTTTATAAGGGAATCAAAGGGTTTGAGTAAGGGGAGAGAAAAGAGAGCTAGAGTTCTTGTGAGAGCTAAGGGGGTTCTTGATTGTAACTAAAATTGTTCTTAAATACTAGTGAATTTCTCGTGGATCACCAAGAAGATGTAGGCACGAGGTTGAACACTATAAATCTTTGTGTTCTTGTGTGTTTTGCATACTCTCTTTGTTGTGTGTGTGTGTTTTATTCTCAAGGAGTTTGTGTGTGATTTGGGTACGTAGTCCATCAACGACAAGGTCTTGGAGTGTTTGCGCAGTCATTCCCTTATATGGAATTGCTTGGGTTCAGAGCTATTTGGCCAATGCTCAGCCAAATTTCTCTATGAGGCTGGTAGAGGTGACTTTTTTAAGAACCTGATTGAAATGATGTCTTTTGTTTCTAATCAATGTGTGGTTATGAGTAAATCCCTTTCCCACGTGCCCTTGAGAGCAATTTCCTCCAATAACCTTCGGTTTTGTTCACGTGTCATTACATTAATTGGCTGGTGAAATCTTGCTACCACAACATTTAGGGCTCGTTTGGGGCTGCTTCTCTAGGAAGCACTCTTTCTTATAAGCGCTTCTAGCAAAAACGCTATTATTATAAAGATGTTGAAAATTTCATAAGAAATCGAAGTGCTTCCTGAAAAAGCACTTGGGAGTGTTTCTTGAAGAAGCACATGACAGGTGCTTCTCCAGAAAGCGCTTCTGTGGCCCATAAGCGCATCTAAACTTTTATGCCAAACATTGTCAGAAGCGCTTTTAACCCTTCCATCAAGAACTCCCAAATGGGCCCTTAGACAATGACCGAATGCATATCTATCAACTGAATATCGTCTAATAAAGTGATAATCGATTTTACACTACTACAAAAAAGTTAATAGAAAACGGTTTTTAGCCGCTGTAGAAAGTCTTCTAAAACCGTTGAGGTTATGAGTGTCGTCTTTTCTACCTATTTATGACAATGGTCAAAAACCGTTGTAATATGTCACTTTCAACAACAGTTTTTCTTAAAAACCGTTGTCAATTCTCATATATAAAACAAGTATACAAGAGTGACCGTTATAATATGGCACTTTCAACAACGGTTTTGTTCAACAACCGTTGTAGTATTACGCTTACTACAACGGTTATTGATCAAAACCGTGGTAGTATTGTTATTTCCACAACGGTTGTTCAAAATAACCGTTGTAAAATTGAACTTTCAACAACGGTTTTTCTCAATAACCGTTGTAGTATGGTTATTTCCACAACGGTTTTTATAATAACCGTTATAGTAAGTTCACTTTTAACAACGATTTTGCTCAACAACCGTTGTAATTTGGTTCTTTCCACTATGGTTATTGATAACTTTGCACAACGGTTTTTAGAATAACCGTTGTAAATGTTCTTATTATACAACAACTGTTAGTTTTGACCGTTGTGATAAGTTGATTTCTACAACGGGTTGAATGGGTAACCGTTGTAAATGTTCTTACTATATATGATTTTTTTAAAATTAATATTGTTGCATTCCAAAAGTAACAAATATAGGCAAAACAATGATGTATTCATATTTCAATATGAAAAGTATTTGAACCATACAATTCCAAAATTGGTTCAATTACAACAATTTGAGGTCTACAGGCAATCTAAAGCTTTGAATTTAGTACATACATCCCAAAAGCTACCAACCACATACAATCTAAAACTTTGTACACTATGAAAAATTCTACCATTCACAAAATGAAAATCAAAGTAGAAACCAAAACAGTGGTTGATAACCTTGTCCACTATTCTGAGCAAAAAAACCCTTGTCCACTTTGAGGTCTGAGCTACACATAATTGGTCATCACATAATCTGCCCACTCACGCCGTACTTCATCCATGAAATAAATGGTTTCTTTGTCCACATTAACAATAGTCAACATCCAATGACTTCTGCCAACGTAGTAGAATATGAAATAAATCCATCATAAGGCAACCGATTCACTTTTTCACATTATTCTGTTTCCAAGTAATTAGATAAATCTGTTAGATAGCCTTTTAGACTGACCCGGAGTTGTAAGGAATTAAGAAAATCTGGTCAGGTTGCCCTGATGAAAACCGAGTTGCTAAGACACGTGATCTTTGACTAATGTCTCCACACCCTAGAGCACCAACTACAGCAGGGTCAACAAACCCAATCATGCTTAACATGTTTGACGTTTTTAGAACCTCATGTAAGTACCTGTGCATTGTAAAATCAGTTTGTTACAAAAAATATATATTTTATTAAATGTAGCCTATTACCTCATGTATATCACTATGCATGTGCCTGATATCTCTGACATTTCTCCAAATTGTAGAATGTCTTCATGTAGAATATGGGTTGAACGAGGCGACCCAAACACTTCCGCTTCCATGATGAAATTTATAGTTTCTCCCGTCACCTTTAGGGCTCGTTTGGTATCTGGACTGTCTTGGCATGGACTATGCTTAGGACCTGTCTTGACTTGGCTTGGCTTGGTCTAAGTTGGATAGTACTTATCCTGCGTTTGGTGTATGCCTTGACTAGGACTAAATTTTTTATTTTTCAAAAATATATATATATATATATATGTAAATATGTATAAATACATATATTATGTACGTGTATATATGTATTTTATAATATGTATATATAATATATATATATATATATATATATAAATATATAAAATATAACATATATGTGTATGTACATGAATACATGTATATTATAAATAATATAAACATATATATATGTATACATATATACATATATGTATATATATATATATATGTGTGTATATATGTATATTATAATATATACATGGGTATAATACATATGTATATTATAATATATACATGGGTATAATATATATACATATATATATATATATGTATATTATAATATATATATATATAATGTATATGTGTATATACGTGTGTATATGTATATTATAATACATACATGGGTATAATATATATACGCATATATGTATATATACGTATATATGTATTATAATATATAATATTTATTACATATATACACGTATACTATTATTATAATATTAATACGTATATGTGTATATGGGTATATTATAATAATAATATACATGTATATATGTATATGTATATTATATATTATACATGTATAATGTATATTTGTATGTGTATATACGTATATATATGTATTATAATATATAATATATGTTACATATATACATGTATACTTTTATTATAATATTAATATGTATAAGTGTATATGGGTATATTATAATAATAATATACATGTGTATATGTATATGTATATGTATATATATTATACATGTATAATGTATATGTGTATGTATATATACGTATATATACGTATTATAATATATAATATATGTTACATATATACACGTATACTATTATTATAATATTAATATGTATATGTGTATATGGGTATATTATAATAAAATATACATGTATATATGTATATGTATATTATATATATTATATATGTATATATGTGTATAGATATATACATATATACATATATACATGTATATATGTATATTATAGTATATGTGTATGTAAGTATAATATAATATATAAATATGTGTATATAATAATAATAGTAATATATGTTATTATTATTACAATATAATTTATTCATCTTATACATTGGTGAGCATGGGACTAGTTAAACCCCCTTTTTCACATGGGTTTAGTTAAGCCTTCCTAAGGAGGTGTTTTTGGTGGGCACGGTACATGTATATATGTATATTATAGTATATGTGTATGTAAGTATAATATAATATATAAATATGTGTATATAATAATAATAGTAATTTATGTTATTATTATTACAATATAATTTATTCATCTTATACATTGGTGAGCATGGGACTAGTTAAACCCCTTTTTCACATGGGTTTAGTTAAGCCTTCCTAAGGAGGTGTTTTTGGTGGGCACGGTATTAACAATCCCATCTAAGACTAGGATTAGATGAAACAAACATGGTACTAAATTTAGTCCAGTCCAGGCCAAGCCAAGCACGTGTACCAAACGACCCCTTAGAGTTCTCTTGGCAAACAGCACAACTTTAGTGAAGATGGCATTGGTTGCTGATTTTGTAATGAAATACTTGGCTGTGTAAAATTCAAGCATTTTACTTTGTTCTATTTTAAGAAGAAAAAAATTGTATGTTACTACATATAAGATTAGAACATACACATTAATGTTTTCTAAAACTTAGTAATGTGAGATATACCTCATATTCATATCATTGCAAGCTTTTGGTTCCTCATTATTTTCATCGGGAACCTTTGTCTGCTGAACAACTACCTTTGTCGGAAAGATGTGTAGGGGAGTCGAGAGATTAGGGAGAATTGGACTACCTTGTGCCTTACAAAATCTTTCAATTTTAGCCTCTAATTGAGTCATCTTAGCCTCTAGTCGAGGCTTCATTTTTTTCTTCACGACAGACCCGACCGAATTCCACCCCTAACCCGAGCCGGACCCTCGTTGATGGGCCCAACACCAACCCATGCCGGGCCCACAAACTGAACGATTACCCTCTTCCCGACAAACAACAAACTTTGGGCCGAGACTTCTGCCGAAAATTGGACAGAGTCTCCCCTACAAAGTGAACAATCCCCAAAGTTAAAACCTGTTCAAACAAGCAATGTAAACAAAGCCCAAGCACCAGCATGCTACGGATAAACTACCAGTGCCTCGGCCAACAATTTAACCCTTACAGTAATACAGAGCAATCTAAGAGTTTAGGAAATCAGCAGCGGAAAAGAATAAACAGAAAATGAGTTTAGGGTTCAAGGACAACAGATCCTACCCTTCAGTCAAAGCTCGAGAAGAGGAGCGCACGGCCGAACAGTGTCGACGCAACTACAGTCTGGGGGGCGCAAAACAGAAAGAGTGTGAGTGGACAAAAACAAAGTTTTGCATACTTAAAACAATATACTAACCCCACCTTTTAAAACCATGCAAACCATGCATATGAAATCCTTATATACGTGATTGATTTAGAAATCATATTATCTCAAATTACATGAGAGCAATCCAGCTCAAAACATTTTCCGAACAAAACACCCTTTTTGTTTTCCCGAGGTATAACCTCTCAAATCAACCCAAGCAGGTTTATAAAACATAAACAAACGGGCTTTGTTAAAGTAAAGCATAAAGATGGAATAAAATTCTCATAACGTAAAACAAACCTTTAAGTGCCGAATAATTCGTATACGTCAAGAAAACCCAACTCGACAGCAATATAGACATGTATTGTAGTTCAAAGCATTTATATACATATATATAAATATCGAATCCGGATTCACAATCCCACGAGTAAAACATAACTAGTACTGAAATCCAATCAAATACTGAAGTCAAAGTAAGTGTAAAGTTTCCCCAACTTCCCCAACTCACAATCCTGTGCTCGCAAGCACGACAAGTAAGGAGGGATCCTCACTAAAAGAAATAAGAATACGAATATAATAACCCACGCATATACATATATATACATATATATATATATACAATAACAACTCAACACCAGATCAAGTGTACCGGGGAAACCATCCAACAGGGGATAGTTTAACTGGATACGAGGACTACACCGCGGTGGCCCCGCACCTGTGGTTTAGCCGTCCATAGTAATGGATTATGCTACCCGACCCGTATGGCAGAGTACGCATACTCAATACCCCTACGTCCGAACTAGTCCATGCGCGCTGACTAAATACTCAATTAAGAGTCTACGGCTACACCCCGTTAGAGCATGCACCGGATCGAACCATATCCAAGTAACCGTATCATCATCATCAGAACAGGGGGAGGTACATAATACGGTGTTTACAACACTCACAACCATTGCCTTGCAATAATCCATTTATACATATTCATATACTTTCACATTTCAACCCACAATCATGCACCCAAACCCAAATACGATTACAGGACCCAAGCGTCCAAAATTCAAGGTCAACATATATATATTCAAAATAAGGACATCACCGTCCCAAACATATATTTCCATATTCAAAATATCAATATAATTATATGAGGGACCTCACGTCCCGACGCGGGCATTCCAACCCAAAGATATATATAATTAAAGTATAAGGAACTCGTCCGTAAATACATACCGTTAAATCAGACGTATAATCCAAAATATACATATGTATATATATATATATATACATAAAACATAAAGATCCTTTAAAGTACAAAAACTCAAGCCCGATCCCATATACATATCTATGTATATAAATATGTATGAATATACGTATGATCAATTCCCATTATTCCAAAGTATTTATTCAAAATCAATATATATATGTATGAAAATATACATATATATAATCAAAGTATAGGTAAATATACTTCAAAAGGTTTTAAATGCCAAAACCGAATACGTAACCAAACGGACTACGTTAACGTCCAAAAATTCAATTATATAATTTATATATAATACAACAACCCTTTTAAATATAATATCCCAATTTTAATACGAAACCACCGGCGTTCACCACGTCCCCGCTCAATACCCAAAGGTATAAATAATAATAAAATAGCCATCAGGGCCCCACAATAAACCGGCAACCCAAATCATGCATTTACCTCAATGCAAATCCTTTTAATACATTTCAATCAAAGTCAAATCAAGACTTTAAATTATTAATAAATTCAAGATTTAAAACCATTAAATCTCATTTCATGCAGTTCATGCAAAACATTCAAATCATGCTCATTTGAAAACAAAGTCCACTCACCGTTGGTCCTACTGCATAACCCCAAAGGGTCTCACTTGTCGCTGCACGTAAACAGAAGCAGTACCTAAAGCGATAGATACGAAGATTGGATTAGTACCGTGAACCGAACGAGAATCGAAAACTTAAACCCTAACAAAACCCCACTTAACGTGCACATACGTCATACGAAGGATTCTAAGGTCAAACTACCTCTTTTAACTGGTGGGACCGTGGGAAGACTCACGGCCAACCTGGCGGTCAAACACCCTTTTCGGTCAACTCCGGGCCGCGGAGCCCAAGACCTCCAAATCGATCCGGACATTCCTAGAAGTCCAACAAAGTCAACTACACTGCAAGCAGACCTCGGAGACCCTCGGTCAACCCTGGTCAAACTTGGTCAAACCGACCCTAATAGGTCAAACCGGGCACGTGGGTCCCATGACCTCCAAACTTAGATCCGAAAGTTCCTACAGGTTCACTACGGTTTAACTAACACGTCCTGAAAGTTTGGTCTCGATCCGACGGTCGGATTTCTCACGATCGCACGATCGGACGATTACGCTTAATTCTAACTTCAAGTCAATGATCCGAGTATCCGGACTCAATCACGATCCGTCAAATCCTATAGACTCCTAGAAATACGGGGATCGACATATCCAAAAATGGACGCGATCCAACCGTTCAAACCTATCGAACCCGGGAATCACGCAATAGGCGAGATCCGTTCGATGACCAAACGATCTCCGAATTGCGATCCGTCTACTCCCATGCGCTCGTAGCGACACAAGGATCGTAACGGAACAAAAATGCCCAAATGCTAAAGCAGCCACGCGCCGGCAGCGTGGTGGGTGTGGAGAGTAAACCCGCCAACGCCAAACCTTCACCCCTACCGACACCACCTACACCAGAGAACCACCACGATGCAAGGAGTTCAGAACCGGTCTGAACCGGTGGAGAACCGGCCGCCAGCTGGCCGGAAATCTCGATCGAAATCCGCCAAAGCGGCCAAACCCTAAAATCCTAGATCCGTTTCAAAACCTCCAAATCTCACGAAACCAACTATGCAGGAAGCTAGAGGAGGTGGAGGAGGTTCGATTTCATACCTTGCGCGACGCCATTGGTTGCCGGAGCTCACTGCACGACGGCGTCAAAGTTCGATCGGGAATCGGGCGGTTTTTCGCAAAATCCGGTGAGGAGCTGCGGCGGTTGGCGGCGGGACAGGCTGGGGTAGGACCGGGGAGAGGTCGCCGAACTTTTGGGACCGGTGCCACCTCGAGTGGTGGCCGGATGAGGCGGTGCCGGCCAAACACAGTGGCCGGCTGTGTTGAAAACGCGGGAGAGAGAGAACCGGAGGAGAGAGAGAGAGAGAGAGGAGAGAGAGAGAGAGAAAAGGCTGGTTCGATTGGGTGAGGGTATTTATCAAATTTCGAAATGACCAAAATGTCCTCCGAACAATCCGTAACTCGTATCAAACGTTCCGCCCGTCCAACGGACTCGTTGACGAGCCGACGCAATGGCGCAACTCGCTTCGCCAAATTCCGTCCTGAAAATTAAATGACCTCCAAAACCCCTTAATTATTTAAATCCAAAATAATTCTAATAAATCCTTTTTAAATCCTTTTAATTTCCCAAATTAATTAACTAAAATGATTAATTCATTTTAATTAATAAATTGGGTCAGGGTCGTCACATTCGCTCCACATCAAAACGACGCCGTTTCAATAAGCGTCGTTTTTATGTCGCGGTCTTCAAAACACGTCGTTTCATTAAAGTTTTTTTTTTAAAACCAGACCAAAACGACGTCGTTTTGGTCTAGTTTTAAAAAACAACCCGAAAATCACTTTTCCAAACTCATTTCTCTATTCTTCTTCTCAACTCAACTCAACTTCTCAACCCTAAATCCCCAACCCTAACTCAACTAACCAACCTCCACCCAACTTACCCACAAATTCAAGTTGTTATTCAAAGGTAGATTAGTCCCTCAAATTTGTTAGTATGTTATCCTAATTTGTTTATGCTTTAATTAATTAATAAAGCTTGTTAAATGTCTTTATTTTTCTTGATTAGTTGTTGTTGTTGTTTGGTGTTGATGTTTTATTTTGATTTGTTAGTTTGAATATATTAGGGTTATATGTTAGATTATATATTTGTTAGTTTGAATAAATTAGGGGTTTTGATTTTGGTTAGTTTGAATAAATTATGGTTTTACTTTTATGTTATAGATTATATATTGCTTATTTTCAATTAAAAAAGGGGTTTTTGTTTTGGTTAGTTAGTTTGAATAAATTAGGGTTATACTTTTATGTTATAGATTATATCTTGGTTATTTTCAATAAATTAGGGGGTTTTGTTTTAGTTAGTTAGTTTGAATAAATAAAGGTTTTACTTTTATGTTATTAGATTATATCTTGGTTAGTTTGAATAAATTAGGGGTTTTGGTTGGGTTAGTTGATTTGAATAAATTAAGGTTTTACTTTTATGTTAGATTATATCTATTGGTTAGTTTGAATAAATTAGGGGTTTTGGTTAGTTATTTTGAATAAATTAGGATTTTACTTTTATCCTTTGGTAATTTTAAATATATCTCTTGGTTTTATGTTTGTTGTTGAGGTTTGATTTTGGTTTGTTAGTTTGAATAAATTAGGGCTATACTTTGATTTTAGATTATATCTCTTGGTTAGTTTGAATAAATTAAGGATTTTTTTTTTTGGTTTGTTTGCATAAGTTAGGGTTTTTATTTTATTTTTTTGTTGATGCTTAATTGGTTATTTATACCAATACGCTTATGGAATGCTACTTTAAGAGAACGTTCAGATCAAGTACTTCTAGTTCGGGTAATGTGGGTAGTTCGAGTTCGAGAGATGTGTTTGCTTGTATTGATAATGAAACTATAATGCTACGTTTTTAGAATATGAAAACTCGTCGTGGACATTTGTAATGTGCGATTATTTCTATTAATTATGAATTATTATGTTATCGCTTTCATTTTTATGGGTATATTGTGTATAAATTTTTTCAAGCCTTTGGACGTTGACCCTCGGAAGTAAATTTCCTGGATCCGCCACTGGCAATGATGGTAGCCACATGAGCAAATGAAAGATGAATGCATGGGCAGCTAATATGAATGCATGAGCAAATGAAAGATGAATTATAAATTTAATGATAATTTGCACACTGTTCAATTTTATTCAATACAAGATGAGGACCTTCTTGGGGTTTTCAAAAAGATTTTTTCTTCTGTTGTACACCATCGCTTGCTAGCAGCCTTTGGTTTGGTTTTGTTCTCCTTTGTTTTTTTTTGGGTCGAAATTCTCCTTTGAAATTTAAGCACTCAAAACACACCACACAAACAGGTGACATAATTCAAAACACAAAAAATCATTTCACAACTAATTATTTTGGACATAAAAAGAGAAGAACAATATTTCTATACCATTTCTATATCATTTCAAAGTCAGAGAGAGAGAGTTTCAGACAGGAGAAATCAAGAATGAACTATATTCATGCTATTAGATAGAAGGCTAAATACTCTTTTTATACACAAAGCTATCAAAGCCAAGCTATATTTCTATACCATTTACTCTACATATGACTACAACAAAGGCAGCACCAAATGAATGACTAAAAATACAGTACAAAAACTGAAACTCAAAAAAATCACTATAGAAAAGCAGTGCCTGCTATAAGAAAACGAACTAAAGAGAGGAAGGAGAGTGAGATGAGAGGGAAAACAAGAACAATTGGCACAATTCGATGGTTTGCTATGTATAATAATAATCTTTTGTGAAATGGTGCACCAACAGCTATTTCCATAAAGCATGTGAAAGCAACTTGTTGATGACCAAATGAGCATGTGAAGATATAAAGCAACCAAACTGTAGCAGCCAAAAGCCAAATGAGAAGAATAAGGCAGCACATGTGTAGCAGCCAGCATAAGAGAATATTGCAGCAAAAGCAAAAGGAGGAGAAATATAATAATACCCTCTCTTGCAGCAAAACCAAATGATTAACAACTGTATTATGAAAATGCGTACTAACCAAAACATCCATTGTAACATCCCTGACCCAATTTCACTATTCAATCCCAATTATTTATTCAATTAAATAATTTTGGCGAAATTACAATTTTGTCACCGGGATTAAGGGTATTTTAGGTACTTTAAAATTCGAAAAGAATTTGAAGAATTGAGTTGCGCCGTTGCGTCCGGCTCGTCGAAACGAGTTCGGGGATATGTTGCACGCTCAATTCCGGGTTGTAACGATCGAGAAGCGATTAGAAAAAAAAAAAAAAAAAACGAATTTCAGATTTTACTGTAGCGGCTACAGTAAATGCTACAGTGCCGCTACAGTGAAATCGCTTCTTCTTCTTCCCCGACGGCTCTCTCTTCTCTCCCATTTTTTCTTCCTCTCTTCGGGCCAATCTTTGACAGGCCATAACTCCCAGCTCCGAACTCCGTTTCAGGTGATTCCAATTGCTAAATCTTCGTCTCTTCCTCCTCTACAAAGCCTGCCCATTCCCCAGCTCAGAAACCCACGGATTTTAAACTGGAGCGACTGAAAGTTCACTGGTTACCGAACTTTCCGACGAAGTTTTCCGGCGACTCGGCAACCGTTTGGGTCGAGTGAGGTATGAAACTTCATCTACTCTTCATGCTCTATCCATTGATGTATGTATTGTAGATTGGTTTCAAGCCTAGGTTGTTCGATTTAGAAACCCATTTTAGGCCGGTTTTTAAGTTGAATTTCCGGCCACTTCCCGCCAAACTAGGTGTTGCCGTAGTTGAATAAAATGCTTCACTAGTTGAGTTGAACCTTTACCCGAAGTATTGACCCTTGGTTTGAAGTTTTTCCGGTCACCGGAATTACTATGCACACCCAATTCCGGCGAGTTTCGGGCACTATAGTGGTGGTGCATTGTGTCCCAAAATGTTCCCCATGTCGTCCTGAGCGTGTAGGTATGCTCGGATTCCAATTTGGTTATCGTTTGACGGCCGAATCTGATTTACGCCTATTATGCGTTATCCGGGTTCGATATGTTCGGGCCGTTGGATCGGTCCCATTTCCAAGTATGTTGTTCCCGTACCTCTAGGATCGTGTAGGAACAAACGGATCAAGAATCGGAGTCCCGGATACTCGAATCATTAACCCTAGGGTTAGGTAACCTGCTACCATCCTGGTCATGCGATTGTCGCAGTTCCGACCGCCCGATCGAGACCAAACTTTCAGGACGTATTCTCTAAGTCGTACTGAACCTATAGGAACTTTCGGATCTAAGTTTGGAGGTCATGGGACCTACGGGTCCGGTTTGACCTAGTCGGGTCGGTTTGACCTAGTCGGGTCGATTTGACCAGGGTTGACTGAGGGTCTCCCGAGGTCGCCTTGCCGTGTAGTTGACTTTGTTGGACTTCTAGGAATGTCTGAAATCTTTTGCAAGTAGTGGGCCCAACGGGCCCGGGTTGACCAAAACGGGGTGTTTGACCGCCGATTGACCGTGAGTCTTCCGAGGTGGTCCCACCTGTTTAAGAGTGTAGTTTGACTCTAGAAACTCCCCGGTAGTCGTGTACACTTACTTTGAGACCCGAGAACTAGTTTCTTGAGTTAAAGTTTGTTGTTGGGTACGCGTATTAATTAAACCGTTTATTCCCTCAAATAGGTAATCTTGCTTCGCGTACTTCGGAGGAAAAGCTCTCTAAGGATTGAGCAGCGTGGACTTGTTGTGAGTGGACTTTTATTTTGAATAAGCATATTTTCAAAGATTGAAATTTGATGCATAAATGATTTATCTTGATCATTGTTATTTTAAATATTGTTTAAGTCTTGGACTTGATTTTTGATGGAATTATGGAGAAATTTATACATATAAAATTAGTCACTTTGACTATGGGGTTTTAATGAGGTTTTGAAATCTTGGATAGAATATTTTATGAGGTTATTGGAATTTAAATTATATTTGAAACGTATGCATGTTTTTGGGTCCCGGTTTAATTGTGGGACATTGGTGGCTATATTTTAATTAAAGGTATTTGAGTATTGAATTTAGGACGGGACAAACGTCCGGTAATTTTTGTATACGGTTTGGGTATGGTGAAATACCCGGGAAATTCTTGAGTTTTATATTTGACAAATTGAGATTTATTGTTACGTCGGTTTTCGGAATTATTTATTTTGGTTAATTTAATCTTGGAATTTTTATATTGTTTTAAATTAAGGAATTTTCGATTAGCTTTAATATTTGAAATTTATATTGTCGTGAGTGAAAACTTATTGATTTTGGGAATTTATAGTTATATTTTATATTTTATATTTATATGTTGATTTAAATGTTTTGGGTCTTGGATTTCACGTTTTTAAGAAATTCTATCTACTTTTCGATTATGGAGTTATATAGTTGTTTCAATTTTGGCATTGGTATTATATGGGTTTTACATATTATATTTGATATTGGAAGTTTATGTATACTTTGGTTTCCGGATATAAGTATGTTGAGACTTTTGTGTCTATATTCTTATTGTGAATATTTTGGGTGTCATTTATGGACGGGGTAACGTCCGGATATTATTATGTTCGGGTTTGGGTACGGGCTGAATACCCTGGTATTTAGGGTATGTCAGGGATTATGTATACTAGATGGAGTGCTATTAGCACCACTTTATGTACCTCCCCGGATACTAGTTACTGAAATGGATACAGGATACAAAGGAACCCGGTTCACCCTTGGCGGGGTGTTACTGTAGGCCCATGCCGGGCAGTCTGCGCGCGTAGGACTTTATTCAGCTGCACGTTATTGAGGTATTTTCTTTTGTGCATGTCTGGGAGTTAGTCCCCAGTTGGGACGGCTTGTTCCCTGGCTACGTGGTTGTGAAGGAATTTTTCTCCACGTGGTCAGTCAACAATCCCCTTGTTGGATTGTTTCCCCAGTACAAGTATTGGTCTAAGAGTCTTACTAGTTATATTATATATATATATATACGTATTACTATAATTCCTTTCCTTACTTGCTGTGCCTACGGGCATTGCGTCGGGAAACAACTGGTTGTAAATTTGGGTTTTCTTGGTTTCAAGTCGTTTTGGTTATTTAAATACATTTCTTTGGGATTTCTATGGTGTTATATTTATGTTTTATATATGTGTGTGTGTACGAATTAGTGTGGGTGTGTCTATGGATTTTATTTCCAGGTTAGTTTTATTTGGATATGTGCACCGGGACAGTGATGCACAGGTACAGATTTTAAATTAAGGTTTGAAACTGGACAGGTTGGGTTCCAGGAAAAAGGGAAGTTATTTAAAGGAGTATTGCTATGTTTTACTTAAATGGGATATTTTTGGATGGATTCAATTCCATGGTTTTTATTTTAAGAATTCAATGTTTAAGTTTGTGGTTTCCAAGAGTTTGCGAAAGTAGCAAAGCTACAGTTTTAATTATGGTATTTCAAGATATGAATTCAATAGAATTGTTTTCAAGTATCGGTTTGTATAAATATGTACGTTTATACAAGGATTTTTGTTGCATAATTGCTTTGTCATTATTTGCGAAAACGGAGGGGGTTATTATGTTCATTGAAAAATGAGGTTTAAAGTTTGATTTTTCATCCACTCACATTTTCTGTTTTGCGCCCCCCAGGTACTAGATCCCGAGGTCGAGACCACCACGTCGAGGCATCACGGCTAACGGCTCCTGTAGGAGTTTTCTTGTATTTATACTTTGCTATCCTTTGCACAGGTTGTAAAGTTTAAATTTCTTTAGATTGCCTCGTAGCGCTCACCTAGGATTGAGGTAGAGGCCGAATGCCTCCCTATTAATCTGTGTGCTTCTGCTTTGTGCATGCTGCCTGTTGGGAAATTTTCTGTTGCTTTTAACAGGTGGAAAATTTTGGGAAACTCCGTTTTTCAGGGGAGACTCTGTCGAAATTTCGGCAGAAGTCAACTTTCCTATTTCCTTAAACCAGGGTCAAGGGGCGTTTTAGTAAATTAAGTTCCTGCGTCGGGGTAGTGTCTGACGGGAAGCAGGGTTGGACACGAGTTCCGAGGGGGAATTCGGGTCCGGTCCTGTCATCCATTGTCCCAACATATCCGTAGTAACTGCATTTACAATAACATGTTTGCAACAATATCATTAGAATAGTTAAATCTATGGATGAGAAACTCCGAATGCACAGTACTAATGATGTATAAACTAAAAGCAAAAAGTATAACTTAACATCTGAATTTTACTTTATAACGGCACCGTGTGGTATGTACGACAAAAGCTAGCTCAAGTTTAAGAGAAAGAGTAGATATTTAGAAGCTAGCTTAGGTCTAGACCTTGCATAACTTAGAGAAGTCCATGGAACCTCTGCTAAACAGAACAGAGCCATGACAGTAATCCCAGCAATATGGTTCACTTATCTTATCCATTTCTAACAAGCTAGACATGATTATCACTATTGGTACAATACAGGAGAGTATAAAAGGAGAATAATTTTCAGGTTTGTGAATATGATATTGTTGGTTGATTTAAAATTTTCAAAACTTATGAGAAGATTTATAAGGCGATTGGCAAATAAGAAGGGGAAAGTGATGGGTTCACGGGCCAAAGTTGTGTATAGTGAACCGATGGCATTGCCTTCGTAGGGTCTACTGGCAACTGGTGGTGGGCTCACAAAGGACCCTCCCTGACCACACAATGGAGTTCACGGGTGCTACAACCAGTAGCATAAAAAATTAACCCAAATCCTCCAGACAAGTATCAAACTCGTGTTATTATTATTATATAACACTACAAAAAAGGGGCTTTTATGACATAGATTTAATGACGCATAAAAAATACACATCATTAAATGTTGTAAATTATGACGTGTTTTTAAAATGCGTCATTGAAATAAGTTTATGACACAATGATCATGACGCGTGTCTTAGACGCGTCATTGAAATTATTTTCCATGACGCGGAATGTGTGACAGGACCCGACCGAATTCCACCGGAACTCGTGCCGAACCTCGTAGATAACCGACATTAACTCAAAGTCGGGCCCACTTACTAAAAGAAACCCTCTTTAAAGAATTAAAGAGAAAAGGGACCAAAACTCATGCCGAAAAACGGCAGAGTTTCCCTGTAAAAGGCACAAAACCCAAAGATTCAACTGTTTAAAACATACATAAAATGTATGTCCAAGTGCCAACATGCAAACCACGCAACAAAAGGCCTCAAAGTCAAATTTCACCCTAATGGGCGATACAGAGCAATCTAAGAGTAATTCGAATAAAGCAGAAATAACGTGTTTACAAAATAGGGCAAGTGCCCTACACCAAGTCGAGCTTGAGAAGAGGAGCGCTCGGACGAACGGCTCGGATGTTACGACTACGGCCTGGTGAGGCGCAAAATGAAAGAGTGTGAGTGGACAAAAATAAGGTTTCATAAGTTAAAACAACATTGTATCCTCACCGTTTCAAAACCGATGCTGAAATCATGCAATTCAAAACATTTATATAAAGGTTCAGTTATGAGAATCAAAACCCCAATATCATAGTATAACAACGCATGAAAATCACATCATGAAACCAATCCCATTCTCACATAACCACCGGCCCGTAGGCACGACAAGCGAGGAAGGATCCTCACCAACAACAATACGAATACGAATATAATAACCCACGCATATACATATATACATATATATATATATATACAATAATAACTCAACACCAGATCAAGTGTACCGGGGAACCCATCCAACAGGGGATAGTTTAACTGGATACGAGGACTACACCGCAGTGGCCCCGTACCCAGGGTTAAGCCGTCCATAATAATGGATTATGCTACCCGACCCGCATGGCAGAATCCTCAATACCCATACGTCCGAATTAGTCCATGCCCGCTGACTAAATACTCAATTAAGAGTCTCTGACTACACAGTTAAGGTATGCACCTGGATCGAACCATATCTCAAGAATCAGACGTATCGAGAGAGGGGAGGTACATAACACGGTGTTTACAACACTCACAACCATTGCCCTGCAATAATGCATTTATACATATTCATATACTTTCACATTTCAACCCACAACCATGCACCCAACCCCAAATACGATTATCCGGACCCAAGCGTCCAAAATTGATTCAACATATATATATTCAAAGTAGTCAATAGCGTTGAAAACATCAACTCAAATGCATGTTGTTTAATCATTGACAAATATATGTATTTTGAAAACAAAGTCCACTCACTGGTAGTTCCAAGCGGCTGACCACTGGGAGGGTCACACTGCTGTGATGGGAGGTGCTGCGTACCTAAATTCAAGAATACGATTAAGGATTAACAACCGAACCTTAGAACGATAACTTGAAAACAAACCCTCAACTAACCCCGTCTCAAGTGTACAGAAGCGTCTTACGAAGAATTCTAAGGTCTTACAACGTCTTTTAACCAAAGGGACCGCCCCGGGAGACTCACGGTCAACCCGGTCAAACACCCTTTTAGTCAACCCGACCAAGGCCCACGACTTCTAAAAGGATCTGGACGAACCTAGAACTCCAACAAAGTCAACTACGCTGCAAGGCGACCTCGGGAAAGCCTCGGTCAAACCTGGTCAAACTTGGTCAAACCGACCCGAGCGGGTCAAACCGGGCCCGTGGGTCCCATGACCTCCAAACTTCGATCCGAAAGTTCCTATAGGTTCACTACGGTTTAACGAACACGTTCCCAAAGTTTGGTCTCGATCCGACGGTCGGATTTCTCGCGATCGTACGATCGGACGGTTCCTAACAAACCTAACGCTAGGGTTGGTGATTTCGAGTATCCGGGACTCGAATCACGATCCGTCAAATCCTATAGGCTCCTAGAAATACGGGATCAACATATCCAAGAATGGAAGTGATCCGACCGTTCGATCCTATCGAACCCGAGAATCACGCAAAGGCGAGATCCGATTCGATGGTCAAACGATCTCCGAATTGAGATCCGTCAACTCCCACGCGCTCGTAGCGACACGAGGGTCTCAAAGAACCTAAGAACCGTGGGTGGCGGGTGCCTTGAGTAAAACAGGCCAACTTCAAAACGTCACCACCTCCTACACCGCCCACCCTGGTCGACTCGGCGACCCTTGGGAAGCTCGTAACCGGCCGAGCCACCCTAACCGCTGCAAGCCGCCGGATCGAAGCCCAATCGGTTAGGGTTTAGGCCGCGATTTGACGTTGGCCACGGTGGCTACGCCGGCCAACGTTGTCGCGCACCCCCGTAAATCGAAAGAAGGGAAGGAGGGCTACCTTACGCAAGTGGAATCGGAGGTCGTGGTGGCGGAAACGTCGCTGGCGAAAATGGAGGTTTCGGCCGAACTTGCAGAGCTTGCCGTCGCTCAACGCCGGGTTTCGACCAGGTGATCTTGGGCGGGCTGTGACCGGGAGGAGGAGAGGGATCGTTTGGGACCGGTCTCGGACCCAACCGTGCCTCGTGTCACGGATTCGAAGAGAGAGAGAGTGAGGGTTGGGGAGAGAGAAATCGCAGAGGAGAGAGAGAGAACCGGAGGAGAGAGAGAAAAGAGCCGACTGTCACCGGGGTACTTTTATCAAATTATCACTTTTGCGAAAAGACCAAAATGCCCTCAAGCTCCCGACCTCCAATTGACACGTTCGCGCGTCAACGGACTCGTCTCGACGATCCGGACGCATTGGCGCAACCCGTGTCGCCAAATTCTGTCCCGAAAATTAAGTGAACCGTAAAACCCCTTTAATTTAATAATTTCTTATTAAATTCCAAAATTAATACTTAATTCACTTAATCCCTTTAAATTAATCAATTAAAATAAGCCCCGTCATTTATTTTAATTAAAATTCAAAATAAAGGTCAGGGGACGTCACAATGTGTGTCATGGAATCTATTGGGTTTAGATGACGTTAGATCCGCATCATTAATAGGTTTATAATTTAATGATGTCGAATATGCTACATTAACTTAACGACGCGTCCTCCGCGTCCTAGAATTATATTTACAACGACGCGTCTTCCGCATCATAGAATTATCTTTACAATGACGACGTAGCATATGCGTCATAGATTTGTAATTTTTTTCCCCCAAAAATTTTCGCATGCCGCCCTTTTTTCACCAAATTTAAGTTTGGTGCGTCTTTTTTGCGCATACTCTCACCAACCTTCACCCACTCTTTAACCCAAATCCTCTCTCATCTCTTCTCAGACTGCGTTTCTCTCTCTCTCTCTCACCAAATCCCACATAAACCATCCCTTTGTTCTTGACTTTCTTTTGAATTGGGGGAAAATAAACCATTACTTTGGTTCCAGGATGAACATTTGATATGTTATGAGCCTCCTCTTTCCCAAAACAATCTTCTTTTTTTGTCTGAACCAAAACAATCTCTTTTCTCTCCATCTCTCTCCCTTCCTCTCCCTCTCTCTGCTATTCTATTTTATTAAAGCTTTTTGCAGTCAGTAAAGGTATCAATAATAGATATGAGATGAAATTATTTCAAATCCGTATCTCGTTCTCTCGGTTTGACTCTCTCTCCACCAGCCTCTCTTTCTCCATTCCCTAGCAGATTAGCCTTCACTCTCAACAGGTAACAGCCCCCTTTCTCTTACTCTCTCTTTCTAATTGTGAATGTGAGGATTTGGAATTTCAACTTAGAGTTGTAGTCTAGACTTATTTGGCTATTCAATTGTAAGTCCCAAAAATATGTTTCGTTTTATAGTAATTGGGGTAAATTTTTTGAAATTGTATTGTGGGTCTTTCTTTGAAAGAGATTTTGCTCTAATTTCTTTTCCCTGTTTCATTATTGTTTTACTTTTCATTTTTCCATTACAATAGAGCCATGTGTGGCATATAGCAGGTGTTCAACTGATGGTTTGGATCTGCCTTAAAATGGTGCCCCCAAGTGTTCAATTAAATGTCTGAATACAGAGAGTTTGATGCATGTGCTTTGCTTTGTTCTGTCTTGAATACGATTATAGCATTATTGAAATTGGACTAGATATTCCCCCTTTTTTTTCAAAGAAAGGCTCACCTGAGAATTTTATCAAAAGTTTCCTTTGCTAGCAATTATTTGTATTCTGGAAACTTTATTGTGTATTTCCTTCGTATAGTAATAGTAGAAAAGGTTATTTTATCTCCTTTTTGTGTTCCATATTGATTTTAAGGTCGAAACTCCATACCTATGATGATGTTGTGGAACGAGTTGCTCAACAACTTGGTTTGGATGATCCATCCAAAATTAGGCTTACATTGCACAACTGTTACTCACAACAACCCAACCCCAGCCAATTAAGTATCGGGGGGTTGAATGCTTGACTGATATGCTGGTCCACTACAATCAGGTAATAATCTCACAGCCCTAGGTGATATTTTCTTTAAAACTTGGGAGATCATTTCTCTTACAACAATCTATGACAGACTTCAGATATATTGTACTATGAAGTATTGGACATTCCTCTGCCTGAATTACAAGGTTTGAAAACTTTGAAAGTTGCATTCCATCATGCTACTAAGGAAGAAGTGAGTACAATGATCAAATCTTACAATGTTATGTTTTGTTAATCTTAATCATGTTCTAATATATGTGTCTTTCACCAGGTTGTTATTCATACCATAAGACTGCCTAAACAGAGCACTGTGGGGGATGTGATTAATGACCTTAAAACTAAGGTGACGTTTTTGACCTGTTAGTTTCACTTTCATCCTATCCAACCCGTCGAAACGTCATATTTATTAGTAGTGGCTTTATGAAATTGTTGCCCCAGTTTTATGGTTGATCTCATGATGGTTTGCTTTAATTGTTTGTTTTATTTAGTTTAATACTCTGATTTTATGGTTAACTAGTGTAACCCAATTTGGAACAGGTTGAATTGTCCCATCCAGATGCAGAACTTAGGTTGCTTGAAGTTTTCTATCACAAGATTTACAAGGTCTGAGCTTCATCTTCCAATGAAAACTACTGTTCTAACTAATGTACTTCTGAAATTGATACATGAAAGACATAAAAATTGCAGGGTTACATTTGTCTACAGTTTTTGAACACAGGCTTAAGAAAATGTCCCCTAAGCCCCTGTTTGAGTGTTAATTGGTCTGATTTCTATATCTTAGCACTCCCCCTTAGGGTTCACATTTATATTGATCTAGCAGAAGTATGGTGAGGACATGAGATTCAATGGTGGGTTTACTAAAGCATGAGTCCCACCAAAAGCTAGCACTTTTTGTGTGGTAGCATTATGTTAATGAATATGTTAATTTGATGTTACCATGGTTCTGTGAGATATAACTTCTTTTTTCTAGTTCTTTGGTCAATTTAATGTTAAATTACTATAGCTGGTTGGAAGAAAGGGATTACATAGACTTGGGCTTTCCTTTTTATCCACTTTTTCCATTGTAGCCCTTAGGAACTTAGGAAGCTTAGAACTACGAAAAGGAATTTTTTGTTATTGCTATTTGATCCTGCTGTAACACATCTGTAGGTTTTTCCTCACAGTGAAAAGATTGAGAACATAAATGATCAATACTGGATGTTACGGACGGAAGAGGTCTCTCTCTCTCTCACACACACACACACACGTCTATGCTGGAAGGGGTTTGAATCTAGTTATTAGTTGTGCTTTTGATGTGTTGCTTGACGTAGTTGATGTTGTGTTTTTCTTTTCATTTCATAGGTTCCTGAGGAAGAGAAAAATCTTGGTCCTAATGATTGGGTAATTCACGTGTACCATTTCACTAAAGGCACAGCTCAGAACCAAATGGTAATTGCGACTAACTATTTCGCTTCACAGCTTCACTGATTCTTTTTCCCCATATTTGCCTTTCAAACCGAACATCTTACGGTGATTCATTATCTCATATGCTCAAATTTATCCATTCTTCCCCAACAAATTCAAAACTTTGGGGAACCTTTTTTTCTTGGTCATACTTGAAGGTGAGGCTTTGGCTGAAATTAAAGCTCGAGTACAAAAGAAATTACAGGTTGCGGATGAGGAGTTTGCCAAGGTATAATGATCTGTGTTCTTTTTTCTTGGTCATACATGAAGGTGAGGCTTTGGCTGAAATTAATCAGGTTTGTTATAAATGTGTATGTTAGTATAATATTTAAGCCAAATCTAAATCAGGTTTGAGATTCTTATATTCCTAATTTTTCTATTCTGTTTGTTATTATTTCATAGGTCTTGACTTATGCTCAACAATCAAGAGAAAGATCAAACTATGAACAGGCAGCTCTTAACGAAAGGATGCAAGAATACAAAAGACAGGTTGATCGAGAGAGTAGATATGGTTCCTGCAAAAACGCCTTGTGGTTTTTGTTTTGTCCTGTAAGCTTCATTCTTCATATTTTTAACTTCTTGAAAGGAAAACGGTTTAGTATGATTCGTTAAAGACGATTTTAATGTACTAGAATTATTTTGAATAATAGAAATATAATTTAAAGTTACCTTTTTGTCTATATTTTTGTTTCTATATATTAATTTATTTTTGCATAATTAAAATGATGGGATATATATACATATTAAGAATTTTTATTAAAAAAATTAAAGAATTTCAATGACGTCTAAACCGTGTCATGAAAAATATTTCAATGACGTCTCAACAGCGTCGTTAAGTTCAATGGCGCTTAGTCCATGACGTAAAATAGACGTCATATTTTGAAAAAGTTTCCACGACACGCTATCCGCGTCATTGAAATCACATTCCATGACGCGGAACTGACGTCGTGTTTTGAAAAAGTTTCCACGACATACTATCCGCGTCATTGAAACCCCATTCCATGACGCAGAATAGACGTCATGTTTTGAAAAAGTTTCCACGACACACTATCTACGTCATTGAAATGCCATTCCATGACGCGGAATAGACGTCGTGTTTTGAAAAAACTTTCCATGACCCCCCCTTCTATGACGTAGGTTACGACACCTGATCTGCGTCATTAAATGCCTTCCATGACGCAAATCAGACGTCATAAAAGGGTTTTTGTGTTGTAGTGTAATAAAAATACAGCCCCACCAAACCAAGGTAAAATGAAAACACCAAAAAGAGGAATACAAATCAAAAACCATTTTGAATGAGAACCACAAAGAAATTTTAATCCACCTCAAAAGATGGAATCAGATCTCTCGGGCTCTCTTGTCCACATAAAAGATTCATTTCAGGTACACATAATAGCTGCAGCATTAGCAAGACTCAACTGAGATTATCTGAACCCCACCTTCAAATTCGCGAACCACAGAGTTCTTATGAAAGAAAGGGGACTGAGAAAGGGGCCTGACACTCAGAAAGGGGATTGACCAGATTTCTTACCTATCAAAGCTTCACAATGAGCGCAACAGCCGTAGAGGGCAAGAGAGATGAAAAATCCAAGCACTTGCAGAGGAAACGAAGAGAGATGGTTAACGCCCATGGTTAGATTAAAACCCAAATCAGTAACCCTAAAATTATTTCCTGACCTTTGTTGACTGAACTAGAAGGAGGGAGGAGAGAGAAAGAGACGGGAGAGGGAGGAGAGAGAGAGAGCATGGAGAGAGGGAGAAGCGAGAGACTGAGTCTCTCTATCTATGGCTGTTGCGAAGGCAAGGCGACAAGGTGGGAAGAACAAGACCGTGGAGAGAGGGAGTCGTGAGAGACATGAGATAGAAAAGAGATAAGAGAGAATAAGAACTATCGGGGCTTAAGAAAAAATAGTGAGTCACTATACACTCCGTGTTTTTTTTAAAGCTTCAATTACAACGGTTGAAACGAAAACCGTTATGGAAAGTTGTGAAATAAAATCAGAAAACTACATACCCTAAACCACAACACTTAAAAACCCCTTTTCACAACGGTTTTTACATAACCGTTGTGGAAGAAACAACTACAACGGTTTTGGAGCCAACCGTTGTGTATTCAGCGTTGTCTTTTTGAATGTTTGTAGTAGTGTTAGCATGTTTTGTGTTTACCGATATACAATTGATTAAGGGTTAATGACACAAAGAACTTATATTGTCAAACTTGAGATAAGCGTGGTAGATGTGTTAATGTATAGCTCCCATTATTAATTCCATGCTCACAAATCATTCATCCGATATAGTGCTTTCCTATGCGGACAAATCATTCATCCGAGAAATTTCAAATATCTTTCATAAATATCGCATGTGGAAGTTGTGCTGGGAGTAGAAGAGACCATCACACACTGATTGATTTATAGCAAAAGCTAATTGAAAAATGAAAAAGAAAAGAAGAATAGCTAGCTGTTTTGATCCAACATGCCTCATATGCATGTGCATGTTTTTAGTGTTTGCTTGTTTGGCCAGCACTAGCTACTTGCATTCATTTATATCACAGTGATATGATAACGTATTTAATTCTGAATATATATCCAATTTGGATGACTTTCGTTTCTGGACGAAACATTGAATATATATTACAATATCTTAGTGGTACAACAGCGACCCCCGTAAGAATATTACAATAATATAGTTATTGGCAGGATCTGAATCCTAAAATCTTCATACATCCTCTACCAAATCAAATCCTCGATTTAGTAATCCATCACTCTCATTTGATATTAGAAACATGTATATTGCTTAAAGTGTGCATGAAACAGTACAGTCACGTACGTACTTAGAATTCAGCTCATGTGGGATATGTTGATGATGGTCGACCTCAATGGCAAAGAGCGTAGTGAAGCAGGGTGGGAAAAGCTCTTTTTGATGATGGTCGACCTCAGGTCTCTTATTGAGGTTTATCCCTGAAAAAAAAAAGCATCACTCTTTTAATTGCATGTTAAAGTGCTTGCGAATTTCATGAAATAAACCCTAAATCTATTTTACCTCCCTTGGTGTGTATATGCATATATTATCTAAGTCTGGATGTTTCCTTCTTCTTTGTAATCTTTAAAGTTTATAATTTAGTTCTTAAGAAATAAAAATGGTACGCAGTACCTCTCAGTCTAATAGTGTTTCTTAACTTAGCAAGGCAAGTCCAAATTATACTCGCAAATGCATAAGGTCAATCGCAATTTAGCAAGGCAAGCGCAAGGTCATTTCCACATGGATTGAGTTCTTAACTTCGAAATAACTAAACCTAATTTAACTTAACAAACACTTAAAAGCAATCAAACACTTAAAAGCAATTAAAATGGAATTTAAACACGTAACTTACGCACATAAACACAAAGGGGTTTTTTGAATAATTGATTTGAAGGAAAATAATATAACAAATAACTTAACTACTTGACTAACACACAAGAACACAAAGAGGGGTGATGAAGATTGAATTTTCCTGTAAACCCAGTGATAAAATTAAACCAACTAGCAAATAGATAAAACCAATATGAGAACAATTAAACTAATGGAAAGACTTAAGGCAATGACTCCACCGCTAACAATCCTACTTTTTTTTCTTAGTGGATTACTGTCAATTCTTCAAACCAATATTGATGGATATTCTCTCTAAGTTATTAATCGATCCTGTCAAGGTATCAAAACATGTACTCCTATATGCAATCTATCCTGTAAAGGCATAAATTTCAGTCCATTAAGCAAAAGAGAAATTTAGCAACCAAGCAACCCTAGTGGATGGTTTTTCCCTCCTAGTTCTCTCCTCCTTTTAATCTTAAGTCCAGCAAAATTAGTGGATGGTGTTTCCCTCCCGATCTTGCTCAAAGATCCAAATGCAAAACGTTAAAGATGGTCAATCAATAAGAATTTCGAAGATAGAAATACACAACACACAGAGATTAAAAGTTCAACAAGGTTTGACAATTGATAGCAACCAAATAAGTACTACAAAGTATTCATGTTAGGGCTTCATCCTCAGCCTTAGAATAGAAATTAGAAGTTTATCCTTGAAAAAAAAAAGCATCACTCTTTTAATTGCATGTTAAATGCTTTATTTCGCATTTCATGAAATAAACCCTAAATCTATTTTACCTCCTTTGGTGTGTATATATATGCATATATTATCTAAGTTTGGATGTTTCCTTCTTTGTAATCTTTAAAGTTTATAATTTAGCTCTTAAGAAATAAAAATGGTACGCTGTACCTCTCAGTCTAGTAGTGTTTCTTAATGACATGGATGAAGTTTTAAGTTCAAAACACACTACCTCATGAGTAAAATTTTAAAAAAATTGAAGCTTGGTATCCTACGAATTTCAAGACATGAAAAGGATCATAGTCCACGTTTAGCACTTGAGAAAACAAAAGCAGCCTTGTGCAAGTTGTTAATAGAATAAACAGTCGATAACAAACAACAAACATCGCAAAAACACATGTTTCCAAGAAAACCAATTGTTTATATTATATATGACTGGCCAATTAATAAATGACATGTGGAGACCAAGCGTTGGAATCATTTTGAATTATTTAACTATAAACTAAGTAAGACAATTCCTATAAACAAAACAAAACATACGCCTCATTCAAACATTACATATTATCAAATCACAGATCTCATCTCAGCCTCTATATCTAATTTCGCACAAACTAATTACACATCTACACCAGATTTCCAATTAATTTAACATACCAAAACCAACACAAGCAGAATATTTAAGAATTTTTTACTTAACTATCTTGCACTTTGAACACAAGACTCGACCAATCTGCAGCTAGAAAAGAACCGAAATTTCAGTCTTAAATACAAAACTAAGTCATACCCACCTGCCCAGTAATCTTATCAAGTTCTTTGATCAAATAAACCCCGTTCTATGAATCCTGCCACAGCCTACATCCCAAAATTAGGGGTTTGTTCAATTGAGATTTTAAAATATTATTTTGAGATAAATAAGTCTTGTGGAATTCAATTAAGACTTTTAAGTAATCTAAACAAGTCTTGTGGTATTCCATTAAGACTATTAGGATTTTTAAAAGAGGGTGTCGAAATCACGTGGTATTCAATCACGACTTTAAACAAGTAACAAAAAGCCTTATCGTATTAAAAAACTTGCTAATTTCAAAGAATTTTTTAAAATGTGGAATTGTGTGAGACTTTTTAGTGAGAGATACAAATACGAAACCCTATCTCAAATCACACCTTAACCCATGAGATTTTTCACGTGGTATTCTCTCAGGAAAAAATGAACTTACCAATAGTGCGAAAAGGCTTCTCTCTTTGCGTCATCCCGGTGCCGGAGTGGGAAAAACCTCAAGTGGTGCTGGAGGCATGGAGAAACTCAAAGGGTTTGTGCCTAATCCCACATCTTCCATTACCTTGAGCACCTGGACTGGCAGAGTAAGGTAATTCCACATCTTGACGGAGTCCAAGTGATCGACCCAGAATGCGGGGCTCACGTTTTCGTGGTACTCTTGAGCTTCCTTGTCCTTGCCAACTTTGAGCAGGTAGCAATGCACAATTTTGATGAAGTGTTGGTTGCTGGCCACGGGAACTGCGCCACGCAGTCCTTGAGAATAGCAAAGTAAACTGGACTTAATCTGATTGGCTGAATCGCTTTTATCAACAGCAATTTGTTCCGCAAAAGCCTTCTCCAGGCAAGAGTGTGAGAAGCACTTTTCCATTATGAGAAGAATTTCTTCTTTGTTCATGAGAAACAGTTCCGTGATCAGAGAGGATTAGTTGAGAAGGCAAAAGGGTTTGCAATTCAAGGAATCGATGTATTACAATGCATACTTGCTAGTAGTAAATCAGTTCATGGAGGTAGTGCAAAATATATGTTCTCCATGTTGTATTTTGGCTCACATTAAGGATTCAAGCTTCGGGAGAAGCTACCGGTCGCAGGTGTGGTCATTTTGAAGCAGATTGGGTGAAGTCGAGAGATGGAAAAATCGCAGAAGCGACCGGTCATAAGGTATCCGCGACCGGTCGTTTTCAGGCAGATTCGTATCATAGGGGAGGTTTTCTGTATCCGACCGGTCGATAAGAACTAGCGACCGGTCGCCTGCCGCCTGTGCTGAATGTTATCCACGCGTTTTCAAGTTGCTTTTCACATGGGTCATTACCCTACCCAACTCCATGTGCCTCCAAAAGTCTTTGATGGGCTCTAGGAAGTTTGGTAGCTGTTGGGAAAGTCTTTCACTCCTTTTGAGATAGTTGGTGGCTTGTTTGATAGCCAACCACTCATGATTGTCCTTAAATCATGGATCTTTGTAGGGTGGCTGGTCTGCTGCATGTTGGAAGGTTTTTCTCCTGTCCTTTTAAGAGGGCAACGTAGCTGGAGCTGGTGGTAAGTTAAGGGAAGTCAGATATCAAGAGTTTCCAATGAGTTCAAAGGGCTAAGGGCTTGAGAGTAAGCCAAGAAAGCCAAGGAGAGAGAGCTCAAGGGTTGGAGTCTTGTAAGTCTAGAAACCAAGGAAGGAAACACCAAGTGTGAGAGAGTGTTCACAAGTGCATCAAAGTGTTGAGCAAGGGGTGTGAGAGAAAAGAGAGCTTGGGGAGAGAATAGAGTTCAAAGGGTTTTTCTTTGTAAACCAAGGTTGTAACTTATTCTTTCATTAGTGAATTTCTCAAGGGGATCACCAAGAGGAAGTAGGCAACGAGTTGGCCAAACCTCTATAAATCTTGTGTCATTTGTGCTTGGTTATTTTCTGTGGGTGTGTGAGTGTGTGATTCATCCATCATTGTGTTTGTTACAAAGTCCATCAACAACAAGATCATTAGGGGAGTGCATTCAATTGTACAATAAGTGGTATTAGAGCTGTGTTATTTTAGCAGCAAGTGCTAGTGGTGTTGAAGATGGCAAGTAACAAAGGAGTTGAAGGTGGAAGCAATTCAAGGCAACCACAAGCTGTCAGCATGAAGGTGGAGTTGAAACCTTTCACAGGGAAGGAGAACTTCACGTTGTGGCAAAGAAGGATGAAGTCAGCCCTTACACAACAAAATCTCAGCGTTGTCTTGGGAGGCAAGGAGAAGAAGTCTACAACCATGACAGACGAGGAGTGGGGTGTTCTAGACGAGTTGGCTAGAGGAGCCATCGAGAACTACATCGCAGATGAGGTGCTCATCAATGTGATGCAAGACACAGCGAAGCAAACATGGGAGAAGCTCGAAGAGATGTTTGCAGGAAAGTCGCTATCCAACAAGCTCTTTCTCAAGGAGGAACTCCTTAATCTTCGGATGGAAGAAGATGGAAATTTGATGGAGCACCTAACCAAGTTTAATAGGTGTGTTGCTAATTTACAAAGGATGGAAGTGTTGTATAAAACGGAGGATAAGGCCCTCATGTTGCTAACATCCTTGCCTCCGTCTTATAAGCATTTCCGAACGACGCTTATGTTCGGGAAGAGTACTCTGAATTTTGAGGAGGTGGTGCAAGATGTGATGACGCATCACCGGATGTCCCAACGTTCGGAGGAGAACTCTCAAGATGCGGGTCTATACGTAGGAGGCCGTTCAAGCAAGCGTGGAGGCAATAGAAGCAACGGGAGGAATGCTAATTTCAAGGACAATGAAGGATGCTTCGAGTGTGGGTCTAAGGACCATTGGAGGTGGAATTGTCCGGTGTGGAAGGAGAAGCAGAACAAGATGAAGAAGGCCGAAGGTTCGGGTGCAGCCAACGTGACTTTTGAAGAAGCGGATGGTGAACTTTTGACGGTTACGGAAGAGAAGCGTAACGGGGACGTCGTGGCAAGTTCTTCTGGTGAGAATTCTGTTTCAAGTTGGATATTAGATTCTGGGTGTTCAAATCATGTGTGTGCAAATAAGTTGATGTTTGACACATATGAGGCTAAGAAGGCATGCAAGATTATGTTGGGAGACAAAACTACATGTGAAGTTTTGGGCATAGGGACTGTGAAGATCAAGTTGCAAGGTGGTGAAGTTTGGAGTCTTAGTGAGGTAAGGTTTGTACCTTCACTAAGAACGAATCTACTCTCTCTTGGCTCTCTAGATAGAGAAGGGTACTCGTACAAGGCCAAAGGAGGGAAGCTCATAGTCACACAAGGTTCCGTTGTGGTTATGAGAGGGGAGATTCAACCAAACAACACATACAAGCTCTTGGGTGGTACAGCTGCAAGTGGTGCAGGGAGTTTTACCAAGGAAGAGCAGGCAAAGGATCTTAATGTCAAGGAGGAGCCAAGCCAACATAATGCAGCTACAGTGTTGCTCAAGAAAGGTTGGGCAAGGAAGGTTAGTCAAGGTTGTATGGCTAACGGTTCATCATCAAGGGAGCTTGATTTCAAAGGTATAGAAGCAGTGGAGGACAATGTCCACAAAGGTGAAGTCAAGACAAGGGATGATGTGGAGGATGTTGTTAAAGAGAAGCTTCTTGCCAAAGGTGGTCATGGGAGGTCTTCACTTGAGGTGGAGCTTGACACAAGGGTTGAAGAAGGAGGGCATCAACAACAAACTCACAAAGGGGTTCTACTTGAGGTGGAGCCATCGTCAATAGCAAGGTCCGGGCCCAAGGAATCCATCAAACCGTCCCTAGGTTTTGGATGGATGGACCAAGAAGTTCCAGCCACATTTCGGAGTGCCGTAGTGAGCATGAAGCGGGAAAGTTGGAAGGGTGCATTGATGAAAAGAAAGGTGTTCTTAAATCCAAGAGCAAGGTTGGCTAAGTGGGGATTTATAGAGCAAAGGTTTGGTATGCAGTTTCCATACCAAGGCATGTCACAAATTCAAGGTTCTAAGAAGGCAAGGAGCAAGGAATTTGGCATGGAGGGTCTCTCTTCTACACAAGGGATCCAGGTTGCCCAAGTCTAGGATTGGGTGGAGCACCTTCTCACCTAAGGTGCATTGAGGCAAGAGGTTTATTGCCATGGTGGAGCTCTTGGAATTTACTAGAACGATTTCTAAGAGGTTGAAGATGTTCTAGAGGTCAACAATGGTTCACGGGGTGATTAATGGTTCGCCAAGGTGGAGATTGTTGTATTTTGGCTCACATTAAGGATGCAAGCTTTGGGAGAAGTGACCGGTGGCAGGTGTGGTCGTTTTGAAGCAGATTGGGTGAAGTCGAAGAGCTGGAAAAATCGCAGAAAGCGACCGGTCGTAAGGTATCCCCGACCGGTAGTTTTCAAGCAGATTCGTATCATAAGGGAGGTTTTAGTATCCGGTCGCTAAGAACTGGCGACCGTGCTTTGCCGCTGTGCTGAATGTTATCCACGTGTTTTCAAGTTGCTTTTCACATGGGTCATTACCCTACCCAACTCCATGTGCCTCCAAAAGTCTTTGATGGGCTCTAGGAAGTTTGGTAGCTGCTGGGAAAGTCTTCCACTCCTTTTGAGATAGTTGGTGGCTTGTTTGATAGCCAACCACTCATGATTGTCCTTAAATCATGGATCTTTGTAGGGTGGTTGGTCTGCTGCATGTTGGAAGGCTTTTCTCCTGTCCTTTTAAGAGGGCAACGTAGCTGGAGCTGGTGGTAAGTTAAGGGAAGTTAGATATCAAGAGTTTCCAAGGAGTTCAAAGGGTTAAGGGCTTGAGAGTAAGCCAAGAAAGCCAAGGAGAGAGAGCTCAAGGGTTGGAGTCTTGTAAGTCTAGAAACCAATGAGGGAAACACCAAGTGTGAGAGAGTGTTCACAAGTGCATCAAAGTGTTGAGCAAGGGGTGTGAGAGAAAAGAGAGCTTGGGGAGAGACTAGAGTTCAAAGGGTTTTTCTTTGTAAACCAAGGTTGTAACTTATTCTTTCATTAGTGAATTTCTCAAGGGGATCACCAAGAGGAAGTAGGCAACGAGTTGGCCGAACCTCTATAAATCTTGTGTCATTTGTGCTTGGTTATTTTCTGTGAGTGTGTGAGTGTGTGATTCATCCATCATTGTGTTTGTTACAAAGTCCATCAACAACAAGATCATTAGGGGAGTGCATTCAATTGTACAACACTCCATTGGTAGTTCCATTGTTTCTGGAGCAGCTAAGATTTTCAATTTTATATCTCAGTTAATGGTATTTTTTTGGGTATTGTATTATCAAATCGCATCTAAGTTTGGTGGAGTGACCGAACAAGTGATGAGTATGCTTCCAATGGTTAGATGTGTTGAAGTTCTTGATAGTGCTATATCTGATGTTCTTTTGGCTACAGTTGAGATTGCAATTTTTCAGGGATGTCTTACATGGCTTTTATTAAGACTGTACAAAATACATTTCTTGTGCATGTCCACCGTTCTTGCAATCCTCAGCTCTATGCTAGTTCCCACCATCTATTCGAAGAAATGCCTCAAAGAGGCTTTGCTGCAGCAGCTGGGAACTAGGGCTGGCAATGGGTCGGGTCATGTCTGGTTTATGTCGTGTCAGGATTATATATGTGTCAACTTCGGATCAACCCATTATAACCTGTTTAATAATTGTGCGGGTTCGGGTTGACCAATTTATTTCCCGTGCGGGTTTTGAGTCATGTCGAGTTGACTCGCTAAGTGATAGCAAATAAAAAAATTCTAAATTTTGATAATTTAATCAAGTAATTACATTTATTTTTCATTTCATTGTGCCTCTCTCTATGTATAAAGATTGAGAAAGAGAAATTAAAAGATTGAGAAAGAGAAATTAAAAAAATGAAGAAAATGAAGAAGAAACAAAGAAAATAATTATTGCATTTTGAGCAACGCCATCAATTGTTTTTTAGTGGGATGGAAGTGGCAAGGGTTCGAAACTCCTTGTGTGCATTGAAGCCTCAATTTTCTTTTCTTTTTTCGCAGGTTGACGGGTTGTACATAGGTTCACACGACCCGTTTAATAAACGGGTTAAACACGTATTTTAGCGGGTAAGTGAGTTGACCCAAAACCCACCCATTTAATAAACGGGTCATAACGGGTTGACCCGAAACTAACCTATTTTTTCATCGTGCGGGTTGAACTCGCTAATTTCTCATGCGGGTTTCAAGTCGTGTATCGGATCGTGTCCGAAATTGCCACCCCTATTAGGAACCGATATGGGTTATGCAATTAGCATTGTCAGTTTGAAAAAAATAAAACCAAAACTTATTTAGCTGATGTGGTATATTCTAAGCTATTGGATTTTTTAAGCTCATAATTCGTTAAATCCATGTGGTCCTTTCAAATCTTATAAATCTTGATATAAATCTTTTAAAATACATAAGTAAAAAACCTTGATTATAAAAAATCCATAAATAAAATCCTATAAATTATTACATTCTGCATAAATCCACTAGACTTTTTTTATCTCTAAATTGTCTTTTAAAATCCCAATTGAAATTAGTACATCCTCGGATCAAAGAAAAAGGGAGGGAACCAAAATTTATCATATATAGGTCAAATTTCTGCAAAACCAAATGAGGTGCAAAATAGAAGAGAAGAGAGAAGAGAGTAGAGAACAAATTGGCCAGCAACATAGATGGAAGCAAAGGTGGCGGACATGGAGACCAAGCATTGGAATCCCGGATTGGAAAACACGTACAAAAACTTGATTACGCATGAATTACAACAATTGATCGATATTAAATTAAAATTTAGGGTTATTAGAAAAAAGTAACAATTGGGGAAAAAGAAGAGAGTTGTGATAGAATTGGGATACGTACTTCTTCAGGAGAGAAGGAGATCTCGTTGGCCATTCCCTCGGCTTCTTGGCCAATGAACCTCACCATGTGCTGGATCTCCATTGAGACATTTGTGTTGCTAGGATTTACGGGCTGATAAGAGAGGCAAAGAGAAATCTATGAACAAAAAAA
Source organism: Prunus padus (assembly GCA_024362665.1). NCBI lineage: Eukaryota > Viridiplantae > Streptophyta > Magnoliopsida > Rosales > Rosaceae > Prunus > Prunus padus. The sequence goes on along the minus strand of JANFAM010000010.1, from coordinate 15,428,171 downwards.
GAGAGATAGGAAAGGGGAAAATGAGAGAGGGAGAGAAATCTATTCCATGAACACATGAAATCGTGAAGAAAAATAAGGAAAAGCAAAAGGTGGTTGAGAGGGATAGAGTGAAAACGAGAGAGGGAGAGATCCTTACCCATTCGTTCGATTTGCTAAGAGGGGAGAGCATGATTCATCGATTTGCTCGGCAGAGAGAGAATGAGGCTTCGAGCAGATAGGGAGAAGGCTTCATTGAGAGGTAAAGGACCTCTCATTGAGCAAGACGTGAAAAATTAGGTTAAGAGAGAACTTAAGTTAGGCGTGTTTTTGAACCACGTCCTATTTTTTAATAAAACGGACATGCGTTTGACAACTTAAGTTTAGCATGTTTTTTATCGACGTCGTTTTTTTATTGAGAATTGACGTGCTTTGATACCCTACCACTTCGCTTGTATAACTACCGACGTGGTTTTGTAGTGTATTTTACTACCACATCACTTAAATGAAATTCTGACATCTTTTAAGTGATGTGTTTTTAAAATATTGGCATTAGTGAAAGGGAAGAGAGATACTAAGAGAATGAAGAAAATATAGAGTTGAGACGGGGCATGGGATCCCTTTGGTCCCTACGTGGCTCCACCACTATATGAGAGTTTGAACTTTAGACTATTGGTGTGCAAGTCAAACCCTTTTTCAGTAGGCTAGATTGCGTCGACACTACTTGCATGTTTTAAATTAGTGTTTTCTTGTGTGATCTGCACTAGCTACTTGCATTCTCCTTACATGATTTTATGTTAATAACCACTATATATATGTATTTTAATAACCACTTTATTAGCGAGTAAAGATGAATGACTTTTACATGATTCATGTTGTGCGGATTAGTTTTATAATTCCGTTGCTTACTTTATTAGCGAGAAAAAAAAATAGAGTCGACCATCAAATAAAAGAGCCAATTTAACATGTCTAGCACGTGCACTAGTTTGTTCACATGGAAAACATGGGTATCCCAATTTTCAAATATATCTCTCTCCTTTATTTCCACTCCACACACTTATATAAAGAGATGAGCATCAATCTTAATTCTCACCAAATCTTGAGCCAATAGCAAGCCATGGGTAGTGAAGTGAGATCAAGTCATGAGCTACTCCAAGCACAAGCCCACATTTGGAACCATATTTTCAGCTTCATAAATTCTATGTCCCTCAAATGTGCAGTTCAATTAGATATCCCAGATGTCATCCAAAAACATGGCCAACCCATGACTCTTTCCGAGCTTGTCTCCGCCCTACCAATTTCCCCAACAAAAGCTCATTTCATCCCACGCCTCATGCGAATCTTAGTCCACTCTGGCTTCTTTGCCAGAGAAAGTCTGAGTGGCGGCGGCGAACAAGGTTATGTACTAACAGACCCCTCCGCACTCCTCCTGAAAGACAATCCCATGAGCGCAAGGCCCTTCTTACTTGCCATGCTCAATCCCATCTTAACCGATCCATGGCAGTATTTGACCACTTGGTTCCAAAATGACAATCCTACGCCGTTTCACGTGGTGCATGGGATGACACTTTGGGATTATGGGAACCATGACCCGACGCTTGCACATTTTTTCAATGACGCCATGGCTAGCGATGCCCGGTTGATCTCGAGCTTGATGATTGATGACTGCAAGGGGGTGTTTCAAGGAGTGGATTCGTTGGTTGACGTGGGTGGTGGGACGGGAACCATGGCCAAGTCCATTGCTGATGCCTTCCCTCATATGAAATGCACTGTACTTGATCTCCCTCATGTAGTTGCTGACCTAAAAGGGAGTAAGAACTTGGAATATGTTGCAGGGGACATGTTTGAGGCTGTTCCTACGGCCGACGCTATTTTTTTGAAGGTAAATCATCTCATCCTTAGTGATATTATATTGTTAAATACAGATTTCCAATTATAGATCAATACAATATATGTGAAGCAGAGTATGCTTTTCAATTGGACTTTAAAGTATAAAACAAATTGGGTCCATAAGTAATTTGATAATTGTCTTAGTATTGATGATTTTGTTTGGTGATTGTGTGTATGACAAACAGTGGATATTGCATGACTGGAGTGATGAAGAATGCGTGAAAATACTTGAGCGATGTAAAGAGGCAATTACAAGAGAGGGCAAGAAAGGCAAGGTGATTATCGTAGATATGACGGTGGAGAAGAAGAATACAGATAAGGAATCTGGGGAAACACAACTTTTCTTCGATATGCTGATGATGGTCTTGCTTACAGGAAAAGAAAGGAAGGAGAAAGAATGGGCTAAGCTCTTTTCTGACACAGGGTTCAGCCACTATAAGATTACTCCCTGTTTGGGTTTAAGGTCTCTCATTGAGGTTTATCCTTGATTCATAATCAAGCACCTGCTAAATATATTATGTTGGCAGCATGTAGTGTATTGTAATATTATTCAGGGTAAATTAATGTTACCTAGTGTATTTAGTATTGTATTAAATGCAAGTTTGTCAATTTCAGAGCTGCTCTGGAATTCTGTGGAAAATTTTGCATTTAATTCTTGTCATATATGTATGGAACATATATAAGCGGGGACTTTTGTCTCTAAATTTGCATAGAACCAGTAATCAACACGACCTCTTCTATCTATCTAGTTCTCTCTTCGTCATTTGGCAACTGCTCTGATTTCTCAAACTCCTTTTCCATATTAAGCAAAACCTCACTTTTGATTCTTGTGGTTTATCACTTTTACTACTAAAATCTTGTGGTTTCAATTTGATCATTTTCGCCCATGTGGTGCAATTCAAGTACATTCTCCAATTTTTGTCAAATTAGAGTAACTGCAGTTACTTGTTGAGGAGCATTTCGGTCCAAAACAAGAAAGATAAAAAGAAACAAAAGAAAAAGGAAACAAAGAGAAGGGAGAGAGAAATCTTCCGCACCACCACCCCGGAGAGAGAAATCTTCCGCACCACCACCCCGCCAGCCCACACGCCAACCACAACACTCGACCCCATGTCCCCAACCCGATACAAATCTACCACCGCCATCTCTCTCTCTCTCTCTCTCTCTCTCATGCCCCCACCACGACTGTCCATCCCCCAATTCCTTCATCCAAACCATGTATCTCCTATGTTCCCCAGTGCGCCCCACCTCTCCTCGATATCTATTCACCACACCTAGTTCCTTCACCCAAACCAACCCAAAGTAGAAGCCACAAACACCCTTCCAGAAGCTCAATGGGAACTTACTATTAGATCCCACTCCCCCGACAACCTTCACATCTCCATTTTCTTCTCTCTTATTGTTTGGGCGTGGTGAAAATTCACCAAACCCAGGCACTCTATTGGAAATAACCGAGTGCTCCTCTAGCAAAGTTGGGTAAGATAAGTCTGCCCTCAAAAATTCAAATCTGCCCTAGTCTTTAAAATAAAGGAGGTAGCTCATGCCCACAAAAATACAAATCTGCCTGAGGTTCTCCTTGCTAATAAAACTGGACTGGGCACCTTTTTGAAAACACAACATCAGACACACAAACCTATTTTTTGTCTTGCACTTTTCTTTTTCTTAGACTTAGGATTTTACTTTTCAAACACCTAGTCTAGCAAGTTCTTCATTTTCCTAGTGTAAATTTAATTCCTTGCAATTTATATTATCTTGTCATTTAAATTCAAGTTCATTTCAATTACTTTATGTTTTTCATTGTTATTGAATTTTCATTAAGTTTAATTTAGTTTATCGTTCTTATCGTTCTTATTTCGTTCTTGTTTATTTATCGCTTTGATCTATTTTATCGAACTTTAAATTACGCACTCGTCTTTTCAATTATTTACTTTACGTACTTTATTTTCCGCATTTGTCTTTTCAATTATATTTAAATTCAAGCACCTTTACTTTACGCACTTGTTCTTCATTTCATTACGCTTCACCTTCAATCTTCATCTCCACCCGCTCCACATCATTTGGTTGCTCACATAAAGCCTTGACCCCGAGATAGTGAAAGAACCTAGGCCGTGAGGAGGTTCATTGCTCGGTCGAACAATTGTTTGATTAAAGTCAGATTTCGGACGCAACATCTACTCACATTCCATTCAAGCCAAATTCGTGGCTTAGTGGTGGCACGCCCCGCACTCAAAAAGAAGAAGGACCAAAAGTTCCTCCCATCGGCCTACCCGACCGAAAAGAAAGAAGGAAACACTTATCAATCCCTCTCTAAACTTTCCTTTTTTTCTTAATTTTCTTTTCGTTCTACAATTTTCTCAAGAAAAGTTATAGAGAAACAACAACGACCCAAGTTCTATTTCTATTGATTTGTTGGGGGAAATTTCCCGTGCTTAGCGAATTTATTTGTTTGCTAAATTATTTTTTCCTTTTTATTTTTGATAAATCTTAGTTCTTGGTTCATAACACAGTACAACAAATATTAGTTTTGGGGGATTTTCATGGGCAGTGGCGGACCTGTGTAGGCGCAAGGAGGTGCAGCTGCACCTCCCTCGCCGGAAAAACCGATTGGAAGCTCGAAGATTGCCCCTTCGGTGGTGCCCTCTAGCGCTCGACGAAATGCGAGAACCAACTTGCGCTGCGCGCATATTTTTCAAAACACCCTGCCCAAAACGACGTCGTTTTGGAGCAGTGGTTTTAAACCAAAAAAAGGCTGGACGAGGGGAACGCTGGGCCTGGGCTGCACTATTTTTATTTTTTATTTTTATCTAGAGGCTGCAGTGCATTACACCAAATGGGCCAACAAAAATGGGTTTTATCAATTTGGGGCTGGGTTTTATTTAAGCACAATCTTTATTTGTCTAGGATTTAAAAAAGAAAGGGAAACTCAACTCCTAATGGGATTGGGAGGAGTTATTTATCTATATAAAGGATTAACGGTATCACATAAATTTGTGAAGTGAGTCTACAATAAGGCAATCCAAGAATTGAAACAATCCAAAGTAAGTCTACAATAAAGCAATCTAAGACTTGAGGTATGATAAATTATTATTTGTTTATTTAATAGATAATTTGATATTAATTTTTGCTAGATTATTTGATGATTTGATATTTATTTCCATATTAATTGATATATAGTCAATTTTTTATAGTCATTGGGCCGCTGTAACCCTTATTTGTTTTAATTATACAGTTATGGAACGGTACCTTATTTGTCAATTTTTTCATAAAGCATTTAACCTTTCAAAATTGCACCTCCGCTCAAAAATTCCTGGGTCCGCCAGTGTTCATGGGTTTGGCAAATTCCAAGTTTGTGTCGCAGCAAATTTTGGATTCTCTAATGTTATGGAAGGCTGTAACATTTTGCAATGGTTGTTGTTCAATAATTATAATTGTGGCGGGGGAGGAGGAGGAGGGTTGGTGGTGGTCGTGATGAGAGAGGTGGCTAGGTAACTTGATGGGAAGGTGGGAATGTGGAGGGAAATGCCCCTCCCTTTCTTCTATTTCCAGCATTTGTTTTTGGACCGAAATTCTCCTTGAGAAGTAACGGTAGTTACTCAAGTTTGACACAAATTGGAGACTATTCTTGAATTGCTTAAATTCAAAGCCACAAGGGTAATAACGATCAAATTGAAACAACACGGACGTTAATAGTAAAAGTGGTAAACCACATAAACCCAAAGAAACTTTTTGCCTAGTTAGTGATGTTATTTTGATGAATTTGTATTAATTGTACCTGGTCGAGGAGGCATTTCATGGAGAGACAAGGGTGGCCCTGGCATAGTGCAAGTGGCGCAACCGCACAGGGCCTCTGAAATTTTTTTACTTTATAATATATATTAATATTATAAAAACTGTATATATATACTCCAGCATTCTCATTGACACAAAAGTGTATTTGGTGTAGTTGGTTTCAAGTGCATTTCCCTTGGTACAAGGCCCAAGTATGAGTCTTAATAATGTCATTCTATTTGTATTTTTATTCTTTTTTCATTATAACGAAATTTAAAATAATTTTTTTTTAAAAAAATATAAGCATGTGAAAAAAAGGGAAATAACCAATTAAACAAACAGCATATATCACACCCATACGCTTTCTCCTTTTAAAAAAAGTACTTTCTTCCACTCAAAACAAAACCAAAAAAAATTCATGCCTTTTTCTTTCTCTTGAACTCTTATTTTTTTTACCAAACATACTAATATTTTAACATTATCAAATAAAAACATTACAAAATTTATGAATTTGATTTGTGATTGTTATTACATGCTAATTGATGACGAATGTTAGTTATAAAAAATTGTTGTATGACATTAAGTCATGGCAAATGTTTTTATTAGTATTTTCATATTAGATTATGTGAGATCTCCAATTTAAATTTCGCATACGGTCCTCAAAATCTCAGGACCGGCCCTGCGGAGAGATAGTTTTGTCTATATATCGACTTCAAATGCTTGTGTATATTGATCAGTTTGTGTTGTCTCGCCAAAGTTAGACTGCACGAGATTTGAGATGCGATCCTCTAGAAGACGAGGCTCCCCTTAGTTCCTCCATTCTTCAACAACATGTCTATCGGGAAATGGAATGATAGGTCCCAGATGTTTCCAAGTACTTGATCGGTGCATAATTACATATCATTTTGTACCCTTCTAACTTATGATTTGGTTATGTTTTTGAGTTAAACTTGTGCTTTTAATCTATTTTGTGTTTGTTTCAGTGTAATAAGTTTGGGACTCATTTAATGCATTTTGGAGTCAAGTTAGCTCAAAACGGTGTCTGCAGATCAGTCAACTTCACGGATTGGACTCTACTTGCTCAAGAAGAACCAGATAATGAGCCATACGTCATTGGAAATATACGGAAGTCTATTTTCTGGATCATTTTACGGTTCATGATTCCGAGTCCTCTAGAGGAAGTTATACAAGTTTTGGCAGCTTAAGGTCAAAATCGGCAGGATCTGCGTTACTGGGCCCAAAATGACTTTTGAAGGCCTTCCCGAATTTTCCTTGAGTTGGGCTGCATATGCTTGGAAAGATAAGACAAAGAGCTTCAAGATCCATATTTTTGCAGATTTGTTAGAGTGAAGGAACAAGCCCAAATCGAGCCCACAAGCTGACTGCAATGCATTGTCATGCATGAGCTAATCATTTTAGTGGTGAATTGAGTGGTGTAAGTTGGTGGAGTGAGTGTGATTAATAAATTCAATTGTATAATCAGATTTATACTTCCCCTAGGCCTATAAATAGTGAGTTCTCCAAACATGTAAACACACCCCAAGGGGGGGAGCTCTCAAACATCTCTCTAGAGCTCCTCTCCCTTCTCTCCCTCAAATTCTCTTAGTTTTCTTTTTAGTTCTCAATTGTTTCCTTTAAGTTTTTCTTAGTTGTAATTTATTTTCCATTGTAATGTAATTTCTTTTCTTAAGTTTTCAAGTTTAATTAGTTTTCAAGTTTCAATTATAGTTCTTGTTCTTATTCATTATGCTTATAAGTTAATATGCTTGTTTGAATGATTGATCACCATTAAAACTTGTATGTTAGCTATCTTGGTTTGAATTAAGAGTAGACACCATGCATTAATTCAAATTGAACTATGAATAGGAAGAGTATGTATGGACATTCGACAATAGGGATTAGATACATGCTTGGTTGTTTAAAACATTCTTTTATGCTTAATGGATTTCTAATGCTTAATTTAGGTTCGAAAACAAGGATCTAATTAGGGAATTAGAAATACAAGGTTAGGACCAGACACCATGGCTTAATCATACTTTAGCTAGAATCAATCTAAGAATATGAATTGAACTTGGTAACTAATTTGCTTGAGTTAATTTCTTTTCTTTCTTTCTTGTTTTATTTATTTTCTTTTGGATTTCTGTTTTGTGCAGGGAATTAAATTGAATCAATCTATCATCAATCCTCGTGGGATCGACCTCGTACTTACACAAGCTATACTATCCAATGGCCCGTGCACTTGCGAGTTAACAGTACTATAGCCTAGACCTCATGCAATCCTTATTCACGTGCATCCCATGATTCTGTTCTTGATTGTCAACATAAGAGGTTTGTCAATCTCGGTGTTTGGAGATTAAGTGTCACAAGTACGAGTCATGGTAACATATACTAGAAGGTTTTTCTAGGTTTGTTAAGACCTGTTATCCCTCTTATCATGTTAATTATGTGTCGTGGGATAGTTAATCGCTTTAATGAGTGTGTTGCTTCGGCCAATATTCAATCAACGACTATAGTGGCCTATGACCTCGAAGGGAGGAAAACGGCAGCAAGAGAGGAGCAGCAGGTAAGTTTACGCAGGAGGCGATCTATCGTAATGGCCATGCGATCAATTGGTTTCTTCTAGTGGATCGCGACGATGCTGTGTTCCAAGCGATCGATCGCATGAGGAAGCGATCGATCACTTCGTCCTTATTTTGTTCGAATGTTGAATGTGGTTTTTTTCAGCGGTTTTGACGTGGCTTTCCTATTTTATTGAGGTTTCTTAACCCTAATTAAATAGGGTTTTGGTTTCCTATTCCTGGTTAATTTGTAACTCAAGTCCTATGCATTAATATTATATATGCATTAATATTATATAAAGGACTTTTGGGGCTATGTTAAATTAGCTGAGCCAAAGAAAGGTTGGGGAATTTAAAAGAGAGAGTAACAAGAGAATTTAAGAGGAAATTATTGGGTGTTTATAAGGGAATCAAAGGGTTTAAGCAAGGGTGAGAGAAAAGAGAGTTATAGTTCTTGTGAGAGCTAAGGAGGTTCTTGATTGTAACCAAAATTGTTCTTATATACTAGTGAATTTCTCGGGTGGATCACCAAGAAGATGTAGGCATGAGGTTGAACACTATAAATCTTTGTGTTGTTGTGTGTTTTGCTTACTCTCTTCGTTGTGTGTGTGTGTTTTATTCTCATGGAGTTTGTGTGTGATCCGGGTACGTAGTCCATCAACAACAAGGTCTTGGAGTGTTTGGCAGTCATTCCCTTATATGGCATTGCTTGGGTTCAGAGGTATTTTGCCAATGCTCAGCCAAATTTCTGTATGAGGCTAGTAGAGGTGACTTTTTTTGGAACCTGCTTGAAATGATGTCGTTTGTTTCTAATCAATGTGTGGTTAGGAGTAGATCCGTTTCCCACGTTCCCTTGAGAGCAATTTCCTCCAATAACCTTTGGTTTTGTTCACGTGTCATTACATTAATTGGCTGGTGAAATCTTGCTACCACAACATTTAGGGCTCATTTGGGACTGCTTCTCTAGAAAACACTTCTGCTTATAAGTGCTTCTAGCAAAAACGCTTTTATTATAAAGATATTGAAAATTTCATAAGAAATCAAATGCTTCCTGAAAAAGCACATGATAGGTGCTTCTCCAGCAAGCGCTTTCTATGGCCCGTAAGTGCATCTAAACTTTTATGCCAAACATTATCATAAGCGCTTTTAGCCCTTCCATAAAGAACTCCCAAACGGGCCCTTAGACAATGACCGAATGCTTACCAATTGAATATCGTCTAATAAAGTGATAATCGATTTTAACATGTTTTGTGTTTAGCGATATACAATTGAGTAAGGGTTAGTGACACAAAGAACTTATATTGTCAAACTTGAGATAAGCGTGTGGCAGATGTGTTAATGTATAGCTCCCATTATTAATTCCATGCTGACAAATCATTCATCCGATATAGTGCTTTCCTATGCTGACAAATCATTCATCCGAGAAATTTCAAATATCTTTCATAAATATCGCATGTGGAAGTTGTGCTGGGAGTAACAAGAGACCATCACACACTGATTGATTTATAGCAAAAGCTAATTGAAAAATAAAAAGAAAAGAAGAATAGCGAGCTGTTTTGATCCAACTTGCCTCATATGCATGTGCATGTTTTTCGTGTTTGCTTGTTTGGCCTGCACTAGCTACTTGCATTCATTTATATCACAGTGATATGATAACGTATTTAATTCTGAATATATATATTTTAAGAACCACTTTTTACCAAAAAATGATTACATGATTGTGCAGTCTTATCTGAATTTTATAATTCATACGCTTTAATATACTATATGTTTGGATGACTTTCTTTTCTGGACGAAACATTGAATATATATTACAATAATCTTAGTGCTACAACAGCGACCCTCGTAAGAATATTACAATAATATCAGATTGATAAAATTAATCTTATAGTTTGGATGACTTTCTTTTCTGGACGAAACACTGAATCCATAAAATCTTCATACATCATCTACCAAATCAAATCCTCGATTAAGTAACCCATCACTCTCGTTCCATAATCACGCTTAAAGTGTGCATGAAACATTACAGTCACGTACGTACTTAGAATTTAGAGGCATTCAGATTGTAGTTACTACATACACAATATAAAGAAATCAACCCGGGTAGATTTAAAAACCACGCACATAAACCAAAATACAGACATGTTTAAGGGTCAGAATTAGGAGACACTTTTTGTTACAAACTATAACCCACTTGATTAGCCATTAGATGAAACCATTTTGAACGATAGTCATGTTAAATATGTTCAGTATTTGTTCCACATCAAAAATTTAAGGGACCTTGTAACGGTCTATAGAGAATTAGGCTATTTCCTCTATTGTCAATTAATTTTAGAGTAGAACCTCAAACTTTAGCCTACCAGACCGTCCTTCATCCTTTTGGATGACTATTAAGAGTGCAATAGTATTTGTCCACTATCTCTGTCATTAGCCAACAAAATCACTATTCCGATATTTTTCAGAATTACTATTCATCCCGAGAAGTCATTATTCATCCAAAATTACTATTGATACCCGAAACTGCTCGCGATGTCTACTATTCATCGTTTCGTGTCATCTTCACTTGGGGGTACTATTCATTCATGGTACTATTCATCATAGTACTTTACCGAGGTAATTTCTCTCCCTTACCTCGTCTTTTATTCATTTCTAACTCCATATTTCCATTCATAGTTGTTATGCTGTCCAATTTAAATTTGTCAAATACTCAATTTGTATTTGTCACGCCCTAAAATCAAGACATGTGACAACGGCATGTACCTTGAGGATCTCGAAAGTACAACACCTAGATCCGAGGGTTATACTCCCAAGATTCTCAAAATATGATAAGCCTTTTTAATAAAACAGGTTGGATCAGAGTTATAAATAGCAGCGGGAAATTGAATAAAACATTATACAATCTTTATTGATGAAAAACCAACCCCAGAGGTTAAAGAGAAGTACGAGTAACCTCTCAAGTTATTTTACAAACCATAAATTTAAATACACACCAACCATCCAGAATTTATATAGATGAGGGATATGAACAACAAACAAACTCAACTCCAAGAAGAGGAAATCACGACCTGTCGAAGAAGGACAAGGAACAGGAACAAGTTGTTGACAGGTCCGTGGACAGCAACAAGTTGATGCTCAAGAATTTTGATCTACAAGAAAAAGTAGAGTTGAGCATCACATACGATCATTTGCCCCGTAGGAGGCTCTCGGTTAGGTTTGAAAATAGATAGCAAAATAACATAGTAGTGTTCATGAAAAACAATGAAAAGAATATGCACAACACAAACCATTTCCATATAAATATAGGATCAAAACAGTTGGCATGCTCACACAACTTTCACAAATGTTTCCGGGGTACCCATAATATGCTTGTCTGACGACCGATCTCAATAGGCCAACTACCCCTACCAGAAATAAAAATATAACCAACTTACCTGGTACGGTAGCGAGAGTGTCCATTTCAACAGTTACGCCTAATTGACTATACCTCATGCGTAAGGTATTGGTAAAGTCTGTCCGTGTAACCCCTCCGGAAGTCTAGGGAATCGAAACCCAAGGAAGTCGCTATGCCCCTTTCACTCTCATGTCGTCGAGGATAATGCCAGCATGCGTATACCCTCAAAACTTTGGAGAATCAAAGCCAAGCATTCATAAAACCAAACAATATGACATCCAAAAAAAACAGTGCATCTTTCACATACAACAATATTTACTATGTCATACATACACAAAATACAAGTCTGAGAGTGAGTCCCCCTACCTGGAATCCAAAGCTTAAGCCTGACTTGCCCTCTGCACCTTCGAACTCAAACTGGCCACAGCTGAGCAACTGAATCATAATCCAACATTCAAAATATTACAACAAATCCTTAATTACACTTTAGTCATTTTTCTTGTCTTTAATTGCATTGTGGTCCTTAAACTTAATCCATATTTCAACGTAATCCTTATAAGTCCTTAAAATTCCAAGTAATTCCAAAATAGTCCTTGCACTGTATAAAAAGTCCAAAATTGTCCCAATAGTCCTTGAAGTTTCATCCCTGATCCGAAAACGGTAAAATAAACAGTACGGTAGAATTAAAGTCTAAATAGTACTTTGTTGTTCACACATGGACCAGAGGTATAGGTATAATTTAGTTCAAGAATTTTAAGGAAAATGACAAAAAGATTATCCAATTTGATTAGATTTCAATTGGACAAAGTAACTGCATATAAGGTAGATTTTAGGATTAACTTCGAAATTACCCAATTATAAAATGGTAAAAATTGAGTATTTGACAAGTTTAAATTTGGGAAGCATAACGACTAGGAAAGGAAATATAGAATTTAAAATGAATAAAAGACGAGGTAAGAAAGAGAAATTACCTCGGTAAAATACTATGATGAATAGTACCATGAGTGAATAGTACCCTCGGATGAAGATCGCACGAAATGATGAATAGTTGACACTGCGAGCGGTTTCGGGATGAATAGTATTTTTGAAAAATATTGGAATAGTGGCTTTGATGGTGGAGGAGGAGAGGAAAAGAGGGAGGATAATATCTGAAGAGGTTTGGTGTGAGGATGAATGAAAGAGGGGGGGTATTTATATAAATCCTCGACAGCTCGGATCAATTCGGATATTTAATTCAAAGGCTCATCAGTGGCCAATTTAAGTTCGAAGGTGCAGAGGGGAAGTCAGGCTTAAGCTTTGGTTTCCAAGTAGGGGGACTCATTCCTGGACTTATATTTTGTGTGTATGTATGACATAATAAATATTGTTGTGTGCAAAAGATGCACTGTTTTTGGATGCCATATTGTTTGGTTTTATGAATGCTTGGCTTTGATTCTCCAAAGTTTTGAGGGTATATGCATGTGGACATTATCATCGACGGCCTGAGAGTGAAAGGGGCATAGTAACTTCCTTGGGTTTCGATTCCCTAAACCTCCGAAGGGGTTACGCGGACAGACTTTACCAATACCCCACGCGTGTGGTATAGTCGACGAGGTGTAACCGTTGAAATGGACACTCTTGCTACCGTACCAGGTAAATTGGTTATATTTTTATTTCTGGTAGGTGTAGTTGGCCTATAAGGATCAGTTGTCAGATAAGCATATTATGTGACAGGACCAGCCCCAATTTCCTCGGAACCTGGCACCAACCCTGTGATTATTACGACATTTATCAAATGCCGGCCCATTTACTAAATTAGAGCTTTTTCTTTTTCGAGTTAAAAGAAAATAGGGCTGAGACTTCTGTAGAAAATTCGGCAGAGTCTCCCCTGAAAAACGAACTTTACCAAAATTCAACCTGCATAAAACACAACCAACTGCCAGCACACAACAGTTTATGGCCTTCGACCTTAGAATTCGACCCTAATGGGCAGTATCATAGCATACTAGATTTAGAATTTAAGTTTACAAATTCGAATACAAATTTAAAAGAAAGGTTACATAATAAAAACCCTACTTAAACTTTGGAAGCTTGGAAAACAAAGCTCGGCTTGCTTGATCGGCTCAGATCCCTACTATCTGGGGGGGGGGCGCAAAATAGAAAAGTGTGAGTGGACGAAAAATAAAGGTTTACACAATTTAAAACAAAACGTGTAACCCCACCTTCTTGAAAATAATGCAGAAAACATGCAGTTGAATTCATACATATATAAATATAAATACGTAATCAGTTTGGAACAAGAGATATTTTAAAAATAAAAGTAAACCCGAATTCATCTCAAAAGCCCGCATTAAACTTCCGACCAAAAGCCAAATTCAATAAGATATGAACACAAGGGTTGAACTCAAAATGAAGGAATTTTAAACATAACTAAACCAAATTTCAAAGAGACACGAAAATAGATGTTATAACCCAAAACGAAGAGATTCCAAACAAACCGAACTTCAAGAAAAACAACTCGACTCTTCCCAAAGTCCCGACCCCGACTCAAAACGCATGCCCGTAGGCATTGCAAGCGAGGAAGGATCCTCACCGAAAAAAATAAGAAAGGATATAATTTAATAAAGATAAAATAATAATATATATATATATACATATATATATAAGTATATAAGAATAAAAGTATATAATAACTATATATATAAGTATGTAAAACCGAAATCAACACCAAGAATTTGTACCGGGGAAACAATTCAACCGGGTACTGTTTGTCTTGACACGGGACGGCATCGCATCATCCCGTGCCCAGGGTTGAGCCGTCCAACCGGGGGATTGATGCTCAAAGGCACACACGCCGACATCGCATTGCACGTGTTGCCAAACTAGTCCCACGCGCGCAGACTGCCCGTCAAGAGCCTTCAGTAACACCTTTCAAGGGTGCCCGGGACATATCACAATCCGATCCATATCCAAATCCATCATCCATAACCAAATTCGGGGGTGGTACATAGGGTGGTGTTCTCAACAACCAGTTCACATTTTAACCAAACCCAAACTCTTAAACCATCGGACGCTTAACGTCCATAATCTCATAATCCCAATATACTTAAAGTATATAGTATAACACTGACCTCAAAAACCCCAAAATTATAAAATCAAACTAATTTAAACACAAGCCTTTAAACATAAACCACAATTCCATAAATTCCATAAATCTCAAAAAAAATGAAAATAAAACAAAAGCATAAACCCAAATTCGACGTATATAATCAAATATATAAAAATATACAGGAATAACAAATCAAAGTCCCAAAACATAAAATCATCCCAAACATAACGATAAATTTCCAACTATAACAATAAAGTTCTGAAATTCCCAAAGAGTCATAAATCCTTATGAAAACAATAACATGATCCCCAGATATTCAATAAAAACCAAGAAACTTATAAAAATACCATACCATAAAGCGATAGTAAAGCATTAATAAAGTTCTCAAAGATCATTATAAATTACCGAATTCATAAAAATGTCGTAAACGTTAATAAAACAATATAATCATTCTCAATTATTAAAATAATCAATTCTAACAAGGAACAAAATTAAATTCTTAAAATAATGCATGTTCAAAAGAAAAGTCCACTCACAAGTAGTCCCAAAACGCTTGACCCTGCGAAGGTCTCGTTTCGGAGCTTGATGCATCTGAGTCGGATTACCTATTTTGAGAAATATGAGAATTGGATTAGAAAATGTAGGTCGAACGAAACTTTAGAACAAAAACCCTAAACTTTCTCCCGGGACTCGATATGCGTGTGCACGTCAAACGAAGTTTCTAAAGTCAAACTACTTCTTTCCACAAGTGGGACCGCCTTGGAAGACTCAAGGTCAACCGGGGGTCAAACTTCCCGTTTTGGTCATCCTGGGCCCGCGGGGCCCACGACCTCAAATTTGGACTAGAACATTCCTAAAAGTTCAACAAATTCAACTAATCATGTCCCGAAGGTTTAGTCTCAATCGAGAGGTCAGATTTTCTCACGATCGGACGGTTTTCGTTAAATTAAACTTTAAGTTAATGATCCGGAGCATCCGGGGCTCCGATCCACAATCCGCGAATTCCTACATGATCCTAGAGGTTCCAGGAACAACATATTTGAAATTGGAATCGATCCAACGGTCCAAACACATCGAACCCGGATATCGCCTATTAGGAGAAAATCCGTTCAACTGTCATACAATGTCCAATTTCAAATCCGCGCGTACCGTCGCGCTCAAAACAACGTAGGGATAATTTAGAAACAGATTTAGGTTGCCACAAGTGGGCCCACGTGCCACCACACACGCTGGCAGGGCGTGGGTACGTTGATCAAATTTCGCCGATTACACAACTCAAAATCTCGAAACAATCTTCATACCACAGATCAAGCTAGTTGAGAGGAGCAACTTACCCTTCTTGGTCGACGGCCAATTTGTCCGGGAAACGCCTCAAAGAGTGGAAAAATCGATCGGAGAAAACCTAGAGATTCTAGGTTTTGTGTAATAACCCAAACATAAATAATATTTAATTATTAAATTAATTAGAGAAAAAGATGATTTTGCCCTTAGAATATTTTAATGGTTTTTAAAATTAATTTTTATTTGTTCGGGAAAGAATTTGGGGAAGTGAGTCACACCGTTACGTCGGGCTCGTCAATACGAGTCCATGGGTATATTGTGGGCTCAAATCGGAGTTGTATCGAAGGAGTTACAATTAAAAAAGTGAGGGGCAAAATGGTAATTTTGCAGGTCAGTTTTATTTATTTATTTTTCTCTCTTTTCTCTCTCTCTCTCTCCGCGCATTCCTTCCCCCTCCCTCTGTTTTTCTTCAGATCGGCCCCCTCCCTTGCAAACCACCTAGCCGCCACCACACTCCACCCCGACCCTCGAGACCGGACTCAAAAGCACCAGCCAGGTTCCACCGTCACAGCCCAACCCTTCCCCCGCCGTCCGTCGTTGTCGTTTCACCTGAAAATCGTGAAAACCTTCCAATTTTACGTAACCATTTCGGAGCTCGTTCGGATGATTCTGGCGACGGAATTCGACGATTAAGGTATGGATTTCTAGCTACTTTTCATGCTCTAGCTGATGGTTGGGTAGGTTTTGAACAATTTGTAGCGTAGGTAACCCGAAATTTGAGTTAAAGTTTAGGCAGATTTTGAGATCGGGTTTTGTCCCACTAGTTGTAGGTGGAAGGATGGCTCTTGGTTTGGAGTTTGTCCGAATGATGAAAATTATCGCTTTTTAGCCCCGAATCTGCCAGAGCGTGTTCCCACGCGTAGGTTCACTTTTCACTGTCAATCTTTATTCCTAAATTATCCTTACGTCATCAAAAGCGCGTAGGAGTGCTCGGATTTCAATTTGTGGTTCGTATGACCGTCGAACGGATTTATGCCTATTGTGCATTATCCGGGTTCGATGTGTTCGGACCGTCGGATCGGTCCCAATTCTTAATATGTTGATCTAGATAATTCCAGGATCGTGTAGGATTCGATGGATCGTGAATCGGAGTCCCGAATACTCCAAAAATGCTAACCCTAGGGTTAGGTAAAATGTGACCGTCCGATCGTGCGATCATGAGAAATCCGACCATTCGATTCATACCAAACTTCAGAGACATGTTATTGGGTTGGTGTTAAACCTATAGGAACTTTCGGATTAGAAATCTAAGGACGTGGGCCTCGCGGGCCCTGTTAACCAATATGACTAGTTTGACCGAACAATTGACCAAGGATCTCTTGAGACCGTTGTCTCTTGAGAAAGTGGTAATATGATGACTTGAGTTATAAATGATTTTACGTATTCTAAGGTGATGGTTTTATTGTAAGTTTATAAGTAAATGAGTATGGTCTTATTTTCCCCAAGCTTGTGGTTTAATTAAATTGACTTCATATGAATATGCTTATTATTCAGTATGGTTAGTTCAAAAAGTTGAGTACGATTTGAAAACGGAATTTGAGAATTTCCGAGGTTATCAGAATAAGGGTGTTTAAAGGTGCTTATTACTCCGGGAACGCAAATTGTGCGTTAGGGAGGTAAACTCAGCATTTAAATGGTAAATTACAACAAGAACGCGGAATTTACCATCCAAATGAGACTCATGCGTTTAGGGAGTAAACACCCTCGTTTATGAGTAAAGGCGGCCAGAAATGCACCTTTACAATTTACACATACATTTTACTCCACGAACGCAAATGTTGCGTTTGGGAGGTAAAAATATGCGTTTAAATGGTATAATGACATTTTTGACATTTCTGATGACCTTTACTCACAAACGTGGGTCCTTACTCCCATAACGCATGAGTCTTGTTTAGATGGTCATCGAGGCGTTCATGTGGTAATTTAACCTTTAAACGTACATTTTACTCCGTGAACGCAAATTTTGTGTTTGGGAGGTAAAATATGCGTTAAAATAGTAAAATTACAACTTCAACGCAAAATTTACCATTTAAACGACACTTTTGCCTTCAGGGAGTAAAGACCCTCGTTCATGAGTAAAGAGCCTGAAATGCACTTCTACAATTTAAACGTGCATTTTACTCCGTAAATGTAAATGTTACGTTTTGGAAGTAAAATATGCGTTAAAATAGTAAAATTACAAATGAACGCAGAATTTACCATTTAAACGACACTTATGCGTTGAGGGAGTAAAGACCCACATTCATGAGTAAAGGGTCTGAAATGCACTTTTACAATTTAAACGTATATTTTGCTTAGTGAACGCAAATGTTGCGTTTGGGAGGCAAAATATACGTTAAAATAGTAAAATTATAACATCAACGCATAATTTACTATTTAAATGACACTTCTGCATTCATGGAGTAAAGACCCTCGTTCATGAGTAAAGGGCCTGAAAAGCACTTTTACAATTTAAACGTATATTTTACTCCATAAATGCAAATGTTACGTTTGTGAGGTAAAATATGCGTTAAAATAGTAAACTTACAACATGAATACACAATTTACCAATTAAACGACACTTCTGCGTTAAGGTAGTTGTAACGACCCTGACCCAAAATTAAAGAAAAATTAATAAATTAAGTGAATTAAACAAATAAAAAATTAAAAAGGAATTTAAAATGAATTAAAAGGATTAAAATAATGAAATTGGAATTAATTAAGAATTTAATTAATTAAAAGGGGCATTTTGGTCAACTTAATTTTTGGAATGGAATTTGGCGAAACAGGTTGCGCCATTGCGTCCGGCACGTCGAAACGAGTTCGGGAACGTGCGACACACCTCGATAGGAGTTTTGTAACACTTGGAGGACATTTTGGTCATTTCAGAATTTGTTAAAAACCCTTGGACCAATCAGATTTGGGGATTCCTTTCTCTCTCCTCGCGCAGCCTCTCTCTCTCCTCAAAATCGCGCCGGTTACTATTCACCGACGCAACTCCATCGTCCGGCCACCACTGGCTACGGCACCGGTCGCAAACGAACCGCCTCCTCCTCCCGGTCACATCCCACCCCAGATCATCGGCCAATTCGACGGCGATCGTCGGCTGGGAGCTCTGCAAATCCCGACGAAACCTCCATTAACGCCGGTGACAGCTCCGGTCATCTCCTCCGACGCCACCACTTGGAAAAGGTTCGCCTCTCTTCCCTCTTCCTTTCCCCCACCGTGCACGACAAAAATGGGCGGCATAGCCGCCGTTCCGATCAACACAGATCCGGCCAAAACCCTAAGTGGTTTGGCCATGATCTGGCGGCTTTTCCGGCCGATTTTGGGGCGGCTCAGCCCGGTTTTGAGCTTCCCTCCTCCTCCTGGTTCGATTGCTATGGGTATTGTACCCTAATTCCACAACTTTCCGGTGACCGAAATTGCTCAAGACACCCACCCTCACGGCGGCGCGTGTGGCGGCGCGTGGCACTGTAGTAATTGGGCATTTCCATCCCAATGCGATCCTTGTGTCGTTGTCAACGCGTACGTATGTTCGGATTTCGATTCGGACGTCGTTCGGACCTCGAACCATTGTACGCCTATTATGCATTGCTTGGGTTCAACGTGTTCGGACCGTTGGATCGAAACCGAATTCACGTATGTTGTTCCCCGTATTTCTAAGAATGTGTAGGATTTGACGGATCGTGATTCGGAGCCCCGGATGCTCCGGATCAATGACTTCAAGTTTGAGTTAAACCATAATCGTCCGATCGTGCGATCGTGAGCAATCCGACCGTCCGATCGTGACCAAAACTTTCAGTACGTGTTCTCTAAACTGAAGTGAACCTGTAGGAACTTTCGGATCTAAGTTTGGAGGTCATGGGACCCACGGGCCTGGTTTGACCTATTCGGGTTAGTTTGACCAAGTTTGACCAGGGTTGACCGAGCGTCTCCCGAGGTCCGTTCTTCCTCTAACGAACGTCGTTGACCTTAGAATTCCTCATACGACGTTTTGGTACACTTGAGTTGAGTTTGGTTAAGGTTGACTTTTAAGGTTATCGCTTCGGTCCGGTTGTTAACCTTAATCCTCGTGTTCTTGAATTAGGTTCTCAAGCTCTTCGTGATCCTCAAGTGGAATCCTTTTCCGGGTTGGGCAGCGTGGGACCAACGGTGAGTGGACTTTGTTTTCAAACGAGCATGATTTTAAAGCATTAAATGTGATGCATATAAATGCTATTTAATTATGGTTTTAAATCTTGATTTGGCCTTTGTTGGATTTATTATGTTTGATTTGGTGTTTGAGTTTTATATTTGATTTGGGTTGCCGGATTGTTTGTGGGGCCCTGGTGGCTATATTTCATTTTTATGCTTATATTTAAGTATTGATTTTGGGACGAGTCAAGCGTCCGGTAGTATTTATGTATGGATTTGGGTACGGTGGATTGTGATGGATTTTCCGTATGATTTATATGTAATATTTGAGTTTATGGTTTCATTGGGTTTCGGACTTTATTATTTTATTATTACGTATGTCGTGAGTATTCTTTAAGCCTTTGGAATTTATACTTTATATTTTTGGGAAACTTATATATATCTACTTTGACTATATAAATATACCTACTTTGAATTGAGTATTTGGGCGGTAAGTTTTGGACGCTAGTATAGTCCGGTTGTTTACGTATTTGGTTTTGGTATCTAAACCTTATTAATTATGTTCATGCTAATACTTTGATTATATATATATATATATGTATATATATACATATAGATCAACTTGGAAGGATCATGTCGGATTAAGGAGGCTATCGAGAATACATGTCGGATTAATGAGGCTATCGGGAATATATGTCGGATTAACGGGAATTGATCATATGTATATATATATATATATATATATATATATATATATATATCTACTTTGTTTATATATTACATATATACATCCACTTTGATTATATATTACATATATATATATATATCTACTTTGAAAATAAGTATGTATATCCACTTTGAATATATATAAGTATATATCTACTTTGATTATATATGTATATCTACTTTGATATAGAGTTTTGGAACATATATGTATACGGGTTTGGACTTTCGGTTATATTTTATTGTATTACTATTTATGTTGTTTCAAAGTATGAATTTAAGGGATGTCAGTTATACGTGGGAATTTCGAATGCTTGAGTTTGAGTATTGTATTTTAAAGGATAATTATGTTTTGTATATACGTGTATATTTTAAATAATACGTTTTGGGTCTGACTTTATATTTTTAAAGGGATAGTACCTACTATGTTTTGAAGCATATGTTTTACTTGGGGTTTTGACTTGACGTTCTCTTGACTCGGGTTTTGATTTTTGTTTGTTTATGCATTTTCCGTGATATGACATTTTAATGGTTTTTGGATTATTGTATCGTCGTTTGACGCTTGTGCCTATTTTAACTATAGAATTGTATATTTGGGACGGTGATGTCCTTATTTTAGTATTTGGTGTTATTGGATTTGTTATACGTATATGTTCTGGTGTGTGATATTTTGGGGTTGGGTACATGTGGTTAAATATGTATATGTGGATTTTCGCGTGGTGTTGATTTGAGTGCAGTGGCACTGTGTTATGTACCTCCCCCTATTCTTGATATGGTGACTGTGACATGGAGTATGGTTTGATCCGGTGCATACCTTAACGGGGTGTAGCCGTAGACCCTTGATTGGGTAGTCTGCGCGTATGACTGGTTTCGGACGCATGGTTATTGAGGACTCGCCATGCGGGCCGGGAGCTTAGTCCCGGTTGGACGGCTCGACCCTGGGCATGAGGCCATTGCGATGCCGTCCGATGTCGATTATCCTGGGCATGAGACCATCGTGAATGTTGTCCCGGTGTCGATTAAACAATCCCATGTTGGATTGTTTCCCCCTGGTACTTGTATTTGGTGTCGAGGTTATATTATATCTATACGCGTGTGTTAGTACCTTCGTATTCGTATTTTCTTTTGGTGAGGATACTTCCTCGCTTGCAGTGCCTACGGGCATGCAGTTATTTGAGTGTGGGAAAGAAAGGGTTAAAGTCTTTTAAAGTGTTTTTATATTACTTTGTGGTAGTTTTGGATTTCTTAGATTTATCTTGGTCTTTGGACATTTTACGTTATTTTTGTAATTTGGAAACTTTATTATTTTCTTATGTTTACTATTTTCAAGTTGTTTTGGTTTTTAATTATATTTATGTCTAAGCGGTTCAGTTTTGGGAGGTTTTGCCTCGGGAAAGGAAAAAGGTTTGGTTTGGTTTGATTCTTTGATTATTTTGAGATATTGGTTTTTGAATCAATTATTTATACAACGGATTTTAAATGCATGGTTTACATGGTTTTGAAACGGTGGGGTTAATATGTTGTTTTGAACTACTAAACTTTGTTTTTGTCCACTCACACTCTTTCTGTTTTGCGCCCCCCAGGCCCTAGTCGTGCTACAGTACCGTCCGGCCGAGCGCTTCTCTTCTCGAGCGTCAACTTGATTGTAGGACCTCGTGTCCCTTACCTTAACTTTAAATTTCTGCTGTTAAACTTGCATACTCTTAGTTGCTCTGTTATCGCCCATTAGGGTCGAACTTGTTGGCCAGAGGCCTGTTATGTATTTATTGCATGCTAGCAATTGGTTGTACATTCCTACTGTTGTTTTTGAACAGGTTGGAACTTTGGGTTGGTTTGTTTTTCTGGGGAGACTCTGCCCGTTTTTGGGCAGAAGTCTTGACCCCCTTTGTCCGTTTGTCTCGGGAAGAGGGATTCTCTTAGTATGTGGGCCCGACATGGGATGATGTCGGTTGTCAGCAGGATTCGGCACGGGTTCCGGGGTGGAATCTGGGTCGGGTCCTGTCAGTAGTAAAGACCATGTTCATGAGTAAAGGCGGCCTGAAAGGTAAAATATACGTTACAATTTATTTCATAGACTTTACAAGTGCAAATATAACATTAAAAGTAAAAATGAGGAAGCCATAGTTTTGTAATGGATAGAGTGAGTAAAGAGTTCAATGAATTGATCCTTTTATTCATGAATGGACAATTCAGATTGAAGCATGTTCATTTCAATGAATAGTTATTGTTAAATTCCAGTAAATTCCATTTATTGGATAATTGAATATATATATTTTAAAAATTCACTTAACGAACGGAGTATTTTACTCACCGAATGACCCAACTCTCGTTCTTTACTCACCGAATCATGCAACTCTCGTTCGTGAGGTAAATTCACTTTATTTTGGTAAAATGACATTTCTCACATTTCTCACATACGTGGGTCTTTACTCTCTCAATGCACAAGTCTCGTTTAGATGGTAATCGTGACGTTCATTTCGTAATTTACCGTTTAAACGCTCATTTTAACTTCCAAACACTATCATTTTATTGTATTTGCTAGGGTTTTATGTCGGTTCGAAACCAATACAATTTCGCCAATCCACATCCGATCCAATATAGATTTGATAATGAATTTTCCAATCTAATCCGATCACATTAGAGGTTTAAATCCAATCCGATCCGATCCAATTGATATTGGATTGGATTGAATGATAGGTTTTCATAATGGAAAAAAATAGTTATGAAATATGAAACATATATCGTCAAGTTTAATATAATCCAATCCAATCCACTATTTTTGTGGTTACTTGCCCATTAAAAGTGGGCATTACCCTATGAACGAACTTCCCTCATTGCTTGAGTAAAGCATGTAGTTCATTTCATCAGGAATAATTGCAATGCTACACCCTAAATCTTGGACTGAGGAGTCATATTGTATTCAACCATGCAATTACAAGCGTTTGCACGCTTTTGCATACAAGGGGTCGATTATTGCATAACCTGTGTGGTATTGCATGTACGTCTATTCAATTTCACATAAACCACAGCATATCTTTTGGAACCTATAACTTTGGGCCAACAAGTTGAAACAATTAAGAAAAATGTACGGAGAATGAGAGACTTTGCGTGCTTGGTGGGTGGGTAGGTGAAATGAATATTTTTTTTTCATTAGTTAGGAAGAGGATGGGGAGTAATATATTGTGTTGCCTCAAGAAGAAGAAAAAAAATGAGTATCATACTTTACTATGTGAAGGAATCCCCCAAGAAGAAGAAAAAAAATGAAAAAGGAAGCAGAAAACGCAAAAACAAAATGTGTAGAGCATTTGAAAGCCCTTAAAGAATCAGGTTAGCCTAGAGTATCATACGGTTCACTCTTATAGTGGAGGATAAAAATACGATGATATGGAGAAGCATAGAAAGAGCAAGCCTCCAACTGTAGCAACTCCGAGTGCATTCTTGTGGGTTGCCAGCTGCGAGGCCAAAAGGAAGCAACAAATAAATTCATCTCATTCCCAGAGGAAAACGCCTCACAAAATATAACATGAACTATGACAACAGGGGAGGGAGGAATGTTTTCTCTTACAGCAGTTGTCCCTATTTGGCTACGATCTCCCCACTCAGCTAAAAACGTTAGAATGAATGACTGCAACAGCAAACAGAATAAATTAGTTATGGAGGTTATGTCACAGGACTTCAAAATTACAGCTAAAAGTTCTAAGTTGTATGAGCTGATTCCCAATATGACTAGCTATAGAATAAGATATGGATCATATTTGCTACAACTACAAGCATGATGTGCATGCAGCATATATGGGTTATATGTGCTACAAGTAAAGGTACCGACTAAATCTATAATTAACAAAAAGAAAAGAAACCAAATCATTAAAATAAGTACAACCAAACAGTCATACCTCCAGAAAGATTGGTGTACAAAATCTGGAAAAGAAACGGCGGAAGGTTGTCTTTCCCTGTCCACACTCAAGTTTCTCTTCTACCTGGATATATTGGGTGCCAACCAAATTTAAACAATTAAAACACCAAATTAGACTAATGAAGGGACAACATTCAAGTTGAAAGCACATATACGCTATTGGCACATCATACAAAAAGTGATCAGACATCAGGAATAATATAGGCAACAATATAGAACAACAAATATGAATTCTAAGAGATGAAGTCAACTTCTCCTAAACACCTAGTGCTTTCGCATTCCTCAGCTGGAATAACAGAGGTGAAGGAGAATAAGTATATCTGATACCTACATGGTTAACCCAACCAAAAACCAATTACACTAATAAGTTCAAAAGATAAGACGACAATTTACCCAATTTCATTACTAATGCAGGCATCAAGCATTGTTTGTTAGTTTACCATCTGTCTCTCTATAGATAATAAATTAACACAAATCAGGAAAAGGCTAATAATGTGCAACCATATCATAAACGAACTGTGACATAATATGAAATAGTTATTTTTTAAAATAATAAAAACTTCTTCCATTTCTTTCTTCTGGGACGACTTTGGATCTGATCTCCAAGCAATGTAAAGTAAACGCTGCCCAAAAAATAAATAAAGAACTGCAAAAAAAAGAAAAAAAAGAAATACAATACTTGAGGTACTATCAACAAAAACCGTAGAATTTCATAAGCCACACTAGGAAAAACATGGAGAAGAAAATGAAGCCTTAAAGACTAGACAAAATACAAGAGTGACCAATACAAAATTACAAGAATCACGGCTGTTAAATAAACAGGGAATCTTAAAGAACAGTTGCAACAAATCTATTTAAAAATGTACATATCAGAGAGACAAATAAAGAGAAGGGAAAAAAACACCTTGAAGCAAGGCCATGCATCTGTTGCCCAAAAAATTATGGAAATCAAATTCTCAAAAATATCTTAGTGGTCAAGTAACCAAAAAAAAATATATTTACCTGTAGCTGCACTATTTGTATGCTTCCTTCATATCAAGTTTGGCACAATCCTACCAAGTCCAGTGGAAAGTACCTAATTGACACGTACAACAACTTAAATCTTGATTACATGCACAATAAGAAATAGCACTTCGCAATTTCTGAACCATTCCATTACAAGACCATGCAAACAGATTGCATATTAGAACCGCAAAAATAAAGCAGCGATGTTAAAGTGAAAATGTGATTATACCTATGCTATAATAGAAAACAGAAAATTTGATAACTTACCATCATTATAACCAAGGCGGTTAGTGCACCAGATAGGACAATTGACCTGGGGTGACGCATTGCCATAAGAGCTGCTATTATAAATGTTTCATCTCCGATCTGGTAGCACTTTTGTCGATTAGAAGAAAATTAGTTTAATCAATATACCTCTGCCTTGTAAACAGAGTCAAAACCTATCAAAACACTTGACTTGGTTTCAAGTTTTCAAGCTTTATTCCTTTTATTTTTTGGGATCACTACTTACTAACTGAAAAAATATGCAAGAATCTCTAGTAATCGACCATAAGCTTCAAAGTAGAATTGGTGTAGACAATGCCAGGAATTTTGTGCACAAACCTCACTGACTAGTATCATTGCTTGCTATAAAGGCATCGAAAATTCCAAGACCGGAGTCCACATTGAGACCGAGAGCAACTGCATCAACCTCATTCTTGCGTCCAAGAGCATTAACTTCAAGAAAGCGCAAATTAATCTGTACAAACAAATTAATATATATAAATATCGACAAGTAAAATCAAAGAACAAGATACTAAATCTTCCATTTAAACCAAAAACTTTTTTGTAAATAATAGCACCAAAATCAATTTAATTGCGACTGAATTTCAGACCTACAAATAAACCTCCACTTCAAAATTGCTGTTTCCAAATTTCTGAATCGTCAAACTATAAATCAAATCAAATAATAAACTTATTTTACACAATACTACCTAATTCGATGAAAAATACAATTGAATGGTATACAAGCTACAAACTCACACTCTAACCAGTTGATGAAGCATCACATTGTAATTTGCATACAATCAGATAAGGAAAAGATGATGCATCAGATTAGTGGTTGTTAGAAAACGTTTCTTTGTCTTCATTTCTCTTAAATTTTCTCAGCAACCAAACAGAATGTAAAATGAGAAAGAGAGATGATTGTCGTCAAACCTTGCTATGACGGTTGAGATCTTTGGATCCACTAGAGTCTCCGCTCTCAGCTTCAACCCCAGATTCCTAATCATCGAACAAATTATCACAATTAAATCACATATATGTAAACACACGCAATATGCATAAAGAGAGAGAGATAGCTACCTGAGCAGAAACGGTAAAGATGAGTAGCACAATGAGGGGGAGAGCATACGCAAATGTTCTAGGAATTGGGCAAAAACCCATGACGGCAGGAATTAGAAGGTTTGAAACTTTGATGGGTAGACGATGGAATCAAAGAGAAAAGTAAAGGGGGAATTTTCTCGGGAAAGTGGATTTGAATCCAAAAAAGAGAGTCTCCTTCTAGCTTTGTCCTTACTAAGATCCTACGCAAAGCCTATGGAAATTAGTGAGATCTGAGAGACAGACAGAGTGAGAGATCTTTGCAAATCAGCGAAGATCTCTAGAAGGTGGAGTATGAACGGTTCACATATTAAAATGGTGGAGAGACGACTTGAAGAGAGAAGGCTTGGTTGCCGGTGATGATGGGGTTGTCGTTGGTTAGGAAGGTGGTTGGTAAGCCATGGTTTTTGGTGTGGGTTTCTGGGACTAAGCTTGCCTCCAGGTTGAAGACGAAAGCTCATCTCTGTTATTGGTATGTAGCTTTCACGTGTGGGAGGCAAAGAAACCCACTACACTAGGTTATCCAGTTTTTTTAGGTGATTTTAGTGGTTTTTCTTCACAAATTATTTTGAGCCATTAGATCAAAACTTTTAAATCCAACAGTTGAAAACTTTGGTGTATGGATACATCGGAGCATATTAGAATTTTCGCACGGACATTACGGCTGCGAAGCAGAGACAGTTGCTGATCCAAAGGTCTTTTCCTTTCTTTTATTTCTTCAATCCGGCCAAATTTAGTGGACCGACCTATTTATTTATTGTTTCAACTTTTAGACTTTTCAGTCCATTCTGACTCCTTGTTCGCGTGGCAACTTTATAAATCATTGTCAATCATTCTATTTTTACTTTTTTTTACAAGGTGAGTTAATTTTGAGGGAAGAAATATTACTAAATAAAAAATGAATTGATTAAATTTACAGCTTAAGTGGTGAAAATTTTTTAGGAGAAAAGCTGTGAAAATGTAACAGAAACTCAAATGATTTGATGAGGCAATGTGTGTGATGGCTCATACATCACGAAAGTGGAAAATGAAAGCATATTTGGATCCATTGGCATGTGGTAGAAAATAAAAATAATAATTGAGAGCAGATAGAGTGAATTGACATGCACGTCACGCGTCTTAAAAACTAAGAATATCTCTAAGGGAGATGTCAAATACCAAATATCAAATTTAAATTTGATGGCTGATGTGGAAATTTGACATCTTACGTAGCTTTACACTCCACCGGATATGTCAAATTAAATTATTATTTTATTACATTTTAGTGTTGATTTATTTTAATTAAAAAGAAAAGAAAAGAAAAAATAATAAAATATTCATTTGACATCTTGCTTTTGGGATGTCAAAAATAACATATCAACCTCTAGCCTTCATTTCACATCAGCTTTGACACATCGGTTGGAGTGATGTGAGATGTTATTTCTAGCCGTTAAATGTCTATGTGGCACTTTTGACACATCGGTTGGAGATGCTCTAATAAAAAAATAATTTGACGCCTTCCTTTTCCACCGTTATTTTTCACGCTTGAACTCTCAGACTTTATTCCACTTCTTCAATGTGGTTGGACTCCAAGTGTGAAAAATAACGGTGGGAAAGCAAGGTGGATAGACCAGAGAAAACCGAGACAGCAGAGTTTTGTTCTTTCTCTAATCCGGATGTCTGGATTTTTTTACCGTACGATCATTGTTGCAACTATATTTCTTACATCTAAAGTTTGTTTTCTATATCCATTGCTGCTTCAGCATATGAGTACAAAAGACAAGGAGGAAAATTGAGTAAGTTTGAAAAACATGGAGGAAAACTGAAAAAATAATGACAGCCATACGATAAGAAATTAAGGACGTACTGATACGAGAAAATTTATACATATAGATTTCAAGGAAAAATTAGGTGTAGGGATTTTTAAAATCCCAAGAAGCTATGAGAGAACAAATCATCTAGCCAATGCATTGTTGTGAATTTTAGACAACTTGCAAAATGGAGATTATAAAGATTAGTCTAAACACAAATTATACTCGCAAGTGCACAAGGTCAATCGTAATTTAGTATGGCAAATACGAGGTCATTCCCACGAGGACTGAGTTCAACTTCCAATTAGTCTAACCTAATTTACTTCACAAAATACTTTAACTACTCTAATTATATAAACAAGAAATTAAACACGTAGCATACTCACGTAAACACAAAGGGGTTTTTTGAATGAGTGATCTAATTAACAACGAAATTAAAAGGCAGAACAAGTAGAAAGCCACGAAACACAAAGATGAGAAATTCAAATTGATAAAAGCACTAGGACAATGAATTCACCACTAGTAATCCAATCTAGCATCGTATTCACCTACCTATTAATTATCCGATCGACGTTGCCGCTTAGTTTTCCTTTTTCATGAATTACCTATGGTATTTAGGCTAACTCGTATATTCCTACATGCAATTCGTCTATGGTATTTAGGTCAAATACCAACACATAGAAACTCATTAAGATAGTCAAAACCTCCAACAAGCATGTAAACCCTAGGAGTATGGTATTTACCCTAGACGAATTACAAATCTTAATCACAAGAAGCAAGCCTCAAATTAAGTATGGTATTTACTCTAATTTGCATCCGATTAACTCAATTAAAAGTCTAGATGGTGATCAAACATCAAGATAATCAACCAAGTTATTAAGCACAGTGATTAAGAATCCAACATCAAACGACAATCAATAGATAGGTAAAATAAGAAAACTAGATCATCATACTAGGGCTACCTCATGCCCTAGCAAAGGAAAATTAGTTACACATAGTTATAGAATTCAGCATAAGCAAGAACATAAGGAAGAAATAATAAAACTTAGCCAATTGCGGTACTCTTCCGGCGTCTCCAATTTCTCCAAATCTTGCATAACCTTAAATGAGTTGTTTTCTAACGCTTAAATAAAGCACCACAATCCTATTCCTACCCTAGTTGGGCTTTTACAGCAGCCCAAAGATAAAGAAAAACCTAATTAAAACATAAATCCAAAATGGGTAAATAATTGACTCCTTTCCAACTTTGACTGGGATAACACGTCAGTTTCTTTGCACGCACGTTTGGGGTCGTTCCTCCTTCAAGAAAAATCAGGAAAAATATATAAATTTCAGATCTTTGTCTTATCTTTCCAACCATATATCGCAGGACCTGAGAAAAAATCGGGAAGTCCTTCAAATTGCCTTTTTCGTACAGTAACTCAAATCTGACGGGATTGCACTTTATGCTGACTTAACTTCAAAGACTGTTCTCATTGGCTGCTCCAAAAATTCTAGAAAAATTCCACAATTGTCTTCAGGGTCTTAGCTTCAATCTCCAACTGGCCTAGCACAAAAACTCCTCCAAAAAGTTGTATTTTCGTAGAAAACCAATTAACTGCTCCAGAAATCTGAAAATGGAGAAAATAAAGTAATAAGTCCTTTTTAAATCCAATTCTCCTACAAAACTAAGTATAAAGAGTACATAAATGTAGAAATTCATGGACTTATCATGCATATCAAATAAAGCGGAAGCAAGAAAATACCTAGAGATTCATGCAACTCTCAACTTAGGTCCCAATCTTTATAGGTGTGGGAGTGATTTTCCTCCCTAGGAATATTCGTCTACGATTCCCTTTCTTCTTCCTAGCCTCTCAATGCCTGTAAAAATAACACAGAGTGAAAGTTCACACCCGGGGGGTGTTGGCCAAATGCCCTTCGATGCCTAAGTCAGTTCACTTAGATCTTATGTAAAGAGACAGCAAGAGCTAAAGTGGTCGAAGTTTATTTCTCTCACGGGGAGAGTTCCGGGTGGCCGGAGCCTTGTGTGTGAGAGAAAGAGTGGCAGCAAGGCTAGGGTGAGAGGGCATTTTGACAGAGTTTCAAACTTAGTTTTGACATACCTCAAGCCTTGGTGTAGCCTCGAATATATAGAGCTCTCAGGAGCTAGGGTTTCTGGAGGAATAATTCCCCCACATGGAAGGGAATTACTCTTCCCCCAAATTGGCGAGATTGATCAAATTAGGGATTTAATTAGGAAATCCCCAATTGATGGCAATAATCCCAATTTAATCAAATAAATCCCCAAATGGAAGGAAATCAATTTGACCTAGGGTTTTATTGAAGGAAGAATTTGGTTCCCACAAATGCCCCCTAGCTTCTGCTTGGCGCTTGGCGGCATGGAGGAGGTGTGAAATAATTGTTGGGCTGTCCAACTACATCTGGGCTTCCTTCTGTGACTTAGGCTCCTGATTGGAGGAGGCTTATGACTTGGTCACCTTCACAAGCTGCGATTTGAGCTTGCCTCCGATCTTGTTGTTGGACCTGTCATTCTTTTGGCTTGCCTGCTTTGCTAGTTGATCAGCTTGCTTGGCAGCTTTCTTGGCGGTGATTCGATCACAGTCCAAAAGTGCGTAGCGTTCTACCGTCGGAAAGATTTCTGCCAGTGTCTAGCTCGGAGCAACGGTTAGGGCCTGGTACAGTACGTGCTCAGCTGGCAAGCCTTTCTAAAGCTAAGGATGCGATTCGATCATCGCATCCTATGATAGCCGCCTTCTCTACCTTGAATCTTTTGATGTATACTCCTTGGTGAAAATAAGGGCGAACTTTCTGAAGCTGCCGATCAACCCGGATGGGAGGGTGTGAAACCAATCTTGGGCAGCTCCATGTAAGGTCATTGCGAACATCTTGCACATCAGGGCATCGTCTACCTTGTACAGTATCATTTCACTTTTAAAGTGCCTCAGGTGACTATCAAGAACATAGTCTCCTTTGAATGGCGTGATGGACGATGTTGTAAACCGTGTCGGAGGAGTAGCTTGCTCTACCTCGTCGGTGAAAGGTGAGCAATTCATCTGGTCGACCTCTATGCATAAGTCATCCTCTAGATCATTCTTGAGTTGGTGGTTTTTAAGTCGGTTGTTCATGAGCTTCTCGACATCCTTCTCTCGTAGGGACTATGGCTTGTGCTAGCGTCCTCTGTGTGTCCGACGCGGTTGGCTAACTTCCTTCTCAGCTTCCAAGGGTCTGCCACGAGCTTTTGAGCTTTTGAGGATTTCTAGCCAACTGGTCGGCGTGATTTGGTCTGCCACGAGCGGGTTGGTGAGTGGCCAATCACTACGTTCGCCATGCAAAAGTTCGTGAACTCGGGGTCCTTACGTTCCCAACTTGGAGTGTATGCTTCTCTGTGGGCCCAAGATCCCCTGTGTTCACGAACTTGGGGCCAAGCTGTAAGCCCAATCTCTCGAGCACATTGGTTCTTAGACATAATCTCGAATTGACCAGTGATCGGCTTTGAGATTGACTTGCAGATGTCTGGGTTTGGTCCAGGGGCTAAACAGCTTGGGTCCGGTTCGGGTGTTGAATAGCTAGGGTTTGGTTCGAGTGCTGAACGGCTTGGGTCCAGTTTGGGTGCTAAATAGCTCAGGTCTGGTTCGAGTGCTGAATAGCACGCTCTCATTCTCCTCCTCGTCTGCTTGTCGCTGCCTGACCGGCTCCGGATCTCTCAAACTGCGGGCCAGTCTGCTCGCTCTTCATTCTCTCTTCGCCCTGAGAAGCTGACCAACCAGGTCATTTTGGCTGTCCAGCCTCAATGTGAGTTGATCCACTCTAAGGCTAAGGTCTGCTTGACTGCGTGGATCAGGATGAGAGAATTGTGTTAGGCTCAAATGCATACAGGATAGGGTTTCACTTGTGGCGTACGCCAAGTATGATAGCAAAGGAGGGAACATCCGGATTTGCTCCAAAACGGAGTCGTAGCTTGATCCTTGCGACTGCAAGGTGGAGGAGGCCACGGGGCATGGTTTGGCACGACAACAAGAGGTGCAGCAATTCCAACCGCATGTATGGCCATGTTGGTGGCCATTGGCAGCCGTTCTAGGGCTTCTGGAGGCTGCAGCAACGTATGGGCAGCCACGGGAGGTTGCTGCGATGTGCTAAAAGCCACTGGAGGCTGCTGAAATGCGTTGGCAGCCATTGGAGGCTGCTACAAAACAGGTACAGCCGCTGCCCCTTGTGGCGGCAGCGATGCTTCGGTCATTCTGGAGCTCGTTTACCTGCGGTTTTTCTTCTAGTGCGCTTTCTTCCAGCCATGGTTGTTTGGAAGGCTTCGGTTGATTGAATAGAGTGTGAAAATGATGTGGAGCACGCGTTGAGTTTCACTCATGCTCTCAATGAAAGCACCAAATTGTGGGAGCGATTTTCATCCCCAAAGAATATTTGTTGATGGATTCTTCCCTTTTCCTTCTCGATCCTCTTTCTCCCTGCA
Organism: Prunus padus; assembly: GCA_024362665.1. NCBI lineage: Eukaryota > Viridiplantae > Streptophyta > Magnoliopsida > Rosales > Rosaceae > Prunus > Prunus padus. The sequence goes on along the minus strand of JANFAM010000010.1, from coordinate 15,394,785 downwards.
AAACCAATCGGAGTAAAAAGACCACACCGAAGGGATGTGGGCCAAAGGCCCTCGGATGCCTAAGTTAGTTCACTTGGAGCTTACGTAAAGAGACAGCAAGAGCAAGTGGTCGGAGTTTCTGTCTCTCAAGGGGAGAGTTCCGAGTGGCCGGAGCCGTGTGTGGTGGTGGCTGGAGCCTTGTGTGTGAGAGAGAGAGAGAGAGAGAGAGAGAAAGATGTGGCGGCAAGGCAAGGGTAAAAGGGAATTTTGACAGAGTTTCGGACTTAGTTTTGACGTACCTCAAGCCTTGGTATAGCCTCGAATATATAGAGCTCTCAGAACAGAATTATTCTTCCCCCAAATTGGCAAGATTGATCAAATTAGGGATTTAATTAGGAAATCCCCAGCAGCCCTAATTGGCCAAGTTCAACAAACATGAGTGACCTTGGGTTGACGATCTCCTCAAAGAGCCCCGACTACCGCTTCTAAGATCGCACCTCCATCCAGTTCAACTACACCTTTCGCAGCCTACAGTCACTTGCTTAGTGCCCCAGCTGCCTGCTCGCGTTAACGCCCCCATCCTGTTCAACTACCTGCTTAGCAGCCCCAACTATAAGCTCTGAGCTAGCGCCTTTCTGTTCAGCAACACCAGCTGCCTGTTCCATGGCCTCTGCCGCTACCTCGTCAGTTGCTTCTTTTTGTGTCTATAAGCAAAGGCTCAAGAATGTGCCAAGATAACCAGCCTGATGTATGTGGTCAACCAACTTGGCACAAGCATATGAAGTTGACAGAAATTTTGGCTTGAGCAGATAAGACACATGCTCATCCCCAGCAGAGCTATCAATAACTCCCGGACCAGCAGTGCGTGAAGTTGAAGGACTTTTTTATATGAGCAGACAACTCTCTAACTTGCTTAATAGTTCGCAACTTGGCAGATGTATTGTGATGACTGAGGTGCATTCCTCTCAGTTTGATCCCCTGACCGGTGTAGACAACTCAAGCTCTGCTTCTCGGCATTCGAGTTGTAGGGCAGCTCACAGGTCTTGAGCTGTTCAAGCGAAGACTTGAGTAGAATACTTCTAAACTTCTGCATGCCGCTGATATTCTTATTGTCCGCACCGACGAGGTGCTTGATCCTGGCAGACGAAGAAGGTGCAACTCCCACTGGAGTCTTCTCAGTAGACGAGATCTCTATCAGGGAAGACTTGATTGTGGCACAAGGAAGTTTAAACTTTTTTCTTGGCAGAGACACATTCCTTGATCGAGAGGTTACAACTTCATCTCCGACGGACTTGGTATCAGCCTTCCTCTTTTCAGGAAGTTCGGTCGAGGACTCCTCTCGTTCAGCAAGTAGATCATCCCGGTCCGAGCTATTCAGTTTCCATTTTCAACATCTTCAACAGGGGCAAACCACCAGCCTCCTTCCTATGTACACTCAATAACCAACGCCATTCACAGAACCTGACAGAGATGTTCAAGGCTTAATGAATCTTAGCCATATCCGAGTCGAGATCAGGTTTCTTGCTATCCTCTGCAAGGACAAGATAGAAGTCAGTCAGCCACACATCAAAGAATTCAAATTGAAGCAGAACGACAGATCCTGACATACCACGGTGACTCCTCTCCTTGACAAGCAGTACAATCCTCCAAAATCTCTCTCAAGCAGAAAGTAGAGGAAGCCAGTTTGAGATTTGAAAAGTAGTGAAGAGAAGCCCAGTATTCACAGCAATTGAGGTTCCTTGACCTACAAGGAGTCTCAAGCACATTATAACTGGGAGCCCAAGTCACAAGCCTCCTCCAAACAGGAGCCCAAATCAAAGAATGAAGCCCTGATGCAGTTGGACAGCCCATCAATTAATTCAAACCTCCTCCATGTCCACACAGAAGCTGGGTGGCATTTGGGAAATTATTCCTCCAGAAACCCTAGCTCCCGGGAACTCTATATATTCGAGGCTTGAGGTACGTCAGAACTAAGTTCGAAACTCTGTCAAAATTGCCTCTCACCCTTGCCTTGCCGCCACCTCTCTCTCTCTCTCTCTCACACACACACACACACACACAAGGCTCCGGCCACCAAGAACTCTCCCCGTGAGAGACACAAACTCCGACCATTAGCTCTTGCTGTCTCTTTACGTTAGTGAACTAACTTAAGCATCGGAGGTTCTTTGGCCAACATCCCGGGTGTGGTCTTTTTACTTCGATTGGTTTTGCAGGGAGAAAGAGGATCGAGAAGGAAAATGGAAGAATCCATTGACGAATATTCTTTGCGGACGAAAATCGCTCCCACAATAGGTTTATTAAAGTTTGAACCATTGACACTAATATCACATATTAAAGAGAATATAGAAAGATAGGTTACCTTTGAACGTATCTTGAATCCAAAAATGGTATTCAGGTAGAGGGAATGGTCCCTTAGTTGTTGATCCTCAATTTTGTTCTCAAAACAGGCACAATGAGGTTATGGCTCCCCAAAGTATCTTCAGCAAGGTAGAATGAGAATGAGAGAATAAGAAACCAAGAGAAGAAAATTGGGTGGCCGACCAAGGGACACTAGGGAGGAGGCTGGATGTTTTCCTCTGTTCCTAAATGCCTAACTTGAAACCCTAAGGAGGAGTTGTGCTATGGCTATGATTATATAGAGACATATTGTCACACATGTGCCACTAAAGACCCATATGCCACACCCTCCTCTTCCTTGGCCTTTTTAGGCTAATTTGGTCTACCATATTAATTTGTCACACTTTGCCTAAGTCTGTAAGGTCCATTTTTATAACATCCTGCTCCTAAAACTTAATTAAGTTACTAAATTATTACACTAAATGACGATTTTACCCTTATGATTTCTTAATGGTTTAAGGTTGACTTGTGTTCGGGGAGGAATTTGGGGAATTGAGCTGCACCGTTGCGTAGAGCTCATCGATATGAGTCGGTAGACAGGTGGCACGCTCAATTACGAGTTGTAACGAAGGAGAAAAAGGTCTGAAAACTAAAAGGGTATTGGGAATTTCAGAAATTATTAAAATACAAAAACCCGATTTTGCGCCTCACGTGCGCACAGTCTCCCCCTCTCTCTCTCTCTCTCCCTCGCGATTTCACAGCGTCGGTAGCTCTGACTGCTGAGATCCTCGCCGTCCGGCCATCTCAGGCCACGAGACCAGGACCCAAAAGAACAGGCCCGGCCTTCTCTTCAAGAAAGGGGCCGGGAATCTCTGGTTTTTCCGACGCCATTTCCGATGGTTCGGTGACAAACCCTTGAAATCCAACGGTTGTGGGCGTGATTTCTCTTAGCTCCGGCCACTTTTTGGCCTAGGTCCAAGACCAAAACCGACTCCCCTAAGTGTGGTGGTTCTAATGGTACGAGTATTGATAGGTGATTTGGAGATTTTCAGGTCACCTGAATTTTCTCAAGACACCCATACACTGCCGGCGCGTGTGGCCGGGTGTGGGCCACTATGTGGCAGCCCTTTATGTTCTAGAATTTTACCCTTGTAGTCCTGAGCATGACGGTATGCTCGGATTAGAAATTGGATAAAGTTTGACTATCGAACGGATATTACGCCTATTAGGCGATATCCAGGATCAATAGGTTCAGACCGTTTGATTGGTCCCATTTATGAATATGTTGTTCCTTGTATCTCTAGGATCATGTAGGAACTGGTTGATTGAGAATCGGAGTCCCAGATACTCCGTGTCAATGGTTTTAGGGTTAGGTATTAAGTTGACGTCCGATCAAGCGATCGCCAGTGATCCGACAGCTTGATCGAGACCAAACTCTCAAAACTTGTTTGTAGACCTTGTTGGACTTATAGGAACGTTCGGATCAGAAATCGGAGTCGTGGGCCCTGCGGGCCCAATTAGTCAAATTCCACGAACGGGGTCAAACTGACCGTTGGATCGTGATAAGACTTCTAGGATGGGTTTGACTCTTGGTTATGGACCAATACAAATTGTCATATCACAAATTAGAGGACGTGGGCCCTACGAGCCCGGTTCACCTGGATAGAGGGCCTTGTTGGCTTGGTGAAAGGACTCTTAACCGATAAACAGTTTTCATGTTACATTCGTTTGAGTAAGTATTCATGAGGTGATATTGGTATCGTTTGTACTTCCAAATATGATGGATTTATATTTTAATATTATTCAGTCATGGCTGGGAACAATTTAAGTGTTTATGAATGATTGGTCTATCGATTATGGATTCATTATGTATTCAAGAAAGATTCAACTATCAGTTTATTTCCAAGCATGAAGCATTTATATTTATGTTTTATTATTCGGATTTGGATAAAATACATTTAAATGTTTAGGTAATATTTAGGAAAGACATGGGGAAAGTACCCGAGTTGGAAATTACTTAGATAGTCGGGTTTGGCTTTAGTAAGGATTTAATTAAAAGTATGATTTTTTGTTTATATCAAATGTATGTTTGATGACTTAGAATTGACGGATATGCGTTTCGGGCTGATCACCCGATTCTGTGAGGATGTGTGTTCTCGAGCTGACCAGGTGTCCGCCAAGTAACATGTGTGGTACTTGGTATTTATGGGTGGAAGTTTAGATACATATTTTTATATATATGAGGCACGTTTTATTTTAAACCATTGATATTGATATTAAGGTTTTCTCATGGTTAATGAGGTTTTACCAAATTTTCTTAGTTTTATAACATGTCTGCCATGATTTAACTTATATATATAAATGTGATGGGTAGCTCTGTTGGTCATATTATCTTGTGTGAGTTTGATTTTCTTGTATGAAGAACTACGTGTGGCTTGATCCCTCAGTAAGGGTACGTAGGCAACCTAGACTAATCTAGGTGCAGCCACGGAAGAAAATATTCTAGGGACTTTGAGATGGATTTTGGTTTCAATTTGAACATGTGGGTGGGCCCGAAGCCCGACTAATAACTGTTTATGTTGTATAAAGAGGCCCGTTACCATTCAGATTAAATTGTCTTATGCATGCTGGAGATTGGAAATATAAAATTGTGATATTTACAGGTAAAATAAAATGGGAAATGTCCATTTTTCAGAGGAGACTCTCCCGGTTTTCCGGTAGAAGTCAAACTTTTAAGCAGTGTCATTTTTGGGATTAAGACAAAAAGGGTATTATGGTCAATTGTGCCAGGCACCTGCCAGGTGTTGGACATGTACGGGGTTCGACATGGATTCCAAAGTGGAATTTGGGTTGGGTCGTGTCAATTTTCCTTTAAATGTTTAAGTCATGTAGGATCAAAACTAAAGTTCCATAACTTTAATTAATTCATTAAACTAATCTAATTAGTTTAATTGATTTAATGACTTAACTAATTAAATCACTAACTTGTCTAACAAGCATTGGTCCTAGTCAACCTTGTGTTGACCGCGTCAAGTCTTGGGTCAATGGTTTGACCTTTGACTTTTGAGCCTTGACCTTGACTTTGACTCTGACTTTGACCAAGCCGCAAAATCATTTATTCTCTTTTCAATTCTCGATCCACACCTTTTCGGTGTGCGATCTTATAGATTCTAATTAGCGAGGTCGTGGGCAAGAATGATTACTTATAAACTGAATATGAATTGTATCCCTCTATAAAATTCTCCCTATTGGTGAAGGCTAATTATAATTAGTCGTTAATGGGCTTCTACAAACCATGAGTGATACCTAGTAGTATGTCATGGCTACCCAAGATAAATAGAATTCATTTTGAGAACCTTGTAAGTTTGTGATTACAATGCAATTCGGTTCTTCTCTATTACAGTACTCCATGTCGTGTTGTTGGGATACCGTTAACTTGTGTCAAATCCCTAACATGAAATCTTTAGGTTATATGATTCATTTGGATGTAATTGCAAACATTCTTGTTTCAATTCTCATCCCGTACTATGGCCAAATATTCAACGAATCATATCTTTTGAGTATTCTCTCTTCTTACTAAGAGTAGAGATTCCTTATGGTACATTCACATGCTTCTGTGCATATGAGGAACATCTTTAAGTCACATCCTTTTGATATGACTGTATAGTGTTCTAAAAAACAAACAGCTCATACACTAGACTACTATGATGTCTCAAGTCTAAGGACTAATTTGCATTATCGCAACTTAGAATTCTTTGTTTGACACTTGTGAGTAAGACTTCCATACAAGAATTCATGAGTTGTTAACATTCAGTGAACTCTATCTCTACAGAGAACCTACACAACTATCTTAGTGTCTCTACATCAGTGACTTGAGACTAGTCATCCTCTTGTTTGAGCAGACATAGCATGTACCAGTCTTTGCAGTTCACCAGTGTCCAATTGGTGATCCTATGACCAGGAACCTTTTAGGGTACAATACTTCTATGATGGAAATGTCTCGTGAATCTAACTTTTTTAGATTGCTTTCCATTCATATCTTTATCCATGGACTTGTTACTTTATGTACATTATGTATCTTAAAGTAACATTCATGCCCCTTTGATTATATTAATTATATTATATCCTTATAATATTCCATTTTTATATTGGCTTCTAGAGCATATATCTAACAATCCCCCACTTGCACATAAAGCCAATCACCCACACAATGTGTTTGAACTTGAAACGCTTATCAAGTCATAGGTGATATGTTCTAGGCTTTTGTGATCTATGCTATATCAACTTTCCTTGCAACTTTAGAGACGATCAACGTAATGAGTTACCAGCTCATTTATGTAACGTCTTCTCTGAATTTTGGATGCCTGATGATACTTGAGTTCCTCGGCTTGAGCTATTGGCCCAAGAGAAGTTTTCTTACTTTAAGAGTATTGATCTTTCATGGTAGGAACTACTCCTATAAAGGAGTTTTACTTTTCATCCAAAAAGGGTGTTGACATATCAACTTCTGTTGCATAGATATGTATAGCTCTTGGTCGTGAACCATTTAATGTTACAACGTCCAAGATTATCTAGAATGGCTTTCTAGAGTGTGTTCTTATTTTATAGGAATTAGGATCCGATTAGAGTTCATTCAGGTGTATGTTTCCACTATGATGCTCTAATACTATCTCTCTTCGCTTATTTCACATTTTGTCTACTTGTGTTCTTAAAAGACATGCTTTATCAGTTGTGCAGGGTTCTGATCCTGGCATAACCCAAAGATATGACTAGGGTTCATGATCAATTCATGGAGACATGTGAGTGTACAATAAGGGATCTCTTCCTTCAATAAAGGAGGAGAATGCACAGAAGATGTGACTCAAACGTCTTTGGCCAAAGCAATGAGCTAGATCAATAATAGAGATTGTGATCATGCTCCAATGAATCACATGAGACAGTAGATTGTAACATCCCAGACCCAATTTCACTATACAATCCCAATTGTTTAGTCAAATAAATAATTTTGGTGAAATTACAGTTTTGCCATTGGGATTAAGGGTATTTTAGGCACTGTAAAATTCCAAAAAGAATTTGGGAAATTGGTTTGCGCCGTTGCGTCTGGCTCGTCGAAACGAGTTCGTGGATATGCGATACACCAAATTCCGGGTTGTAACGATCGAGAAGCGATTAGCAAAAAAAAAAATCGAATTTCAGATTTTACTGTAGCGGACTTGTCGAACGAGTGTTTGAGACCCAACGAAAGAATTTGGAGTTGGATGGGTTAGGTGTAAAGTAAAAGACGGTTCAGGGGAGAATGGTTACCTTGTGTAACATTGGAGTGATAGGCTAATTCCTGGAGACACGTTGCCCAGTGTACATTTTACGTTGAAGTATCGGATGTTCAATGACATTGTTTTGACTTCTTGACATTGTCGGAAACATTCTTGACATTGTCGGAAACATGGTGATGTCTTGGAAAAATTTATTGAGGTTTTCTGTTGAAGAAAGTAAGAACTGTGTTTGTTGGCATCGAAGGACAAGTTGTAGAGTGAAAGGAAGTTGTACAGTCGAAGTGTGATTTACTAAGTTAAGGGGCTAAAGAGTAGCTCACTCTTTTTCCGAGTTGGTTGCGGAATTTCGATGACAAAATTCTTATAAGGGGGGTAGGTTGTAACATCCCTGACCCGATTTCACTATACAATCCCAATTGTTTAGTCAAATAAATAATTTTGGTGAAATTACAGTTTTGCCACTGGGATTAAGGGTATTTTAGGCACTGTAAAATTCCAAAAAATTTGGGAAATTGGTTTGCGCCGTTCCATCCGGCTCGTCGAAACGAGTTCGTGGATATGCGGTACACCAAATTCGGGTTGTAACGATCGAGAAGCAATTAGAAAAAAAAAAAAACGAATTTCAGATTTTCTTTGTAGCGGCGGATCTCTTCTTCTTCCCCAACTCTCTCTTCTTTTCCCTCATTTTTCTTCCTCTCTTCGGGCCAAACTTTGGCTGGCGATTTCTCCCTAAACCGATGTCCGATTCAGGTGATTCTAGTCCCAAAATCTTCGTCTCTTCCTCCTCTACAAAGCCTGCCCATTCCCCCAGCTCAGAAACCCACGGATTTTAAACTGGAGCGACTGAAAGTTCGATGGTTATCGAACTTGCAGACGAGTTTTCCGGCGACTCCGGCAACCATTTCGGTCGAGTGAGGTATGAAACTTCATCTACTTTTCATGCTCTATCCATTTATGTAGGTTTTGTAGATCAGTTTTAAGCCTAGGTTGTTCGATTTAGAAACCCATTTTAGGCCGGTTTTTGAGTTGAATTTCCGGCCACTTGCTGGCCAAACTAGATGTTGCCGTAGTTGAATAAAATGCTCCACTTGTTGAGTTGAACCTATACCTGAAGTCTTGACCCTTGGTTTGGAGTTTTTTCGATCACCGGAATTACTATGCACACCCAATTCCGGCGGGTTCCGGGGCACTGTTGTGGTGGTGCATTGTGTCCTAAAATGTTCCCCATGTCGTCCTGAGTGCGTAGGTGTGCTCGGATTCCAATTTGGTTATCGTTTGACAGTCGAACGGATTTACGCCTATTATGCGTTATCCGGGTTCGATATGTTCGGGCCGTTGGATCGGTCCCATTTCCAAGTATGTTGTTCCCCGTACCTCTAGGATCGTGTAGGAACAAACGGATCAAGAATCGGAGTCCCGAATACTCCGAATCATTAACCCTAGGGTTAGGTAACCCGGTTACCGTCCGATCGTGAGATTGGCGCAGTTCCGACCGCTCGATCGAGACCAAACTGTCAGGACGTGTTTAATAAACTTGGTTGAACCTTTAGGAATGTTCGGATCGAAAATCGGAGGTTGTGGGCCCCGGAGGCCCGGTTGACCTATTCGGGAGGTTTGACCAATCGGTTGACCGTGAGTCTTCCGAGGTGGTCCCACCTGTTGAAGAGAGTAGTTTGACTCTAGAAACTTCCCGGTAGTTGTGTACGCTTACTTTGAGACTCGAGAACTAGTGTCTTCAGTTAAAGTTTGTTGTTGGGTACGCGTATTAATTAAACCGTTTATTTTCTCAATTAGGTACTCTTGCTTCGCGTACTCCGGAAGAAAAGCTCTCTAAGGATTGAGCAGCGTGGAGTTGTTGTGAGTGGACATTTGTTTTGAACGAGCATATTTTTAAAGAACTAATTGCAATGCATATGAAATTATTTATCTTGATGATTGGGATTTCAAATATTGTTTAAGTTTTGGATTTGATTGTGATGGAATTATGGAGAAATTTATGCTTATAAAACTAGTCACTTTGACTAAGGGGTTTTATTGATATTTTGAATCTTGGATAGAATAATTTGTGAGGTTATTGGAATTTAAATTATATTATAAATTTATGCATGTTTTGGAGTCCCGGTTTATTTGTGGGACATTGAAGGTTATACATTTAATTAAAGATTTTTGAGTATTGAATTTGGGACGGGACCATCGTCCGGTAATCTTTGCATACGGTTTTGGGCATGGTGAAATACCCGGGCATTTCTTGGGTTTTATATTTGACAAATTGAGGGTTATTGTCATGTTCGTTTTCAAGATTATTTATATTGGTTATTTTGATTTTGGAGTTTTATATTGTTTTAACCATAGGAGTTTCTATTGACTTTAATATTTGAAATTTGTTAAGAGAGTGTGAATTTTATGTTTTTGGGAATTTATAGTTTATATTTTATATTTTATATTTATACGTTGATTAAAGGTTTCGGGATTTGGATTTCGTGTTTTTGAGGATTCTTATATACTTTGCAATTATGGAACTTAGATATTGGTTTCAATTTTGGAATTTGTGTTTTATGGGTTATACGGATTATATTTGATATTGGAAGCTTATGATTATTTTGGGTTCTAGATATGTATATTGAGACATTGGTGTTTATATTCTTTTATATATATTTTTGGGTGTCAATTATGGACGGGGTAACGTCCGGATGTTATTGTGTTCGGGTTTGGGTACGGGCTGAATACCCTAGAATTTAGGGTATGTCAGGGATTATGTATACTAGATGGAGTGCTATTAGCACCACTTTATGTACCTCCCGGATAATCGGTTCTTGAAATGGATACAGGATACAACGGAACCGGTTCACCCTTGACGAGGTGTTCTTGTAGGCCCTTGCCGGGCAGTTTGCGCGCGTAGGACTTTATTCAGCCGCACAATATTGATGTATTTTCTTTTGTGCGTGTCTAGGAGTTAGTCCCCAGTTGGGACGGCTTGTTCCCTGGCTACGTGGTTGTGAAGGGATTTTTCTCCATGTAGTCACCAACAATCCCCTTGTTGGATTGTTTCCCAGTACAAGTATTGGTCTACGAGTCTTACTATTTATATATGTATATATATATATATATATATATATATACCTATTACTATACTTCCATTCTCATTTTTCTTTTAAGTGAGGATCCTTCCTTACTTGTTGTGCCTACGGGCATTGCGTCGGGAAACAGTTGGTTGGGAATTTGGATTTTCTTGGTTTCAAGTTGTTTTGGTTATTTAAATACATTTCTTTGGGATTTCTATGGTTTTATATTTATGTTTTATATATGTGTGTGTGTACGAATTAGTGTGGGTGTGTCTATGGATTTTATTTCCAGGTTAGTTTTATTTGGATATGTGCACCGGGACAGTGATGCACAGGTACAGATTTTAAATTAAGGTTTGAAACTGGATAGGTTGGGTTCCAGGAAAAAGGAAAGTTATTCAAAGGAGTATTGCTATGTTTTACTTAAACGGGATATTTTTGGATGGATTCAATTCCATGGTTTTTATTTTAAGGATTTAGTGTTCAAGTTGTGGTTTCCAAAATTTTACGGAAGTAGCAAAGCTACAGTTTTCTTTATGGTATTTCAAGGTACAAATTTAACGGAGTTGTTTTCAAGTATATGTTCGTATGAATATATATACGTGTACACAAGGATTTTCGTTGCATAACGCTTGCCATTATTTGCGAAAACGGAGGGGGTTATTATGTTCAGTGAAAAAAATGAGGTTTAAAATTTGATTTTTCGTCCACTCACATTTTCTGTTTTGCGCTCGCCAGGTACTAGATCCCGAGGTCAAGACCACCACGTGGAGGCATCACGGCTAATGGCTCCCGTAGGAGTTTCTTGTATTTTTACTTTGCTATCCTTTGCTCGAGTTGTAAAGTTTAAATTTCTTTAGATTGTTCTGTAGTGCTCACCTAGGATTGAGGTAGAGGCCGGAGGCCTCCCTTTTAATCTGTGTGCTTCTGCTTTGTGCATGCTGCCTGTTGGGAACTTTTCTGTTGTTTTTAACAGGTGGAAAGTTTTGGGAAACTCCGTTTTTCAAAGGAGACTCTATCGAAATTTCGGCAGAAGTCGACTCACCTATTTCTTTAAACTAGGTTAAGGGGCGTTTTAGTAAAGAAGGTCCTGCGTCGGGGTAGTGTCTGACGGGAAGCAGGGTTAGACACGAGTTCCGAGGGGGAATTCGGGTCCGGTCCTGTCAAGATCATGCTAAGGGCTTTACATGAATTCCATGTCCCGATTAGCATGATTAAAGATGCCAACCTTGAGTAGTGCTTCAAGGGTAAAGTTTCTACTCTTTCTTTCGAAGTAGCGCCACTGGAGTGGTTGTAAAATTATTTGCTCCCACAACTATAAGGAATCAGTGTGAATTTTCTGTATAATTGTGTACATGCACCTTGTCATTGCCTGATCGCTGTTGATCTACCTAACACCATCCCCAGGAATTGGGTAGCACATCTTCTAATATGTAGTAGAAGTGATTGCATCGATCTTGCCAATCCATGGTCTGCCTAAAATATTGTTGTAGGGGGAGACCGTGTCAATGATCATAAAAGTCTATAAGTTGATCACCAGAGCAGAATAGACATCTAGGTCTATTGTCCCTATGGTAATTGAAGTTTCTCCATTGAAGCAGTTCAGTGACCTGGTAGACCTGCTGATCTTGTTCCTCATGCCCATCTGTTGGACAATCGAAAGTTGCAGTACGTTGGCAGCATTGCCATCGTCTACATGGATTCGGTCGATTATGGCTTGTGCAGCTTGGATGCTAATGACTAGGGCATCATTGTGCTACAAATCAAGCCCAAACAAGTCATTCTTCTAAAAGCTAATGACGAGTTCTTCTTCCATTGCTGGGCAATTGTTTAGGACTTGGGAGATTACTGTAGCTTGCTTAATCTTCCTCTTCTTCTCCCTATTGGTTATCCCAGACTCCTTGAAGTTAGCTAAGATAATGTTGATCCTTATGACCTTTTGCAGAGGTTCCTTAGCAGCATCATGATTCTCAATCTACTGAAAAACTTTCATACCCACGAACTCGGTGCAATGGCCATCTCTTACGAACTCGGCGCAATACTTGGTAGTATCCCTAGTGGCAAGATGGGATTTCAAAGGTGGTGGCCTCTTCAGCCATGGCTTGTCTTTCACCTTGTTTGGAATTTGATTGATAGGAATCGTAAATTCTATGTAACTCTTACAGGCTGAGGAGTCGTCTCTTGATCGTGACTTGCAATTTACTCCCTCGTTCGCATTGTATGATCTGATATTCTTCTATTCAGCTCCCTTGGATGGCTGGTCGGCCTGCTTTCTGGACCTTTTCTCCTCGTTCGCATTGTCCCAAATTGCATAACGCTCCGTTGTTACAAAGACATCAACCAGCGTTTGACTTAGAGTGATGGTCATCTTGCAGTATAAGTCATGCTCGATTGCTCAATTTCGTTGGTGAACAATGAGGAGTTCACTTAGTCTACTTCATTGTGCAGGGTGTCCTCTAAATCTCCTCCAACCTTTAAGCCTCGGAGTCGATCATTCACAAGCTTCTTAGCATCTTCCACTTGCAATGCTTCGGCTCTTGTCAAGGACGTTTATAACGTCGGTGTTGCTGGTCAACCTCATCATTGACTGAATGGGTTGATCTCTTCTGCTGGCATGCCGACCCGACGTATTGGTGGATTGAGCTTGTGAAGGGTTCTCCATAACATGTGGCCTGGAATTTGCTCTCCCAGTATGCGCATGTGAGTGTTTTCCTTCATGCTCCCTATATGGAGGGCTACATGGCTGGTTTCCTCATGGGCCTAACCTCAAATGGACGTTTCCCTGCGTGCCCAGTCTAGCGCAAACATCAGATTATGCCCCAAGCCTTGAGTGCACATTAGTCTGTGGACCTAGTCTCAAATGGATGCTCGTCCTGCTTACGGATTCTCGTGACATGCAAGCATGCTGATTAGCACAATCATGTCCTCCTCCTTGCATGTTGGCCCTTGCTCGATCCCCTTGGGATCTTTCAAGCTGTCTGCCTATGCGCTCACCCATCCTTTTCTCTTCACCATCGGATCCAAACCTAAAATCGTGGACTAAGTCGATCTGCTTGAGTAGTTGATCAACTAAGTTTTTTCGGTCCTCAACTCTTCTGGTCAGCTCATTGACCTTGTGATTGAGATTTATTTGGCTGTTTGGACAAGTAGGAGAGAATTGTGTGGAGCCAAGTTGATGATGACCTAGGGTTTCTTCAGAAGCGCTAAAATGTGCAAAATTTAAGGGTTGCGGCAACAAAGGTGGGTGTGGCAACACCTGCTCCAAAACCGGTCCAAGCATGGTGGCGGCGGCATGGGAGTTGCTAGTCTCGGTGGCAGCACCATAGGGACTTTGAGCCGCGGTGGAGTTTGTGGCTACTGCCTTGCTCCTCGTGTGATACTTTTCACCATCGTTGTTTTGAATGCTTCAAATGGAATTGATAAATGGAATAGAAGCGGATTTTCTTGTTGAAATTTGCTAGAGCTTTGCTTTGAATATATTTTGAAACTCCCAATGGAAGCACCAATTTGTTTGTGCAAATATCTGTGGGTAGAATATTCACGGATGAATCTTCTCTCTCTTGATCGTCCTCCTTCTAGATTCCTTGCAAAATAAAGAAAACAATCGAAAAACCATCAGTGTGGTGGTGGCCAAGGGCTCTCTAATTCCTAAGCCAATAAATAACACAGGGTACTTATGAAAGGTACAAAGTTTTCTCCACGGGAGAGAAGTGTGGCAGCATGAGAGTCAAGAGGAGGTGAGAACCAGCATGAAGGGAGTTGCCGGCCTCAAGTATGAAAGGACGAGATGGAGTCGGTTAGCGGAGGGAGGGGGAGAGAGAGAGAGAGAGAGAGAGAGAGAGAGAGAGTGTGTGTGTGTGTATGTGTGTGTGTGTGTGTGATCTCTAGGGTCTTCTCGAAGTAACCTTCTTTGTCTCCACCTTTAGCTTAAATAGCCTTTATTTTCTGTAACATTCCTTTTGCCAATTAAGGAGGGAATAATTCTCCTTTAATAGAATTATTGACTTCTTGATTAATTGGATGGAGAGAATCAATGAGATTTAGTGTCATTTACTCCATTGTCTAAATAGGGTAACTCCCATATTTATTATATTAATAAACTAGATTAATTGGTTTAACTAATATAATTTTAGGAAAATCTTATTTTTCACGTGGGATCGCCGAATTGGATGTCGAATATATTTGCTTCCCCATTGCTTGCACAAACCACATTTAACTGTGAATCATTGTTATTTATTTGCCGTAATTGCATGCAGTAGAAGAAAAAAAAATAGAGTCGACACTATGCCAAAAATTGAAAACTACATCACCTAAAAGACGTCGAAAAGTGAATTTCATGACGTTGTTTTAAAATTGGCTACAAATCACGTCAGCATTTATAGATGCGAGGTCGTAGGATATCTAATATGGTGGTTTATGAATACATATTTCAAAACCACGTCGGTTGTCAAGACAAAGCGACATGGATTGAAAACATGCTAAACACTGTTCACTGAAGTGACCTAAATTTTCACAACTCGCGCTAACTCTTCTAAGTTTCCCTTTGGTACGGGCCAGTTTCGGACACTACAACACTGTCTCAGATAGATTGATGTTTTTGTCCAATATGACATGCCTTCTGTCCGACTGAACTTCCTCTAGTTTCTGTTGGCTTTATTTTACTGTATTTTAGTTCCTTTTAGTCGTTTCAAGCTTGTATTTGATCATTAATGAAAGTATTATGTCCATCAGACAGTTTACATGCAAAAAGCTGTCATTGGAATTCCTAGTCCGATAACGGGCTAGAACACCTCCCATCCTGCAATTTGTTCAACCATAATCGAGATATCAAAAGTCCTCTTTATTGAGGCAGAAAAAGAACCTATCTAAAGCCAGATTCCCCATTTTAGAGCACGGTGACTTTGATTAGAAGAAAAGATAAAAAGCGCAGTCACATCCACAATACACATATAATTCAAACACCATTTCATTCCCTCTTTCTACTAGAAGAGTATCACTAGTAGTGGCACGCCTTTCGCAATCCCCCAAGGAATAGTCTTCGAGCCTATCACAAGTTCAATTCTTTTCCTTGACTCCCAAGCAAACCATACACAAAAGCCGCTAAGTTGCCAAACTACAGCCTGCTCAGCGGCCAGGGGCATCACATGATGTTCAGAAGCATTTCAAGACGAACATATTTTTGGCACACCTAGTGGTACTTTACAATCTTGTATGGTTAACAAAACTCGCAGGAAGCTCTACTTGAGAAACAGTTCTTCTTCACCAATGAATCTCCCAACCAAGCTGTAGTTGCTACTGAGGAAGTTAAGGTTGAAGATATGCAACCAGCACAGCCTTGGCAAGCATCAGTGGAACAGCTACTGTTGAAGGAAAAATGTTATCTTCCCAACATAATTTCACCACCACTATTTAAATAACGGGGTTTTATTATTTTAGGTTCAACCCATTCGAAACGCAATGTCTCTTAATTACAATCCCTTGCTTCAAGGGAATACCCTTTGATTCCATCATAAAGAAATAAAACGTGTGTGTTTGATTTTGCGGCTGCTCCCAAGTCGAACCGCAGGGTGCCTACGTATCCCTCGTGGGAATCAAGCCACTCGTAGTTCAAAGAATTACAATGAATAAATGACTCATTGCAAAAAGGGGGAAATTTCAATGAATTTGATTGAAAAGTATTTGAATAAATTTGGCAAATTTGGTTAGGATAAACCAAGGATTCTGTTTGAATTTGTGTGGAAATTAATGGGTAAATGTGGCCCACTAATTGAGAAGTTGTGTATGAGAAATTTGAATTTGGTCTCATTGAAATTTGTATGGGTAGATGACCCATGTGGAATGGTTTTGTACCATTTTTCTTATTGTAAATGTCCAAGAAAAATAATGAGCAATTTTGATTAACCCACCAATTTTCTAAAACTGACATTTGCATTTGGACCCAAATATGGTTGAGGATTTATAATTGATCCATTAACCATGAAATAGGCATTTGGGCTTTTTCAAATTAATGGGTCACTTTGGATGACCCAATAATTTGTTTCGGGCCTCAGACGTGGTTTTGTACCACTTGAGATTTGGTGTGGTGTCTTACCCACTTGAGTCGATTTGAGAATTAATGGGCATTTTTGGATTTAAGCCCATTAATTCGTAATTTGTGAATTTGAGACTTTCCACCAATTGTTCGTCAACTAGAATTTTAAGGGTAATTCCATTGGACTTGAGTCTTGCAATGAGCCCGTTGTATTTGAAGCCGTCAAGTCTTGAGATATTTGACGAGTCCATTGTGTCTTGATATCCATTTTGACATTAGACCGTCGGATTTTAAACTTGCACTTGATAGCCCAATATTTAATGGGCATATCATGAAAATCTTATTTTCGGCTCTAGTCCCTTTTTTGAAAGACTGAACCGTGGCCTTGACCAAACAACAAAATTCACACAGCGGTTTCTGACGCAAGCGAAAAGTGAAGAGGTGCCCATTATTGTTGTTATATCTCCTTAGCTCTTTAGTAGCCTTTTAGTAGTCTTCATTGAAACAAAGGCAAGCCAACCACTATGCCGTCAGCTACAGAGAGGTCAAGTCCTCTTTTTCCCTTTCTTTTAGTTGGCGTCTGCTATTTGGCTATTTGCAATTAAACATAGCAAAAAGGAGTACATGCCAACCCATTGCAAAACCATACTTAGTTTGTCACATCCCGGATTGGTTCTGCCGTAGCACGATATTGTCCGTTTTGGGCCCCGTCCTCACGGTTTTGTTTATGGGAACTCACGAGCAACTTCTCAGTGAGTCACCCATCCTGGGATTGCTCTAGCCCAAATTCGCTTAACTTCGGAGTTCCCATGGAATTCGAAGCCAGTGAGCTCCCAAAAGGCCTCTTGCTAGATAGAGGTGGGCATGTACATATAAGGCACATCACCTCCTCTCCGTTGGTCGATGTGGGATGTTACATAGTTAGCACGTGGTCTTTGACTTCTGCTGTTGTTTGTTTGCAAAAAAGCAAACCAAGCAATTGCCTCTTCGAATTTGGCTCTGTTGCCAACAGATTTTAGTCTTCAAGGCCCAGGTGGCTGACTCTTTTCCTTTCATTTAGCTGACCTTCTTTTCAACTTTGTTTGTTTGTTATGCACAGCACAATTTTTCAAACAAGAGAGGTCATCATCAAGTTGGTTTATGTATACGGTGGTGTATGCTTTATTGCTCCATACTTTCCTGGAGCTTTATTCTCTTTATCCATTCTTTCTCAACGTCTGTGCGTAGCACAACCATGTTCCAAACAGAGCTATTTCCAGGGCCGCAAAGTCGCATGCCACCCCTTATTTTTGTTGTTGTCCTCCTCTTCCCAAATGGGTCTTGAGCCATGACGTCTCTGTAACAGGACTTTCCTCTTTTCCATCATTTTTTTCGTTGTTGTCGTCTTTATTCAGAGGGTCAATAGCTACACCTCTTTTGGGTTTAGACCATTGCCACAAAACGCCATTTTTTCTACCGTTCGGGTGTGGAAAGCACATAAACTTTGGTTGACCTCTGCTGCCAATTAGAGAGAATTCATTCTCTTGTTTTGTCCTTCACGTGGTAGGCATCCCCATGTATCATATTCTTATTTTCTTTCTTTAGTTCTTTCTTTTTTTCTTTTATATTTATTGATTGAACTAACTTGGCTTTTGCATGGCCAGCAAAAGCAACCGCAACAAAAGACCTTGTCAATTGGGTGACTCTGGGATTTTTCTTTGCAAGCGACGTGGAACCAAAAGAGACAAATCCCCTTGTTGTCATTTGTTTGCTGTAAGCCAAGGTCAATAACAAGTAGAGTTCCACTTTACTTTTTCTTGCTCAATGCCAGTTATACACAAAGGGGAAAACCTCTTGCTTTACGTGGTGAGTTCACAACCAACTGTTTTCTCTTTTGTTTCTATTGTTACTTTGTCTTCAACATAACAACATATTCCCATAAACTTGGGTCGGTGCTTTTCTCATAGCAAAACTTTTCTTCCTTTTTTTCTCTGCTTTAGATTATCTTTTCGTTTGATTCTTTTTTTGTTTGTTTGCTGTCCATCTCATGCTGAACACCATTGAATGACTTTTGGCTATTGTGGCACAACAGTAAGAGGAATCCAGAAAATTCTAGGATTTCCTCTACGTCTTTTGAAAAGCGTTGTACACCAGTTTGGGTTTTGTGATGTCTTGCTCACCAAACAATACTCACAGATTGCTTGTGAATCGGATATTGAACACATATTGGAAGCATTTAATCGGAGTTGCCTGTTCACTACTACAAAAATCGAAATAGACGTCGGTAAAATGACGACGGACAAAATAAATACCGTCGTTAAATTTTAAACGACGACGGTAATATAAAAACCGACGTGGATCAGAAACTAAAACACCCAAAAATTGGAAATTCATTTGGGCATTTTTAAAACACGACGCATAAAACTTTAAAAGCGGCGTCTTATTAAACATGCCATTTCGATCAGAAAAAAGCCAACAAATAAACAACGACGGTATGTGTAAATATACCGACGTAGTAATTATAGACGACGTTTTACATATAATACCGCCGTTTTGAACATCCAATGAACACGACGGTAATTGTATTATTAGAGACGATATAAAGTACTATTTAATACGACCGTAATTTTATAAATACTGACATGTAAAGATAATTAACCACGTCTGTTTTTTATTATTTTACGCCGTATTATAAATTGGATTACGACAGTACTTATAAATAAAAGGTGGTGGTAAGCGATTACCACGTCGTCATAATATAATATAAGGGCGTGGTTTTTTAGATAATACGGCGGTTCTATAAATTATATCGTCGTTGTAAATAATTTTAACGTCGTTTATAGGAATTATACTGTCGTTGTTATTTAAAACAAGCGCGACAACAAAAGTCGAAATAAACGTCAAGATAACGACGACGGAAATCATAAATACCGTCGTTGTAGGTTTCAAATTGAAACTTTCGAACTGAAACGTCTCGCTTTATCTGCGAATTGGAGATCAAACGGCGGCTTTTAGGCTTCCAAGTCGAAATAAAGGCCCTTTCGGTTTCCAAGGCTTAATTAAGTCACTTTTAGTTTTCCAATTCTAAATATTTCCTTTAAATTGTAGTTTTTATTCCAAACGTTCAGTCTGAATTCTCACATCTACGAATGGTTTCGAGTCATATGCAAGATGTCTCTCTTCATGGGAACTCAGTTGTGTTTTTGCACCAAACCAATCTAAGAACTTCGGTTTGGTGCAAAACAACAATCGAGTTCCCAAAGATTAAAAATTTTGTTTCTTGTTTAACACAAATTTCTATTTCTCTCTTGTTTTTGTATTTAAGACGTCGGTTTCGTAACTAGCGACGTAGTATAGTTTTATAACGCCCTATTATTTAAAAACCGTCGTGTATATTTTAATTTATACACGGTTTAATTTTACTTTCCGTCGTTTATATCCAAGTTATAAATGTATCTCTAGCTAAAACTTGCTTCTTTTTTTTTAATCTTGGTTTTGCGGTGCAAGAAGGCAACGCTAGCTCATACCCACACAAGAACAAATTGAAGAAATTCGGATCGAATTATAGTTTAATGAAACAAATTATTTTGTATGTATAGGAATGGTAAATATTTTGTATGGATATATAGGAATGAAGATTGGTAAATATTTTGTATGTAATTATTATTGATCTTCAAGTTTTATGAAACAAATTATTCTTGAGTATATTTATTGTTCACAAAGCATTATATATGGTTGTTTTTAGCAAGAAAAAATCGTTGCAGAGAACCATTGGAAGCAAGAAAAACAATATAAAAATGTAAAATTACTAAATCTTTGGATATATAAACGACAGTTCTTTGAATAATCGTCGTCTTTACATTAATAGACGACAAATCTATCACAAAACGGCCTTCTTTACATATAATAGACGACATTTCTTTCATAAAAATTGTCGTCTTTATATATAATAGACGACATGTAAGGTAATTAACCACGTCGGTATTTATTATTTTACGCCGTATTAGATTTTAGACTACGACAGTTCTTATAAATAAAAGGTGGTGGTAAATCATTACTACGGCCTTATAATATAATATACCGGCGTGGTTGTTTAGATAATACGACAGTTCTATTAATTATATCGCCGTTGTAAATCATTTTCACGTCGTTTATAGTAATTATACCGTCGTTGTTTTTTAAAACAAGCGCGACAACAAAAGTCCGAATAAGCGTCGATTACAACGACAACGGTAAAAATAAATACCGTCGTTGTAAGTTTCAATTTCGAAACTTTCGAAATGAATCGGCACGCTTTATCTGCCAAATTGGGAACCCAAACGGCGGCTTTTAGGTTTCCAAGTCGAAATAAAGTCCCTTTTCGGTTTCCAAGTCTTATTAAAGTCACTTTTAGTTTTCCAATTCTATATAATTCGTTTAAATTGCTGTTTTTATTAGGACGTTCTGTATATCTCAATTCTCACCTCTCATGCAAGAATGTCTTTCTTGCGAACTCGATTTTGTTGTACACCCAACCCATCTAAGAACTTCGGTTGGGTGTAAAACAAGAACCGAGTTCTCAAGTAGGATTGTATATTTAGTTTCTTGTTAGCACAAATTTCTATTTCTCCGAAGTTTTTAGTTAAGACGCTGGGTTTTTAAATAACTGACGTAGTATATGTTTATAACGTCCGTATTATTTAAAAACCGTCGTGTATATTTTAATTTATACGTCGCTTTTATTTTACTTGACGTCGTCTTTAAAAACGCGGTCTTTTGAAAAATTTGACCGCGAAATGTAATTTTTTGAATTTTCCTAAACCCTATATATATAACATTTCGCTATCTTTCTTCAACTCATATTCTGACCTTAAGTTTTCTTTCTCCATCGAGTTGCTCCAAGTCGAGGTACATTTCATTAAATTTGCTCATATTCTAATCTTTCATTCCGGTTTTCGGTTTTCAGTTTCTCAAGTTATTCCCACTTACGGCTTTTTTTCTTGTTTCTTTTTTTAAATCCTGTTATATGTATCTCTAACTAAAACTTGCTTCTTTTTTAATCCTGTTTTGCGATTGCAAGAAGGCGGATCGTTGTATAGATATTTTGGATCGTTGTATAGATATTTTGGAGACATTTGAAGATGCATATGCAGTGATATATAGTTTAATATTATGGATATGATATTTTGTATAGATATATAGGAATGAAGATTGATATTTTGTAATTATTATTGAATATTCAAGTTTTATGAAACAAATTATGGTTGTTTGGAGCTGAATTTATTATTCACAAAGCATTATGGTTGTTTTTTAGCTAAAATAGTTGTAGAGAACAATTGGAAGCAAGGAAAAAAAGGTAAAATGTAAAAATAAAACATCTTTGTATATAATAAACCTCAGTTCTTTCAAAAAAACCAGTGTCTTTACATCAATAGACGACTATTCTATCATAATAGACGACATTTTTTCATAACAACCGTCGTATTTAAATATAATAAACGACTGTTATTTCATAATAGACGACATATTTCACAATAATAGACGACTGTTATTTCATAACAACCGTCGTATTTACATGTAATAGACGCATTGTTCTATCATAATAGACGGCAGTTCTTACAAACCGTCGTCTTTAATTATAATAAACGCGTCATTTTTTATAAAAAGCGTCGTCTTTAAGTTAATAGGCGTCGGTTTTTAGTAAAGTGTCGTTTTTATATAATATAGACGACGGTATTTTACCGACGTGGTTTTATGCGTAAAAGATGTCGGTCGATTCCTCGGCGGTTGAGAAAGTAAATTCTGACGGTAAATTACCGTCGTCTATTGCGATTTTTGTAGTAGTGGTTGGAACAGACTATGCCTTGATATATGATGATTTCAATCATCGTGGAAGACAATCTTCCCCATCGATTGTGGATTGGGTGCTGGGCACATGCTGGAAATACTTGAGCGGAGTCGTGCTTGAGAGAAGAGAGGTTCCTAACTTGTTTTTATGATGATAGAAATCATCATAGTCAGGAATCCTCACAGATTGATCGAGAACTGGATGTTGAATATTTGAGCAGAGCGCTGCCTGAGAGAATTCTTGACTTTGTTTATGATGGTAGAAGTCATCATAGCCAGTAATCCTCATGGATGTATCAAAAACTTGATGCTGCACGAATCATGAAGCTTTGAGAAGCAAAGAAAACATGTTGATAGAACCATGAATTTACTTGCGATGGCTATTGCTTTCTATGCATGCTTGATGAATTTCTCTTCCTCTTTTTTTATGCAGTTGTTCTGCTTTCTCTCCTCCCCTTCTTCATTTTTAAGGCATCACTTTTATAAGCCTCAAGTTTTGAGGAGTTTGAGATTTAGTAAAACATCACTCCCGGGCCTTAGTGTTTGACACAAACACTCTAAATATTGCCTTTGTCAACATAATTTTATTCTATTTGAACACATGCTGGATGGATTATTATTGCCCCCATATTCTTTGTACTTTATTTATTTAGTAAAAATTATTATTTCAACAGCTACTGCTCCAAATGCTAGAAAAAATGAATAACCAAGATAAAGCTTTTCAGAGCTAGCAAGAAACTTATGTCCCGACAATGGCTTCACCAAGCCAAGTGAACTACAGTCCTACAAGGACAAATCTTGTCCCACAACCTATTGAAATACTAGCAGGAGCATCTAACTAGTATCAAGGCCATACTATTGGTCTGGGATACCACTATCTGAGTCCTTCTCCTGTGGATATTCCAAACACTGGACCAATAATTGGTCTGAATACACAGGCTGCTAGCCTCCCAAATAATGGTAAGGACAAGCAAAAAGTGTCCGAACTAGCAACACAGGGGGTAGTATTGGCAAAATATCAGGCGCCGAAACAAGTAGCTGCTTTTTCTCCCCTAGAGACCATGAGAAATGGACAAAGGGGCAGAGGAAGAGGAGGCTGGAGACAGGCAGACCAAACCAGTAGAGATGCCAACTATACCAGCAATGCCAATAATGGGAACAATGATAACTATGGCAAAGTTGGAGAAGTAAGGCCTTATAATCATGTAGATCTACATAAAGATTCTGATGAAGAAATAGAAGATAGAATCCCAAATCTTGATCAAGATGTCAGCATCCCGCCAAACAAAAATGACCAGCAAGTGGTCATGCAAAATGAAATGGCTGACCTCAGACAAATGGTTTTGAAAGGAAAAAATGGTGTTCGAAGGCCAATAAGGCCTGTGTATCAGAAGCCGTATCCAACTCATATTGATGAAATACCATTCCCAAGGGGGTTCAAGGTACCATCCTTTACTTTATTTAATGGAGAAAATCTATATGCATCTGCCTTAGAGCATGTAGGGCGATTCTCCGCTCACTGCGTATCTATTGAATCAAACCATCACCTTAAACTAAGACTGTTTGGTAGTTCTTTACCAGGACAAGCTTTTACTTGGTATTCTAATCTGACTCCAAACTCTATCGGGATTTGGGATCGGATGGAATCCAGTTTTTATGATCAGTACTATAAACTTGAACCTGAGGTCACTATTAATGATTTAACTGATCTTAAACAATATGAGCAGGAATTTGTTCATGATTTTATTGCCAGGTTTAAAAAGGTGAGAATGAAGTATAAAATCACCATGGAAGAAAAGCATTTCACCATAATGGCACAAAATGCACTAGAAGGAAAAAAAAAGGATGAAATTTGATGATGTAGAGTTCATTGACGTCCAAGAAGTAGCCCAGAAGGTGGGGAAATATGAACTGCTGCTCAAAGAGGATATTCAGAGGAAAAGCTTTTCCAAGCCAATGTATGGCTCCAAACCATCTTATTTCAAAACTCATAATCCTATCCATCAAGTGGAAGTTTTTGAGGAAAACGCAGAAGAAGCAATAAAGTGCATGGATATGGAGGTAGCGGTAGCTGAGCTGATACCACAGAAAAGTCCAATCATGTGTAAACTGTTGTGAGGCCATCCAAAGAGCAAAGGAGTACTCCACCACCGACTGGAGGTTTTGTGCCTTACAAGCAGAATCACAAGTCATATTCTTTTGACTTGTCCATTGCATACGGTATTTTTGATGAGCTAATGAAACGCAGAGTTCTCAAGCTTGGCTCGAAGCAGAAACTCCCTAGATCGGAGGAGTTAAAAGGAAAATCATACTGCAAATATCCTGATCCCACTCTATAAAAATGGTGTCCAGTTTAGAGATTTGGTGCAAGATATGATTATTCAAGGATATATCAAGATGGAGAAAGCACCACCAGATGCAGTAGAAAAGGATCCTTTTCACAACATGCATGGCAACATGGTGAACATTAAATGGCCTAACCAGGCCAAGAGGAGACTCACCATAGATCTGGAAGAAGGAGGAGGCAGAAAAGTCTCCTTGAAACAAGAAGAAAGACCCAAGGCCTCCATAGTAGCTGGGGTAGTCTTGTGCAGCAAATGAAAACGTGAATGTGATCTTGAGATACCTGTAATAGGTGCCAAGATCAATGAGGAGATAATAGGCAGAGAAGCCAAACTAGTGGCCGGGATTGTCAAACCTTCTACAAATTGTTTTGGACCTAACAGTCTGAGAGAAGAAAACAAGGGGGCAAGAAGTGTTTTTGATAGGCTCAAAGGCTTTACAAGGCCTAATGATCCCATCTCTCATCATAAAGGGATTCCAAAAGTGGATGTCCAAGAGAGAGAGTCGAGGTGGACGCAAGTTTCTTCCGGCTCAAGCAATGTCCCAAACCCAAATAAACCAAAAATCAAGAGTTTCAAAGAGCCATATGGAACCATGATGCATGAACGAAGATGGTTTGCTGTACAAAAAGATGGTAAACCTGAGAGAGAGCTCACCAGAACTCAACTCCGAAAATCACAAAGGCGTTTTGTTATTGCAAAAGGTTGGCAGAACAGGCCAAGTTATGTCCGATGGAAGAAGAAACCATCCATTAAGGGAGTCGCCGGCTTGGGAATGTTAAGAGCAAGGTTTTAGAAGAAACCAACCGAAAAATGACCAGTGAGCTTTGTCCGAAGTCAAGACAAATCCTGTCCGAAGAGCCAACTGGAGAACAAGACCCCAAAGAAGGAGAAGATGAATTCATCCTTAACTCAACAGATAGCGATGAAAACTGGTTAGAAAACTACGACTTGGAATCTGGAATCCTGAGAAAGGTATTAGGACTGAGACTGGAAGAAGAAGAAAAAGAAGAATATCCAGAACTAGTGATCTCTTACTCTGTCAACATGATTTGTGTCTTACCCGCTAGCTTTATAGCAAAAGACAGCCAATCACACTCTTTAGAAGGAGATTATCCGGTTGAGGAGACAGTGGTAGCATTTGTTGGACTAAATGAGCCTATGGATCAAGATCGGGCTCAAGAGTGCAAAGAAAGAAAAGAGTCAACCCCAAGAGATCTTGGACAACCTTTGACTTCATTTGGGAAGCCAACCAGCAAAATGGTCAATCATTTGAGGCCAATGCTCATAAAGGCTCACTTGGAGGGAGTTCCTTTTACCAAGGTCATGGTAGATGAGGGAGCTGCAATAAACATTCTTCCAGCAAAACACACGAACAGGCTAGGGAGGACTAAGGAGGAGTTGATTCCCATAGAGATGATTGTTTCTGATTTCGCTGGAGGGGTTAACCAAACTGTTGAAGAAAAATGTGAACCTCCCAACATAATTTCACCACCACTAATTAAATAATGGGGTTTTATTATTTTAGGTTCGACCCATTCAAGACGCGGTGTCTCTTAATTACAATCCCTTTCTTCAAGGGAAAACCCCTTGATGCCATCATAAAGAAACAGAGCGTATGTTTTTTATTTTTACAGCTGCTCCCAAGTCGAACCTCAGGATGCCTACATATCCCTCGCGGGAATCAAGCCACTCGTAGTTCAAAGAATTGCAATGAATAAATGACTTATTGCAAAGGGGGGAATTTCAATGAATTTGATTGAAAAGTGTTTGGGTGAATTTAGATTCGATTTTGAATTGTGTTTGGGGGGCAAATTTGGTTAAGAACAAACTAGGGATTCTGTTTGAATTTGAGATTTGGGTGGTTGCATTTAGATTGAATCTTTAGATTGCCTACATACCCTTTCGAATGGATCAAACCAACGTAGTTCAGAAATTTGAAAATTAATGGGTAGGTGTGGCCCACTAATTGAGAGTTTTATGTCTTTGAGACAATTTGGAGGGTAGATGACCCATGAGAAAAAATTGGAAATTAATGGGTAAGTGTGGCCCACTAATTAAGAATTTGTGTTTCGGAGATTTGAATTTGGCTGCGCTTGCGTCTATTGTAATGCTAGACTGCCTACGTACCCTTGATGGGATCAAACCGGCGTAGTTCAAAAAATTTGAAAATTAATGGGTAAGTGTGGCCCACTAATTGAGAATTTGTATTTGAGAGGAAATTAATGGGTAAGTGTGACCCACTAATTTAGAATTTGAATTTGGTGGCGGTTGCGTCTATTGGTATGATAGGCTGCCTACGTACCCTTGATGGGATCAAACCGGCGTAGTTCCAAAATTTGGAAATTAATGGGTAAGTGTGGCCCACTAATTAAGAATTTGTGTCTTTGCGACGATTTGCGGGGTAGATGACCCATGAGAAAAATTGGATGGTTTTGTACCATTTTCCTTTTTGTCAATGTCCAAGAAAAAATAATGAGCAATTTTGATGAACCCATTAATTTTCTAAAATTGACATTTGCATTTGGACCCAAAATATGGTTATGAGGATTTTAAAATTGATCCATTAACCATATGATAGGTATTTGGACCTCTGTAAATTTAATGGGTAATTATTCGTATTATCCATCAAACATTTTGAGCCCATGAGAATTAATGGGCAATTTTCATTCATAGACCATTAATTTATTTTCGGGCCTTGAGACTTTCTTTTTATCAGCTGATCCATGAGGAAAAGTGCACATCATAGAGGCCTTGAGGCCCAGCTACTAATTGAAGTCAAACCAAAATGTGCTTGGAGTAGTTGAGATCAATTGAAGCACTCCCGTATCCATATGGAGAAGCTCAAATCAATCCAAATATCAAACTACTGCTTTTCCGTTCCTTTATATAAACCAAAACAACAGCCTTGTAGAAAAAAGCCACAACTGGTGCAAAAGCAAACTGAGAGAAGAACCGTAAAACAAGGTTGGTTATTTTTTCCTTTTCTCATTGACTTGTCTTCAGAAAAGCAACGAAAGAAATCACACTTGAAGGACCAAGCGACATGGCTACCTGCCTTTTCCCTTTTCCCTGACATAACTCATTTAGCCTAGGCCATGTACTCCTTATTTTGTCTAATATGCAGATTCAAAGAAAGTGGTTGTGCGCCACTTTCTTGTTTTTTCTGCTTTTTTCGTTGACTTCAGAGAGAAGTGAAGGATATCAAGAACTGGAGAAATTTTTAAATGTCAAAGACACCACGCGTGGTGTACCATCCAATAAACTTTGGACATTTGGAATTACTTTCTAATTTATTGCATTATTTTTATGACATGGTAGTGCATTGGAAACATTCCACACGCCCTACAGTGGATGGACAGACACTACCCACGTGGTGTCTGAACACCCAAAAATTACTCCAAGAATTGACCCATGCTACATGGCCCCCACCACCCTATTCTTTTCCTTGTTCTGACACAGCTAACAAATTCAAAAACCTTGTTGCCATCTCTTGTTTCTATACAACCCAAATTAGATTTCTACTAAGACCATACGGCCCTAACATTTGTTTTCCTTTTTTTTTTGCTTGTTTTCTTTCTTTTTCTTTTGGAAGGCAATTAACCTCTTTCTTCTTTTTCTTTTGATGCAGTGTACTCCGGCAGAAAAAGAAATTAATACGGCTTTCTCGAATAGAGAGAATTGGTCAGAGTGTCCAAGAGGTAAAGGTATAACTCGCTTTGCATCAGTTACAGAAATAGACCCAACACCTTTGCTTTAGTTATAATTTTCCCTTTTGGTTGTTTCTTTGAATCTCAACCCCATGTATTTTTTTATGTGCAGATGCAAGCAAGAGCTATTGAACAGAGGAGTCATCGCAGCAACAGAGGGGTAAAGTCCCCAGCTCTTTTCCTTATCTGCTGATTTTTGTGAGATTAATTCTCTGTATTTTTTTGTTCTTTGATTCATGCCATTTTTATGGATTCATCCACTGAGTGTATGGGTTTGCCCCAAAATGGATTCATCATCCATAGAAAATGGGTTTGACCCCAAGTTCGATATTCATCATCCATAGAAAATGGGTTTGACCCCAAGTTGGATTCATCATCCATAGAGAGTGGGTTTGACCCCAAATTGGATTCATCATCCATAGAGAGTGGGTTTGACACCAGGTTGGATTCATCATCCATAGAGAGTGGGTTTGACCCCAAATTGATCATCCATAGAGAGTGGGTTTGACCCTATGTTTAAAAAGAAAGGAATAGACATGCTCTGGAAACAAATCACCATTACCTGAGCCTTTGTGTTCTCTTCCCCTTTTTCTCCTCTACTTCTGACTTCTTACGGCTGACTCCTTTTTTTTTTCATTTTCTTTGTCATGCTATTTATAAGCTGCCTTAGATAGACTCCTCCAATTTGAAAACCCTAACAACTTTATCTCTTCCTCTTCTTTAGGCTTGAAATACTTAACTTTCAAATTTCAAATTATTTTTTTCCTCTTTTGAACCAAATAGAACCACGTGGGGATTACACCCACCTTTTGAACTATTTTAGATATTTGCTCAATGTGGTGGGGCCTATGCAATCCCACAATTTTATTATATTTTTTTAATGAATTTTTTTGGTTCAACAGATGCCCCCTCAAGCTTCGTGCATGTAACATCTTTACACGTGCGGAGCTTAAGAAACTTTGCATAAAACTTGTGAGCTAATATCCTTTTTCATCCTTGGTTTCAGATGATGGATGCATATGAGAATCTTTGCAGGGAACATGCTCTCGGCATACATGGCGAGCCAAATTTTGTTGGTCCAAAATATATGAGATCTTCTCCTTTGAGCTCGATTAGTCTCTCCTTACCTCCGGAGAGTTGAGTGACTTGGCTAAGTGTGGCCAATGTGAGCAGTGGGCATTTCCAGTTTAACCCTCATGAAGAGGACAGAGTCATTCAGGTTTCTCAAGCAAGAGGCCCTTACTTCCAAGCTCACTGGTTGATGAAGGTAAACAACGAGTTGGATGGGGACAAATAGTTCATACCAAGAGACGATTTTTTCCCTGTCATGCACAAGATGATTCGTGACAAAATTGCATGGGAAGGCAATTTTAGGTTTTTAGTCGCACTACTTTTCAACCATTTATAATGGAGTGGACGGAATCTATCTTAAAAGACTTTGGTGATATCCTACACCAAGCTGACATTTATGGTGCTGTTGCTGTTTCCCTTTACTCTTACGATCTTTGCCCTAATATTTGGCAATCATTCTTTGAGTTATGGGGGCCTTTATCCAACACGTTCCATCACAGAAATGGTGAAATGAGCATTTCTTTATATGACCTGAAAGTAATTGGCGGATTACCAATTTTGGGTCTCCCATATGATGAGTTTATCCCTTTGAACGAAGAGCTATGTCGCAAAGACTTATATCGGTCGACTGTTGGGGAACTTCTGAAGATCTATACTCAGCTATGCATTTTCCATAAGAATGAACAGATTTATCACCGTCATTGGATTCATCATTTTTTCCGAGGAGAACTCATATATGGTGCTGCTGGGGTATAATTCATGAAAAGAATGACAATGTCCAAAAGCTTCCTTTAGACATTTCACGTGAAGGACAGTTAGCTGCTTTTTAAGCCTTTTGACTTAGCCGTTTTGTCTTGCCCGTTAGTGAGTCTATATGGCCAGAATGTTTCTAGATGGCCAGTTTGACGGCACAAGGGGTCAGAGTTTCACTTGGGCCACCAGTGTTAGGCTTTATTTACCACACTCTCGGCACACTTTCCACTCATCATAGAGGACCTGGGCTAGCAAATGCGCATCTTCCCATTCATTACGTGGTTGGATGGTTGGGCGAGCATTTTCCTGATTTGACTACTCGTCGATGTGATAGCGACTTTCCAGAACATTACCCTCTTCTGGCGAGGTATAGTCAAATTGAAGCAAAATTTGTTAGTTCCAATCAAGCTAGAATCATCTTCAGGTGTGAGCTCGTGGTTTATCGCCCCAGTGTTTTCCATGCACATGAAGACCGAATCATTTTAGACACAGAGACTTTAGCAGACAATGCCTTTGAGTACTTGATTTGCATGCGCTCTACATTGCTTCCTGTGAGGTTGGGCGGAAATCTTTGGCTGGAGCCTTACTACCCAAACAGATTCGCTCGCCAGTTGGGTTTTGACCAAGGTGTTCCAGCGAACAAGCTTCTCTTTAGTGTGTGTGAGAGGCAACAATGTGGGGTTGAAAAATTAGCCAGAGCACAAGCCATTCTTCTTCGCAAAGACACCACTACGTGCTTCTACATTCCACGCTCTACCCGTATAGGAGAATGCTCTTGGTGGTATTGTCGATGGTGGATGACTGCATGTGCACCTTACATGGGATTTTCTGTGTCAAAAATTTTCTCAGTTGTAGATAGGCGCATCCAAAGGAGGAACCACGTCTTTGTGACTAACAATTTGAAAAGTATTTCGACAGGCATAAGGAAAAGAGGCTTCAATTCATCTTCACCTCCCCATGGTGCTTCTTCGAGCAGTGGACACAAGAAGAGAATTCATAATGCTAGAGGGCACCATTTCTCTGGAGCTAACCACGCAATGCACCACTTCCCAAGGGTTAACCGAGACTCACACCGCAAACGGGCGCGTCATGGTGATTAGAATAGGGTTGCGGTTGGAAGCTCTAGCTATGTACCTGAAGAAGAAAGTTCTAATCCGGTGCAAGGGGAAATGGGATTTGATTATATCACTTTCCCTCGAGAAATGGAACCTATAAATGCAGGTAACCCAGCTTTTGAGTTCATTTCTTCGGGTGAAGAGGAAAATATTCTTCATGAGAGCGCTAACAACAACATGGGTGACAGTGGGTCAAATCCCTTGGCTGAAGAATATGAAATTCAACAAGTTCAGAATAACCCAGCTGATGATGAATTCCCTGAAGGTGTAGGGCCCATAGCAATTGTGCAACCTCTTCAACATTTGGTATCAGTCGAGAATTTTGTTTGCCAGATTCTTGGGAATGGAGTGAACCAAAGTAGGCGGGAGTTTATCAGCAGAGAAATTGAAGGCATCTTTAGCCGACTTTCCTCCTCAGAGACACCTGCTCAGCTTTATATGCACCATTCTGAGATCATCAAGGCCCTTCGACTTTTTGGGTCAACAGTTGAAATTCTTGGGTTTGGTGAAGCTGCATTTAAACAATTTGCCCAGCTTGTAGACTGGATTTTTATATTGAAGCTTTAGGAGATGTGAATGTTGATTTGATTTCGATTTTATCCGTCAGCACGAGGAATGTTTAAACATCAAGATGGCTATTGAGACACAACTTACAGAGGTTGCTAAAGAGACTGACAACTTGGATGTCAAGGAAGCTACCAACAGGGAAGCAGAAGAAAGAGTTCATCAGATGCGGGAAGAGCACGAAGCTGAGAAGATTTCCCTTAACATGCAAACGATGAACTTGGAGATTTCTTTGTAGCATCAAAATGAACAAGCAACACAGCCTCAACAATCAAGAATTGATGCTAAAGAAGATCTACTTCCCCAGATTGGGAGTACTCGAAGGTCAATGAAAGCTCAAGAGAAAGAAATTCACCATCTGATCAATGCTTTATTTTCTTCTTGTAGCGAGCTTTAAGAGATGAGCTTATCATTATTATTTTTGTTTAGCATGCTTTTTCCCTTCAATAAGAGTTCTTGTCACTACAAAAAAAAAAAGGCTTTTTATGACGCAGATTTAATGACGCATCAAAAATCCACGTCATTAAATGTTATAATTTATGACGTGTTTTTAAAATGCGTCATTGAAGCGAGTTTATGACACTGTTATCATGACATTCGCTGGACGTATCATTAAAATCCTTTTCAATGACGCGGAATGTGTGTCATGGATTCTAATGGTTTTAGACGACGTTGGATCCGCGTCATTAACAGGTTTATAGCTTAACGACGTCGCCTATGCATCATTAACTTAACGACGCATCCTACGCGTCATAGAATTATATTTACAATGGCGTGTAGACTGCGTCATAGATCTAGAATTTATTTCCCCAAATCCTTTTTTGCGTGCCGCCTTTTTTTTAAACCAATTTTTATATCGGCGCCTTATTTTTTTCACAACTTTTTTCTAGAGTCTTCTTACTCACCCTAAACCCAAAATTGATTTTTTTTCTTCGTTCTGTCTCATCTCTTTGTTCTCAGACCCAATTCCACTCTCGCTCTCTATTGGTGGCTTGTACAACAAGAGGAGCTGCTGGAGCGGCTGCCTTCGCCCATGAAGGAATTGGAATCTCGCTACTTCCCCTACCTTTTAAAGATGAGAGGTTGAGTTTCTCTTTCCTTCCTTACTGTCTCAGTAAACAATGAGTGTCAGTCACAGTCTTTCATTTTTTTCTATTTGTAATTCATGAATATGTTCTGTTTATTCCAATTTGATTTGTTCGCTTGAATTGGAGTAGCTGAGACATTTTTATATTTAATTGGAAATCAAGCTCGAATATGAGTTTCTACGAAAGATTTAATTTTTCTTTTTGGGTCAAACTATTGTCAGCGTAAGACTTGAGAACTTCTCTCTTCTGAGAGAAGGAAATGGAAAATAAATAATATTATGTTCACTATCACTACCCAATTTGGTTTATGCCTGTTTGGATATTGGGTGAGTTTAAAAGGCACACAAATAGGTATAATTGTATTGGTGTGTTGTGCATGTGGGAAGTACAAGTTTTCTTAAATCATTTGCCATTAATGCTCTTCCATGCTAACCAAAGAGGATTTTATGTACTGTTGATTTCTTTTACCTGCCCCCTTTTTTCAGCATTGAGTAAAACTACAAAATTGCAAGATATTTTGAGTAAAAAACCAGCTAGGATTTTAGTGTTCGTTCAATAGTCAAACGGTAACCAATTCTAAATCCGAGCATGCTGTCGTGCTCAGGACGACATGGGAAGTGTTTTAGAACATAATGGGCCGCCACCCGCTGCGCGCAGTGCGTGGGTGTCTTGAGAATTTCCGGCAATGGAAATTTCTCGAAACACCCCACAATACTTGTACCAACAGATCAAGCACAACTAGGGGAACCGTTTTTGTTCTTGGACCACGACCAAAAACTGATCAAACTAGTTGGATCGAAGCCAAAACAGTCGGCTAAAAATGGGTATAACGAACGATGTGTAAAACCTCAAAATCGATCCAAGATACCAGCATAGACAGCTAGAGCACGTGGAGAGGATGAAGATTCATACTTGGATCGACGAAATTGGTCGCACGAATAGCCGAAAACGGCCACTAAAAGCTCAAAAACGGCCACTAGCGTGGCCGGACGGCGCTGGAACCATCGTTAGAAGCGACGGTGTGGCAGTAGGAGAGAAACATGGGAGAGAGAAAGTGAGAGAGCTACAAGCTTTTAAAATTTTGATTTTGTAAAAATTACGGTTGTGCCACTGCACTTCCGTAAATCATAACTTCTTCATTTTAACTCCGAATTGAACCTGTCGCCTGTCTAAGAACTCGTATCGGCAAGCTTACACAACCATTCCACTTAGTTCCCCAAATTCCTTTCCAAACAAATAGTGACTAAAGTGCCCCTACACCCAAGGGAAAAAATGTAGTTTCACAATAAATAACCAATTGAATAGTGATTTTTGGGACAGAGTGTTGCACCACCATTCGAGTTATTCTCAGTTTGGCTGCCGCTTTTAAGTGGGAATTAAGACAACAGGACGTGAAAAATGCATTTCTACATAGTGAGCTACAAGAGGAGGTTTATATGCAACAACCTCAAGGGTTTAAAGACTCCCCACGTCTAGAGTTTGTTTGTAAACTTCAGAAGTCTCTCTATGGCTTGAAGAAAGCTCCTCGAGTTTGGAATGCTAAGTTTACAAGTTATTTTCCATCTATTGGTTTTCAAGCTTCTCACTCAGACCCTAGTCTTTTCATCAAGAAAAAAGCAACTAATTTGGTTATTTTGTTGTTGTATGTGGATGATATTATCATCACATGCTCTAATGCTATATTAATTCAAATTGTTATTGATTCTCTTGTTGAAGTATTCGATACGAAAGACATTGGTAAACTCACTTACTTTCTTGGCCTGCACGTACAATACCAAGACAATGGGAACCTATTTGTGAATCAATCTCAACATGCTCAAGATCTGATCAAGATAGCTGGGATGGACACTTACAAACCGTGTTCTACACCATGTAAGCCTAATCAACAACTTCTACATACTGATGGAGTCGCTTTATCTGATCCTATATTGTATAGGAGCTTGGTTGGTGCTCTATAGTACTTGACTTTTACAAGGCCAGATATTGCCTATGCTATCAATACTGTGTGCCAATTCATGACTCAACCTACGGATCTTCATATGTGTCATGTTAAACGTATCCTCAAAAATATCTCAAGGACACACTTCATCGTGGTATTACCTATTCCCAGGGTTCAATGGTGGTTACAGGTTTTTCTGACACGGATTGAGCCGATGATCTCAACACTCGAAGATCTACCACAGGCTATGTTGTACTTCTTGGGTAGAATCCTATATCTTGGTCTTCCAAGAAACAAGACTCAATTTCTCGTAGTTCTACCGGAGCAGAATACAAAGCTTTAGCTCACTGTGCATCTGACATTTTTTTTCGATAAGACAATTATTACGTGATCTGCATATCTCTATTCCAGAAGCTCCAACTCTACATAGTGATAATATCTCTGCCTTAGCACTCAGTGCCAACCCAGTTTTCCATTCCCGTATCAAACATCTGGAGATAGATTATCATTTTATTCGATAGAAAGTTCAAAGCAAAGATCTAGTCATTCAGTATGTGCCAACTGATGAACAAGTTGCTGACATTCTCACAAAAGGCTTGCACAATCCTCTATTTCACAATCATTGTTCCAATCTCAGATTGGGACCTTCCCCAACTGAGATTGAGGGGGGATGAAGACAGGTGTCCATTGACTGAGTTGTTGTCTACAGCTGGCATTGTAACTAATAGCACATGATTAGATTCCAATATAGTTAGATGGTTAATAGCGTGTTTAGTTTGTTTTAAGAGCAACATATAAAAGCTAAGTCTCTCTGTAATAGGATTCATTCTATATATTCTGAGAATTAGAGCAATCAATCTAGAGGTTTCCTATTCTTTCTCTGCTTACTTTCTTTTTCATTCTTGCAATGGCTACCATGGTTTTTCACAATGATGAGCTCCAATTTTACATGGCGTAAGCAATTAGGAAATGCTGTGACACCCATATTGACATTGTAATTTTTGAAGAAAATTTGTGTCAGTTTTGGGCATTATACTTTTTACAGATTTGTTCGATGATGCTTAAGCTGGAACAATACGTCTTCACATAGCTATGTTGATGCCATTCTCGGTTAAGGAATTTGCATGAGTTGGAGAGTCATATGATAATTAGTGGAGACTTATACCATTGTGAGTTTTTGAGCCTGTGCATTTTATTTTGAGTGAAAGATGCGACCGCCATGTTTTCTTGACCTTTTTTATTGTTGTTGTGATCTCATTATGCTTCATTTTGGTCGAGTACTGAAAACAACATTTGAATTTGGATATTTAACACTAGAATTTCTTCTATATTTATTTGACGCATAAAATTTCCACATGAAGCTTGGGAAGTGATATAGGCCATTTTTGGATCGGTTGAGCCTTTCTTGCCTACCTTTACGATTGTTTATCGCTAGTAACCCCGTCGAAACTTATATCCAGTCGTTTTCTTTGTTAGCCATATTTTCCTTACCATGCTCCTAATTTCATGTCTTTCCCCTCTCATCATTTTCTGCAAAATTGATAGACAATTCTTGGTAGTTTTCAGTGATCTTCATGGGTTTAGCAGAGTTCCTGATAGTACTGTGTGGAGCTGCGTTTAAAAAATAAACAAAGGAAAAAAAAACAGCAAAAGAAAAGATGAATTTTAAGCTGAAAAAAAAAAGGGCACAAACAAACAAAGAGACTGCTGCTCCTGTTTTGGATTGGGAGTAACTATATGCTGATGGTACTTTTAGGAAGTCTATCAATTTCTCGGGAACCATTGCATCCATATCCTTTCTTTTATGAGCCTTGACCTTAGCCTGACATTACCACCAATGCAAAGTCCTATTTGATCTTAAGTATAATGTGGTTCATATGTGGAGAAGAGATATAGGAGAGGAACTGTGGAATTTGGTTATAATGTTTTCAAGTATGAGACATCCTTCCTATGAGATCTAAAATAATTTCGTTTGGTTGAAGCATACTTTCATTTGGTGTCTGCTTTGTGTAGAGACTAAAATTGGGAATGGCATTAACAATAGCTATATGCACATACACACATCCAGCATGAATGTTTTGGAATTTGTTTGGGATTTGGATAATGCCTAGAATTGCTACTAATGTTCATTAGTTTGTTAATGTGGTAATATGGGCTCATTGTGTTTTCAACTTGTCATGATGTGTTATTGCTCTGAGGCTAAACTCTTGGAAGCTGCTGTTCAATAGTTGTAGGTTTTTGGTGCAGTTAGTTTTCTGTTCTTTTCTATGTTTTGCTCGAGGACTAGAAAATATAAGTTCGTGTCTATTTGATAGAAACATAATTCTCATTATTTTCATCCCTAAAACTATATTTGTTAGCAGTTAATTTATTATATTTTGGGCTAGTTAGTTTATATTTGCACTTCGGCAAGTGTAGGGCTTAAGTGAACTAAAAATGCCAAAAATGAACTACTTACCAGAATAATGATTTGATAGGGCATTTAAACAAGAATTTACACTTTGGGTTTGGTATTAAAATTCATAAAAGAGTTTCTCTTCTCTATTGATGCAATTTGTTTTTTATATTAGGCTAATGCCTATTGGAGTTTGGTGGACCCCAAGGGCAATGTGGCTAGCTCTCAAGACTAAAGACTTAAACCTTTGGGAAATTGGTCCTCACGTGCAAAGCACATATTCACCCTTCCTATTCTTTGTCGGCATCGAGAGCTAGAGAAACAGAAAGAAATTGGTTGCAAATCCAAATTCATGCAACAGCTTTTTCATGAATGATGTATTGGGTAATTGGGTTTTTCCTTCAAGTTTTGAGAGACCAAAGATTCGAAAGAGGAATGAAGGGAAAATTAAAAAAGAGGAGAGAACAAGAAACAAATTTGAGGTCATGCAATTTACACAAGTTACAAGAAGAGGAAAGAATTTGACGCAACAATTTGTTGGTTGATTCGGCGATTGGAGATTTCCTTCTTGGGCAAGGAAGCTGGCCTTATAAAAGAGAGGAAGTCCAGCGATTTGGAAGGACGGATTACAACTATTTGGGCGTGACTGCAGCAGAGAGGAGTAGAGAGTACCGTATCGGTCAATCTTTAGCCTTATTTTCTTGCAATTTTACTATTTCTGAATTCAGTGATTATGACTTTTATCATGGGATTCTAATTTCTATTCTAAGGCTGACGATGAAGCCCGAACATGAATACTTTGTAGTACTTATTTGGTTGCTATCAATTGTCAAACCTTATTGAACTTTTAATCTTTGTGTGTTGTGTATGTCTATCCTTCAAATTCTTATTGATTGGTCATCTTTAAGGTTTTGCAATTGGAACTTTGAGCAAGACTGGGATGGAAACACCATCCACTAAGGCTGCTTGGTTGCTAAATTTCTCTTATGCTTAATGGACTGTTATATGTGAAATTTATGACTTGACAGGATAGATTGCATATAGGAGTACATGTTTTGATATCTTGACATCATAAATTAGAGAGAATATCCTTCAATATTGGTTTGATGAATGGATAGTAATCCACTAAGAAAGATTGCATATAGGAGTACATGTTTTGATACCTTGACAGGATTGATTCATAAATTCGAGAGAACACCCTTCAATATTAATTGGTTTGATGAATTGATAGTAATGCACTAAGAAAAAAAGTAGGATTGTTAGCGGTGGAGTCATTGCCTTAATCTTTCAATCAGTTTAATTGCTCTCATATTGGTTTTATCTATTTGCTAGTTGGTTTAATTTTATCATTAAATTTACAGGAAAATTCAATCTCCATCACCCCCTTTGTGTTCTTGTGTGTCTGTCAAATTAAGTTAGTTGTTTTATTATTTTCCTTCAAATCAATTATTCAAAAACCCCTTTGTGTTTATGTGCATAAGTTACGTGTTTAAATTCCATTTTAATTGCTTTTAAGTGTTTGTTAAGTTAAATTAGGTTTAGTTATTTCAAGTTAAGAACTCAATCCTTGTGGGAATGACCTCGTGCTTGCCTTGCTAAATTACGATTGACCTTGTGCATTTGCGAGTATAATTTGTGTTTAGATTAACCTATGTTTTGTAGGCATCCAAAATTCACAACAGTACCCACATTCGAGAATCATTAAGTCGTGCTTCAATTACGATAGAAGATTCGCCCCTTTCCTTCCGTCAATCCATTACTCTATGCCAACAATTGGAATAGACCTTCTGGGGTAGATGTGGCATGTTCTTGGGAGCAAGGATGACCAACTGCTTGGAAGGGGTAGGTTCGGCAATCATCGTGCCTTTCCCCTTCCTTTGCCAATTGGGAGTGCATACACTCTAGAGAGACTGATCAGCCTAAATGTTCTGGGTTTGCTGTTGATTGAGTTACTTCTGAGTTTCATCCACTTTGGATGAAAGGATGTTGTTGTGTTCCTGCATATTCACACTACTACAAAAAAGTTAATAGACAACGGTTTTTAGCCGTTGTAGAAAGTCCTCGAAAACCGTTGAGGTTAGCAGTGTCGTCGTTTCTACCTATTTACGACAACGGTCAAAAACCGTTGTAATATGTCACTTTCAACAACGGTTTTTAAGAAAAACCGTTGTTGATTCTCATATATAAAACATGTATACAAGAGTGACCGTTGTAATATGACCCTTTTAACAACGGTTTTTACTTATAACCGTTGTAGTTTATCATATTCTACAACGGTTTTTACTTATAACCGTTGTAGTTTATCACATTCTACAACGGTTTTTACTTATAACCGTTGTAGTTTATCACATTCTACAACGGTTTTTACTTATAACCTTTGTAGTTTATCACATACTACAACGGTTTTTACTTATAACCGTTGTAGTTTATCACCTTCTACAACGGTTTTTACTTATAACCGTTGTAGTTTATCACATTCCACAATGATTTTGTTTAGAGATATTGTAAGTCTCTTGTACATATCCTATCCTTTGTCCAAAAGAAAAATAATAAAAACTTATAATTAATTGTTGGATTTTATTGTACATTTGGTTAAGCAAATTCAAGGCTGTTGAAATTGAAAGCCATTGATGCATACAATTTATCCACATAGTCGCAACCGAAAGTTCCTTAACCTTAATTCTGCTTCTACAAAGCCCAAAATTGAACAACACGAGCCCCGCACTTGACTCAGCAAAATGCATTTCATGTTTTTCCCACTACAATTTTCTGGCTTCAAAAAACAAAGAGATAAAAACATGACTCTCTCAGCCAGACGCTCAACTAAGCAAAGTGCCCAAGGCTCTCCCTTCCCTTCTATATGGTCTGAACTCATGGTGCATCGTGTACTCGTCAGTTGTCACCTTGAGGTCACTGCTGCTTTGCTGCTACCTGAAATTGATGCTGCCATTATAAATAAGGACCACAATTATAAACTCATTCACTAGGCAGGGCACAAAAAGGCACAAAAAGGCACTTTCGGTAAACTGATTGAATTGTGACAGAGGACAAATTGATTGAATTGAATTGTGATTCTTTGGACAGAGCACATCTTCAAATTTTTTGAATATATCCCAAAATACTATTTGGACAGAGCACAAAAAGGCAAACGAAGAAAACCAAGAAACCAACTTCCTAGCAGAGGCGCACAATTAAACTTGATATCAGACAAAATGATAGAATCAGCTTATTTCCAATCTCCAAATTTTTTGAATATATCCCAAAATACTATTTAAGAATAGCTCAAGTTTCAGTCGGACAATTTACAAATTTAGTTCCCCAAAACAACCCCAATAAACGTTTATCTACAAAGTATTTTCAAAGAGAGAACTCCAAATTTCTCTTCATATAGAGACCAATGGCAACAAAAAGGATAAGAATGGGGAAAACACAAAATACTCAGGAGCTGAAACGTAAAGCACTTGGGAGTTCAGGAGTTTAATAATGACGGTACCATCATAGAAAAATAGAGTCTTACGTTAGAGATGTACACCTTTTCTCGCACGAAGCCGGCAACTTTCATGAATCAGATTTGTCAATAACCTCTGCCGCAAGTTCAGATCAAAAAAACCACCTCCAAGAGCCCCCTTCCTAGCACGCTTTCGAGAAGAGCATCCACTCTCATCCGAACTTCCGAACACGAAGGTTGTTCTGGTTCCGTTGATCCTCCTACATTAGAAGCGTATTAGCAAAACCTTACACATGTTAGCCTGAGTTATCTTCCATTTTGTATCCATCATATTCCATACATAAGAGAAAATACTAAGAAATCCTTTTTCGACTTAAAAGTAGAAGAAAAAGAACTTAGATGGTTTGCAACCCCAATAAATTTCTTTCAGCAAGTAATTTGCACCCCAAGAAAACATAGTATTAACTACATTACATTGCTTTTATTCATTTAAAGAAAAACTCACGGCGACTACTATGGATCAAGGTTTTATAAGTAAAGACGTTAATCCAATGGAAAATTACCAAATTTCAATGTCAAGAAGATGTGATGCAATGTTGGAAGTGCTACCAAAACAAGAACAAAGTCAAAGGGATACATGATGGGACTGATAAAAGACATAGGAAAAATGTAATAACTATGAGTGGGTCCTGCAGAGCCCATACAAATTAAAAGAAGAAAAAAGGTCCAATTTTCTTATCTTTCTAAAGGATTCCAATCAGATATCGGTTCCACGATAATCTATTCAACTAAAAGAAAAGGCGGAAGAAGTGACCATAATAGAAGCAAAAAAGCCTTCAATTTTCGATATCAACTGGTCGATTAAAACATTCCCTAAGCAGCAAAAATACTGAACATAAGCTAACATATAATCACCGTAAATAAGGGGAGACCATTAATGCTTAAGCTAGCTATAGCTACATAAACCAGAGCTTTTATTGGCTAATGGAGATGCATGCTAAACTTGAAATGTAATAACTATAAGCAAAAAGAGGCAAATTCAAATATATAATATAAGATTGTATGAAGACCATAAAAACTATAACAGAATTTAAGTGGGAATGCAATCAGGCTCCTTAGTATACCATCATAGCGACTCATAAGAAGTTAAGCTGGTTCAACTCTTGCTCTATACGTATATGCCCTATTTCTTTCACAATTAACGCCATACTTAAATTCTTTTCTGTGGAATCAACTTTACCACTTGTGCCACAATGCAATCGTAGATCTTTATACGCATTATTAGCTTTATTGACCCAACAAACAGTAAGTTCGATGCCTTCTCAATGCCCTTTGACTTGTAAGAGCTATATTGTGGATACCAAGTTGTAGAGAACCCAATAGATCACTCTCAATGCAGTCATACCTGCATGCGATTAAAAAAATTCATGTTTTGATGAGAATCAAATATATACACGTATACATTTATAACGGCAAGTTCAATTAAGATATTTTTCTGATCGACATACTCACATTTTCGACGGAGGGTATCGTTGATTCTTTGAGAGATTTATCACTTGCATCCTTATGTCCATAACTTCATTCTCATTATAATCATCAAAAGGTGCCTCCAAGAACTTGGATAATTTCTCAACATTTTCCTCAAGTTGCTGCTGCTTGGTCCTCAAACAAATGCTGTTTTATTTCCCTTTCCTCCTTTGTCATCTCATCGTTAAACACTCTTCTCCAAACATGTAAAAAGCAAATGGGTATGAATATGAAAGAACTCTCCTTGACCTGAAAAGTCTAGAGAGTCCATTATGTACCCAGCTGAAATCTACGAGCCTCGAGTCCTTCTCCTCCGAAGCGCCACCTTCTTTTGTATACTCTCCTTTAAGTTACTTTCAAGCTTAAAGGAATCGGTATGAGCTTTGTAACGGTTATGATAGTGCATATATCGAAACCAAATTAAAATCGAAAACCCACAAACCACAAACCAAAATAAAAATCGAAAACCCAAAAAACCCAAAATAATATTACAATTAATTAGCTCTTCCAACCCAAATAAAAACGCCGAAAACCAAAACCAACACTAACTAATTAGCCCTATTTAAAAAAATCTGAAAGCCCAAATAATTGCATAAATCTAACTTTGAGCTTGTAAGAATCACGAACTATAGGAAGAGAGAGAAAAGTGGTTACCTTGAACTCGAAATAAAATTGGAAAGCCCGACTAGAAATCGTGAGAAAAAAAAAACCCAAATCGTGAAAAAAAAACCCTAATTTGCATCTACGGATTTGAAATAGCAGAACCCCAAATCTTTTACTGAAATAGCAAAGAGACAACCAGATAGAGGGTGAGGGAGAAGGAGAGGCAGATGGAGAGGGAAATGAGACGGAGAGAGAGAGACAGATATGGATGATATTCTTGACCCTTGTTGACTGAAGTAGAAGGAGGGAGGAGAGAGAAAGAGACGGGAAAGGGAGGAGAGAGAGAGAGAGAGAGAGAGAGAGAGGGAGACGCGAGAGACAGAGATCTGTCTCTAGCCATGGCAAAGGCAAGGGGAAGAGGTAGAGCGTGAGAATGGTCGAACCAGAGAGAGAAG
This sequence comes from Prunus padus, assembly GCA_024362665.1. Classification (NCBI taxonomy): domain Eukaryota; kingdom Viridiplantae; phylum Streptophyta; class Magnoliopsida; order Rosales; family Rosaceae; genus Prunus; species Prunus padus. The sequence goes on along the minus strand of JANFAM010000010.1, from coordinate 15,351,288 downwards.
AGAAATATAAGAGAGAATGAGAATTATCGGGGCTTGAGAAAAAATATTTAGTCACTGTTCACTCCGCGTTTTTTTTAAAAGGCTGAATTACAACGGTTGAAACGAAAACCGTTATGGAAAGCTGTGAAAAAAAATTAGAAAACTACATACCCTAAACCACAACGGTTAAAAACCCCTTTTTACAACGGTTACGTAATAACCGTTGTAGAAGAAACAACTACAACGGTTTTGGAGCCAACCGTTGTAGAATCAGCGTTGTCTTTTTGAATATTTGTAGTAGTGTCACCATATCATGTTGTAACATCGTGATTTGAGCCAGGAGCTCAACTTCAGCAATTATTTGTAGTGTAGCAGGACCTGCGCTCGTGCGAGGGGGCATTGCTGGACTCGCCCCACCCTGTTTGCCGAACGGTGACTCATCAGACAGTAGGAATAGCGGAATAAAGGAAATACCCATCTTGGCTAGGTAAATATTATGGATTGATTAGTGACGATTCACAAAGACGACGCCAAACTATTGATGCACAAAAATGGTCGAACACATTGGGCCCAACTTAGTGATGATGTCACCTTCGACACTACACACTCTTCAGCAAAGTGGATGATCTGCGAAACAAAGAACGGACAATGAGACCTTGGGTACCGGTATGGTACCGGCCGAAGGCTCTCCGATGCTTAAGTTAGTATTAAGTACGGAGTGAATAGTGATCTGGACAGAGTGTTGGCTAAGTAGCCGAATGTAATAGTTACCTCATTTTGGGGACTTGTGCCCCTATTTATAGACCTTGGGGTGTGCATCTTCGTGATATTTTGATGTGGGATTGCGAGCATTGCACGAGGAAGCACCATGTGTCTTTGTGAGAAATTACTCTAAAGCGCAGTCTTTGGCTGCGATCGGCAGGCTGAGTTGTCGAAGGCTTGCCGCCTATCAATAGTACTTTGTGGGATGTAATAGATCGTCAAGTTTATGGGATCTGCTTGTGGGTCCTTTATTCCACGTGTCATTCATTGATTGGCCAATCAGATATGGTATAAACAATTGGTTATCTTGGAAACATGTGTTTTTTATTGTAGATGTTTGTTGTTTGTTATCGACTGTTTATTCTATTAACAACTTGCACAAGGCTGCTTTTGTTTTCTCAAGTGCTAAACGTGGACTGTGGTCCTTTTCATGGCTTGAAATTCGTAGGAAACCACCCTTTAATTGTTGTTAACTATTTATTTTTTAAATTAACTCCCAAAAATTGATTGGCATTAGCATGTAATCAGTTTCTCATTTATGGCCGTATGTCTTATTGGTCCATCATGCATTTGGGCTTCTCCTTTTTCTTTTTGGGGCATCAAATTATTATTATTTTTTAATTTTACTTATGAGGTGGTGTGTTTTGAACTTAAAACTTCTTCCATGTCATTAAGAAACACTATTAGACTGAGAGGTATTGCGCACCATTTTTATTTCTTAAGAGCTAAATCTTACACTTTAAAGATTACAAAGAAGAAGGAAACATCCAAACTTAGATAATATATGCATATACACACCAAAGGAGGTAAAATAGATTTAGGGTTTATTTCATGAAATTCGCAAGCACTTAACATGCAATTAAAAGAGTGATGCTTTTTTTTTCAGGGATAAACTTCAATAAGAGACCTGAGGCCCAATGTATGTGTAATCTTATGGTGAGAGAATCCAGCAGTCAAAAAGAGCTCTTCCCACCCTGCTTCACTACGCTCTTTGCCATTGAGGTCGACCACCATCAACATATCCCACATGAGCTGGGTTTCAATTGATTTCTTATCCATCTTCTTATTATCTGCAGACACATTTATGTCCAGGATGATAACCTTTCCTCCTTCATTTTGGCTCATAATTGCTTCTTTACTCTTCTTCAATATCTTCACACTTTCCTCATCACTCCAATCATGCAGAATCCACTGATCATTGTTGCCATACATTAATTAATGTTTAATTACTTTAACATACGCCTTGAATTTGTACTCACAACCACATCCGTGCATAGAATTAGAGTATGGTATCTGCTTAATATACTTTATACATGCACCAATTGGCATGTCATCGTATGAATAGTAAGGTTTGTTAAGATTTCAAAGGGACGGACCCGTGGACCACTACTAGTAACATCGATATTACCCCCAAATTAACCACCAGCATAGTCTAAGCTGGTGTGGGGTTTATATAAAAGGGCATATGTTATACATTTTGTCTAAGTTTCCAATGTGTTACTTTACATTCTTCAACAAGATTGTCTTTTCGTTTTTAGTTTTATTATTAAACTCCATAAAAATTCCTTAAATACACAGCTCGGATTGAAAGCCAAGCAAAACAAGGACAAGTTTAGAAAATTTTGCAAAGGCAAGGGTGAGATGTGTTTACTAACAACAAGGTAATAATTAATTAGGAAATTAAGGAATAATAAAAATGAGAGAAATAATTTAGTTTAATAATTACCTTGAGGAAAGTTGCATTTGCTGGGGGTATCTTCTGAAACATGTCTCCTCCAACAAAATCCAAATTGTGAGTCCCTGGCAAGTTTGCAACAACATGTGGTTGGTCAAAGACAGTGCAATTAATGTTGGGGAAGGCCTTGGCAATGGCCTCGGCCATGGTTCCTGTGCCACCTCCAACATCAACCAAGGAATTCAAACCCTCAAAAACTCCTTCACACTCTTCAACCACTGCCCTTGCTAGCAGCTGAGAGTCAGCCTCCATTGCTTCATTAAACAAGCTACCAAACTTTGGTTGCTGAGCAGCCAAACCCCAAAAAGGCCTTCCATGTACCATCTCAAATCGGGAAGCTGGATGATCATGATTTCCATGATTGTTCATCTGGCACCAAGTGCCCATTAGATGAAATGGATCTGTCACTACTGGATCAAGAATCATAAGTAAAAATTGTGTGGTGCTTAATGGACCTTCCTTGAGGAGGAGCCTGGAAGCTGGTGTTAGGCTATACACCACAACAGCTTTTTCCTCCTCTTCATCATCAAGATCCTGATGAACAATATTCTCATTGTTGTTATTATTGTTTGGAAGAAACGGTAACTGAACTTGCTGGTCTTGTGCAAAGAAATTGGAGTGGACGAGGATTCGCATGAGGCGTGCAATGAAATGAGCTTTCGAAGGGTGGACATTGAGGCCGGAAATGAGATTGGAAAGGGATATGGGTTGGCCATGGTTGTGAATCACATCTGGGATGCCTAATTGAACTGCACACTTTAATGACATGGAGTTTATGAACTGGAAGATATGATTCCATACATGAGCTTGAGCTTGAAGAAGCTCATGGCTAGTAGCACTCACTTTATCATTACTCAAACCCATTTATCTAAGTGTGTATGTTTATATGTGTAGCTCAAGAACACCGATGGCTCTTATTTTAAGTCTTCTATACTGGGGATATGCTTATATAGTCGTTGCCGACGACACAATCCACATCCCAATTATTTAAGTAAATAATACTAGAAGGGGCCGTACTTATATGCTAATATGCTATGCATGTGTAGAAGTTACTGTAGATTGAACTTTGAAGTGGAAGGGAGAAATTGACAAAGTGAAGTTTCATCTAATTATTATGTATACGTAATATTATATATATAATATGTTTTTCCAGTCCCGATCTCTTGGACCCCTAGGGGTCCAAAAGATTGTAGTCACCCACCGTTGGATATAAATCCAAGGGTTCAAAAAATTTCTTCAAATGAGTGCAAAGAGTGGGTGAAACATTTGATTTATATCCAACGGTGGGTGACCACAAATCTCTTGAACCCCTCTGGTCCAAGAGATCGGGACTGTATGTTTTTCTCCTTCAATAAGAATTATAATAAAAGTGGTCCAACTTGATTTGGTAAAAGCTGCAGGTATGTTCCTATGCATCCTATCTTCAACTGCAATTTCTTGTCTTGTTCATGAAATTGATGAACATGTTTGTATTTTGGCTTATGTGCGTGGTTTTTAAATATACCCAGGTTGATTTCTTTACATATTATTCTTATTGTGTATGTAGTAACTACAATCTGACTGCCTCTAAAATCTAAGTACGTACGTGACTGTACTGTTTCATGCACACTTTAAGCAATATACATGTTTCTAATATGGAATGAGAGTGATAGGTTACTTGAGGATTTGATTTGGTAGATGCTGTATGAAGATTTTATGGATTCAGATCCTGCCAATAACTATAAGATTAATTTTATCAATCTAATATTGCTTGCATGCATCACTGTATTTAAAAGTAATATTCTTACGGTGGTCGCTAATAATTGATATGGAAGATCATGGTTAAAAGACTCCAATGTTAATTGTAGGGGGCCAGGGGCAGAGCCAAAAGATGTTTCGTCCAGAAAAGAAATTCATCCAAACATATAGTATCGTTTTTTTAGTAAAAACTAGTGGTTCTTAAAATATATATTCAGAATTAAATACGTTATCATATCACTGTGATGAAAATGAATTCAAGTAGCTAGTGCAGGCCAAACAAGCAAACGCTAAAAACATGCACATAAGTCAATCAGCACAACTTCCACATGCGATATTTATGAAAGATATTTGAAATTTCTCTTGCACAACTGGGAAAGCGCTATATCGGATGAATGATTTGTGAGCATGGAATTAATAATGGGAGCTATACATTAACACATCTGCCACACGCCTATCTCGAGTCTACAATACAAGTTCTTTGTGTCATTAACCAGGGACGGACACATTATTTGAAAATGACATGGGCTAAATTCATGGATGGAGTCAGGAAAATTTGTAGGAGTAGGCTAAATTTTTTTTTGTAGGTAAATTATAAGCCCTTGTTTGTTACCAAAAAAAAAAAAATTATAAGCCCTCTCTTTTCAATATATTTTCTTCATCATATTTAGAATTTTTTTATTATACTGACATATGAAATAGACAAAAATTTTGGAATTATTGATAATATTGTTGAAATATTTGAAAGGGATTGAAAGGAAACAAATAAAAAAAAACAGAGAGCTACACATGTACTAGGAAATATTTAGAAGGAATTGCAGTAAAAATAAAATAAAAACACATATTTCATCCCAACACACACATTGGTTTCTTGATTCTATTTCCTCTTCTCTCCCATTTTTATTATATTTCTTCTCTCTCTCTCTCTCTCTCCAATTGTTTATCATCTCCCTCTCTATTTTTTATATTCTTTTTCCTCTTTTCTCTTTCTTCCTCTCTCCTTTTTCCTTCTTCTTCCTCTCTTCCTTTTTCTTTCTTTCTTCTTCCTCTCTGTTCTTTCTTCTTCCTCTATTCTTTCTTCTTGTCAATTGACTGATTGCCTAGACTAGAGTATTAATTTAGTCCCAAAAAAAAAAAAAAAAAACAAGTTCCTTGGAAAATAGCCCAGGTTAACATGTTCATGGGACCATCTCTATCATTAACCCTTAATCAATTGTATATAACTAAACACAAAACATGTTAAAATTGAATATCACTTTATTACACAATATTTGGTCGCTAAGCATTCGGTCATTGTCTAAATTTAATGTAATGACACGAACAAAATTGAAGATTATTGGATGAAATTGCTCTCAAGCGCATGTGAGAAAAGTATCTATTCCTAATCACACAATGATTAGAAACAGACGATCGACATCATTTCAAGCAGTTTCCAAAAGAACTCACCTCTACCAGCCCCATAGAGAAATTTGGCTGAGCATTGGACAAATACTTCTGAACCCAAGGCCATAAGGGATTGACTGCGCAAACACTCCAAAACCTTGTCGTTGATGGACCATGTAATCGGATCACACACAAACCCCTTGATAATAAAACACACACAACATGAAAAGAGTAAGCAAACACACAAGAAAACAAAGATTTATATAGTGTTCGACCTCGTGCCTACATCTTCTTGGTGATCCACTCGAGAAATTCACTAGCGTGTAAGAACAATTTTCGTTACAATCAAGAACCCCCTTAGCTCTCACAAGAACCCTAACTCTCTTTTCTCTCACCCTTGCTCAAACCCTTTGATTCCCTTATGAACACCCAATAATTCCCTCTTAAATTATCTGGTTACTCTCTCTTCTAAATTCCTCAACCTCTCTTTGGCTCGGCTAATTTAACATAACCCCAAAAGTCCTTTTTATAATGAATAGGACTTGGGTTACAAGTTAACTAGGAATAGGAAACCAAAATCCTATTTAATTAGGTTAAGGAACGCCAATAAAATAGGAAAGCCACGTCAAAACCGTTGAAAAAAACCACGTTCAGCATGCAAAACAAAATAAGGACAAAGCGATCGATCGCTTGGAACACAGCATCGTTGCGACCCACAAGAAGAAACCTATTGATCACATGGCCATTGCTATCGATGGCCTCTTGCGTAAACTTCCTTGCTGCTCCTCTCTTTTTGCCGCTGATTTCCTCTTCTTCCCGCATTTATGGTGAGCCAATCTTCAACGGTAGGGTCAATGCTCGCATTAAAGACGTCCAGCAAATCTCGAGGTCATAGGCCACTATAGTTGTTGATTGATGATTGGCCCAAGCAACACAGTCATTAAAGCCATTAACTATCCCACGACGCATAGTTGACATGATGAGCGGGATAACCGGTCTTAACAAAACCTAGAAAAACCTTCTAGTATATGTTACCGTGACTCGTACTTGTGACACTTAATCTCCAAACACAGGGATTGACAGACCTCTTGTGGAACCATAAATTCCTAGGTCAATTAATTTCCCTATTTTTGGGAGTTACTTGATTTAGGGACTCTTGCTACAAATTATGGGTTTATCCTAATCCCTAATTCCTTATTTATCCTAAATTCCTTATTTATCTTAATCCCTAGTTTCGGATTTATTCAAACTCCATTAATTATCTAAACCCTATTAATTATCTAAACTCCATTGATTATCTCAATCTCATTTATTGTGGAAGGATAAGTTTTATCTCTACAAGGGCTTATCTCTCCAGAAACCCTAGCCCCGAGGCTCTATAAATAGGAGGCTACACAAGGCATGAGGTAACACATTCTAAGCTCTCAAAATACTACAGAAATTCCCTCTCCTTGTCACCCCACTCTCCCACTCTTTCACAAGGCTCCTGCCACCACACACGGTTCCAGCCACCCGGTTCTCTCCCCGCGAGTGCTCCGTACCCTTTTGTTAGCTATTGTTTTCCTACAAACACTGGACCTAACTTAGGCATCGGAGGGCCTTTGGCCAACACCCCCCGGGTGTGGTCTTTTACTCCATATTGTTTTGTAGGGAGAAAGAGAAACGAGGAGGAAGAAGGGATCTTCAGACGAATATTCTTTGGGGATGAAAATCGCTCCCACAAATTGGTGCTTTCATTGAGAGCGTGAAATAATACTCAAAGCGTGCTCCAAATCCATTTTCCCCACTTTGTTTCAATCAACCATGGTTGATACAAGACGTACGAAGAGTAACACCACCACGATGGGCCCATGGTTTTGTGGTGTAAACCTCGCTGCAGTCGCAAGCGCCGACTGCTGAAGCTGCTCTATTGCGCCATCCTGCCGGAATTGCAGAACATCCCTCACATGGTCCCGTGACCTCCACAGCCTTGCAGTTGCAAGCGCCGACCGCTGAAGCTGCTCTACCGCGCCATCCTGCCGGAATTGAAAAACAGTCCTCACATGGTCTCGTGACCTCCACAGCCTTGCAACCACAAGCGCCGACCGCTAGAGCTGCTCTGCCGCTCCATCCTGCCGGATTAGCTACATAGCCCCATGGCTACTTTGACGCCGTCTCGGTGTTGGAGTAAATCCACTATCCCCATCCTTTACAGTCCCACTTGGCGTGTGCACCCGTATACGCGTCTAATGAAGCCCTAGCCCATATGCCATTGGGCCCAATGCACTACTCTCTTCCCGACTCGTGCAGTCAGGTGGACCACGGGTTGATCAACTCACACAGAGGCTCAACGATCAAAACAATCTGATTAGCCAGCTACTCACGCAGATCAACCTGAATCAAGGCCTTGACCTTGGATCTAGTGAAGAGGAGAGGAGGACGCACAAGCATGTCAGTGCACAGTTCGAGATGTCCCAGGCTGGTCAGACAAACAAACAAGCAGGGGAGAGAACGAGGTTGTGTTGACAAGACGCAGACATCTGCAGGCCGTACTCAGAGCCGGTCGACGATCCTTTCGAGGTTAGGTCCAAGGACCAACGTGGACGAGAGGCTGAGTCCACAGTCCAATGTCCACGCTCGCTTGGGCCCATAAAGAAGTGTCCATTCTAAGCTGGGCCCCTAAGGAGCTCGAGTTCGTGAACGGCTGCGTGACGAACACAATGACTGACGATCACCAACTCGCTTGAGAACCAACACATGGCAACAAGCCCTAGAAGAATCCTCACAAGCTGAATCTACTAACCTGCCTCACAGGCAGAACAACCAAGGGGATCGACTGTTGGAAGCTGAGGAGGAAATTTGCCAACGACGCTCGAGGCACCGAGGACACTTACCCGAGCCACCAACCCTACTGGCAGAGGATGTCGAGAGGCTAGTGAATGACCGACTCCAAAGTCTCCAACTTAAAGAAAGCACGGAGGAAGCCCGACTCAGGGAATTTGATCGAGTCAACTCATTGCCTTTACCGACGAGGTGGAGTAGGCTACACCTCCGAAGCAGTTCACGACGCCATCCATTACACCATTCAAAGGAAGCATCCTAAGGGAGATGCAGGTCAAGCCGACCACCAAGGAAACGTCCTAAGGGAGCAGGTTAAGCCGACCACCACAAAGGAAGCTTCTTAAGGGAGACGCAGGTCAAGCAGACCACCACAAAGGAAGCGTCCTAAGTGAGACGCAAGTGAAGCCGACCACCACAAAAAGCGTCCTAAGGGACATGCAAGTCAAGCAGACCACCACAAAGAAAGCGTCATAAGGGAGTCACAGGTCAAGCCAACCACCAAAGAAGCGTCCTAAGGGAGATGCAGGCCAAGTAGGCCACTATTCATAAGCACTTAAGCAGTTCACAAGACACTATGCGAATTGAAGTTTGAAAAATAACTGAAAATTCTAAAGCAAAGTGGCCAACTGGCTAAGTTCAACAAACATGGGATGGTCAGTCGAGACCAATTATTGAAGCAAATTTACAAAGTTCATAAATAATAAAGGAGTCCTCATCTACCGTGGGACTTTGACAGGTGACCCTGGGTTTATGACCGTCTACATGATCAGCAATACTACTACCACTTTCGCTCTGTTCAACCACAGTCACCTGCTTAGCAGCCTTAGCTGCCTGCTCAGCGCTAACGCCTCCATCCTATTAAGCTACCTGCTCAGTAGCCCTAGCTGCCTGCTCGGTGCTAGGCCAGCATCATGTTCAGCTACCTACTTAGCAGCTCCAGTCACCTGCTCAGCAGCCCCAGCTGCTTCTTTTTTCTTCTCCAAACAAATTCTGGAGAACGTGCCAAGGTCATCAGCTTGATGTATGTTGTCAACTAGCTTGGCACAACCAGATGAACTTGACAGGAAGTTTGACTTGAGCATATCAAACACTTGCTCATCCCCAGCAACGCTATCACCAACTCCTAGACCAGTAGTTCGTGAAATCAAAAGACTTTTCGCCCGAGTAGATGACTCTCCAACCTGCTTGGTTGTTTGCGGCTTGACAAATTGATCGTGATGGCTAGACGCAGTACTCTCAGTTTGATCCCAAGACAGGTGCAGACGACTCAAGCTTTGCTTCTCAGCATTCGGGTTGCAGGGCAGCTCCCAGATCTTGAGTTGTTCAAACAAAGAAGGTGCAACTCCTGCGGGAGCCTTCTCTTGAGTTGTTCAGTGTCTTCCTCAATGGGGACACATCCCTTGATTGTGAGGTTACAACTTCATCTCCGACGGACCTGGTATCAGCATTCCTCTTTTCAGGAACTTCGAACTCCTCTCGTTCAGTAGGCAGATCATCCGGGTCCGAGCCATATAGCTTCCACCTTTCAACATATTCGGCAGGGGGCAGACCACCAGCCTCCTTCCAATGTTCACTTAGCAGCCAGTGCCATTTGCGGAACCTGGCAAGGATGTTCAAAGCTTGACAAATCTTAGCCATGTCCAGGTCTAGATCGGGTTTCTTGTTGTCCTCTGCAAGCATAAGACATAAGTCAGTCAACCACACATCAAAGAATTCAAATTGAAGCAGATCAACAGATCATGACATACCATGGCCGCTCCTCTCTTTGACAAGCAGTACACTCATCCAAAATCTCTCTCAAGCAAAAAGTAGAGGAAGCGAGTTTGCGAGTTGAAAAAGAGCGAAGAGAAGCCCCATATTTATAGCAACTGAGATTCCTTGACCTACAAGAAATCCCAAGGCTTGAGGTACATCAAAACTAAGTCTGAAATTTAGTCAAAATTCCCTCTCACCCTAGCCTTGCCGCCATTCTCTCTCTCTCTCTCTCTCTCTCTCTCTCTCTCTCTCTCTCTCTCTCTCTCTCTCTCTCTCTCTCTCTCTCTATCTCTCACAAGGCTCCGGCCACCACCACACACGGCTCCGGCCACCCGGGACTCTCCCCGTGAAAGAAATAAACTCCGACCACTTTAGCTCTTGCTGTCTCTTTATGTCAGATCCAAATGAACTGACTTAGGCATCGAAGGGCATTTGGCCAACACCCCGGTGTGAACTTTCACTCCTTGTTATTTTTGTAGGCATTGAGAGGCTAGGAAGAAGAAAGGGAATCGTAGATGAATATTCCTAGGGCGAAAAATCACTCCCACACCTATAAAGATTGGGACCTAAGTTGAGAGTTGCATAAATCTCTAGCTATTTTCTTGCTTCTCGCTTTATTTGATATGCATCGGCTAGATGATTTGTTCTCTCATAGCTTCTTGGGATTTTAAAAATCCCTACACCTAATTTTCCCTTCAAATCTATATGTATAAATTTTCTCTTATCAGTACGTCCTTAATTTCTTATCGTATGGCTGCCATTATTTTTTCAGTTTTCCTCCATGTTTTTCTCACTTTCTCAATTTTCCTCCCTGTCTTTTGTACTCATATGCTGAAGCAGCAGTGGATATAGGAAACAAACTTTAGATGTAAGAAATATAGTTGCAACAATGATCGTACGGTAAAAAAATGTAGACATTTGGATTAGAGAAAGAACAAAACTCTGCTCTCTCGGTTTTCTCTCATCTATCCACCTTGCTTTCCCACCGTTATTTTTCACACTTGGAGTCCAACCACATTGAAGAAGTGGAATAAAGTCTGAGAGTTCAAGCGTGAAAAATAATAGTGGAAAAGGAAGGCGTCAAATTATTTTTTTATTAGAGCATCTCCAACCAATGTGTCAAAAGTGCCACATAGACATTTAACGGCTAGAAATAACATCTCACATCACTTCAACCGATGTGTCAAAGCTGATGTGGAATGAAGGCTGGAGGTTCAGATGTCAAATAAATATTTTATTACTTTTTCTTTTCTTTTCTTTTCTTTTTAATTAAAATAAATCAACACTAAAAATGTAATAAAATAATAATTTTATTTGACATAACGGGTGGAGTGTAAAGCTGTGTAAGATGTCAAATTTCCACATCAGCCATCAAATTTAAATTTGATATTTGGTATTTGACATCTCCCTTAGAGATGCTCTTAGTTTTTAAGATGCGTGACATGCATGTCAATTCACTCTATCTGCTTTCAATTATTATTTTTATTTTCTACCACATGCCAATGGATCCAAATATGCTTTCATTTTCCACTTTCATGATGTATGAGCCATCACACACACTGCCTCATCAAATCATTTGAGTTTCTGTTACATTTTCACAGCTTTTCTCCTAATATTTTTTCACCACTTAAGCTCTAAATTTAATCAATTCATTTTTTATTTAGTAATATTTCTTCCCTCAAAATTAAACCACCTTGTAAAAAAAAAGTAAAAATAGAATGATTGACAATGATTTATAAAGTTGCCATGCGGACAAGGAGTCAGAATGGACTGAAAAGTCTAAAAGTTGAAACAATAAATAAATAGATCGGTCAACTAAATTTGGCCGGATTGAAGAAATAAAAGAAAGGAAATGACCTTTGGATCAGCAACTGTCTCTGCTTCGCAGCCGGAGATGCTCTTAGTTTTTAAGACGCTTGATGTGCATGTCAATTCACTCTATCTGCTTTCAATTATTATTTTTATTTTCTACCACATGACAATGGATCCAAATATACTTTCATTTTCCACTTTCATGATGTATGAGCCATCACACACACTGCCTCATCAAATCATTTGAGTTTCTATTACATTTTCATAGCTTTTCTCCTAATATTTTTTCACCACTTAAGCTCTAAATTTAATCAATTCATTTTTGATTTAGTAATATTTCTTCCCTCAAAATTAACCCACCTTGTAAAAAAAAAGTAAAAATAGAATGATTGACAATGATTTATAAAGTTGCCATGCGGACAAGGAGTCAGAATGGACTGAAAAGTCTAAAAGTTGAAACAATAAATAAATTGGTCGGTCCACTAAATTTGGCCAGATTAAAAAAATAAAAGAAAGGAAAAGACCTTTGGATCAACAACTGTCTCTGCTTCGCAGCCGGAGATGCTCTTAGTTTTTAAGACGCTTGATGTGCATGTCAATTCACTCTATCTGCTTTCAATTATTATTTTTATTTTCTACCACATGCCAATGGATCCAAATATGGTTTCATTTTTCACTTTCATGATGTATGAGCCATCACACACACTGCCTCATCAAATCATTTGAGTTTCTGTTACATTTTCACATCTTTTCTCCTAATATTTTTTCACCACTTAAGCACTAAATTTAATCAATTCATTTTTGATTTAGTAATATTTCTTCCCACAAAATTAACCCACCTTGTAAAAAAAAGTAAAAATAGAATGATTGACAATGATTTATAAAGTTGCCAGCGGAAAAGGAGTCAGAATGGACTGAAAAGTCTAAAAGTTGAAACAATAAATAAATAGGCCGGTCTACTAAATCTGGCCGGATTGAAGAAATAAAAGAAAGGAAAAGACCTTTGGATCAGCAACTGTCTCTGCTTTGCAGCCGTAATGTCCGTGACCACACCTCTTCTCCTCCAAAAAAACTTGCTTGGAACGGGGATAGGACTGTTTTGCTATTCCTGTAAGACCCGTGAGCTTGGAGAAGCAAGAACGGTGAGCAATCCCACATCGCTCGGGGAGGGAAAGGTGAAGTGCTTATATGTGTGGGCACTTCTCTTCCTAACACGAGGCCTTTTGGGAACTCACTGGCTTCGGATTCCTTGGAACTCCGAAGTTAAGCGAGTTGGGGCTAGAGCAATCCTAGGATGGGTAACTCACTGTGAAGTTGCTCGTGAGTTCCCAAAAACAAAACCGTGAGGGCAGGGCCCAAAGCGGACAATATCTTGCTAGGGGAGTTAGGTCGTGACATAATGGTATCAAAGCTGGACCCGACCGAAAATGTGCCAGCGAGGACACCTTTGGGCCCCAAGGGGGGTGGATTGTAAGACCCGTGAGCTTGGAGAAGTAAGAACGGTGAGCAATCCCACATCGCTCGGGGAGGGAAAGGTGAAGTGCTTATATGTGTGCGCACTTCTCTTCCTAACCCGAGGCCTTTTTGGAGCTCACTGGCTTCGGATTCCCTGGAACTCCGAAGTTAAGCGAGTTGGGGCTAGAGCAATCCCAGGATGGGTGACCCACTGGGAAGTTGCTCGTGAGTTCTCAGAAACAAAACCGTGAGGGCGGGGGCCCAAAACGGACAATATCTTGCTAGGGGAGTCGGGTCGTGACAATTCCCCTCCAATCACACGCGACACATGTACAAATTGTTCCACGTGGCAGCGTGTGATCGGAGAGGGATAGGAAAACAGTCCTATCCTCGTTCCAAACAAGTTTCACTCCTCCCCGAAGATGTCAATCCCTTCTTTCTTTGTCACTTCACACTACAGTTGTTGCCGACACAACCCATCCTATTCCGCATTTAAAAAACCACCCCAATTGTTTAAGTAAATAAAACTAGAAGGGGCAGTATAAGCTAAATATGCTATGCATGTGTAGAAGGAAGTTATTGTAGATTGAAGTGGGAGGGAGGGAGAAATTGACAAAGTGAAGTTTCGTCTAATATTATGTATATGTAATATTATATATAATATGTTTGTCTTTAATAATTATATTCTCTCCTTATCCAAAGAAGAAACTCTTCTCTCTCGGTTCTCTTCTCTATCCATCTTCGATCTTTCTCAAATTTGGAAGCACGAAAAACCTCAAATTCAGAGATATTAATCTAAGTTGGCATCTAACCCTCATTCATTTTAAATATCATCACTTTTCAATCAAAGTAAGCAAAACACCCAACTCCCATTGCAGCCAGAAAATAAACAAACTCCATGCCACCACACCAAGAAGGTTTATGAAGCATCAAATTATAGATATTTCTAGAAATTGAGGAAACAAAAGAACTCTTACAATTCAAAAACTAATTGTTAACAGCTTGTTGGCTTAATGACAGAGATAGTGGAGAAATACTCAAAACATGTGGTTTTTGCACTCTGAAGTTCTGAACTGAGGAATACGCAAAGCCATAGTAATCCAATACTTTTAAGTTTTCGAGTCATAATTATCCAGAGATTCAGTCCAAAAGGATGAAGGACAGGCAGTGGGGTTGGCAAAACTTCGAGGTTCCACTTCAAAATTAATTGATAATAGGGGAAGTAGCCTATAAAAACCCATGTAAGGTCTCTTAATTTTTCGATGTGGGACAAATATTGAACATTTTTAACATAACTAGGTTGATTTCTGTTAGAACTCGTGTGTGTATAGCCATTTTACGATTATAATATTACCTAATTTCGTTATTAGTTCTTGTACGTTCCTTCTATTCAAATGGTTTTGATATTTTCCTTAGGATTTTTCTTCTAAATTTTAGTTTTTGTGATGAAATGGTTGTCCTAAGGAAGTGATTATGACTTTAGTTGGTGGGTTTGAGGTATTAAACAATTAGTATTAATAATCAAGTAAGAGTTGGCCTAGAGTTTGTGCTTGCAAGAAAGTTACTTGCAAACAAGCTAGAGGTGGAACACGTGCAGCTAATGAAATTATCTCAAGGGTTGAGGTATTGTAATATTAACATACCACTTTAATCAAACACGAGGAGAGTGGACGTGTGGAGATGCTTGCATGTTATCTCTTACTATTGTTTGGGTGTCACTAACACTTGATCTTTTTAGGTGTCATCACCTTAAGGCTCACCCTTGCTTTATTATGAGTTGGTGGTGTGAATGATTAATTATTAAAACTTGGAGCCCAAGGTTTTCACGTGGTCAGTGAAGGAAACATGCATCTAATGCTTAGGAAATGAACTTTAGCCACAACCTATACAATCAATATCATTCTAAATGACGGATTCATTTTGTTTATGCTAGTTGAGCTAAACCTTTTTCATTATTACCCAAGTATCTTTGGCCTAGTCTCTTTGAACACAAAAAGAAAAGGGGGAAAAGGGAATAGATCTTTACCCTTGATGACATTTTCTTGATTTCTCAAGAATGAACACCTTTGTTGGAAAGGCCTTTTCTTTCTCTTGAAATGTTGACTCCTTCACCTCAAGGCTCCAAAGTAGAAGCTCTCTACCTCACCACACCAAATGCTCTTAGAGATGAAGAGAAGACAACTAAGAGGTATGGATGCTAGTCTACCTCTTGATTGGACCAATTTTTGGCTTATGGAATATGAGAGACAAAGATGATGCACTCACTCATCAACCAAAGTAGGAAACCAAAAACCCTAGCTAGGTTTTATCCTAATTATAGAATATATAGGACAACACACACCAAGAGGGAAAAACCCTATCCCTTGGCCGGTTTTCTTGGTGGGTGTGGGGCTCCATTTTTGGGTCCATGGGTCATGTCATCTTATGCCACTTATCCCTTGTGCCAATTGCCTTTTGGGCTATTTTGTCCCTTTCCTTTTTAAATCATATTTAAAAGCCTAATCCAATATTTCTATACACTATGCCAAATTTCACTTTCAGCAACACTAAATAGGCATCGGTAAAACAGAAAATCGATGCTATTAGTACATTAGGCATCTATTTTATAAATAACGATACTAAACAGGTACAAAGACATCAGTATGAATTTTGGTTTTTTATGACGATGCCTTTGATTCCCCTTTAGCATCATCTCTCATAATCACTGATGCCTAAAGTGATTTGGCTTTTTTTTTAAGAGGGACTTTTTTAAAAAAAAGCCACATAGATGCCTAAAGGGTAGTCAACGCTAGTGCAAAAATTTTCACGCTCTCCCTCTCAAACTCTCGCCCTATCTTCCATCTCCCTCTCAATTTTTTTCAGTCCCTCTCAAACTCTCGCCCTAACTTCCATCTCCTCTCTCAAACTCTCACCCTAAAACTTCCATCTCCCTCTTAATTTCAAACTCTCCCTTTTTCTTTTCTTTCTCAGACATCGAAAAGTTCTTCTCTCTCTCTCTCTCTGCTGACGAACTCTTCTCTCCAACTCCCAGTAGTCTCTCTCTCTCTCGCACTCTTCTCTCCCTACTCGCGAACTCTCAATGGAACCCTCGTCCCTATCCTCTACGCCTGGACCGCAACCCGAGTGACTTCTTACCGCCGTGGATGCGCGATTACGCTCTTCACCGTGGTAGATTGCATCGACCACCCAATCGATGAAGACTCGGGTAACACTTTTGTCTCTCTCTGGTTTTCTCTTTACAAAGATTTTTTGGTCAATGAGGGTTTCAAAGAAGAGATTTGGGGCTTTTTCTATTTCAAATCCTCGTATATAAAGGCAATGGTTGAGGTTTAATTGTGTGGAAGTTTTTCATCATTGAAACTGTATTTAGTTTTGAAAAATGTAAGGAATCTTCCATGTATATTTGTGGTTCCGGCAATTGATTATACCATTTAAATATGATTCACAATATCTTTAGCTTCTAATTTGAATTAGTTACGATGTCTTTGAACTGCCCACAAAATTTGATTGTAATTTGCTCTAATTACGTACTTGGAATAAACATGCTCTCTAGTTTGCATCTCAGGCTGCGTGTGAATGCATCCTCGGAACGTTGTCTTTACTACGGTTACACTATTTTTCCTTATTTCTCCAACAAACCAGTCTATTGTGTTTCCTCCTTTTTCTGTCACCAACAAATCCAATTAACTATGGATTCAATTGGAGCCAATTAGGTTTATTTTCTCTTTCCCTTGTTTCACATGCATAGTATGTGGGCCGTGTGACGACCCTAACCCAATTTATTAATTAAAATGAATTAATCGTTTTAGTGAATTAATTCGGGGAAATTTAAAAGGAATTTAAAAAGGATTTATTTGAATTATTTTGGAATTAAATAATTAAGGGGTTTTGGAGGTCATTTAATTTTCGGGACTGAATTTGGCGAAACAAGTTGCGCCATTGCGTCCGGCTCGTCGAAACGAGTCCGTTGACGGGCGGAACGTTTCGATACGAGCTCCGGATCTTTCGGAGGACATTTTGGTCATTTCGAAATTTGATAAATACCCCTCACCCAATCAGAACCCGATTTTTCTCTCTCTCTCTCCTCACTTTCTCTCTCCTCTCCCGCGCCTCTCTCCGGTTCTCTCCCTCCCGATCGGTTTCTCCCTCACCGCCGGCGACACAGGTCACGGCCGGACCTGAGACCGGTCGCAAAAGGACCGGCTCGACCTCGCCGACAAAACCCAATAGCTTTCCCGGCCGGAAAGCTCGAATCCAGCCGGCGCTGTCGACTGGTTTTTCTCCGACTTGTCACGGCGCTGCGCTGCCGTCTCCGGTGAGCTGCTCCGTCGAGTGAGGTACGTGTTCGAACCCTCTCTTCCTCCTCTATCTGTTTCTGGGGTGGGCTGGAGTCGATTCGATAGTTTGGGTAGCGGATCTAAAAGCTAGGTTTTGGGCCAGTTTGGCCGGACTTTCGGTCGGGTTTTGAGGTGGTTAACCACCGGTTCTGGGGCAACCATGGCCGGTTCGAGACTCCCCTCGGTGGTCTGAGTCGTTTGGTGTGGGCGGTGTCATCAATCTCCAAGTTCGGAGAGTGGCCGGATTTGATCAAGCCACCCACCCTCACGGCCGCGCGTGTGGCGGCGCGTGGGCCGGGTGGTGGCGGCGGTTCGGTGAGTAGTTGTGATCCTTGTGTCGCTACGAGCACGTGGGAGTTGACGGATCGCAATTCGGAGATCGTTTGGTTATCGAACGGATCTCGCCTATTGCGCGATCCTCGGGTTCGATAGGTTTGAACGGTTGGATCGCGTCCATTTTTGGATATGTCGATCCCCGTATTTTTAGGAGTCTATAGGATTTGACGGACCATGATTCGGAGCCCGGGATGCTTGGATCAACGACTTGAAGTTTGAGTTAAGCTGTAATCGTCGATCGTGCGATCGTGAGCAATCCGACCGTCCGATCGTGACCAAACTTTCAGGACGTGTTAGTTAAACCGTAGTGAACCTATAGGAACTTTTGGATCTAAGTTTGGAGGTCATGGGACCCACGTGCCCGGTTTGACCTATTAGGGTCGGTTTGACCAAGTTTGACCAGGGTTGACCGAGGGTCTCCGAGGTCCTGTTTGCAGTGTAGTTGACTTTGTTGGACTTCTAGGAATGTCCGGATCGATTTGGAGGTCTTGGGCTCCGCGGGCCCGGTTGACCGAAAAGGGTGTTTGACCGCGGTTGACCGTGAGTCTTCCGGACGGTCCCACCGGTTAAAAGAGGTAGTTTGACCTTAGAATCCTTCGTAGGGACGTACGTGCACGTTAAGTGAGGTTTTGTTAGGGTTTAAGTTTTCGATTCTCGTTCGGTTCACGGTACTAATCCAATCTTCGTATCTATCGCTTTAGGTACTCTGTTTCTGGTACGCAGCAAGTGGGACCCTTTAGGGTTATGCAGCGTAGGACCAACGGTGAGTGGACTTTGTTTTCAAATGAGCATGATTTGAATGATTTGCTTGAAATGCATGAAATGAGATTTAATGGTTTTAAATCTTGAATTTATTAATAATTTAAAGTCTCGATCTGACTTTGATTGAAATGTATTAAAAGGAATTGCATTGAGGTAAATGCATGGTTTGGGTTGCCGGTTTATTGTGGGGCCCTGATGGCTATTTTATTATTATTTATACCTTTGGGTATTGAACGGGACGTGGTGAACGCCCAGTGGTTTTCGTATTAAAATTGGGACATTATATTTAAAAAGGGTTGTTATATTATATATAAATTATATAATTGAATATTTGGACGTTAACGTAGTCCGTTTGGTTACGTATTCGGTTTTGGCGTTTAAAACCTTTTGAAGTATATTTACCTATACTTTGATTATATATATGTATATTTTCATACATATATATATTGATTTTGAATAAATACTTTGGAATAATGGGAATTGATTATACGTATATTCATACATATTTATATACATAGATATGTATATGGGATCGGGCTTGAGTTTTTGTACTTTAAAGGATCTTTATGTTTTATGTATATATATATATATATACATATGTATATTTTGGATTATACGTTTGATTTAACGGTATATATTTACGAACAAGTTCCTTATACTTAAATTATATATGTCTTTGGGTTGGAATGCCCGGCGTCGGGACGTGAGGTCCCTCATATAATTATATTGATATTTTGAATATGATTTCAAAGGATTATGACGTTTACTTGGTTATGAATTCGTTATGCGGTCGTTTGACCCTTATGATTATTTTGACTATATAAATATATGTTTGGGACGGTGATGTCCTTGTGTTGAGTATATTTATGGGTTATATGCTTGATGGACTTATTTATGTCCAGGTGTTCGATGTTTGGGGTTGGGTACACTGGGATTGAATGTATATATATATATATTGTTATCGCGTGGCGATTTATGTGTGTGCGGGTAGCACCTTGAGATGTACCTCCCCCTGTTCTGATGATGATGATACGGTTACTTGGATATGGTTCGATCCGGTGCATGCTCTAACGGGGTGTAGCCGTAGACTCTTAATTGAGTATTTAGTCAGCGCATGGACTAGTTCGGACGTATGGGTATTGAGTACTCGCCATACGGGTCGGGTAGCATAATCCATTACTATGGACGGCTTAACCCTGGGTACGGGCCACTGCGGTGTAGTCCTCGTATCCGGTTAAATGATCCTGTTGGATTGTTTCCTGGTACTTGATTGGTATTGAGATTATATTATACCTATACGCGTGTGTTAGTACCTTCGTATTCTTATTTCTTTCGGTGAGGATCCCTCCTTACTTGTCGTGCTTGCGAGCACAGGATTGGGAGTTGGGGAAGTTGGAAACTTTACACTACTTTGACTTCAGATTTGATTTGGATTTCAAAGATCGGATATGTTTTACTTGTTGGATTGTAAATCCGGATTTGTTATATTTATATATATGTATATAAATGCTTTGAACGACAATAAATGTCTATATTGTCCGAGTGGGGTTTTCTCGACGATATACGAATATTTCGGCATTTAAAGGTTTGTTTATCTTTTATAACCTGTTTGGGTTGATTTGAGAGGTTATACCTCGGGAAAAGAAAAAGGGTATTTTATTCGGAAAAAGGTTTGAGCCGGATTGCTCTCATGTAATTTGAGATATTATGATTTCTAAATCAATCACGTATATATAAGGATTTCATATGCATGGTTTGCATGGTTTTAAAAGGTGGGGTTAGTATATTGTTTTAAGTATGTAAAACTTTGTTTTTGTCCACTCACACTCTTTCTGTTTTGCGCCCCCAGGACCGTAGTTGCGTCGACACCGTTCAGTAGTGCGCTCCTCTTCTCGAGCTTTGGTGAAGGGTAGGATCTCGTCCTTGAACCCTAAACTTGTATTCTGTTATTCTATTCCGCTGCTGAATTCCTAAACTCTTAGATTGCTCTGTATTGCTGTAAGGGTGAATTTGTTGGCCGAGGCCTGGTAGTTTATACGTAGCATGCGGTGCTTGGGCTTTGTTTACATTGCTTGTTTGAACAGGTTTTAACTTTGGGGATTGTTCACTTTGTAGGGGAGACTGTCCGATTTTCGGCAGAAGTCTCGGCCCAAAGTTTGTTGTTTGTCGGGAAGAGGGTAACTGTTCAGGTTTGTGGGCCCGGCATGGGTTGGTGTTGGGCCCATCAACGAGGGTCGGCTCGGGTTCGGGTGGAATTCGGTCGGGTCTGTCAGGCCGGATTGTTAGAATGAAATAATACAAACTCATATGCATGGGATTTGAATGTCTCACACTAAGTTACAATGGGGCGGATTGGGTTTCAAGTGAAATTGAAACGAGGGTTTTAACTTTGATGCTTTGAGTTGATGTGTAATAAAAGATGATGTCCACAACCCAAGATTCCTTCTCCAACTCAATCTGCTGCATCAAGGGCAAATGTTGCATTACAGGGTAACCTCTGTGAATTTGTGGATTAGTTTGCTAAATCGAATCGGGTAATCTTGGTTTTGACAAATAACTTATAATTATAGATTGTGCTAGTCAACGTTTGATCTTTCAGGAAAATAATTATAAAAAAGGGTTCAATCTGTTTTTGAATTGTGATTGAGGGTTATTTGAATGATTTCATTGTTATATATATGGTATGGTGAATGATTAAAGCATTGGAAATGGGTTTTGCAGAGCAGACTTTTATTTTGATGCCAAAGAGGCTGAAGTGCTTGTGTTAGTGCCAATTTCATTTCCCTTTGTCTCCCCCTTTTCTTTGTTAATTATATATTCATTTGAAGCTTTTCCAGCACCAAAAATTTGTACCTCCTTGCTTGTTTTCACTTTAGGAACTATTATATGTATACTATATTGTAAACTTTCAACATTTGCTCTTGCTAGCATAGTCATGGTAAAGGACTTGGGCTGGAAAGGAAATGTAGAGAAGTTGAATATCAATGTGTGTTTGATTAGAAGTTAATGGAGTTTTACCTGTGCTTGGTCTAATAGAACTTGAAGGATATAATTTGGTTTAGTTATAGGTGCGGTCCGAAATTAGAACTCAAGTACTTAAGTACATGAGATTGTATGGAAAGATGGATGTTCATCTGGTATTTTTACCCCATTTGTAGTTGCTAAAATCTTGGCATACTATTTGGTTTTAAACTAATTCGAAAGTTTTCAGCTTATTTTAGAAAATCACACTGTCATTGTCACCGCACGAGAGGTTGCGATTGCTTGAAAGATATCCCTTCTTCATCAATTTTTGCAATTTGAAATTTTGGGCATAGATTGGTTGAGTGCCATGTACTTTTTTTGCAGTACATTGATCCTTTTATGGTCTTGTAGGATTGGAAAAATGAAAGGTACAAAGAAATTATCAAATCAGAATCGTAAGGAGACATTTATACTTGCTGCATTGTTGTTTTCTTTATTTTCTTTCAAAACTTGTTATCAGTTATGTTGAATAGATTGTTCTTATCTATATAGACTCAATTCTTTTGTGTTTTTCTTTTGTACTAGGTGGAACCAAGACCATGGGTTTTAAGATTAATGGACGATGTAACATCCCCGACCCGATTTCACTATTCAATCCTAATTATTTAGTCAAATAAATAATTTTGGTGAAATTACAGTTTTACCAATCGGGATTAATGGTATTTTAGGTACTTTAAATTTCCAAAAAGAATTTGGGAAATTGGTTTGCGCCGTTGTGTCCGGCTTGTCGAAACGAGTTCGTGGATATGCGGTACAGCGAATTAGGGTTGTAACGATCGAGAAGCGATAAGAAAAGAAAAGAAAAAAAAAAAAAAAAAACGAATTTCTGATTTTACTGTAGCGGCTACAGTAAAATGCTACAGTGAACAGCTTCTTCTTCTTCTTCTTCCCCGACTCTCTCTTCTTCTCCCATTTCTTTTCTTCCTCTCTTCGGGGCAGTCACTTTGACTGCCCATATCTCCCTCATCCGAAGTCCGTTTTAGGTGATTCCAGGTGCTAAATCTTCGTCTCTTCCTCCTCTACAAAGCCTGCCAATTACCCCAGCTCAGACACCCAAGGATTTTAAACTGGAGCGACTGAAAGTTCGATGGTTACCGAACTTTCCGACGAGTTTTCCGGCGACTCCGGCAACCATTTCCGTCGAGTGAGGTATGAAACTTCATCTACTCTTCATGCTCTATCCATTTATGTATGTTTTGTAGATCGGTTTCAAGCCTAGGTTGTTCGATTTAGAAACCCATTTTAGGCCGGTTTTTGAGTTGAATTTCCGGCCACTTGCCGGCCAAACTAGGTGTTGCCATAGTTGAATAAAATGCTCCACGTGTTGAGTTGCACCTATACCTGAAGTATTGACCCTTGGTTTGGAGTTTTTCCGGTCACCGAATTACTATGCACACCCAATTCCGGCGAGTTTCGGGCAATCGTTGTGGTGGTGCATTGTGTCCTAAAATGTTCCCTATGTCGTCCTGAGCATGTAGGTATGCTCGGATTCCAATTTGGTTGTCGTTTGACGCCGAACGGATTTACGCCTATTATGCGTTATCCGGGTTCGATATGTTCGGGCCGTTGGATCGGTCCCATTTCCAAGTATGTTGTTCCCCGTACCTCTAGGATCGTCTAGGAACAAACGGATCAAGAATCGGAGTCCCGGATACTCGAATCATTAACCCTAGGGTTAGGTAACCCGATTCTGCCGTCCGGTCGTGCGATTGGCGCGATTCACCGCTCGATCGAGACCAAACTGCCTGGATGTGTTTAGTAAACGTTGTTGAACCTTTAGGAATGTTCGGATTGGAAATCGGAGGTCGTGGGCCCCGGATGCCCGGTTGACCTATTCGGGAAGTTTGACCAATCGGTTGACCGTGAGTCTTCCGAGGTGGTCCCACCTGTTGAAGAGCGTAGTTTGACTCTAGAAACTCCCCTGTAGTTGTGCACGCTTACTTTGAGACCCGAGAACTAGTTTCTTAAGTTAAAGTTTGTTGGTTGGTACGCGTGTTAATTAAACCGTTTATTCCCTCAAATAGGTACTCTTGCTTCGCGTACTCCGGAGGAAAAGCTCTCTAAGGATTGAGCAGCGTGGACTTGTTGTGAGTGGACATTTGTTTTGAATGAGCATATTTTTAAAGATTGGAATTTGATGCATAAATGATTTATCTTGATTTTCGGCATTCAAATATTGTTTAAGTCTTGGATTTGATTTTTTTGATGGAATTATCGGGAAATTTATGCATATAAAACTAGTCACTTTGACTAAGGGGTTTTAATAATATTTGGAATCTTGGATAGAATATTTTATGAGGTTATTGGGATTTAAATTATATTCAAAGTTTATGCAAGTTTTGGGGTCCCGGTTTAATTGTGGGACATTGGTGGCTATATTTTAAATTAAAGGTCTTTGAGTATTGAATTTGAGACGGGACAAATGTCCGGTAAGATTTTGTATCCGGTTGGGTATGGTGAAGTACCCGGGAATTTCTTGAGTTTTGTATTTGACAAATTGAGGTTTATGACTTTGTCGGGCCTCGGAACTTTATATAAATCGGTTATATGAATTTTGATATTTTTAGATGATTCTAATGATGGGATCTCCTATTTACTTTAAATGTTTGAAACTTATAAATCTCATGGGTTATATTCCATACCTTTGGGAATATATATATTTATATATTCTATACCTTTGTGGAATTATATTTTATACCTTGGAAACTTTATTCTATACTTTAGCGAATTTATATTTTATATCTCTTGGGAAATTATATTATATACTTTTGGGAACTTATATTCTATATCCTTAGGAAAGTATATTCCATACTTTTGGGAAACTTATAAGTTATACTTTTGGGAATTATATTTATACTATCGGAACTTATAAACATAGGGGTTCTCAATATATATTTCCATAACTAATATTATTATGTTAACTAAATATTTCTAGTGTTGGATTTTACGTTTTGAGAATTATTACTTACTTTTCGAATATGGAACTTTATTGTTATTTAACTTTTGGGACTTGTATTATACGGATTAATTGGGTTACTTTTGATACTTGGAGTTTATGTCCGTTTGAAGTTTATAATTGTGTCTTATGTTGCAAGTTTGCTACTTTATCAATTTATCGGGATATGTGTTGGTATTTGGGTTTTGGTGGCTATTGTGAGTTTTGGTGTATATACATTTTCGGTCTTTGACATATTGCAAGTATCTTGAATTATATAATATTTTCGAGAATGAATATATGTATGTCTGGTTATGTGTGGGGTACGTGGGTGTGGTTATTGTGGAAAGTGAGAAGTGTTTGGTTATGTCAGTTGAAGTGCTATAAGCACTACCCTATGTACCTCCCCCGGTTATGGAACTTTGGAAAGTGGATACTTGTGGAAATGGATACTTGGATATGTTGGATACCGGTGCACCCTTGATTGGGTGTATTTGTAGACCCTTAGCGGGGTAGTCTGCGCGCGTAGGACTTGTCACAAAGTGCATTTGAGTATTAAGGATTTTGCTGTACGTGCTGATAAGCTTAGTCCCAGTTGGACGGCTTGTTCCCTGGCCACATGGTTGTTGAGGACTCCTCTATGTGGTTCAGTCAAACGATCCCATGTTGGATTGTTTCCCCGGTACGAATATTGGTCTAAGAGTCTTACTATTTATATATGTATATATATACCTATTACTATGCTTCTATTCTTATTTTCTTTTAAGTGAGGATCCTTCCTTACTTGCTGTGCCCTACGGGCATTGCGTCGGAAACAGATTGGTTGGGAAATTTGGTTTTCTTGATTTTTAGTCGTTTTGGTTTTATATTTTCCTTGTTGGGATTTTATGAGAATTTACATTTATGTCATTATAAATATATATATATATATGTGGGTGTGTCTATGGATTTTATTTCTAGGATTTATTATATTTGGATATGTGCACCGGGACGGTGATGCAGTGCAGATTTTAAATTAAGGTTTGAAACCTGACAGGTTGGGTTCCAGAAAAAGGAAGTTATTCAATGTTGTTATTTATGTTTTACTTAAATGGGATATTTTTGGATGGATTCAATTCCATGGTTTTTATTTTAAGAATTCAGTGTTTAAGTTTGTGGTTTCCAAGAATTTACGGAAGTAGCAAAGCTACAGTTTTCTTATGGTATTTCAAGGTACAAATTTAACGGAATTGTTTTCAAGTAATTGTTCGTATAAGTATGTACGTTTATATAAGGATTTTCTCTTGCATAATGCTTTGTCATTATTTGCGAAAACGGAGGGGGTTATTATGTTCATTGAAAAATGATGTTTAAAGTTTGATTTTTCGTCCACTCACATTTTCTGTTTTGCGCCCCCCAGGTACTAGATCCCGAGGTCAAGACCACCACGTCGAGGCATCACGGCTAATGGCTCCTGTAGGAGTTTTCTTGTATCTTGACCCTGCTATACTTTACTCAGGTTGTAAAGTTTAAAATTTCTTTAGATTGCTTCGTAGCGCTCACCTAGGATTGAGGTAGAGGCCGAAGGCCTCCCTATTAATCTGTGTGCTTCTACTTTGTGCATGCTGCCTGTTGGGAAATTTTCTGTTGTTTTTAACAGGTGGAAATTTTGGGAAAACCCACTTTTCAGGGGAGACTCTGTCGAATTTTCGGCAGAAGTCGACTCACCTATTTCCTTAAACCAGGGTTAAGGGGCGTTTTAGTAAAGTAAGTTCCTACGTCGGGGTAGTGTCTGACGGGAAGCAGGGTTGGACACGAGTTCCGAGGGGGAATTCGGGTCCGGTCCTGTCAGACGAGACTAAGGCTGCTGTAAGCTAATGTTACCCTTGAAAATTCAATTTATTTTCACGGTACGTTAAGTCCACCTAATTTATATGTATTTCCTTGATCAACATCTTAGTTTTTCTCTTCCACTTTGTTTAGTATCTGTTCCCTTGCATTGGAGCACAATTTTTATGCTTGTAAGAGTGATTCTCTCTCTATTGTTGTAGGGGAAAAAACTTGTTGGTTGCTTTGTAGCAACAAAAGTTTAGTAATATTATGTCTTGAGAACCTTATAGGAATTGTAAGCTTTTTTCTCTGACATTGTTATTACGATTAGAAACTTGGTATCCCGAGAAACTTTGACATTGTTTTTACCATCAAAACCGTAACTTGTTACCTTACGAAACTTTGACATTGTTCTATGCTTCTATTTGTGTTTGATGTTCATTTTATTTTATTTTATTTATAGGTGAAGCTCATTCACTGAAGGTAGAACAATGTCAATTCCCTCCCCAAGACAGTAATTTTACATATCCATCCATCATATTTTGTGATTGTGTGTGTAGAGTCTTGAATCCCTTGACTACACGATCACCAATGACCATGAAAGCACATGGTTACTATAGTTCGAAATCCTATTGTTTGCATTAATGATACTATGAAATTCAAAGGGCACATCAAACACATGGTTACTATAGAGCTAAACGGAAGGACACATACACCCAAAAGGAATTGGATGAGGTGCGAGAAGAATGGGCAGCTCATGTCCTAGAATAGCTTTTTGATTGAACTAAACATTAGTAATTCCTCCTTCATTTTGCATGTCTTGCTATAGCTAGTATTTTGCTTAGACAAGTATGGATAATTTGTGGTTTGGGGCTACAATATTTGTGATTTGGATGTGATAATATTCTATCATTCAAGTATTTTGCTTATATATAGACAAGTATGGATATATTTAAATTTATATTTATATATATGCTTTTTTTTAATCAACAATGGCAACACAACATGATTTGGAAATGATGCCTTTTTGATATTCTATAACAATAACCGAGTAAATTGTGATGTGGAACTTGCAAAATGCCTACACAGAAATAGGCATAAGAGATGCCTATTGTTCAAACAGATTTAGTTTTTCAGAATCTACTGAAGTTAAAAGATTAAGAAAACAACCAAACTTTTATGATCACTGATGCCTACAACCAAAAATAGCATTAGCAATTATATAACAACTGATGCCCAAAACTAGAAGTTTCGTCAACATTTATATAACAACTCATGCTATTGGAGGCTTTTCATGTTCGCAAAATCTAAAAAGCGATGACATATAACATAATTTGCATCGGCATTATTGGTTTCTGCGATGTCGTAATTGATAATACACATCAGTACAGGATAACTCAATGTTGCTGTAATACCCATTTAGCATCCTACGTTTTGTAATTATTGATGCTATTTCAGGTTTAGGCATCAGAAGTCAACCTTTTTTTTGGCATTCGGAAATCTTTTAACATCGGCGTTTATAAATATATGATGTCTTAACTATGTATAGGCAACGGATAATATCCGTTGCCTATTGTACAACAATAGGCAACAGCTACCAATACCACAGAATTTCCAGACTTTAGGCAACGGATTTTCTCCGTTGCTAAAAGCCAAATTTGGCATAGTGATATGTCAAAGTTAATTCATAATTAACCTTTTAATTATAATTTGACTATTAAATCTTAATGATAGTCATACTTAATTGATCCGGTCGAGCTATTTGACTTTGGTTAATTGATCCGGTCGAGCTATTTGACTTTGGTTAATTGCTCCGGTCAACATGTTGACTTTTGACCGTTGACTTTGACATTTGATTATCAACCATTGACTTGTGTCACCTCATTTCGTTTCTCTTCATTCGTTCCTCTAATAACATTCTTTGAGTGTGCAGATTCGTAGGTTCCCTTTAGCAAGGTAGTGGGTTGACTCAACTCTTTAGAGATGATGTACGAATTAAATTATTTAGGTCGCCCACAAATAATGGTTGTCACCTAGTAGCAAATTACGGTTATCCGAGCTAAATGAGACGTTGTGAAAGAACCTATTCAAATTGGAATGATCATGCAATTGAATCCTTCTCCTATACAATACTCCTTTATTCACATTATTAGATTATGGAATCCGATTGTCAATATCCTAATGTGAAATGCCCCTAATTATTTATTCTTATATAATTCCAATTAAATTCCAATTTTATTTATTTAATTCCTTTTAATCCAATTTTAATTACCCAATTTAATTACTTCAATTATTTAATGCATTTTCTTTTATTGTTAGGTCAAGGATGTCACAACTCTTACAATTCGAAAGCTAATTGTGAACAGTTTGTTGGCTTAATGACAGAGATAGTGGACAAATACTGTTGCACTCTTAATAGTCATCCAAAAGGATGAAGGACGAGCAGGTAGGCTAAAGTTTGAGGTTCTACTCCAAAATTAATTAACAATAGAAGAAGTAGCCTAATTCTCTATAGACCCATACAAGGTCCCTTAAATTTTCGATGTGGGACAAATATTGAACATATTTAACATGACTATCGTTCAAAATGGTTTCATCTAATGGCTAATCAAGTGGGTTATAGTTTGTGACAAAAAGTGTCTCCTAATTCTGACCCTTAAACATGATGTATTTTGGTTTATGTGTTTGGTTTTTAAATATACCCGGGTTGATTTCTTTATATTGTGTATGTAGTA
Source organism: Prunus padus (assembly GCA_024362665.1). Lineage (NCBI taxonomy): Eukaryota > Viridiplantae > Streptophyta > Magnoliopsida > Rosales > Rosaceae > Prunus > Prunus padus. The sequence goes on along the minus strand of JANFAM010000010.1, from coordinate 15,321,912 downwards.
ACTACAATCTGAATGCCTCTAAATTCTAAGTACGTACGTGACTGTAATGTTTCATGAACACTTTAAGCGTGATTATGGAACGAGAGTGATGGGTTACTTAATCGAGGATTTGATTTGGTAGATGATGTATGAAGATTTTATGGATTCAGATCCTGCCAATAACTATAAGATTAATTTTATCAATCTAATATTATTGTAATATCCTTACAAGGGTCGCTGTTGTAGCACTAAGATTATTGTAATATATATTCAATGTTTAGTCCAGAAAAGAAAGTCATCCAAACATATAGTATAAAGCGTAGGAATTATAAAATTCAGACAAGACTGCACAATCATGTAATCGTTTTTGTGGTAAAAAGTGGTTCTTAAAATATATATATATATATATATATATATATTCAGAATTAAATACGTTATCATATCACTGTGATATAAATGAATGCAGATAGCTAGTGCAGGCCAAACAAGCAGACACTAAAAACATGCACATATGCATATGAGGTGATGGTCTCTTGTTACTCCTGCACAACTTCCACATGCTATATTTATGAAAGATATTTGAAATTTCTCTTGCACAACTGGGAAAGCACTATATCGGATGAATGATTTGTGAGCATGGAATTAATAATGGGAGCTATACATTAACACATCTGCCACACGCTTATCTCGAGTTATATTATAAGTTTTTGTGTCACTAACCCTTAATCAATTGTATATCGCTAAACACAAAACAGGTTAAAATCGATTATCACTTTATTAGACGATATTCGGTCGGTAAGCATTCGGTCATTGTCTAAATGTTGTGGTAGCAAGATTTCACCAGCCAATTAATGTAATGACACGTGAATAAAATCGAAGGTTGTTGGAGGAAATTACTCTCAAGGGCACGTGGGAAAGGGCCAAATACCTCTGAACCCAAGCAATGCCATATAAGGGAATGACTGCGCAAACACTCCAAGCCCTTGTCGTTGATGGACTACGTACCAGGATCACACACAAACTACTTGAGAATAAAACACACACACAACGAAGAGAGTAAGCAAAACACACAAGAACACAAAGATTTATAGTGTTCGACCTCATGCCTACATCTTCTTGGTGATCCACAAGTAACCGCAGTTACTCTAATTTTATCTTTCTTGTTTTGGACCGAAATGCTACTCAACAAGTAACCGTAGGTACTCTAATTTGACAAAAATTGGAGAATGTCCTTGAATTGCACCACATGGGTGAAAATAATCAAATTGAAACCACAAGATTTTAATAGTAAAAGTGATAAACCACAAGAATCAAAAGTGAGGTTTTGCCTAATATGGAAAAGGAGTTTGAGAAATCTGAGCCGTTGCCAAATGACGAAGAGAGAATAGGTCGTGTTGATTACTGGTTCTAAGCAAAGACACAAAAATCCCCGCTTATATATGTTCCATACATATATGACAAGAATTAAATGCAAAATTTTCCACAGGATTCCAGAGCAGCTCTGAAATTGACAAACTTGCATTTAATACAATACTAAATAAACTAGGTAACATTAATTTACCCTGAATAATATTACAATACACTATATGCTGCCAACATAATATATTTAGCAGGTGCTTGATTATGAATCAAGGATAAACCTCAATGAGAGACCTTAAACCCAAACAGGGAGTAATCTTATAGTGGCTGAACCCTGCGTCAGAAAAGAGCTTAGCCCATTCTTTCTCCTTCCTTTCTTTTCCTGTAAGCAAGACCATCATCAGCATATCGAAGAAAAGTTGTGTTTCCCCAGATTCCTTATCTGTATTCTTCTTCTCCACCGTCATATCTACGATAATCACCTTGCCTTTCTTGCCCTCTCTTGTAATTGCCTCTTTACATCGCTCAAGTATATTCACGCATTCTTCATCACTCCAGTCATGCAATATCCACTGTTTGTCATACACAATCACCAAACAAAATCATCAATACTAAGACAATTATCAAATTACTTATGGACCCAATTTGTTTTATACTTTAAAGTCCAATTGAAAAGCATACTCTGCTTCACATATATTGTATTGATCTATAAATGGAAATCTGTATTTAAAAATATAATATCACTAAGGATGAGATGATTTACCTTCAAAAAAATAGCGTCGGCCGTAGGAACAGCCTCAAACATGTCCCCTGCAACATATTCCAAGTTCTTACTCCCTTTTAGGTCAGCAACTACATGAGGGAGATCAAGTACAGTGCATTTCATATGAGGGAAGGCATCAGCAATGGACTTGGCCATGGTTCCCGTCCCACCGCCCACGTCAACCAACGAATCCACTCCTTGAAACACCCCTTGCAGTCATCAATCATCAAGCTCGAGATCAACCGGGCATCGCTAGCCATGGCGTCATTGAAAAAATGTGCAAGCGTCGGGTCATGGTTCCCATAATCCCAAAGTGTCATCCCATGCACCACGTGAAACGGCGTAGGATTGTCATTTTGGAACCAAGTGGTCAAATACTGCCATGGATTGGTTAAGATGGGATTGAGCATGGCAAGTAAGAAGGGCCTTGCGCTCATGGGATTGTCTTTCAGGAGGAGTGCGGAGGGGTCTGTTAGTACAAAACCTTGTTCGCCGCCGCCACTCAGATTTTCTCTGGCAAAGAAGCCAGAGTGGACTAAGATTCGCATGAGGCGTGGGATGAAATGAGCTTTTGTTGGGCAAATTGGTAGGGCGGAGACAAGCTCGGAAAGAGTCATGGGTTGGCCATGTTTTTGGATGACATCTGGGATATCTAATTGAACTGCACATTTGAGGGACATAGAATTTATGAAGCTGAAAATATGGTTCCAAATGTGGGCTTGTGCTTGGAGTAGCTCATGACTTGATCTCACTACATTATCCATGGCTTGCTATTGGCTCAAGATTTGGTGAGAATTAAGATTGATGCACATCTCTTTATATAAGTGTGTGGAGTGGAAATAAAGGAGAGAGATATATTTGGAAATTGGGATACCCATGTTTTCCATGTGAACAAACTAGTGCACGTGCTAGACATGTTAAATTGGCTCTTTTATTTGATGGTCGACTCTATTTTTTTTTTCTCGCTAATAAAGTAAGCAACGGAATTATAAAACTAATCCACACAACATGAATCATGTAAAAGTCATTCATCTTTACTCGCTAATAAAGTGGTTATTAAAATACATATATATAGTGGTTATTAACATAAAATTATGTAAGGAGAATGCAAGTAGCTAGTGCAGATCACACAAGAAAACACTAATTTAAAACGTGCAAGTAGTGTCGATGCAGTCTAGCCTACTGAAAAAGGGTTTGACTTGCACACCAATAGTCTAAAGTTCGAACTCTCATATAGTGGCGGAGCCACGTAGGGACCATAGGGGTCCCATGCCCCGTCTCAACTCTATATTTTGTTCATTCTCTTAGTATCTCTCTTCCCTTTCACTAATACCAATATTTTAAAACCACATCACTTAAAAGATGTCATAATTTCATTTTAGTGACATGGTTGTAAAATACACTACAAAACCACGTCGGTAGTTATACAAGCGACGTGGTAGGGTATCAAAGCACGTCAATTCTCAATAAAAAAACGACGTCGATAAAAAACATGCTAAACTTAAGTTGTCAAACGCACGTCCGTTTTATTAAAAAATAGGGTTCAAAAACACGCTAAACTTAGGGTTCGTTTGGTAACGTTTTCGGAGAATGTTTTCAGAGAATATTTTCAGAAGACGAAAACGAGAAAACGAATTTGCATTTTCAAGATTTGAGAATGCGTCTAATAGGCTAACTGGAAAACATTTTCCGAGAACGAAAACAGTGAAAACGTGTCTGGTACGAACATATGAAAATAACAAAAACAGTGAATATGCGTTCGGCAACAATACTGTAAAAATTAGTTTCAACATCATAAAAATATTTTGTGGAGCACAGATCTTATCAAACTTATTAATAAGCCAAAAAAAATCTTTAAAATTGTGCAATAATCTACTTTAATCTAATGGAGAAGGGGATTCAAACTTGGGTGCAGAGTGAGGAATTAACTCACTTTCCTCCCCCATACCGTGTATTAGCATTTCACATCATTCCAAATGATGCTTGCTAATTTCACTGCACAGTCCAAACTTAACCAGCAAGGATATAAAGGCAACAAAACTTGCAAATTTCCATCAGGACACTGCCCGTAAAACATATGCAACCTGTGGTGGGGAGATAATTAGCTTTGTCAACGAGAGGCTTGATTGTGGAAAATCAGAGAGTTCTGAAAGTAACCATTCTCATTAATTATTAACATGACAGTGTTACAGTTATATAGGCTACAAGATTAGACCTCAGCTAATGTAACTGATGTAACAAGTATTTAACTTAAGTAACTAAAACTAACAGTAAACTCCTAGTTTTGATCTACGCTAGATGAAGTGTATTTGATGAATGATAATATAGAACCAGCTGCTTCCCAGAAATCCAACACAAAGGTCAATCAAGTGGTAATCTGGCGCAAAGCAGAATGATGCCCCATCCTCACCCAATAGCAATTGGCAACATCATCAGCCCTCGCCATTAACCCTCCAATCAATCAAGCACACCCAATAAAACTTATATCCAGATATTCCTATCACATTGGACAAGCCCTTGCCACAAGGATTGTACTTTCATGTTTTCAGATCTTCAAATAAAGAAGCTAGTATATCTTGAGGGCAAGGAGTGTGTGCCACACATTTGAACTGCGTTAAAAAAAAGGACTCCATTAGAACCATGTTTTTCATTTCTAAAATTTGGAAAATAAGAAAAGGTCAAACCTACTTCTGATAAACAATACCTTAAGTTGTTTGTATTTCTCTTGAATAACATTCAAATTTCGTGCTCTTCTATCCAAGCACATGTCATGTATGGCAAGAACACATTGAAATCAGTACAAGTAATTTATCAAACCCTTACCCAAGGATGTATTTTTGTTCTAGTCATAAGACGAAGTAGACGAAGCATGTTTCTGTTTTCTCCGTATTTTCTCCGTGTTTTCTCCGTTCTCTAATTTTGAGTTGAGAATGGAGAAAACGTCATTTTGGCATTTTCACGTTTTACGCTTTAAGCGTGAATTCATTCTCCCAAATCATTTTCCGTGTTTTTGTCAACAACCCACCAAACACATTTTTTATCCGTATTTGGACCCAGAAAATGAATATGTGCCTCTAAATATGGTACCAAACAACCCCTTAAGTTCTCTCTTAACCTAATTTTTCACGCCCTACTAGATGAGAGGTCCTTTACCTCTCAATGAAGCCTTCTCCCTATCTGTTCGAAGCCTCATTCTCTCTCTGCCCAGCAAATCGATGAATCATGCTCTCCCCTCTTAGCAAATCGAACGAATGGGTAAGGATCTCTCCCTCTCTCGTTTTCACCATATCCCTCTCAACCACCTTTTCCTTTTCCTTATTTTTTTCACAATTTCATGTGTTCATGGAATAGATTTCTCTCCCTCTCTCATTTTCCCCTTTTCTCTCTCTCTTTTTTTGTTCATAAATTTCTCTTTGCCTCTCTTACCAGCCCGTAAATCCTAGAAACACAGATGTCTCAATGGAGATCCAGCACATGGTGAGGTTCATTCGCCAAGAAGCCGAGGGAAAGGCCAACGAGATCTCCGTCTCTACTGAAGAAGTACGTATCCCAATTCTATCACAACTCTCTTCTTTTTCCCCAATTGTTACTTTTTTCTAATAACCCTAAATTTTAATTTAATATCGATCAATTGTTGTAATTCATGCGTAATCAAGTTTTTGTACGTGTTTTCCAATCCGGGATTCCAATGCTTGGTCTCCACCTCTGCCACCTTTGCTTCCATCTATGTTGCTGGCCAATTTGTTCTCTACTTTCTTCTCTCTTCTCTTCTCTTTTGCATTTCATTTGATTTTGCAGAAATTTGACCTATATATGATAAATTTTGGTTCCCTCCCTTTTTCTTTGATCCAAGGATTTTTGATTTCAATTGGGATTTTAAAAGACAATTTAGAGATAAAAAAGTCTAGTGGATTTAAGCGGAATGTAATGATTTATAGGATTTTATTTATGATTTTTTTATAATCAAGATTTTTTACTTATGTATTTTAAAAGATTTATATCAAGATTTATAAGATTTGAAAGGACCACATGGATTTAACAGATTATGAGCTTAAAAATTCAATAGCTTAGAATATACCACATCAGCTAAATAAGTTTTGGTTTTATTTTTTTCAAACTGACAATGCTAATTGCATAACCCATATCGGTTCCTAGTAGGGGTGGCAATTTTGGACACGATCCGATACACGACTTGAAACCCGCATGAGAAATTAGCGGGTTCAACCCGCACGATGAAAAAATAGGTCAGTTTCGGGTCAACCCGTTATGACCCGTTTATTAAACGGGTGAGTTTTGGGTCAACTCACTTACCCGCTAAAATACGTGTTTAACCCGTTTATTAAATGGGTCGTGTGAACTTGTGTACAACTCGTCAACTCGTGAAAAAATAAAAGAAAATTGAGGCTTCAATGCACACAAGGAGTTTCGAACCCTCGCCACTTCCATCCCACTAAAAAACAATTGATGGCGTTGCTCAAAATGCAATAATTATTTTCTTCGTTTCTTCTTCATTTTCTTCATTTTTTTAATTTTTTAATTTCTCTTTCTCAATCTTTATACATAGAGAGAGGCAAAATGAAATAACTATTATATATATAAAAAAATAAATGTAATTACTTGATTAAATTATCAAAATTTAGAATTTTTTTATTTGCTATCACCTAGCGGGTCAACCCGACATGACTCGAAATCTGCACGGGAAATAAACAGGTCATAACAGGTTGACCCGAAGTTGACACGTATATAATCCCGACACGACCAACCCATTGCCAGCCCTAGTTCCCAGCTGCTGCAGTAAAGCCTCTTTGAGGCATTTCGTCGAATAGATGGTGGGTACCAGCATAGAGCTGACGATTCCAAGAACGGTGGCCATGCACAAGAAATGTATTTTGTACAGCCTTAATAAAAGCCATGTGAGACATCCTTGAAAAATTGGAATCTCAGTTGTAGCCAAAAGAACATCAGATATAGCATTATCAAGAACTTCAACACATCTAACCCTCGCAGACTTTGAAATTGGAAGCATACTTATCACTTGTTCAGTCACTCCACCAAACTCAGATGTGATCAGATAATTTTATACCCAGAAAAATACCATTAACTGAGATACAAAATTGAAAATCTCAGCTGCTCCAGAAACAATGGAACTACCAATGGAGAACATATATTTTGCACTACCTCCAAGAACTGATTTACTACTAGCAAGTATGCATTGTGATACATCGATTCCTCGAATTGCAAACCCTTTTGCCTTCTCAACTAATCCTCTCTGATCCCGGAACTGTTTCTCATGAACAAAGAAGAAATTCTTCTCATACTGGAAAAGTGCTTCTCACACTCTTGCATGGAGAAGGCTCTTGCAGAAAAAATTGCTGTCAATACAAGCGATTCAACCGATCAGATTAACCCCTAGGCCAGTTGACTCTGCTCTTCTCAAGGACTGCGTGGCGCAGGTTCCGTTTGCTAGCAACCAACACTTCATCAAAATTGTGCATTGCTACCTGCTCAAAGCTGGCAAGGAGAAAGAAGCTCAAGAGTACCACGAAAACGTGAGCCCCGCATCCTGGGTCGATCACTTGGAGTCCGTCAAGATGTGGAATTACCTTACTCTGCTAGTCCAGGTGCTCAAGGTAATGGAAGATATGGGATTAGGCACAAAACCTTTGAGTTTCTCCATGCCTCCAGCACCACTTGAGGTTTTCCCACTCCGGCATCGGGATGACTCAAAGAGAGAAGCCTTTTCTCACTATTGGTAAGTTCATTTTTTCCTGAGAGAATACTACGTGAAAAATCTCATGGGTTAAGGTGTGATTTGCGATAGGGTTTCGTATTTGTATCTCCCACTAAAAAGTCTCACACAATTCCACATTTTAAAAAATCCTTTCAAAGTAGTAAGTTTTTGAATACGATAAGGCTTTTTGTTACTTGTTTAAAGTCGTGATTGAATACCACGTGATTTCGACACCCTCTTTTAAAAATCCTAATAGTCTTAATGGAATACCACAAGACTTGTTTAGATTACTTAAAAGTCTTAATTGAATTCCACAAGACTTATTTATCTCAAAATAATATTTTAAAATCTCAATTGAACGAACCCCTAATTTTGGGATGTAGGATGTGGCAGGATTCATAGAACGGGGTTTATTGGATCAAAGAACTTGATAAGATTACTGGGCAGGTGGGTATGACTTAGTTTTGTATTTAAGATTGAAATTTCGATTCTTTTCTAGCTGTAGATTGGTCAGAGTCTTGTGTTCAAAGTGCAAGAGTTAAGTAAAAAATTCTTAAATATTCTGCTTGTGTTGGTTTTGGTATGTTAAATTAATTGGAAATCTGGTGTAGATGTTGTGGGAGTGATTTTCGTCCCCAAAGAATATTCGTCAATGGATTCCGTCTTCCTCTTCGCTTCCCTTTCTCCCTGCAAAACCAAACGGAGTAAAAGACCACACCCGGGGGTTGTTGGCCAAAGGCCCTCCGATGCCTAAGTTAGGTCGAGTGTTTGTAGGAAAACAATAGCTAACAAAAGGGTACAGAGCTCTCGCGGGGAGAGAACCGGGTGGCCAAAGCCGTATGTGGTGGCCGGAGCCTTATGTAAAAGAGAGAGAGAGAGAGAGGAGGCGAAAAGTAGGAATCTCTGTAGTATTTTGAGAGCTTAGAATGGCTTACCTCATGCCTTGGTATAGCCTCCTATTTATAGTGGTCTCAGGAGTTAGGGTTTCAGGAAGAATAATTCCCCACATGGAAGGAAATTATTCTTCCCCCCTATTTGGTGAGATAGAGTCAATTAGAGATTTGATTTGGTAATCCCTAATTGAATGACATAAATCTCCAATCAATCAAATCAATTCCTAATTAGGTCAATTAATCCCTAAATCAAATAATCCTCAAATGGAAGGAGATCATTTGACCTAGGAAATTATTAAAGGAATAATTTGGTTTCCACAAATGCCCCCCAGCTTCTGCGTGGCGCTTGGCGGAATAGAGGAGGTGTGAATTAAATGTTGGGCTATCTAGCTGTAATTGGGCTTGTGACTCTTTGTAGGTCAAGGAACCTTGCTATAAGTGCAAAGCTTCTCTTCACTCCTTTTCAAATTGCAAACTTGCTTCCTCTACTTTCTGTTTGTAAGAAAGATCTTGGAGAACTGTACTGCTTGTCAAGGAGATGAGTTGCCGTGCACACCAGGTTAGATCTTGATCTGTTGATCTGCTTCAATTGAATTCTTTGATGTGTGGCTGACTGACTTCAGTCTTCTGCTTGCAGATGATGATATCAGCAAGAAGCTCAACCTCGACTCGGACATGGCCAAGGTTCATCAGGCTCTGAACATCCTTATCAGATTCCGTGAATGGCGCTGAGCGAACATCGGAAGGAGGTTGGTGGTCTCGGGAGCTAGGGTTTCAGGACGAATAATTCCCCACATGGAAGGAAATTATTCTTCCCCCCTATTTGGTGAGATAGAGTCGATTAGGGATTTGATTTGGTAATCCCTAATTGAATGACATAAATCTCCAATCAATCCAATCAATTCCCATTTAGGTCAATTAATCCCCAATTAATTTAATAAATCCCTAAATCAATTAATCCTCAAATGGAAGGAGATCATTTGACCTAGGAAATTATTAAAGGAATAATTTGATTTCCACAAATGTGTAATTTGTTTGTGCGAAATTAGATGTAGAGGCATGGCCATAATCTGGACTAAGGAGTGAGGGAGACTGAGATGAGATCTGTGATTTGATAATAGGGAAATTGACATAGATACTCACAAAAGATAAACTTTAATCAATAATACTCACTTTATAAATTTCAATAAAAAATACTCACTTTGTAACATGAAAGTACTCAATTGCCCTTCATATAAATACATCAGTATTGACCCTTTATCACCTCAAAAATTCATTTTCTGAAACCCGACTTCTCCAAATTCCTCTCCTCTTTCGCACTCTCCCAAATCTTGCCTCAACTCCAGCTCGCCAGCCATCTCACCATCGTGCAGCCCTTCCCCATCTTCTCTTCGCAGCCCCTTCCCCATTACCACCCGACTACTCCAAATTCCTCTCCTCTTTCGCACTCTCCCGATGAAGATAATGGGCAACCTGTCTTTGACTTTGAGGTTTTATTTATTTATTATTTTCCCTTTCATCAAGTTTTAATAATTTCTGTGGGCCTATTACAGATATTGATACAACTCTGCGATGTTTTTAATAAAGTGTTTGTTTTTGTCTTTTCAGTGAGTTTTATGAATAGAATTGGGATATCAACTTCTGAACTTCATTTTCATCTACTTATTTCAAAGTAATTATTGATCTCTATATTTTCAGATTTTAATTTAGTATTGCTAATACTGTTTACAGAATATTAACGATGGCGACGATGATAACACCCGGGATTATGGCTTTGCTGCAAAAAGTAAGGAAGATGGTTTAAGATCTTTTGATTTCTCATTAAAATAAAAATGTCATTTTGTTGTTTTTTTTATGCCATAGTTCTTTGTTGACCTACTATAAGTGTAGCTCAGTGGTTCTTTTTTAGACAATTCGACTTCAAGTTGTCAAGCGTAAAAGAAATCAAGTTTTCTTGAATTGTTAGAATAGAAACATGTCCTGTTATTATTCGATTCTATAGAATGTTTGACCTTTTAGAGGCACGTAACAAGTTCCTAATATTGTTGTGTGTTAGCGGTGTGTTGAAATTTTGTGAACTTCGTTATGTCACCACTGTGACAGGGTGCATATAATGAAATTCACATGATATGTTTTTTGCTCTATGTTCATTTTATGGATGACTCTATCTTCATCATTTGTACAAAATCCCTTGGTTCAACTCCATTATACTACCTGCACACATTTTGTGTTTTAGGTGAAAAAAATCGTTATATTTCTGTAATTACTTTCAACAACTCCTCTTACAAGTTATATGGGCACACCTGGTTTAAAGTTTACATAACTTGTTTCTTATTTATATATTGCCTGCAGTTGTTAGGCAGCAAAAGTTTCTAAAGGAAAAGTTTGGTGGTGTTGATTCCCACAATATCATTATCATGGGTCCAATGTTATATCCTTCTAGCCGGTATGTAAGTCTTAATTTGTGTCTTTGTGTCTTGATTCAAAATGCTATAAAATTAAAATAAAGTATGGACATACTGGTTCTCGATGGACTTTGCTGAGTTGGTTTTTGCAAAAACTGTTGTGAATAATGTCCAATTATAAATAATGATTAACTTTCCTTGATGAAGTTTCCAAATAATGTCCAATAATACTGTAGTTGGTCATTCCCTTAATAGATTATACACATCATACTTGATAGTAATTGATCTCTAGAAATTTTTATGCACTTGCCATTTTCATTTTGTAGGTTATCTAGGTGAGCATAGGGCTAAAGTTGCACAGCTTTCAAATTTGGTCGTCTAGTAAGTGATTAATGTTTAGGATATTATGAATCCCCATAGTTTCATAGTCATAGATGACAATTGACACGGAAAACTATATTTTGATTCTCAATTTTCATATGCTTGCTTTGGTTTTATGGATGAGGCAAGTTTACTTCGTATGATATAGAAAACAAGGGGTGTACATGTCACATAGTATGAAGTTTGAATGGTTTGATTGTGTTTGCAATAGGAATTTCGTATGTAAGAGAGCATGAATGTCTTGTGAGAAGAACTGTAATTTATGTAAGAAGCTTTGGGCATACAATACCAAATGTTAGAAACTAAATGATTCCCATTACAAATGTGAGAGAGTCACAGACTTTAACTTAATGTTTATACTTATACTTTTCTCAATCTTGAGTTTTGTTGTCATACGTTGGTAAATAAGAAGCAATTGGGAATGTTGCAGAAACGGGGAGTGGGGAACTACACATGTGAGTGAATATCACCTTCATATCACAGCTCATCACTTGGAAGTTCGAGATTGGACATAAGCTATTTGTTTCTACACGGTTACAAGATGACTTTGAGAAATGAAGATGCGGCACCAGTTTTGTTCCACCGCAATATATGAAGGGCATGTCTCCTTATAGAATCATTGTTGTAATAGGAGTAGTGTTGGATATTAGTTGTTCTTTGATGTGATAAGCTATTCCTTATTTATTAGTTGTGGTTTCATGAATTAGTAACCATGAAACTAGAGTGGTTAGAGAAACTGCATATGTATATGTTTAGCTAATAAATAGCCTAGCAAAATAAACTCAAACCAACTCCCAATACATGATGTTCACTCTATATTTTAGCATATAACAAATTTCAATGAGGTTTGGCTAATCGAACACACATGGTCAGAATGGTGTAAGAACGTGAATTCATCGAGGACGTCACCTCCTTTTTTGAGAAAACACGTTATATACATTCAATGTATATTGCTTGTATATTGTATGTAAATTGCTTGTATATTGTCTACATATTGCTTGTATATTGTCCGTATATTGCTTGTATATTGTCCGTATATTGCTTGTTCATTGTCTCTGTATAGCCATTTATTGCATTTTATTGCCATTGTATTGTATGTTTATTGCAAATTTATAGCTTGTGTCATTTTTTAAGGAAAAATTAATATAAACTCTTAATTTTGACGATATAGGAGTGTAAGGATGTGATTCCACCAAGGCCTCGTAATATAAACTCTTAATTTTGATGGTATAGGGGTGTAAGGATGTGAAAATAAAGGTGATACGGAGATAATACAGTGGCAATACGAAGGCAATACAACGGCAATACAAAGGCAATTAGGGGCAATACGAAGACAAGTGGAGGCTATATAGTGGCAATACTAGGGCAATAGGAGGCTATATAGTGACAATACAAAAACTCCAATAGTCCATCTTATGAGGGGCTATACAGGGGCAAAATACACAATGTATACAATGTTCTCTCTTCAATGTATAATATAAGTAAAAATATTTTTCCATTGTTCTCTAAAAAACAGTATTTTTCCATTGCACACACTTGCGAATATATAAAAAGAACAGATTCGAGACTGAAATTTCTCAGGTAAATTGAACTCAATTTCATTGAATGAGGACTAAATTACATGACTAAAATTATAGCTCCTCAATTACATGTTTTTCTTTTTTCCATATAATTACAGCACACTTCCTGTAACAGAATGGAATGTTATCCCACGCCAAATTGATGATGGTTCTCAATGACAACAATCTTCCATAAGTCAAAAATCTAGGACCAACTGTCATTAAAAAAAACCCTGCAAAAGAGATGGCAAAACAATAAATTAGCAAACAAAGACCAAAAAAACAAAATAGAAACTGAGACAAGAAAACCGCAATCATAAACTAAAAGGCCTAAGAAACTCATACTAATTGGCAAAGAGCTTCCTAACCTAGAACACCGACAAGAGAAAATCGCAAAGAGTGGAACACATAAAGCACAAAGAAACTGTTAAACTAAATAAGAGGGACATAACCAGTCATCAAAACACCTCAAAGGTTGAACTTAATCAACCAACCAATAATCAATATAATCAAACAACATCTATAACATTAATATAGAACCAAATGCAACTACAACATCCATAACAGCAATACGTAGAACAATGAAACTAAAAAAAACAGTGCATTCCAATCGATAAGATTGAAGAAAAGTAACTATCCCTGTACAAAGTGATATTACGGAACGTGATTAGGAACAAAAAGAACCATTAAAAATCATCAAATGGTTTGGCAAAAATGGGGAATGTGGAATTGTCTGATCAAGAAGCTCCACATGTACTTTATAAGCTTCCTAAAGAAGGCAATAGTGAACAAAACAACCAAAATTCTCCATTTTATAAAAAACAAATAGATCCAACAAAACAATTCCTGATAAAATAAAAACAAACAAATCCTATGTTTCTATATAGGTGTAAGAGAATCATGAATTGAAACAAATATTCTCTTGGGGCACCTTCGTAACAAGGAAATCGGATCCATAGGTTACATTTTATAGCAAGCCATATCAAGGGAGGTCTACTTAATGGTGTTGCAATACTTCAAATTTTGCTCAAGCATCTCATGAAGATACCTATTTTCAACTTTCCCATGTTCCAATACTTCAAATATTAACACCAAAAGATGCGTATTTCAATGGCTGATTAGCATCACACTCACATAAAATCTAATAGCATAAGAAACAAGCACATTCCCATTCATTTCAATTAATAACTCCATTTTCTAATATCAACAAGTGGGTTCATTGAATAGTAAGCTAATCTTACCATTCATAACAACCATGTCAACCAAGAGCGTAGGTATTGATAATTTAGTAATACAACTTCCATTGATACTAGAAGAACGCAAAATTGCAAGTACTTGACCACTAAAATTGTAAGGCTAAAATCTGAAATATGCAAAGATCAATTAAAAACTACAAACATACCATTATCAATGATCAATTAAAAACAAGTAGTCCACTTGATAATTCATAAAGCCATGACTCATAAATAAGGCATCGAATGAATCCCTAAATTAGAATTTGAAATTTAACCCCTAAGTCCTAAATGCCCAATCGATTCCCTAATTCCTAAATCCCTAAAGTAGAATTTAGAAAGAAAAAAATTGAAATTGAATGACATGAAGAAGAAGAGAACCAGAGAAGTAGGTGGTTCGGTCGGTGATACGGAGGAGTCTTGAAATTTGAAGACGGAGAAGAAGAGGCCTTACAGTTAGAGAGCAAAGGAGAGGAGGTGACGGCTCTGGAGTAGAAATTTAAAACACAATTAAGCAATTAAAGCGTAACACTCCATACGCATGTATACATATATATATATATATATATATAGAGAGAGAGAGAGAGAGAGAGAGAGAGAGGACCGTAGCCAAAAATGGAGCCCATGAATGCCTCGCCAGTGAGTCTCCAAGCAAACTTGAGAAGGCGGACAACAGGGCCATTGGAGGAGGTGGGGACTAACGGGTTTGAAGAATTAGGGTTAGGGTTAAGGTTTGGATTCGTATCGAGCTCAGCGTCAATGTCCGCCTCAAGCTTTGGAGAATACACCGACGTCGTCGCCATGGCCGTTACTCTCTCTGTTTTCTATGAAGACATGGTTGAGCAAGATTTGGGAGAGTGCGAGAGAGGAGAGGAGTCGGGAGAAATTGGGTTTCAGAAAATGAATTTTTGAGAGGATAAAGGGTCAATACATATGTATTTATATGGAGGGCAATTAGGTACTTTCATGTTACAAAGTGAGTATTTCTGATTGAAATTTATAATGTGAGTATATTTGATTATGGTTTATCTTTTGTGAGTATCTATGTCAATTTCCCTATTTTAATATGTAATGTTTGAATGAGCGGTAATTCTGCAGTACATCGGTTGTACCGGTACAGCCAGTTATCCAAGGGCTCATATTTCATTTTAAAAATCAATGGTTAGATTGAATGACCTGATGACTTGTTCAGACCTTACTTATTAAAGAGCACGTGAGTTACCCGTGACTGAGGAAGGGAAAAAAAATTCAAAGAACAAGACGCGTGCGCTGGAGCGTCTTCTTCTAACCAGATCCAGATCGTGTTTGAAAGAGTCGTCGTCTTGACGGTGCAAGCTGGCGGCATGGGCTGTGAATAGCTCGTGGCGAGGCGAGGCAAAAGATGGGTTACAAGGACGTGAAGTCGTCGATGGAAGTCAGGTCCGGCTTGAGGTGCATGAAGTCTGAATATCTCTCGATTCTGCGAGAATTTTCCGAGAAACGTGTCGAGGAGAAGCTTTTGGTTCTTGAATTCTCGTTAGCGTTTTTGCAATTGTAGGCGATGTTGAGGCAAATCATCTCTTTTGTTGATTAGCAAGAACTTAATTTCCAGCCTCAATTGCTTCTAATTTGAACTGTTTTTAGTGTTGATTTGCTGGAATTGGTGATTTTCATTGACCTAAGTAGCTAATAATTCTGGTCGCCAGGTAAATTCTATTGTAGTTAAGTAGTTTGTCAGCCAGTTTTTTGTTTGCAGAGTTGCTTGGCTTTGAGGTACGAGCTTTGCTTTTGCGGGACCTCAAGTCTACGACTAATCCATGGCTGCAAGTTTCGTATACTGAATGGCTAAACCTTGCTCACCAATCAAGAGATAGTGGTTTCTGTTATGTTGCAAGAAGGGTGAGTGTGATCGATCATCATCTTCATCACTGTCATTATCATTATTTCTCAACTTGTAAGGTATTCGACGAATTTGTGCTAAATGAAAAGGAAAAGACTTTTGATGTGGAAAGTTGCGTTCGGATTTCTGAGATCAACATGATTGATTTAGTAGCCAATGCTTTTATCAATTGCTTGATTGGGTTCCAGGTACCAGTTAGAAATACAAGTCCTTCTAGATTGCTTGATTTAGTATCTAAATTTTTTTGTTAAGCTTTTTGTGGATTGCTACCCCATATCTAGAATGAGTTGGTACAACAAACCATAGGTATAGTGCTATATGTTTTTTCCATGCTTCCATGCTTGCTGTTTTATGTTACTGAGCGTGTTAGAAATGTTCTTCCATCTAATTGTTACTATAATTTCTGTCCGTCAGTTTGAAGTTATAGTTTCTTTTTCAATTTCAGGCTGTAATAAATAAAGCAGTTAAGTGGGACTGATTATGAAAGCTCAGATGTTATGGTAATAGATGAGGTTGAGATGCAGAAACATCAACTACTAGAGAAACTGTGCATGTCCACTCGTGCAGGAAAGGTACAGATATGACCAAGACCCATTTTGACATTATACATTAACTTGAAAAGTTCTATTCATTCTATCTTCGTGAAAAGGCAAAAGCAAAGCACCTAATAGATGTCGATTACTATCATTGGTAGTTTGGGAACTTCCTGTCTTGATTTTCTTAAAATGTTTAATCTCTCTGGTACCAAACTTCTTATATATGTCATTTTTGTAATATTTATTCCCAGGATTTTCAGAAAGATGTTTTTAGAGCAGCAGAAGCGTTCACAGCCATAGGGTATAAGCATATTGAAGCAGGTAAAAATTTATTATTCATTTAAAATGACATTGGATTATCTAATGGGAAATGTGTATTTAAGTTAATAACCTAGGAATTTAGCTTCTAACTTCACATAATAAATAGAGCAGATGTAATACCCTTGTAGATGCACTTATTATTTGTAATCTTTTTGTGGTAGTCAGGAACCAAGTTGTTTGAGGATTGTGGCAAATATGGTGCTGAAAACACAAATGATAAAATTTTAGCTAAGGGTGCATCTATGTATGGTGATGCTCATAAGCACGTGGAAAAGGAACAAGAAGACTTGGATAAGCTGCTATCGTCACAGGTTGACTTCTAAGTATAATTTTATTTATGTTTTGCTAATGAAAACATTATTGGTGAGGTTGAAGCTGAGGTTAGTTCCACTCAGGACTGTCTTAAGTATGCTACTACTTTTTCTAATCATGGAGGCTTTCTTTTCTTTTTCCTTAGGCCCTTAATTCTCTGATTTAAGGCCTCTTTTAGCTATTTTCTTGAATTGGCTCCTTCACTACCATATCTCAGGTACCTCTAAGAATCTGAACTTCTATCTTTGTATTCTTTCAGGCAACACATTCTTTCAGTGCTGCATCAGAGAAGGAACTAAGCTTGTCAGTGAGTGACTATGTTGTTGTACGAAAGATAACCTCCTCGAGAATCTGAAATCTGTGTTTTGAGATACCATCATAGTGTTTAAATAATCTCTCTACCTCCCTCTCATTTGTAGGAAGGTGTATGCTCACTTATACTTTTCATGCATACTTGGTGAGATTCTCACCTTCTTTCGAGAGCCTAATATTTAGGGGCTAACATTTGTGTACTCTGCAAGTTATAAATTGAGCTAAATGTATTACAAAATATTTTAGGTCAAGCGTTTTCTTTGTTTCTGTTTCTTTTTTGAGATCTTAATTTCTTATTTATGTGACATGTAGTCTTGGTTAGAGAAAATAGATATCACATTGAATTTCCATAGCTTTTAGGTAGTAGTAGATTATCCGTATTCAACAAGTCATGCAAATGAACCAAAAAAAAAAGAAAAAGAAAAATAGGCCCTCTAGCCAGAAAGAGGAAATTTTGTGATCTTTACATATAATATAAACCAATGAGCCAATGAGCCAATGAGCCTTCTAGTAAAAAAGTGATGTTTGCACATTACTTTCCATAACCTTGATGCAATTCCAGAGTGCCTGTGCGCAATCACGACAGCTTTATTGATGCTAGCAATATGTAATGATGCACGTAAAAATATATGTATATCCCTTCAATGAAATATTCTATATACGGATTTAAAATGGTTTTTTATTTTCCTTTGTCATTTTTTTTCTATTTGATTTTTATTGTGTTTATTCTATTTTATATTTTTATTTTGTCCAAGTCTAAGACCTATTTGAATCGACAATTCACGAATCATCCAGTTACTAATTATACAATCTTTGTGAATTTCACTCAATTCATCCAGTTACTAATTATAGAATCTGGTTACAATTCATGAATCATCTGGTTACCCCATGACCTTGTTTTTAGAAAATTACGGATATGAATTTTTCTTTTTCGCCAATGTCCCCATGTCATCTAATCCCTAACATTTCATCCCATTTGCCGTTAAATCTGAGGGCAAATTGGTTATTTCATACGTTAAAAATAATTTTAAAAAAAGTTGATCTGGGTTTGGGTTTTAGGGTTAAATTTGAATTGAGTTTGATCTTTAGGGTTAAAATTGTATTGAGTTTAGGGTTAATAGAAATGCAAACCCATAAATTTTTTAATACGGGTTTAAAATTTAAAGGGTTTAGGGTTAAGTTATGAAAATGAGACTTATATTAATTTGTCATGTCCATGGAAGGAAACAAATATGGCCTTAGGTTGTTAGGCCCTTGAAATCAAAATAGGACTAAACCTAGGGTACATTAAATAAAACAATATCACCAAGAATAAGAATGTTGTCTCCCAACATGTGCATCATTTGTATTAATACAATAATAAAGTATCATTAAAAAAGTTGAGATCATGTTATTCCTTTATATTTTTATAATTCAATATTACATTTTTACATCTTTTTCGTTAATTCAATGTGGCTCAATCAATCGACCATAAAGTAATAATTTTTGTTGAAAGTTTTTAAATTTATATTTGTATCAACAATCATATGTTGGATATTATTGATTTTTTTAATTAACAATATAGTAATAATTGGAGATAATCAACAAAGTTCAATTTTATTTTCAATATTGTAGTTAAATTAGTAGTGAATCACGAAAGTTATATTGAGTAATTTATGCCAACAAACCTACCTAACGAACGGTAAGCGACTCGTTCATTAGGTAAAGGATGTTGTCCCTTGAACAAATTACCCAACGAACTCCATGATTTACTCAACAAACGAGGTATTTTACTCCGAGGACGCAAGAGGTGCCTTCATTGAGTAAAGTGCGTCGTTCCCCGGGAAATTGGACCAACTAAAATACTTTATAAAACAAATGCGCTATTTTTTCACACAAACGCAGGGGGTGCGTTCGTGGAGTAAAATTCACTGTTCCTCGTGAAATTGGACCTAACTAACCTACTTTACCAAACAAACGGACTATTTGTTCATGCAAACGCAGGTGTTGTGTTCGTTCAGTAAAGTTTACCCGTTCCCCGGAAAAATGAACCCAACCAACTTACTTTTTCAAACAAACGGTCTATTTGTTCAAGCGAACGCATGTGTTGCGTTCGTTCAGTAAAGTTACCCGTTCCCTGGAAAAGTAACACAACCAACTTACTTTATCAAACAAACGGCCTATTTGTTCACACGAACGCAGGTGTTGCATTCGTTCAGTAAAGTTACCCGTTCCCTGGAAAAGTAACCCAACCAACTTACTTTTTCAAACAAATAGCCTATTTGTTCACGGCAATGCAGGTGTTGCATTCGTTCAGTAAAGTTTCCCGTTCCCTGGAAAAGTAACCCAACCAACTTACTTTTTTAAACAAACGGGCTATTGTTCAAGCAAACGTAGGTGTTTCGTTCGTTCAATAAAGTTACCCATTCCCTGGAAAAAGTAACGCAGTCAACTTACTTTTTCAAACAAACGGGCTATTGTTCACGCGAACGCAGCTGTTTTGTTTGTTCAGTAAAGTTACCTGTTCCCTGGAAAAAGTAATCCAACCAACTTACTTTTTCAAACAAATGGGCTATTGTTCACGCAAATGCAGCTGTTTCCTTCGTTCAGTAAATTTACCCGTTCCCTGGAAAAAGTTACCCAGTAAACTTACTTTTTCAAACAAACGGGCCGTTGTTCACGTGAACGCAGGAGTTTCGTTCGTTCAGTAAAGTTGCTCGTTCCTGGAAAAAGGCAATAGTCCAACTTACTTTTTCAAACAAACAACTATTTATTCACACGAACGCAGGTGTTGCGTTCGTTCAGTAAAGTTACCCTTTCCCTGGAAAAAGTAACCCAACCAACTTACTTTTTCAAACAAATGGCCTATTTGTTCATGCGAACGCAGGTGTTGCGTTTATTCAGTAAAGTTCCCGTTCCCTGGAGAAAGGCAATAATCCAACTTACTTTTTCAAACAAACGGCTATTTATTCATACGAATGCAGGTGTTGCGTTCGTCCAGTAAAGATACCCGTTCCTTGGAAAAAGGCAATAATGCAACTTACTTTTTCAAACAAACGACTATTTATTCATACGAATGCAGGTGTTGCGTTCGTCCAGTAAAGTTACCCGTTCCCTGGAAAAAGGCAATAATCCAACTTACTTTTTCAAACAAACGGCTATTTATTCACACAAACGCAGGTGTTGCGTTTGTTCAGTAAAGTTACCCGTTCCCTTGAAAAAGGAAATAATCCAACTTACTACGATTCTAGGAATTGCGTTTCGGGCTGATCACCCGATTCTGTGAGGATTGCGTTTCGGGCTGATCACCCGATTCTGCTAGGAATTGTGTTCCGGGCTGACTACGTGTCCCCAGATTCTGCTAGGAGGAATTGACGGTAAATCAAGGAATTGACGGTAAATTATAGAATTGACGGAAATTATGGAATTGACAGTAAACTATGGAATTGACGGATTTGCATTTCGGGCTGACTATGTGTCCCCCGATTCTGCTAGGCAGATTTGATATAATGAGACCAGGAATTGACGGATAAATAATTTGGGGTACACCTTGGTGGAGAATATTTTGGAAATAAGATGTTTTAAACGGAAACTGATGATTATATCTTGAATATTTATTGATGAAGGTTTTATTACCTATTTCCAAATTTATAAGAAAAATGATTACGTTTTCTAAGTATAAAGATTTCTCATGATTAAGGTTATTGAAGTAACTCCCTAGATTCCTACTTATCAGAAATGAGCTATTATATATATATATATATATATATATATATATTTGTGTATCTATATATATAAAACAAAAGGCAGAGAATGGTGAAACATTAAAAATCCCAAAAATACCCTTGGTTAATAAAAAACACTAAAACAAAAAAATCCATTATAAATGGGGCAAAACAGTAAAATGCAGCCAATAAACAAAACTAAAAAATTTTAAAAAATAACAAATAGAAATAAAGAAAAAAAAAACTGTTATAGACTTGCAGTTGTATTTCCACAGAACTACTGCAGTTCCATTCCCTCATAATTGTTGCAGTAAATGCATAATCAAAACTTCTTCAATCTTCACAAACGATTTCTTCATTATTTATTTGATGTTCTTTTTTTTTCGGTTTTTCTCCTATTTTGTTTGGGTTCCAGATTGAGTCCTCATTTTGGCAGAGCATCAGCTAATAATCTTCTCTCTCGAATCTGCTCTAATTTTATTTAATTGTTTCTTATACAAATTTTTAAACAATTTCACAGGGAGATCAAAGCGCTGATGTTTTTAGAAATTGAAACTCCAAGCAAAATTGATCAGTGCGACCAGACCAGTGAGGTGGAGCTTGCAACAATCGCACAGTGAGATCCAAGTTCGATAAACGGAACTGCCGATGGGGCTGACGTAAGCGTTTCTTCTTAACTTTGATTTTGTGTTTTGGCTGAGTCATTGAACTGTGATTGGATTTTTGTATTTTGAAGGCAAATTTATTCTCTCGAATTCTAATAGGGGTTTAATTACATATAGTCAAATCCTTTAAGAAGGAAGAAGCACTCCCCTGCCAGATTTTATGAAGAAAAAGGGTCCAGCCTCTCAATTTTCCCAAAGCAAGGTGAAGAATGATTTTTGCAAATAAAACTCTAAAGTTTACATTTTTCTTTTTCTATCCTAAATATCTAATTGGTATGGAAGTTTTTCATTTTTCTTTTTCCCCAATTATTAAACTAGCATCAAAATTGCACCTTTCTTTTTAAATTTTAATTTCACCATACCAAACGTTTAAAAATTGCATATTTTTATTTTTATTTTTATATACATGTTCCACATATCTAACTTTGTACAAATTTGCATCCTTTTTGTTGTCCGTGATGTAAAAGTGATGTAAGAAAGGGAGAAATAAGGGTGAGTATATCTTGGTGTACAGAATTAGTGAGTTGCCAGATGAAATTCTTTTTAGTATAGTGTCTCTTTTGCCACTAAAGGAAGCAGCAACTACCAGTGTCCTTTCTAAGCAACAGAGTATGTGTGGATGTCTACTACAACTCTCAATTTTGATGCTAATTCAGTTCTGAGTTTTGTACAAAAAGGTTTGAGGTTTTCTTTTGTTTTTCTAGGTTCGTTTCTTCATTTGTGATGTCGAAAATTGAGAAGTAAATCATAAATTGAGTTTGGTTTGTCCATATGGGGAGGAAGATCGAAGGAAAAAGAACTAGAGCAATCAATATTGGAACCCCCAGTTTGCTCATCAATGTGGTAGTACATGTCTTTCTGTGGTTGATTTTCTCTTTACCTGTGTTTATTCCAAAACATTGGTATAAAATTATGGTATGATTTTGTGTGCTCATTTTTGTTTTTTCTTTTTGTGAATTTTCAGTATTTGCAAGATGTTGCAGTGTATGAGAAAGTCAAGAAAATTATGGTATGATTTTGTGTGCTCATTTCGTTTTTTCTTTTTGTGGATTTTCAATATTTGCAAGATTTTGCAGTATATGAGAGAGTTAAGAAGAGGTTGTGAGTATGACGAGATTCTTGGCAGGCTAGAAAAGGTTGAAAATGGTTTTTATTTTTCTTCCTTTTTTTGTTACTCTAGTATTATGTTTTTGGCGGCCTTTATATTATTCTATGGTTTCTGAGAAAAGTGATCAAATGAAAGAAACAATTTTTATTAAGTTCTACCTCATGTTTCGTACTCATGATTATGTTCGTCAGTTGCATGTTGTTTGTTCAGGCATTACATGGTTGGGGTTGCTTTGTGATATTTGCTTTCTTTATTTTATTTATTTTTTCCTATCATCTTTGACGATTCTTGGCTTATCTATTGTGGTTGTTTATGGTTTTTCATTACTAGATTTTTAGAAGATGGGATCGTAGATATCTGATACAGTTTTGTGTTTGTCTTAACTCTGACAAAAACACATAAAGAGAGATGGGGACTTCCAGTTTTTAGAGTTATTCATGAAATCCTAGGTTTTTGTAAGTTTCTTCTCCTTGATTATTGGTGAATAGATGAGTTTATATAATGATTACATTGCAGTGTACTATGATGGTTTTTCTTTACTTAAGATCTGTGAGTACTATGACGTTTGTGCATTTTTCCTTTGTTTATTGGTTCCCATCGTTCCTTTCACGGTTTATCTGGAAAAGCATTGGTAACTTTCATAAGTCTTTTCCGTCCTTTACATGCTTCTTTGTGTGCTTGATGATACTTTCCTTTACAAATTTCTATTTTCCTGGAAGATGCAGTTTAAAAGGGAAAAACAAAACAAATAAGGGTCGAAGAAGAGGTTTCGACATACAATTTTTAAGCTTCCCCGAAAAGACCTTTTGGTAATTCCCATTACTTATTACATGTTGTGTTGTTTCTGACTGGAATTTGGTGTTGGTTTTCATTTATGTGGAAGTCCCTAATAACATTTAACTACGATGCATTTTTTTGTTATTTCTGATTGTAGCATAAGATATGAACTGCCAGCATATGCCTTCTTTCATAGCGATTTCTTTTTTTAGATTGCAATTTTTTTTAATGTATTTAGGCCATGAATTGTTATTCAAAATGTGTTATACATGCTCATTAAAAACTTATTTGCCTTCATTGGTTTAGATTATTATCTTTCTTCTATTTTGATTGCTTTAGATTTTCTTTCACAATTTCCTGTAACCCAAAAACAGGATAATCAGCTTAACGTTTAAGAGATTAGACTCAAGACTATGCATCCTTCACTTAAAATTATGAAAAAGTTCAGAACTATTTTTATAGGCATTACAAATGATAGGGACATGTAACTAATCCGTGTTAATAACTATCTTCTTGCCATGTTACTAAATCTATGTTTGCAAATTCTCAATCTAGATCACTGATTTCAATTCTACCTTTCCTGCCCTGTTTTCTTCTTTAATCTCCAATCATTGTTTATTTGGAAGTTAAAGCCATAAGAAAGCTTTTAGCTCAACCAAGTATCCACCTTTACTTTTGGATTATGTTTCTCATACACATTTTTTTAATGTTTAAATGTAGTTGTTAACTCTACTTAGATGTCCATATGAATTCCGTAGTTAATTGCTTGCTTCTTTGTTTTGTCAATAAGCATTGAGGCAAAACTGAAAATCTGTACACACTACTACAAAAAGGCAACAAGACGTCAAATATACAACGTCGGTACAAATAAATACCGACGTTGAGTTTAGAAAGACGACGGTAACATAAAACTGACGTGGATACGTACCTTAAACATTTAAAAAATTGATATCCATTTTCGTATTTACAAAACACCACAGACTGTAATTCAAAAACGACGTCTTATTAATCGTGATTCTAATAAAGAAGTGAATTCTGAACCAATTAAACAACGACAGCATATACTAAACTACCGCCGTATAAAGTAAAGACGTCGTTTATTCAATATACCGATGTGTTAAATCTTAGTATAACACGTCAAATTATTCTCAATAAGCGCCGTATAATTTTAAAATAATCAACGTCAGTAAATTCATGTTGTGCAACGTATTAAATGGCTATACCACGTCAGTAAGAATTAAATTGCTCACGTATTAAGATCATGAACTACGGCGGTATCTAATATCTAACTGTCGCATAGAACAAAAGCGAACAACGACACTTTTGTGGTAGAATACGACGTTAAATTTTTAAATATCCAGGTCGGTTTATCACCTGAAGCAACTTTAAAATTACATTTAGACGTCAGTGATTATTTGATTACGGTCGTCTAAAATTTTTATTTTCTGGATTTTGATTACCTACAACAGTAGATCAACAAAATGACAATTATGGAGTAAAAAAACTAAGGTTTACATTCGATATCCAAACATGGAGATAGTAATTGGAGTCAATCGAATTTTCTGGTTTTACTCGTAAATATATGGTTATTATAACTAACCACGCCGGTTAATTTTTAAATAAAAATATGTTAAAAAATAACCTCCACGTCATTTACGGAACATAAAAGACGTTTGACATTCATACAAAAAAGTCGTTTAATTTCCCAATAAAACTGACCTTATTATAAACCACAGCGGTTAATTTAAAAACCGCCGTACTAACTAAAAATACCACGTCATATAAAGTAATATTTCGCCGTATAAAATTGTAAATAACCACGTCGGTTTCTAAATACGAAAATTCGTTTGACTTTATTAATATCAACGTCGGTTTATAATAATATAACGCCGTTTTAAGTACATTATAGGGCGGTTTTATTTTAAACTGACTTGTAACTCAACTTCGCGATTGTATATAAACTCTTTCGCAGCCTGACCTAAATTTTTACGTTCTGTCTTACCAAGAAAATAGTTCAGTTTTCTATCCAAAAGCGGCGTGTCTGAATCTGGTCATCTTCCTCTCCATCTCGTCTTCGTCTCCAAATATCCAAGGTTACGTCTGAAGCAAACATTCTTTTACCGCCAAAAGGTTTTTCTTTCTCTAATTAATTTTTATCATTTTAAGTTTCTTTGGTCAAATCTTTTTAAATTTTTTATGCAAAATTATTTTGAAATAAAGTGAACGAAAACAAGACTTAGTTTTCAAAATATCCTAGTCTTGCATGTTTTTGATTAGTATCAGAAGTCACTCAAGTTCACGATATGTTAAGACGTCGTGTTTGTATTCTTCACGACGTGTTAATTTACTCACCACGTCGGTTAACTAAAAACTTTCTTTTGCATATATCAAGTTTGTAAAGTATCACCGACGTGGTGTTTAAATTAAAATGGTGTAGAAAATAAAAACCCACGTAATAAATGTAATTTACCACGGCGGTATTTAATTACGTCGTTTTATTTAATATATAACGTCGGTATGTGTATAAACCGCCTTGTTAAATATAATATTACGTCCGTTTTTGTTAAATAACCGCCGTTGTTTTATCTTGCAGGTTTTATTACTTTCGAAACATGGTTTCCAATTCTCAAACCAAGGTTGCTCAAGGTTCTAAAGCTCAAAGTAAGGACCTTCCAGTTTCAAGGGCTCAAAGTAAGTCACTTCCTGCTTTCGGGGCACGAAGTATGGACATTCCTGTTCAAATCAAACCCTTGAAGAAGATGAGATTTACTTCGACTGCCGAGAATGAACCTAACTCAACAACGTCATTTGTTGAGGAGCCAAAGTCTGCTCGCGGTATCACCACAATGAGCCGTGTTGTTAAAAGGAATATGCATAAGGTTAAATCCGTAGTGGAGTACAATAGAAGGGGCAAACCACATGGCAAGGCTGCTACTGAGATCCAATCGTATATTGGTGTTTTGGCATGCACTAGAGTCCCTCTTGTGGACACGAATTTTAAAAAATTGCCTAAGGATATAAGGGAGTGGCTTTGGGAAATAGTTGATAAGGCCTATGCTGTTGGTCAGGGGGCAAAAAAATGGTGCTATCGTCTGCCGCCAAAAAATGGATGGATTTCAAGACTACCTTAACTAGGAAATTTATCCTTCCATATAAAAATAACAAGGAAATGTTAAGTCGACCCCCTAAGCTATATGAATTCATAGAGAAATCGCAATGGGAGGCCTTTGTAGCTTCAAGGCTAAGCCCAGCATTTGAGATGGTGCATAAAGAGCAGAAAGAGAGAAGGGAAAAATGCGAGTACAATCATAGGTTGTCTCAGAAAGGGTATGTTGGTTTGGAGGACCAAGAAATTGATCGTTCTCTGCTATGGAGGAAGGCTAGGGAAGATAAACAGGGAAACATCCCAGATCCAAAGGTTGTAGAGAAAGCCAAAAAAATCGTAAGTCTCTATCACTCTGTTTCAAATTTTAAAAACAGAGCTTTTTAAATTAATTCAGACGTCGTTATATTTATTAGCAACGTGTTAAATCGATTACAACGTCGGTATTTATTTACCGACGTTTGAAATATTTACGTCATTTATTTCAAGGTACCGACATCTGTAGTCTAAACAACGTCGGTTTATATTTTTATTTTAAATGCTTATTTTAAAAGATTAATGATCTGTCTTCTTCTACTACACACACAGACACAAAATCTCTCTTAATATCTCTCTCTTTCTCTGCAATAGATTTATAATCTAATCTGCTAAAGAATGTTAAACGTTTATTTATACGTCGGTTTTTCCTTCTAACGACGTTATAAAATTTTTCAATAAACCGACGTCAGGATTTTAAATAAACCGACGTCTTATTTTTTATACAACGTCTGTTTATTTTTAAGTTATTTTTCGTTATTTTAAATTTTAACTTCACTCTCTAACATTATCTCTCTCCCTCTCTCTCTCTCTCTCTCTCTCTCTCTCTCTCTCTCTCTCTCTTTTTAGGATGAATTAAAAAAGCAAGTCTCCGAGGGCACTCTCTCTGCCTCTAGTAGTAATGATATTTTGACTTTGGCATTGGGAACCCCAGAGCATGGTGGGAGAGTTAGAGGTATGGGAGCTGGGGTTTCCCCAAGTCAATACTTCCAGTTGCCAAAACAGAGCAAAGTAAAGTTTGCTGACAAAATAACACAAACTGTTTTGGAGGCAGTCAGAGAAGAGAACTTGAGGAATGAGGCTAAAACATTGGAATTGTTAAAGGCTGAGAGGGAATATTTGTTCAAACAATTCAGCCAACTAATTCCCAATTTTGATCCCAGCATGCTCAAAAGTCCTATTAACCCAATTATACCAATGACCCCAACAATTGCCCCAATTACTGCACTGCCAGAAGATCAAAGCCCCAAAAATCCAATGTCTGACAAACCAAGCTGCTCGGCTCCGAAGAATGTCAGACCGCTTGATTTGGATGAAGAAAATACCAAGATGAAACAAAAGATAGATGAAACGGTAAAATCTCTAAAATTTGCGTTTTTTTTTCTTTTTAAATTTCAAATATACGTCGTTATTTTAATTTCCCGACGTTGGAATTGAAAACAACGACGGTAAATATTAACATTTCCATTTTTTAACCGACGTCTAAATTCTTTACTACGTCGGGTTTTTAATTAACTGACGTTTTTATTTAAATACCACGACGGTTTAATTGTTTATTTCCTCTCTTTTATTTTAATTTTTTATTTGCAATTTATAAAAGTTTCTTTGTTTCTTACAACAGGATTCCGTTGTTCATGCTGCTGCAACTGAACAAAAGCAAGATGAAACGGTAAAATCTCTAAAATTTGATTTTTTTTCTTTTTAAATTTTAAATATACGTCGTTATTTTAATTTCCCGACGTTCGAAATTAAAATCAACAACGGTAAATATTTACAACGTCTTACGTCGGTTTGCATTTTTTTAACCGACGTCTAAATTATGTATTACGTCGGTTTTTATAGTAACCGTCTTTTGTATTTAAATACCACGACGGTTTAATTGTTTATTTCCTCTCCTTTATTTTTTTTTTGTATTTGCAATTTCTACAAATTTCTTTATTTCTTGGAACAGGATTTCTCAAAGGTAGACTTTCCACCTCCTCTGTTAGCCCTTTGCCAATATGCTGAGAATACATTGAAGGCTTTGGACCTAACTTTGAGAATTTCAATGGCAGAGGATGTGTTTGGGTTTGAGCATGATGCCTACATCTTGTATGAAGATATTTTGCAGTTTGGGTCCATGGTTGAGATAGGAGCCACTGTGATTGCAGTGTACAAAAGGTAAACCTCAAAATCCAGTTTTCATTTTCCATTTTGTTTCTTTTATATTAAATAACTCAATTGATTTTATATATTTAGGTACCTATTTGACTATTTAAAAATGGAAAATATGGTAAACCTTGTTGGCCTTGTCGACCCTGCACAAGTGAGCTCTCAATCTGGATCGTTGTCTCACAGATCAAAGAATCTGGCAAACAGACTGCAAACGGCGGCAGGTTTTGAACAAATTTTCTTGGTCCCTTATAATACAGGGTTAGTACCATTAACAATATTTTGTTTGTAATTAGGCAACTTTAAACTATATTTAACCTATATCCTATCATTTTGTGTAGGGGTCATTGGGTGTTGGTGATTGTGAGACTAGAAAAGGAGACGGTATATTATATGGATTCATTGCCAAAGCTCACCATTAACGAGGAACTCAAAAATGTTGTGAATACGTAAGTTGATCTACTACATTGTGTGTTCGTACTCTAAAATATTTTTCATTAACAAAGTGTTGTTTCGAACAGTGCAATCAAAATCTATAACACACACGTAGGCAAACAAGGTCGTAAATCAGCCATATGGAAAGTTCTACAAGGCACTCCTCGACAACCATCCAATGTAGAGTGTGGCTACTACGTCATGCGTTTTATGAGAGATATAATCCAGGATCCCACACTATCATTTGAGAAGAAGGTATTAAACTAAATTTAAGTTAAATTTCTCATTTTTATAAACTAAGATGAGATTAATTGAAAACCGACGTTTGTATTTTTAAACACGACAGTTTGATATTAAACCAACGTTTGTCTACATTTAACACGTCAGTTGTTTTATATACCTGTAACGTATGCCCAAGCAGACATGGATGAAGTCAGGAAAGAATGGGTAGAATTTGTGAACAATCAGAGAGAGGAAAACTAATCTGAACGATATTGTAAAAGTGTATATATATTTTTTTGTAATTATATTACGATCAATGATATTTGTTTTGAGTGCTTAATTTTTATGATCACCTAATTAAAATAAATAAATGACAAAGATAGCCGTAATTTCTTAAAAAACACAACGTCTAAAACATATAGGACGGAGTTTGTAAATATTAACGACTTGTAAAGCCATAAAATGACGAGATATTTAAAACTGATTAACTCCGACCGTGGTAATTCCATTTAAGTCGCCGTTGTAACTGAAAACACTGTTGGTTATTAAAAATTTCACGACGTCTAAAACATATAGGACGGCGTTTGTAAATATTTAACGACTTGTAAAGCCATAAAACGACGAGATATTTAAAACTGATTAGCTCCGACGGCGGTAATTCCATTTAAGTCACTGTTGTAACTGAAAACACCGTCGGTTATTAAAAATTTCCCGACGTTTAAAACATATAGGACGTCGTTTGTAACTATTTAACGCCTTGTAAAGCCATAAAATGACGAGATATTTGAAACTGATTAACTACGACGGCGGTAATTCCATTTAAGTCGACGTTGTAACTGAAAACACCGTCGGTTATTAAAAATTTCACGACATCTAAAACATATGGGACGTCGTTTGTAAATATTTAACGCCTTGTAAAGCCATAAAACGACGAGATATTTAAAATTGATTAACTTCGACGGCGGTAATTCCATTTTAATCGCCGTTGTAACTGAAAACACCGCCCTTTTTAAATGCATGTGTTTTTAAAATTAATTATTTTTTAAATATTTTTTATTTTCCTCCCCTTTTAAAATTAAATATTATTTAAATTCCAAAATTTAATTAACACTGTACCTTAAACTTCAATGCCTTAGTAACACCCCAACCATTCCACACTTACACTACGTCGTTTTTAGCTTCCGATCGATGTTAACAAATTTAATTTCTAAATTCTTAATATGAAAACCTCAACAAATTTTTCAAATCTTAAGATTTTCTTTCTTTCTTTACTGTACGTCTACCACTTGTTTCGGCACGCAACTAAGGGTTCTAAACTATTCTGACTCCGGGATGTTACATATACTTTCACAACATAACTCTAAGGTTTAGGTGATCCATTGATGACCATAAATAAAAAATATATGAAATCCTAATTGTAGCTTGCTATATTATAGAAGGCATTGTCGTAAAGAGTCTGTAGCAATTATCGGTTTATTATTCCCATACTTGTGTATTTTTGTTTTTATAATTTTTGTGAAATTTAGGGTTTAGGGTATAGGGTTTAGGGTTTAGGGTTTAGAGTTTATTAAAACGACGCCGGTTTCCTTTGCGCTGCTTTTTGTTTATTACACCCTTGGTAACGCGCGTTCGAATCCCAGGAAAATGAGGACCCTAATATTTATTTTAAATTTAAAACGGCGGTTTAATAGTATTCGACGGTGAAAACAGTTTACAACGTCCGTAACGTTAAATAAACAGACGTTTATGTTGTTAATTAGACGTCGTATTTTACTTTCCGACGTCTTTTAAAAACGCGGTCCTTTGAAAATTTGACCGCGATCTAAAATTTTTAGAATTCGACCTAAACCTTATAACATTTTGCTCTCTCTCTTCAACTCAAATTCTAACCTTAAAGTTTACGCTCTCCGTCCTCAGTAGTATCAGATTGCGCTCTCCCTCCCAAAGAATTGGTGGTATTCTTGAAGCTCAGTGTACTGTAAGTACAAGCCCTAATCTCACATGCTTGTAAACTATATTTTTTGAAGTTATTGCATTAAATCTTCTAACCTAATCTGACATGTTTGTGAACTCCGTAATTGTTTTCATTAAATTTGTTTTGTTAGCTATGGGTTCTTAACATACGTTTTGGGAGCTATGGGTTCTATAGGTTGAAAAATATATGTTTTGGGAGGTGTGAATCGGAATGGAATCTGAAAAACCCCATTTATTGTTTGCATGCTTTTCATAATAACTCTCTGTTAAGGGTTCTTATTGTTTGTTTGGCTATGGGTTCTTAGAAAATGAACGGCATAGGATTTTTATTGTGTGTATAACATACGACGGCGGTCGTTGTAATAAACCGTCGTCTGTATTATCTTTATACGTCGGCAGTTCTTTTACTTCCGACGTATGAAATCTGAAATACATTTTTAATTGTTTTGTAGCCTTAAGACGACGGTTATTGTATTTACCGTCGACTGTATTACAATAACACGTCCATAATTTTGTAAAAACCGACATCTGAAACCTGTGTTTCAAAAAATATATTATTCTCTGCTCTTTCGATACCTTAGTTTTTTTATTGCTTGTCTTTTCACTTTATTATATATATATGATTGTATAGTGTTGGAGATGGATAAGTCATGGATGCATGCGGATAGAAGGTCGAAGGCATATGAGTTAGGCGTGGAAGGATTTTTGAATTTTGCCGTAGAAAATCTTTTAACTACAACACATATTCATTGTCCTTGTGTTAAACGTGGGAATTTTCGATTGTTTGGGGTTGGAATTATAAGGGACCACTTATTCTTTAATGGAATCAATCAAAGCTATAAGAGTTGGACATTTCATGGAGAACCTTGGCAATCAACTACTAATGCAGTAGAAATGTGGAAGAAGATGATGACCATAGTTTTGTCTCTGAAGAGATAGAGATGGGTGATAATGATTTAGGTAATTTTGGATCCGATCCTACTGAGTTTGCCAATTTGATTGGGGATGGAGATCAACCCTTGTACCCTGGTTGTAGTAAGTTCACCAAGTTGTCGACATTAGTGAAGTTATATAATTTAAAAGCACAACACGGGATGAGTGATATATGTTTTACAGAATTATTGATACTCCAAGGAGATTTGCTTCCAGAAGGAAATACAATACCCAACTCTATGTACGAGGCAAAAATCTTTAGCTGCGTTGGGAATGAGTTATGAGAAAATTCACGCATGCCCCAATGACTGCATCTTGTATAGGAAGGCTTATGAAGATTCAACTAATTGTCCTACTTGTGGTATCTCAAGGTGGAAGGAAGCCAAAGACTCGATCTTGAAAGAGGGTGTGCGGCGAAGGTAGTGTGGTATTTTCAGCCAATTCCAAGGTTTAAAAGGATGTTTCAATCACGTAAGACCGCTAAGAGTTTGACTTGGCATGCTGATAGAAAATCAATTGACGGTCATGTGTCTCATCCAAATGGATTCCCCATCTTGGAAACTTGTTGATAATAAATGGCCCGAATTTGGTCAAGAGCCGAGAAACTTGAGATTGGCTCTCTCTTCGATGGATTCAATCCCCACAGTTCATTAAGTAGCAGATATTACATGGCCAGTTATCTTAGTTACATATAATCTCCCACCATGGCTATGCATGAAACGAAAGTTCATGATGTTGACTTTATTGATTTCCGGTCCTAAACAACCCGGAAATGATATAGACGTCTACCTAGAGCCTTTGATTGATGATTTAAAATCTTTGTGGGATGGGATTAGAGGAGTTTATGATGCACACATAGGAGAATACTTTACACTAAGAGGTGTATTACTGTGGACAATTAATGATTTTCCTGCCTATGGAAACTTATCCGGTTGTGTCGTTAAAGGATATAAAGCTTGTCCAATATGCGGCGATGATACACCTAGTCACGAGGTTGAAACATGGCCAAAAAATTTGTTACATCGGGCATAGAAAATGGTTACCAACATATCATCCATATCGAGAGGCAGCGTGCGACTTTTAATGGGAAACCTGAATATGACACGGCTCCCGAGCCATTGCTTAGGAGAACAAGTGCTGCAGATGGTTGAAGGTATTAATTACAAGTGGGGCTCGAAAAAGGGGAGGTGGAGGTGAAAATGATGGTGACAGAGTTTGTTGGAAGAAGAGATCAAAATTCTTTGATCTCGAGTATTGGAAATACCTCCTGTGAGGCATGCCCTAGATGTTATGCACATTGAGAAGAATGTTTACGATAGTATCATTGGTACGCTGTTGGAGATGCCTGGAAAAAATAAAGATGGGATTGCTGCTCGTTTAGATTTATTAAACATAGGGGTCAAAACTGATTTGCAACCCGAGTATGGAGAAAGACGTACTCGCTTACCTCCAGGGCCTTGGAATTTGTCAAGAGCAGAAAAGAGAGCGGTTTGTAATTCTTTCTATGGTATGAAGGTCCCTGAAGGTTATTCTTCAAATATAAAAAAATCTTGTATCTTTACAAGATTCAAGACTTCTTGGCCTTAAATCACATGATTGTCATACCTTGATGCAACAATTGCTCCATGTGGCAATTCGTTCTGTTTTGGAGAAGCTTGCAAGGTATGCAATAACTCGATTGTGTTTCTTCTTCAATGCTATATGTGCAAAGACAGTAGATGTTTCCAAGCTAGATAAATTGGAAGAAGATGTGGTAGTTACTCTGTGTTTGCTTGAGAAATACTTTCCCCTTCATTCTTTGATATCATGGTTCATCTAGTAGTACATCTTGTCGAAAAGTTCGTCTATGTGGGCCAGTTTATTTTAGATGGATGTATCCGTTCGAAAGATATATGAAAGTGCTAAAGGGGTATGTTCGTGAACCGTACTCATCCCGAAGGTTGCATTGCCGAGCGGTATATAGCTGAAGAATCAGAGAGTTTTGCACCAAGCATTTGTCTCGATGTTATTACGGTTGGAGTGCCATCAAGCCGGAAGATGAGACTTTCAAAGCCATTATCATGTTGCACAGTGAGCTTAGTTGATTAAGACTTGTTGAACCAGGCACATATATATGTCTTGGAGAATACGGAGGAAGTCCTACCCTATATCGAGTATGATTTTTATTCTTTAAGTAGCCATTTTAAATTATTGATCCGTATGTTTATCTTATATACAAGGGACCGTAATGCTTGAACTTTTGGTGTCATGTAGGGAACATATGCTCCACATCAAGACCACTTATCCAAAATTTAGAAAGAGAACAAAGTGGCTGCAAGATAAGCACAATAGCACTTTCATTCAATGGCTACGCTTTAAGGTATATGTTATTGAATAACAAATTGGAGTTTTAATTTTCTTCCTTCTATGTTAGATTGAAATAAGATATGATTAATTTGCAGGTTGAAAGTGAACTTAATGTTGAAGACAATAATGGCGTATCAGAAAATTTGAGGTGGCTAGCAGCTGGTCCAAGCCTTGCAGTGCCATCATATAAGAGTTATCTTATTAATGGTGTTAAATTTAACACCAAGGCACAAGATGATGTGCGAACTTTCCAAAATAGTGGAGTTTATTTACTTGCACATACTATGCAAGTTGCTAGTGCTAAGGATAAAAACCCGATATGATTGGATAGATAACACTTCCGGCCTTGTAGTTGACGAACTTGGATTTACCCTTATAGATCTGAGTAAAATTGGACATAGGAATGACCAATTTGTTATGGCTTCTCAAGTCAAACAAGTATTTTTGTTGACGACCCAATGCATCATGGTTGGTCGGTAGTGTTATCAATGCCTAATAGAGAATATAATGATGTTATTGGTGATGATGTGCTAGGTGATGTTAGAATTGAGTGTGAGCCTTTTACTAGAGGGATACCCAATGTTGACACATTTGATGACCTAGTGGGTGAGTTTGGGAATGAAAATATTAGAGATGGATGTGAAGATATATGGATTGATTGATTTTTGTAATGTATGACATTAGCTATGTAGTTAGTTGTATGACATTAATTTTGTAATAAATTGTAATGTTTGACATTATATTTACAATTTTTCATTATGCAAATTTTGGGTTCAAGTCGTAAAAGACGGCCAGTATTAAAAATACTGGGTTCAAGCAGTAAAATACGACGGTCCAGTTAACAAATAAAAAAACAGACGTCTAAATCATAAACAACGTCGTATTTCAGCAAACGACGTGGAATGAAAATGTAAACCTCAGTAGATAAAAACAACTACCATTTGAATTTGAAAAACATGACGGTTAATCAAAATGTAAAGCCATACAAACAACAACGACGGTGAAGTTCAGAACCTAATAATAAAAATTCATGTCGGAGTATTTAAAAAAGCGACATTTCAAAACAAATAATACGACGGTAAAGTTAAAAATCTGACGTATGAAAGGACAACAACAGCCTCTCAGTTTAATAATTGACGTGCAAGCTCTTCTAAATGATGGTAAAAGAATAATTACTGTCGTCTAAAATATTACACGCGGCGGTTTATACATGAAAACCGAAGTTTAGGAAAGAAACCACGGCCGTATAAATATTCTTTCGGACGTAGTAATAATTAACAACGGCCGGGATAAACATTAACCGACGGTAGTATTGTACTAAAAACGGCGGTCTAATTTTGATAGTTAACATTAAATGAATTACTAATGTCGGTTTCACTATATTAACTGTCGTAAGATATGTTATAAAGGTTGTTAAATTAATTATTTAGGAAGTGGTAAATGTTTTTTTACGTCCGTGAAGTTTGATTAAGGACATGTAATTGACTTTATACGTCGCTATTATTCTAGAAGCGACGTATAATGTACGAGAAATTTTCCATTCTTGTGTTTTTGTAGTAATTAGACGTCGGTACCTTGACTTTTTGACGTGGTTCATCTATCTGACGTCAGTAACATATCAATTTTGGACTTCTAAAGACTTTGAGACGTCACTAATTTATGAAAGCGTCGTCTAAGGTTGTCGATTTTGCCTTTTTAAGAAGCTTTTATTGTTATTAGACGTCGGTTATGTTAATATAAATGACGTAATATTCATTAACAACGGCTGTTTGGTTATATTAATTGCCGTAAGATATGTTATAAACGTCGTTAAATGATTTATTTGGGAAGTGGTAAACGTTTTTTACGTCGGTGAAGTTTGATTAAGGGACATGTAATTGGCTTAATACGTTGCTATTATTCTAGAAGGGACGTATAATGTACGAGAAATTTTCCTTTCTGTGTTTTTGTAATAATTAGACGTTGGTATTGTTGACTTTTTGCCGTGGTTCGGTTATCTGACGGCGGTAACAATTTAATTTTGGACTTGTAAAGCCTTTGAGACGTCACTAATTTTACGAAAGCGTCGTCTAAGGTTGTCGATTTTGCCTTTTTATGAAGCTTTATTGTTATTAGACGTCGGTGTTGTTATTATAAATGACGTAGTTTTCCTTAACAACGTCGGTTAATAACCGTCGTGGGTTTATGCATAATAGATGTCGGTCGATTTCACGGCGGTTTGAATCTCCCTAGACGGCGGTGGATTCCCATCGTCTATTTCGATTTTTGTAGTAGTGACAGTTATGTAGTAACAGTCAAGATGCTTCTGAATTTCTTGAAGGCAAACCACATCATGATAGATGTATTTGCATGTCTGAAGCTTTGTGTTGAGGCAATAAGCTGCCATACAATGCCTACAAAGGCGGAGATTGTAGTCTATACAAAAATGAGGTGGTCTTGATGAACACTACTGGAACCGAAGAATTTGCAATGCAACAGGGTATTAAGCCAATATGTTGTGTTTTAACACAGATTTGTTAGATAGTTTTAGTTTTTATTGTAAGTACCGATTTGTAAGCAAAAAAACTTACTCTCTAATGCACTTCTAGCATAATACAATTGAAATGCAAGTACTTTACAACACCATATTTAGAATGAATGTATTTTTTCACATATATATCTTCTTAAACACAACATTTATGGTCCGTTTGGTATCGTACTTGAATCCATTTTTATAACTCAAATACAGATTTGAAGTCCAAAGCTCAAAAAACCTATTTGGCTAATATTAACATGTGGGTACGCGCGGCTAGCCTCTCTGCACGCGCTTCCGCGCGTGTGAGAAGCTTTTTTTAATCACGCGCGCTATGCGCGACTTACAAAGTTTTGTAAATATTTTTTCACAATTGTATTTATATGGATGTCCATTTCAACAATTTCATATTTTAGTCAGAAGAGTGATAAATCTTCATCTTAAAGTTTTCCTTTATCGCCCGTATTTTTCTAGACGTCCATTTTAGCAGTTCACAAGCTACAAAAAAAAACTGCTAAGATGGACGTCTAGAAAAATACGGGCGATAAAGGAAAACTTTTAAGATGAAGATTTATCACACGCTGCTGACTAAAATATGAAATTGTTGAAATGGACATCCATATAAATACAATTGTGAAAAATATTTTCGAAACTTTGTAAGTTGCGCGTAGCGCACGTGATTAAAGCGAACCTCTCACACAGCGGAAGCGCGTGCAAGAGAGGCTAGTATATATATATATATATATATATATATTTCTATATATAGATTTTCATAACAGAGAATTTGATAATGCTTTTATTAAACCCTGTATGTTGCTTGATTATGAGAAAGAGCTATATGTGGCTTGATCCCTCACGGAGGGTACTTAGGCAGCCTAGGATAATCTAGGTGCAGCTACGAGAATAGGAGTTTTTCAGAATTTGTTAGAGTTGGTTTCGAATCTTTTTACTATTTTATTTTGGTTCCATTTGAACTTCTGAGTGGGCGAAGCCCGAGGGATATTTGAGTTGTGTTTGGTTTTGCTGCTTTAAGGTCGGAATGTTTGTAAGGTCGGAGGCCATCCGGTTTAAATGTCGCTATTAGTGTGTGTTACATTTTGTGCTTGCTGAAAGATT
The DNA here is from genome assembly GCA_024362665.1 of Prunus padus. NCBI lineage: Eukaryota > Viridiplantae > Streptophyta > Magnoliopsida > Rosales > Rosaceae > Prunus > Prunus padus. The sequence goes on along the minus strand of JANFAM010000010.1, from coordinate 15,283,168 downwards.
GGGAAGTTTAAACGGTGTTTTGTAAGGTTTTTATTTGAACCTTTATTGTATTTTGGCTCTTCTCTTAAACCAACAAAACCCTTGTAATATTAATTAGATTCTAGGTTAGAATCGGTGTGGGTTGAAGGGCTTCCAAGTTTCCTCATTGCAGATCTAAAGGTAAAACTCATATGCATTCTCACTGGATTAATACATGCTCACGTGTATTGATCCAACTTTCAATTTTGCCTTTTACTTTCTTACTGGATTAATACAGGGTCATATGTATTAATCCAACTTTCGACTTGGCTTGCTTACAGCAACCTTTGACCTTAAAAACAGCTTTGACAGTTTTGTAAAGATTATTCCCATCCTTAAAGTCGACAAACATGTGAGAATAGTTTACTTACTCTCAAACGGTTTTGTTTTCTAAGATTCAAGCATTTCATTTGTTTATTAGTTTTAAACCCATACCTCTTGGTTGTTGTCTTCTTGTCTACCACATTCTCCAAGTGATGGGTTATAAGCTACTCTTTATTTCCACTCTTCGAGACCATGATTCAAGGTGCGGCTCCTTTGGGTTTTTGTTTAAAAGACAACCCATGCTTTCTATTTATTCCTTCACCTTGCTAATTGTGTCTAGGTCGGACAAGAGCTTTAAAAATGTGTTTTTATTATCTCTATGGCTCCTTGTTCCAACGGGTGTTTTTCTCAAGCTTGACTTTATCTTCTCTTTTATTCTTCTTGAGCACAACACCTTAGTTATTATAATATATTATATTGTTTTTCATTGAAACTTGTTTTCAGCTATCATCAAAATATCTCTTCTTCATTCGAATCAAGTTTCTATATATACTAAGCTAGACCTAAGGAAGAGGTCAAGAAGTTCATTTGAACTTTCTTCATTTTATAAGTTCCTCAAGAACCATTCATGCTAGTCATGTAAAACAGAAAATCTGCATCTTTGATGCAGACCCGGTTCTAGTTTTTGAAATCATTTTATATCTGCTATTGAGCATTCAAAAACTATTTTATTGTTTCAGCCATTGTTAATTACTTGAGAGTATGAGTATGACTGCATACACATAAAATTCCTCCAAGTATATTGACATTGATTTATTTGAGTCTTTGTTTCATTGTTGTTATATTGATTTAAACTATATGCTTCAAGTTCATCACTTCTAGTTTAATCATCACAACACTTAGGTTTCATTTATCTAGCTCAATCATACTTTGTGATTGAGATAGATGAATCTGTGAAACCATAACTCACTTCATACATCAAACTACATGCAACTAGAGCTTGGTGCTCGTGAGAGGATTTGCTGCTAAGAGATAAAGAAAAGGTGCTTGCTGAAGGATTGGATTGTAGCTGCCTATAGGTGATAGATGAGCTAAGTCTTCTTTCGTTTTTCTTGTATTTCTTAATTGAGCAGATTGGATCTCTCCTGGCTTGGTGCCCCAGTTTTCCCCTTGTTGGGTTTACGGGTCAACAAATCTTTGTGTATGTTTATATTCTTGTTGACATTAGTTGTACTTGCTGCAGCTTGTTCAAATAACATCAAGACGCTAATGCGGATCAATACGGAGTTTCATCGTATTGATCCAAAACCACAAGGGTTTCTTTTTGTATCAATACGTGGTGTTTCCTGTATCAATACGTGGTGTCTCTGTATCAATACGTGGTGTCATTTGTATCAATCCAGATTCATGCGATCAGTTCCATTTACTCACTTGCATATGCTAAGTAATTAAACACCATGGTTGTGCATATGTTTATGTTTCCGCTTATTAATTCTTAGCTGGGCTTAAATTTTAAAAAGGTAGGTTATTACCATATAGCCTACTTCACCCCCTCTGTAGGCTTTTAGAGCCAAGGGCTTGTTCTTACATGTTTCTACATGTGAAAGTAAATTGGGAAATGTCCGTTTTAGAGGGGAGACCCTGCCGAATTTTTGGCAGAAGTCAAACTTTAAAAAGAGTTTCCTTTGAGTTTTGGTTTAAAATGGCATTTTGGTCAATTGTGCCCGGCACCCTACAGTGTCGGACACACCTGAGGGTTCGACACGAAATCCAAAGTGGAATTTGGGTCTAATCCTGTCATAGGTGCAGTCGCAAGTTTATGATTTGTTTGTTATGTTCAGTTTTGTCAAGTTGAATTTGCTGACTTTCTTAGGTTGGTAAAGTGGGGCATGAAGCCCATTGAAACTTTTGCTAATTGGTGTGTGGTTTATACCTTGTGCTTGCTGAACACTTGGGAAATAATTGTGTTTGCTGTGCAGGTAGATCTAGGTTTTGAGCCTTTTTCAGGGGGAACTCTACTGGTTTTCCGGTAGAAGTCAAACCTTAAAGCAGTTTTTGAGATTAGGGCAAAAATGGTATTTTGGTCATTCGTGCCCGACACCTGTCAGGTGTTGGAGACGCATGGGGTTCGACACGGATTCCAAAGTGGAATTTGGGTTGGGTCCTGTCAAGTGGTGTGTCTCACTACAGGACTGAAAGTTTCATCATAATCAAGGCCATACTCTTGACTGAACCCTCGAGCAACAAGCCTAGCTTTATAGCGACAAATGGAACCATCGACATATCTTTTAATTTTATAGATCCATTTGCAACTAACAATATTTTTATCCACATAAGGGGGAACTAAAATCCATGTACCTTGGAGTTGAAGCGCCTGGATTTCCTCTGCCATAGCATCTTGCCAAACTTTTTGAGAATCAGCTGCATTGAAATGACTAGGTGTATCAACCTCAGTCACAGCAGTTAACGTAGTAGCAAAACTTGTAAAATCTGGATATTGACGAGTTTGGACTGTACCATCTTTGAGTCTTTTTTGCATGTGATGTACATTAAAATTTTTAGGTAATTGGATGATGCAATAGTTAGAATCACTTCCAATTGAGCATTAGAGAATACAGGTAATTAACATAGTCATTGATTGAGCTGCTGCAGTTTTTGCACTATGTGGGACATCTGATGTGGAGGAAAAACTCATATTATGAGGAGAATCAATATTCCTAGAACCTGATGAATCATGAGGAAGCGTGCTTGTTGTAGAAATTGAGACTGGATGAACTTGTGCTTGTATGAAAATCTACGGCTTCGTGCTTAAAGCATTGTACAATGTAACCAAGAATAAAAAATAAAAAATTCACAATCCGAAGAGTTCACTAGAAGTCACAGCGAGGATAAACAACACAGACTCAAGAAAAGAAATTTTTTTTGTTTTTGTTTTTGAAGAATTGAAAAAGAAAAGAAACACACCAAGTTCAAACAAATAGCAAAACTAAAATACCCAATATCCATGAACTTGAAGATTACATTGTCCTCAATGGAATAAATTAGTGAGAGAAAAGGAGAATAAGGACACTTCCCTGTCTAGAGCAGCTTGGGGAAGATAGCAAGAAATAGTGGAGGTCTGAGCTTCAGCTTGCTGCAGCCACTCATGCAATCAACGACTCTCAGCCTTATCTCAAAAACTTAAAAATGGCGCCTCTACACTCATATCATGCAACCGTTACCAAGCAAGTGGAATTTGAGGACACCTGAAACAAAACCACTTAATTAGCAGCTTCAAACAGAAAGGACACAACAAAATTAAAAGAAAGACAGAAAAAGTTTCCGAAATCTTGGGATGCCTCCCAAGGAGCGCTTAATTTAGAGTTGTGAGCTAGACTGCACGCATGATATTACAATGGAGGTACAATGGCATCAAAGAATGCCACTTCTTCAACATTAGGAAGTTCCAAATAATGCTTGAGTCGATGCCAATTTACTTTGAACTCATCTCCATTTTGCATATTCTTGATGTCAATGGCTCAATGAGGGAATGTTTGAGTCACCACAAACGGCCTACTCCAGCGAGAGCGTCATTTTCCCGGGACAAGTCAAAGTTTGGAGCTATACAACATTACTTTTTGTCCTCGAACAAATTCCTTTCGAATGATGGCTTTGTTGTGGAAACCAATTTATTCCCTTAATAATTCCCTAGGTCAAATGATTTCCTTCAATTTGGGAATTATTTGATTTAGGGATTTATTTGAATAATTGGGGAATTATTCTATTTAATTGGGGATTACCAAATAAAATCCCTAATTGATTAGATCTTGCCAATTTTGGGGAAGAATAATTCCCTTCCATGTGGGGAATTATTCCTCCTGAAACCCTAGCTCCCGAGAGCTCTATATATTTGAGGCTACACCAAAGCTAGAGGTAAGTCTCTCTCAGTCCGAAACTCTGCAGAAATTACCCCTCAAACCCTAGCCTTGCGGCCACCTCTCTCTTCCTCACACAAGGCTCCAGCCACAACCACACATGGCTCTGGCCACCCGGTTCTCACCCTAGAGAAATCTCCATCCTATTTGTTAGCTATTGTTTCACCTAGAATTAATCGAACTAACTTAGGCATCGGAGGGTCTTTGGCCAACACCCCCCGGGTGAGGCCTTTCACTCCATGTTCTTTTTGCAGGGATCGAGAGGCAAGGAAGAAGAAAAGGGAATTGCAGACGAATATTCCTAGGGAGGAAAACCACTCCCACAAATTGGTGCTTTCATTGAGAGCGCGAGACAATACTCAAAGCGTGCTCTAAATCCATTTTCCACACTCTATTCAACACCCCCCGGCTGGGCTTGTGCCGCCACCATGTGTCGCACCACCACACGGCCTCCATAGTTTTGTAACCACCCAATCTTGCAGTTGGAGCCGCTGTACCTCTTGTGGCTGCACAAGGCCACCGTGACACCGTCACGGACCTTGCACCTGTTTTGGACCAAATCCGGCCGTTCCTACCTCTGCTGTCACACTTGGCGTATGCCATTAGTGAAACCCTAGACCGTATGCATTTGGGCCCAACACAATTCTCTCCTCCCGATCCACACAGTCAAGCAGATCTCAGCTTAAAGTCGACCAACTCACGCAAAGGCTGGACAACCAAAACAACCTGGTTGGTCAGCTCCTCAGGCAGATCGACTTGGTTCGAGGCCTTGGATCTCAGGGCGAAGAGAGAATGATGAGCCAGCAGACCAGATCGTAGTTCTAGAGAACGAGAGCGTGCTGTTCAGCACTTGAACCAGACCCGAGCTGTCTAGCACCCTAACCGGACCAGACATCTGCAAGTCAATCTCGAAGCCGATCAAGGGTTAGTTCTAGAATAGTTCACTCCCACTTGGGCCCACAGAGAAGCAGCAGCTCTAGGTTGGGACCGCAGGGACCTGCACGACAAACGTAGTGGTTGATGCTCACTAATCCGCTCGAGGCAGACCAATTCACGGTGACAAGCCGAGGAGGAACCTTCAAAAGCTCAACCCACCAGCACGCCGTAGGAGCAGAGCACCCAAGGGGATCGACCCTTGGAAGCTGAGGAGGAAGTTAACCAATCGCGCCCGACATGCAGAGGACACCAGTGCAAGTAGCAGTCCCTGCGAGCAGAGGATGTCTAGAAGTTCGTGAACGACCGACTTAAAAACCTCAAGCTCAAGAATGATCCAGAGGAGGACTTATGCAAGGAGGTCGACCGTGTGAACTGCTCACCCTTCATCGACGAGGTAGAACAGGCCACTCCTCCGAGATGGTTCACAACACCGGTCCATTACACCATTCAAAGGAGACTCTAATCTTGACAGTCACCTGAGGCACTTTAAAAGTGCAATGATCCTGTATAAGGCAGATGACACCCTAATGTGCAAGGTGTTTGCAATGACCTTGCACGGAGCTGCCTAATAGTGGTTTCACACCCTCTCATCCGGGAAAATCGACAGCTTCAGAGAGTTTGCCCTTATTTTCACCAAAGAGTATACCTCCTACCGGACGGTTAGAAAGCAGACTGACCACCTGTTCAACCTGTACAAGAAGCCTGACGAATCTCTTTGAGTTACATCAAGAGATTCAAGGCAGAGAAGGCGACCATTCAAGGCAGAGAAGGCGTCCTCAACTTTCAGGAAAGGCTTGCCAACCGAGCACGTGTGGTACCAAGCCTTGACCCTTGCTCCGAGCCAGATGCTGGCCGAAGTCTTTGCGACAGCAGAGCGCTAAGCACTTTTGGACGATGATTGAATCGCCGCCAAGAAAGCTACCAAGTAGGCGGATCAACCACCTAAGCAGGTAAGATAAAAGAATGACAAGTCCAACAACAGAAACCGAGGCAAGCACAGATTGTAATCTGATGAAGGTGCCCAAGCTGATGAGAACTTCACTGAGTTCACCATCCTGATACACCAGATCCTGGACCAGGTGAAGAATAAGCCATGGCTGAGGCGACCACCTCCACTAAAGGGAGATCCAGACAAGAGGCCAACAAACAAATACTGTGCTTTTCACGAACGCACGAGCATACCACGAACAACTGCTTCGCCTGGAAAAAGAGAGTGATTGCAAAGAGTTCATGGCTAAGAAGGCGATTGAATAGATCGAGGATCGTGATGCTACTAAGGAGCCCTAGCAAAAGGTCATCCGGATTAATACAATCCTAGCTGACTCCAAGGAGTTCGAGCTGACCAGCTTGGAGAAGAAGAGAAAGATCAAGCAAGAAACTCTAGTCTCCCAAGTCATAACCAGCTATCCAGCCATTAAAGACGATCCTTTCATTGGCTTTTCAAAGAAGGACCTGATCTGCCTGGACCTGCCACACAACGACGCCCTCGTCGTCTGCATACAAATTGAACAAGCTGTGATTGAGCGGGTTCATGCAGACGAGGGCAGCACAGGTAACATCCGTCAACTATCTGTTATTCAGCAGATGGGGTTGGAGAACAAGATCACCAAGCAGGCCAGATCGCTTACCAGCTTCAATGGAGAAACGTTGATCACTGTGGGCACAATCGACGTTAACATCTACTCGCCACCTGTGGTCTGCCTCCAGAACTTCTTGGTCATCGATGAGGTCTCTCCTTACAATGGCATCCTGGGCAGACCATGGTCACCAAGATTGATGATGTCACATTCGCTATGCACCAGAAAATCCGTTACCCTGTCCCTGGAGGTGGAGTCGGGTAGATCGACAGTGACCAAGCGTTGGCCAGAAGATGCTCAGCCCAAGGGTTGAAGAAGAGTAAGTAGCCACAGTTCGCACCGAAAACCAGGACATAGCAGATAGCAGATGAAGACGATCGAGTTCCTGATGGTCAAGCAGACCTAAAAGGGAAAGGAGTTGCCACCTCCTAATAGCAATTAAAGAACCAGGATCGAGATGAGGGAATCCGTCTGGATATCAAACCTGAAGAAGGCTAGAAACCCGAGGAGGATGTTGAGTTAGTACCTCTTGATCTTGATCAGCCAGACAGAAAAGCGCGGATCGGCTAGTGCCTAAGCCAAGAAGAGAAGGTGGAGCTGACCACTTTCCTCTAGAACAACAGGGAGGTGTTTGCGTGGTCACTGTCTGACATGCCCGGCATTGACCCGCAGATCATCAGCTATTGGCTCCACGTCAACCTAGCCAGCGAACTTGTGGCGCAGAAAAGACGTAACTTCGCTCCCGAGCTCTTAGCAGCGGGCTTCGTGGAACAAGTCTTCTACTCAGAGTGGCTGGCCAACGTTGTTCTAGTAGCAAAGCAAGGAAAAAGGCAAGTGAGACTCTGCGTCGATTACACCGACCTCAACAAGGCATGCCTGAAGGACAACTTATCACTGCCCATAATTGATCAGCTCGTGGACTCAACTTCTGGGAAATAGCTGCTCAGTTTCATGGACACCTACTCCGGTTACAATTAGATCCTGATGCACGAAGATGACAAGGCGAAGACTTCCTTTATCATTAAAAAAAGGAGCTACTGCTACAAAGTCATGCCCTTTGGGTTGAAGAACGCTGGAGCAACGTACCAGAGGCTTGTGAAGAAAATCTTTAAGGAGCAGATCGGCAAGACTATGGATGTCTACGTAGATGACATGCTGGTCAAAGCCCCTGAACGAGCCGATCACCTCAAGAACCTGGCCGAGGCCTTCAGCCTACTCCAGCGGTACCGCATGAAGTTGAATCCAAGTAAATGCAAGTTCATTGTATCATCTGGCAGATTCCTGGGATACCTGGTCACCCAACGAGGCATTGAAGCACACCCGTGGCAGATCAAAGCCATTCTCGAGATGAAGTCACCTTCAACAATGAAGGAAATACAAAGTCTGACGGGCAGAGCAGCGGCCCTCAATCGATTCCTCTCGAGATCTACCGACAAGTGCAGACCATTCTTCGAAGCTCTCAAGAATGGGCAAAGAGACAAGTGGGACAAGGAGTGTAAAGTAGCTTTTCAGAAGCTCTCCTCGATGCCTGTACCTGTCGAAGACTTGTTTGTATACCTAGCATTATACAGCTCAGCTGTCACCTCAGCTCTCATCTGAGAAGAGTTGGGGGCCCAACATTCGGTATTCTACATGTCAAAAGCTCTCCTCGATGCAGAGACTCTCTACCCAAAAATGGAGAAGCTCATTTTGGAACTTGTAGTTTCGTCTAGAAAGCTGCTACCTTACTACCAAGCTCATCGGATCATTGTCATGACTGAATTTCCCCTGAGATCAATTATGCACAGCCCTAATGCCTCTCAGCAACTCATGAAGTGGGCAATAGAATTGAGTCAGTATGACCTCCTCTATCGGCCAAAGACTGCTACAAAAGCCCAGGATTTAGCAAATTTCGTGGCAGAATTCACTCCATCAGTAGAAGAAGAGAAGCTTCTCAGCAAAAACAGGGAAAGTTCAAGAGCAGACAAGGCCTCCTTGCACGTAGACGGAGCGTCGAACCAAAAGGAGCTGGAGAATGTGTCATCATCATCACCCCGGATGGTACCCTATTGGAGCAAGCTATCACGCTTGGCTTCCCAGCCTCAAACAATGAGGTAGAGTACGAGGCATTGCTCGTTTGCTTGCGCTGGCAAAGGAGTCAATAAAAAAGCTGGCCAGTTTCCCAGCTGATCACAAATCAAGCCTCAGGAGAATACATCGCGAAGCACTAGAGAAAGATCCTGTACCTTGACAAAATCCAGGAGGCTGTTGAAGGCGTTCCCTACCTTCACCATCCAACAAGTGCCCCGAGTAGAGAACGCACATGCAGACGCATTGGCAATCCTGGGATCAGCGCTGGACACCTAATTCAGGAGCTCCATCCCAGTTGAACACCTTGATCAGCCAAGCATTGAAGTGGCAGAGCAACTGGACCTGATGCAGATCGATGAGGATCCTGGCTGGCAAGACCCCACCATCGACTACCTGGTGAACGAGAACCTCCCAAGGGAGAAGTCCGAGGCCAGAAAAGTCAAGCAGAAAGTTGCAAGATATTACATGCAAGACAACAAGCTCGTTCGCAGATCATACTCCGGTCCTCACCTCACCTGCATCAAGTACCTGCAAAATACATGACAGCAAGTGCAGAAACCATGCTGGGGGAAGATCACTTGCCCAGAAGGCACTCAGTGCTGGCTCCTTCTGGCCGACCATGTGCCACGACTCTATAGAGTATGCTCGAAGCTGTGATCGATGCCAATGCTCGAAGGGAGACGTAGGACGCTGTCCTTAAATGTCCTAAGGGAGACGTAGGACACCATCCTTAAACGTCTTAAGGGAGACGTAGGAAACCGTCCTTAAACGTGCTAAGGGAGACATAGGATACCATCTACATCATCTAGAGGGAGACATGTATTAGCATCCGAAGCTTCCTAAAGTAGAAGCAGAAGAGTAACCTTTAAGAGGGTGACGGGTAAATATTCAAGTATCCAAAGAGAGACTCATGCAGTTCACAAGACATTATGCGAATTGAAGTTTGAAAAATAACTAAAACTTCCATAGCAAAGTGGTCAGCTGACCAAGTTCAACAAACATTGGATGGTCAGCCCCGAGACCAATTATTGAAACAAAGTTACAAAGCTCAGAAATAATAAAAGAGTCCTCATTTACTGTGTGACTCCAGCAGGTGACCCTGGGTCAACGACCTCCTCAGCAGCACCAGCTGCCTACTCGGCTGTTTGCGCCTAAAATTCTCAGCCCATAAGACTGATCAGATAACGGCCTCCTATGGCCGAATTACCGGCCATAGGCCGAACATTTCCAGTCGGTTTCTCAAGCATGAGTGAAAGGGTCGGGTCCGGACCAACGGCTCGTGCTAAGACGTGCACGGTCTCGACCATGATACCTGGGGTCTTGACCACGGTGTAATATGGCCGAGGACGAATAGTTCTTGAACTACGGCCAGGGCTAAAAAAGCAATATATCTATTACCACTTGCTGAGGGTGCCCCTCACGGCTCATTAAATAGGTAATGGCTTGGGACGTGAACACGCAAGGAGAAGGTCAACAATCTTGCTTAAAAGGAACGTGAAGGGAGGAAAAAGCGGCACCAACATATTTTAGAATAAACATAGCATGAGCAGATCTGGTCTGGGAAAGCTAAGTACCTCAAATCATGGAGAAGTCACCAACTGCCAAGGGAAATAAATGCTCCCTCAACCACTAAATTGGGGAATTGAATGCTTCTCCAAGCACAAGATCCGGGCTAGCCTTCATGGTGGTAAACTGAACTTCATGACGGTCACACCGCCATGCTTCTCAGTTCCAGGCCACCCACTATCTTCCATCAAGCCACACCTTACGAGGTCATAGGCCCACCTTCTTCTCCAAGGCCTCCTCTATAAATACTGGGCTCCAACTACATTCAAGGGGTTCCCAAAACCATACAAGCCTCCCACTTTCTTAGGAGCAGTGGCAAAGTTTAAGAAATTCCATTCATCAATATGTCACACGACCCTTGAGTTTTCAAGGTGCCGGAGTACCACCCTTTGTTACTTTTTCGTTCATTCCACACATCATACGGCCTTCGCAATCCAGTGCCGAAGCACCACCCAAACCCACTGACTGTATTCCACCATTGACACCATCACCAACGGCCTTGTAGCTTAGGCCGTGAACCCAACAACCGAGATTTGTTCCTCTCTCGGCCACAATCGTTTTGAGTGAAGTCAAAACCAAACAGGCGCACCGAATCCGTTTCCACACCACACACGTCATCTTCGAATGCACGGTAGACCGTACTGGCACTCTCACGCACACTCATCCAACACTAAGAAGGACGAGGTCAATATTGACAAACCTTTTGTATGCAAAGAACTTGTTAAGGCCGATAATAGCAGAATGAAGATTTCAGACACCAAGTTCGCGGCCCGAGAAGAAGGTCAAGTTGTCATTCGGCCATAAGATCCCAAAGGCCGAGGAGCTCAAGGGAATGACGTTTTGTAAGAATCACAGTTCTTGGTCTCATAGCACCAACAACTGTATTATCTTGCGCGACATCATACAAAAGCTGTTAGACGAGAAAAAGCTCCAATTCTTGGAGAAGCCTGCTATGAAGGTCGACACTGAGCCATTTCCTCCACCAGTTATCAACATGATCAATGTCCATTTTCGGGCTGAATACAGGAAATTCCACGGCTTACTGAGGCTAAGGCATGAGGGTCAGGAGAGGGGTCGAAGGACGAGAAAGCGAAGAACGAGGAGGGGCCGTTGCCCAAATCGGAGTCGGTGATTTGTGACCGATGCAGAAATGAGGTCGGCCGCCTAAGGCCGAAGGAGAATAAAAGGAAGACGACCGAGCCCTCTCGACCAGTTGAAAACCAATCCCCTCCAGTAATGCAAGACGACTGTTGGTACCAAGCTCGACCGGCCAGGCCGAAGGTTCTAAACGCCAAAAGAAAGAAACGGCTTTAGACACGCGGCCATCTACTCCTACCGACACTTCCATTGGCCCAAGAATTTGGCGTCCTTGACGAGACAAAGGAGACCCATTTAGAGCGAGAATCGTCCTAGTGGAGCTGAAGGTCGTGGCCCTAGAGAGGTTTGATGAGGGCATCATCGATGTGTACCGCGGCAAGGACCCCCCGTTCTAGCCAAACGGTTTGTCTTTCCTTCAGGAGTTCCACAACGAATACTCGGCCACCGATCTGTACGCTGTGGTCCCTGAAAACTGAGAAATTGTGGAGCTATCCCTCAAGAACGCTAAGGCAGAGGGGCTCTTTATTACTAAGAGTTTTGATTTAGCAACTAAGGCCTTGTACCAAGCGAACCGCGAGGCCAGAGCGAAAGGGTTACTAGCCTACCAACCTGACCTAAGAGGACTGGAAGTCAGGGCTCCTTTCACCAAGGATGATTTGGTTTACCTTCGACATTACTTTTCTGTAACTCCAGCCGTTGCCATGTTCGGCTTGACAGCCAAAGAAAAGGTCTGGATCGGTCGTTTGGATGAGCACCTCACGGCCAGAGACTCCTTGATCAGGGTCAAGCAGGTCCTTAAAGGGAAGTTTGAAGCTCCAAGTACATCAGCCATTAAGGCATCCACGGTTGAAGATCATGTTCCCACAAAGTCGATGATAGACGATTTTGCTAGTCTTTTGCCAGAGGATGAAGCTAAGGATGAGCCCACGGTGGGCTTATCTAATGACAAGTATGGAGGAATTTTTGGGCTGACCGAAGAAGGTGCCTTGGTCGAGAGAGATAAAACGGCCAAAGGGGAGACAGTGGGAAGAAATTTGCCTGAACCAAGCGAAGTAAACATCAATATGGTCTTGGTTCTACCCATCAGATTCTCAGCCCCAGAGGGCCAGAGCAGCAACCTCGACAACAAGACCTTTAATGAGGTTATCCCCAGAGACGAGCCAAATAAATATCAACACCTAAGACCTTTATACATTTCGGCCCATGTGGAAGGAATACCTGTGTCCAAGGTTTTTGTTGACTGCGGAGCCACGGTCAATATCCTCCCCTATTCCTTGATGAAAAAGCTAGATAAGTCCAAGTTGGATCTCATCCCTAGTGATGTTGTCATGAGCAGCTTTGTCGGTGATAAGTATAGGACCATTGGGGTGTTGCCCTTAAAAATAACCGTGGCCGATCAGATGAGAGTGGCAACCTTCTATGTGGTCAAGTCCGGTGTGGACTATAATATATTGCTCGGCCACGACTAGATCCACCAGGTCGGTCACGGCCTCTTTATGTAAGCGAACTTTTAAACTCGGAGTTAAAGGCCGAGATTATCGGCCTGCTCCATGAATATAAAGACTGTTTTGCTTGGGATTATCATGAGATGCCTGGATTGCCGAGGAGTCTAGTCGAGCATGAGCTAAAAATCAGGGAGTGGTTCAAGCCTTTTCAACAGTCGCCAAGGCGGTTTTCGGCCGAACTACAATTAAAAGTCATGGAGGAAATTGAATGGTTAGCCGACATCGTACCAGTTTTAAAGAAGACCGGGACTTTAAGTGTCTACACCGATTACAGAAATCTAAGTCTTGCAACCCACAAAGATGAATATCCCATGCCAATGGCTGACCTTTTGGTCGATGGGGCCTCAAAACACGAGCTCCTCTCTTTTATGGATGGTCTTGTCGGGTAAAATCAGATCTTTATCGCAGAACGTGACGTCCACAAAACTGCGTTCAGGTGTCCAGGAGCAATCGGAACTTATGAATGGGTAGTCATGCCTTTCGGCCTAAAAAACGCCAGCGCGACATACCAACGGGCTATGAATCTCATCTTCCATGACTTGATCGGCCGAACGGTGGAGGTTTACTCAAATCCCCCTCCAGGGCCCACCACGTGGGACATCTCCGTTAGTCATTTGAACGGATGCAAGCTCACGGCCTGAAGATGAACTCCAAGAAGTGTGCTTTCGATGTCACGGCAGGGAATTTTCTTGGATTCTTGGTCCACCAACGAGGGATCGAGATGGACAAAAATAAAGCGAAAGCCATCATGGCTGCATCTCCTCCAAGAACTAAGAAAGAGCTCCAGTCTTTCCTAGGGAAGGTTAATTTTCTAAGACGTTTCATGTCCAACCTGGCAGTTAAAATTCGGCCATTATCTCCCCTACTCAAGTTGAGAGACGTGGAGAAATTTGATTGGAGGCCGAGCATCAAGCGGCCTTTGACGAAATCAAGTGGTACTTGTCCCAACCGCCGGTTCTCATGCCACCAAACTGTGAGCAGGCCGTACATTATCTTAGCCAAACCCTCAATGCGGCCACCAAACTGCGCCACTACATGCTTCCCTCGGTTGTCCAGATCTTCTCTAAAATTGATCTCATCAAATATATGCTCACCAAGCCGATAATCCGCGGCCAAATTGGGAAATTGACGATGGCCTTATCTGAATTTACGTTCCAATACGTGGCCCAGAAATCGGTCAAGGGGCAAGCTTTGGCTGATTTTTTGGCTCATCATCCAACCCAAAAGGCAGAAGAGGAAACCGAGGTCGAAATTGGCATGGTCCAAATGGGAAAAAACTGCTGGACTATGTACTTTGAAGGCTTAAGTACCGAGGCCATCTCTGGAGCTGGGGTCGTGATTGAGTCTCCTTAGGGGCAAAGATGGCAGTTCGCTTTCCAACTCAACTTTAAATGCACCAACAATTAGGCCGAGTATGAGGCACTCATTATTGGCCTCGAAATATTGAAATAAATGAAAGACACCCGGGTTTTGGTCTACGGTGATTCTCAATTGGTGATCAACCAGCTGATAGGAGAGTATCAATGCACGAGTGAGAAGTTGACCACGTATTATGTAACGGCCCTCAATGCGGCCGATGAATTGTCCAGGATCTCCTTTGTTCATGTACCACGTGCGGAAAATCATGAGGCCAATGAAATGGCTGAAGTAGCGTCAGGTGTAAACATCCCCGATGGGGACCGCAACTGTGTGATAAGATTCGGCATTCTTGTGACAACCGACTAGTTTAGTAAGTGGGTTGAGGCAAAGTCCTACAGGTCAATTTCTAGCTCCCAAGTGGTCAAATTCTTTGAAAGCCACATTGTCCACAGATTCGGCATTCCTGAAACCCGGATAACGGCCCAATTTTTGCTTTGGTCGAAACCCAGGAGTATACCGAGCGGATGGGTATCAAACTGGTCCAATGGTCAGGCCGAGGCAAGCAATATGGTAATCAAGGGTATCCTTGAGAAAATGATCAAGGAGAAGCCCAGAGCTTGGCACGACCTGCTGCCAGAAACTCTTTGGGCATATCGAACCTCCAAACATTTAGCCAAAGGTACTTCTCCCTACGCCCTAACCTACGGTCACGACACGATCTTACCAATGGAATTGAAAGTTCGGTCTCTTCACGTTACCGAACAGCATGGGCAGGGTGGGAAGAAACACACAGGCCATGGCACAAGAGTTGGAAGATTTGGAGCAGGGGAGGTTTGACGCCTATAATTTAATGCAAGCTCAGAAACAAATTGCGGCGCAGGCGTATAACAAGAGAATCAAGCACTAGACTTTCACCGTGGGTGATGTAGTGTGGCGGGCCGTACTTCCCATTGGAACCAAAGATCCACGATTTGGCAAGTTTTCGCCGACTTGGGAAGGACCATTTGTGATTGACAGGATCCTTGGCCGAGGGGCTTTTCAACTAAGGGACAAGGATGGGGAGCAACACGACTTACCAATTAACGGCCAGTACTTGAAAAAATACGTCCCATCAGTATGAGAGACGACTGGGGTAATGATTAAGGACGACTTGTTGGAGCCAAGAAAAGGAAAGCACGGACTCAATCATTCGGCTAAAATAAAAACATTCATATTTATTCAGTTGAAATTGGGTTTGAATTAAAACTATTTTTACAAAGAATGGCCCACGTAGGGCGGACCAAAATTGAGAAATTTTTTACATATATATTCCTTCCCTGAACATCCCCCAGATCAAACAAGTGATCTTCCTCCAGGCGATGTCCTCACTGTCCATATCCGTAAGCCACCTCCCCCTGATCAGCTTCCTCTTGGCCAGCGCTTTCTTCTTCTCTGCCACTGCCTTCAAAAGCTACTTGGCTGAGGACTTCAGCTCTGACCCGCCTGCAGCTGTGGGATCTTGTCGCTCGATGATGAATTCATGACGAGCTTGGAGTTCGGTGATTTGAGCTTCAACCTGTGCAAGTTCTTCGTTCTCCCTCTGAACAAGGAGTTCATTTTCTTTTAGTAAAGCCATTGCAGGTTGGGTTCGCTCTTTTATCTCGGTAAACTCTCCATCGAGCGTGCAGCCTTCGGCCATCCTCCGGCCAACTTCGGCGTAACGACTGATCATTTCTTCTCCCTCGGCCATGTGGGTCTGCAACTCGTCCAATTTGACTGAATCTAACAAGCCAATAGCCATGGCGGTGTTCAGATAGACCCTGAACTCTCCAAAGGTCTCGACATTGGCCATATGGTTCACTCCCATGTGAACGAAGTCCTTGAGTTATTCAATGCTTGCCCCGGAATCAGCATCTAATGGGGCGGTCAAGGACGAGCTGCCTCCCTCCTCATATAGGGTAGCGTAAAGTGCACCGAGGTCGTCCGAGGAATTGGACTTCCAAGATGGAAAAGTTAGAACATATCAAAAGGGAATGAATTAATAGGCGAGTGATTGATCGAGGGCTTACTTCAGTGTCAAGTTGCGCGGTCAAATCCTCAGCTTGCACCAGCGTGGTCACAACCTCGGTCGAGGGTCTCGCGGTAGGGGCGCCACGACCGAGGGGATTGGCGCCGAGCTCAACAAGGGAGGAACCACAGACGGTATGACTGGGGAGGATAAGGGCAGAGATGACCTTGGAGGCTGAAGAACAAGAAAACTCATTAGTCAAGTCTACGAGGAAATGAATCAAGTTACCATGATAGGGAGTGCTTATCGAGCGGATCACAATGCCGCGTGGGCAGCAAAGGGTGATCTGCAGAGGAGGGACCGTCACGACCAGAGAAATCTCAGCCCGGGCTGCCTCGACCAAAATTGACTCAACTGAAGGAGTCACGGCCAAAATTGACTCAATGAAGGAGCATATGAGGTTTCCACGTCACCTGGTACTTTGCCCTAAAGTGACCAAGTTATTAAATGTTCCAAGGTAGGAAGGGGAAAAAGAGTCATCTACTTACCTCTGGTGGAGAATCCTCCTTCTCGCCCTCGTCCTCAGAAGAGGACAAGGCAATGTGCAACCTTTTCCGCGGAGGCGCCTGAGGCTCTGCTGTGGCCTCTCTTCAACAACGGACTCAGCCTCTTCCGTGTTTGGGCTGCAAACAAAATAACAAAGGTTGGAGAGTGGGCAGCTACAAAATAACAAAGGTTGAGAGTCGAGAAGAGCGCTTACCCGCGGCGACGTTTGCCTCGACCGATTGTGGCGTCACGGTAACCACACCCTCAGCCACTGGCGAGATCGAGGGTATGGTTGAGCTCCTCAGCGCCGAGGCAACGACCAGCGACCTTGATGCCGAAGGCGTGGCTGAAACCCCTCGCCCTGGGGATATGGCCCCTTCACTATGCGCCAAAGTTCAGGGCGTCGGGACAGCCTGGAGTGTAGGATGAGTAGTTGGTTGATAGCACGGTGGATCGAGGGGCCGTTGAACGGCGTTGGGTTTCAACCACATTTCGCGCCGCAGGAGCCGAGCTCTCGGCGAGAACTTTACTCCCCTTTCTCTTCTTGGGAGGAAGGGGGTCTCAAACTGCATTCACCAATACCCCCCTCACGGCCTCCTCCACCGATCGAACGAACCTGGTCGAGATAAAATCCTCATACCAGACCCTGTAATCCTCGTTTGTCGCGTTGCGCTGCATCCAGTGGAAGAGGGTGAGAAAGGTCATCCCCTTCTGGAGCTGGAAGGTGATCCTAGCCAGGCCATAATTCTGGCCGATGTCGGCCCTCCAGGACGACAACCGATTGGTGGATAATGGGAGAAGGGGGATCGTTTGGATCAAGCCAAATTTCTTTGCCACATGGTTGGGCAAGTATTCTTCAGCCCCAGCATTTGAGAGGCCGAAGTGTAAAGGAGCCCCATATCTCTTTGAGGTCGTTCTCGGTCTCCTCATCTGGGATGATGGAGAGATCATGCACCAGGAAGAGAGGGAATGGCCAAGTTAAACACACACGGAACTGCGCCCTAGTTCGCTTAGTCAAGTTTTATAGAAAAACTTGAAATAGAAGGTCGACGAGTTGTGTTTTGGGGGGCACTGAAGAAATGCGTTAGCTAGCGACTCATTATCGGCAATGGTCGCAGGTGCCCTTAACTCTGGCAACGGCCGAGCAGGAATGGGCCGAGCGCTAACTTCCCTCCCTGCGCTAAGTAGTCAGCCAGGTGGGCGAACTCCAGGGTGACTTTGTTTGCCTGACTACAAAAGAAAATTTTACAAATCCAGTAGAGCAGGAACACTGCATGCTCAACCTCTCCAAGCGGAGCGCGGTAGTCTCCTTCGGCTTCGTCTTCCACGCTGAAGTTGTTTTAAAGCTGGAGTAGTTGAGCATGTTCTTCGCCTTCCCACCAGCTAATTTGGCGACCGTGGGCCAGGCCACCTTGAAGTTTCCTTCGGCCTTTAGGGCCATAAGCTTGGAGTTCACTTCTACACCAACTGGCGAGAGGCCGAACAACGCGGCCATATCAAGAACGGTCGGCATCATCATACCGAACTGAAGATTCATGGTGTTGGTCTCCGAAGACCAAAACCTGAGGGCTGTGGTAAGAAGTGACCGATCCATGACAATCGGCCTCTCAAAGAGCTTGATCGGGTGGTAGATCCCTTGAGTCTTCCATTGCTGATCGAAGAAGTGTTCCATCCTCAGTAACCACTTCTCCCAATTCGGGGTCGAGGTCGGCCATTGTTGTTGTGGCCGAGTGGCGTTCCAATCTTAATAATCTCCCTTGTCAAAGCCAGAGAGATCCACCATTTCGGCCTTCAGGTGTGCCATCAATCTTTCTAGCATGCCGCCCTCCAAGTGAGGGTCGAGGAGATGGAACTCTGATGTGACTCCATCTTTGTACCAGGGAGTGACGATGTTGCCCTCAACTGAGCCATGGATTTCTTGGCAAATGTCTTCAAATTCAGTATAAAAGGCTCGGGACCAAGCTTCAACAGAGGTGGGGGTGTTTGCTGCCATTGAAGTTTATTGGAATGAAATATTTGTAAGGAAAGTGTTGGTTTTTTTTTTTTAAGAACACAAAGAATACCGAGAACTGGAAACCCAGAAATCGGCGAAGAACTTGAGATTTCGACGGAAAAGGGAAGGAGATGACCGGAAGTTTCGCTGCGAGTGAAGATGAACAAACAAAACAAGAAGGAGAATGCTGGGATCAAGTTCGAAAGGTCTGGAATTTGAGGAAAAAATTTGGCAGAGTTTGGGCGTCTAAGGATGAGTGAAGAAGGAGGGGTTTATATAATGTCACTCGAATTCGAAGCAAACGGTCGTGGTTTTCTTGAGTGGCGCAACAGTCTGATGAGTCACTCAAGTGTGTACTGACGTGTAGAGCCCCCAAAGACCGTCGTTTCAATTGACAAGATGAAACGATGGCTCACGTGAATCTAGGCAATAATGACCAGACGGCATGCCGGAGCATTAATTGCCCACTGACCTTTTGACGTCATTTTCTAGGAATGCGAAGCGACCATTCCCTATGATCCATTTGGCCTTCACTTGTGCCATCGAAACAAAATATATAGCCGAAGGACCCGGGAATATGCCTAAAATTCTCGGCCCATAGGACCGATTAGAAAACGGCCTCCTATGGCCGAATTACCGGCCATATGCCGAACATTTCAGGTCGGTTTCTCAAGCATGAGTGAAAGGGTCGGGTCCAGATCAATGGCCTATGCTGAGACGTGCACGATCTTAACCATGATACCTGGGGTCTTGACCACTATGTAATATGGCCGAGGACAAATAGTTCTTGAACTACAGCCAGGGCTAAAAAAGCAATATATCTATTACCGCTTGCTGAGGGTGGCCCCCACGGCTCATTAAATGGGTAATGGCTTGGGACGTGAACACGCAAGGAGAAGGTCAACAATCTCGCTTAAAAGGCACATGGAGGGAGGAAAAAGCGACGCCAACATATTTTAGAATAAACATAGCATAAGCAGACCCGGTCAGGTAAAGCTAAGTACCTCAAATCATGGAAAAGTCACCAACTGCCAAGGGAATTAAATGCTCCCTTAACCACCAAATTGGGGAATTGAATGCTTCTCCAAGCACAAGATCCAGGCCAGCTTTCATGGCGGTAAACTGAACTTCATGACGGTCACACCACCATGCTTCTCGGTTCCAGGCCACCCACTATCTCCCATCAAGCCACACCTTACGAGGTCATGGGCCCACCTTCTTCCACGTATCATACGGCCGTCGCAATCCAGCGAAGTGCTGGAGCACCACCCAAACCCACCGACTGTATTCCACCATTGACACCATCACCAACGGCCTTGTAGCTCAGGCCGTGTACCCAACGACCGAGATTTGTTCCTCTCTTGACCACAATTGTCACACGTGATCTTCAAATGCACGGTAGACCGTGCTGGCACGGCCGCGCACACTCATCCAACACTAAGAAGAATGACCTGTGTTGACGCATATCCCCTCGGCATGGAACACCAAGCCGTGAGATTTTGCGCAGTCAACATCGGTGTCAGCTCCTTCATCATGTTTAGCTACGTGCTCAACAGTCCCACCTGCCTGTTCAGCTACTTGCTTAGTAGCTCCAGCCACCGTCTTAGCAGCCTTAGTTGCATGCTCGTCATTAGCGCCTCCATCCCATTCAGCTACTTGCTTAGCAGCTCCAATTACCTGCTCAGCAGCCCTAGCTGCCGGCTCGGCGCTAGCACCTCCATCCTGTTCAGCTACCTGCACAGCACCCGTAGCTCCCAACTTGGCGTTAGTGCCTCCATCCCATTTAGCTACCTGCTATGCTCAGCAGCTCCAGTTACTTGCTCAGCAGCCCCAGCTGCCCGCTCCATGGCCTCTGCCGTTACCACATAAACTGCTTGTTTTTGCTTCTCCAAGCAAAGGCTCGAGAACGTGCTAAGGTCACCTGCCTGATGTATGTAGTCAACCAACTTGGCACTAGCAGATGAGCTTGATATGAAGTTTGACTTGAGCAGATCAGACACGTGCTCATCCCCAGAAGAGTTGTCACCAACTTTCGGACTAGCAATTCGTGAAGTTGAAGGACTTTCTACCCGAGCGGACAACTCTCCAACTTGCTTGACTGTTCGCGAATTGGCAGATGGATCGTGATGGCTAGATGATGAACAAAAGTTATACCTCGCAAGTGCACGAATCGATATGATAGTATAGCAAGCAAATACAAGAGTCGTTCCTACAGAGATTTGTAAAGTTTATTAATTAATTCCAAATATGAATACCTTAAGAAATATATAAAATAAAACGAAATATTAAACTACTAAAATAGCTGAAAATAAGATTACTCAATTTTAATCGAAGTGTTGAAAATCAAGAAAATAAAATTAACAAAGGTTGGAAATTGGTTTTGAAAATCAATGGATGAAAACTAGGATTCCGACTTCACCATAACAATCCTATTCTATGTATTGAGTTAATTTTGAGAATGAAGTTTCAATTCAATTCCTAGGGTTCGTTCTTCTTTATTATGCTGATTCGTTCGGCCGCGGTGTCACCAAGTATCCTCAATTAAACCCAACTAATGAACCCCATAGTCAAATTTAATCGAGAACCCATTAAGTTTACGAAGAACAATAGAACCAAGAAGTGTCTTAGCTTGGCCCCCGGCTTTAACAACTCATTCATTCATAGTGCATATAAGATTAGGGATGAACCCCTTGCCCAATCCTCTCTTAGACAATCCAAAATACCTATAATGGCTAATTACAAATGAATGAAACAAGGAATATGAATTGATTAAAAATAAAGTATTAACTCAATAACATAGAATCATCATGTTAGGTTACATCGGATCCCTAGCAAAGAATTTAGTTACTCATAGCCATCTTAGAAACAAACAATATACTTATGAACATAAAATACAAAGTTTGAATTAAGATAGAAAAACCCTTAGATGAATCCATTGTAGTTGAACTCCTCCTCCGGCAAATCTTGAAGGCTATGAATGGCTAAGAAGGTGAATATGTGAGTTGGGTGATTTGGGATCTTGAACAATATGCGCTAGGGTTCTCTCCAAAGCTGGTCCAAAAGATGTATTTATAGGCTAGCTTCTAGGTTTTGGAAAGAAATAGGAATAAAATCCAATTAGAATAGGGAGTTTGTTTTCCTAGTTGAGTTAGGCTTTGACTTTTGATGCACTTCTTTGACTAGACCACACTCCAACCATCCCAACAAAAATAGCTAACTTATAATTGAATTTACACAATATTTTGGTGTCTCTTAACTGCCCAAGGACGTCCAAAACCATGTTTACCAAGAATGGTAACTTGTGATGCAAGGCTGTCAAACTTGCGCAAAATTCCAGCACTGATCCACTGGTACTAAAACTGATGTAACTTCCTCTAGAAAACTCGAAATCATGAACAGTAAAATTCTCCAAAAATCACACTTCCAGAGCTTTCCAAGAATATAAATCAATCTATCTGGTTCTTCCTGAGCACATACAGGTAAATCCGCAAAGTTGACGCATCTGCACAGGCAGTTTCTTGAGTTCCAAGTTGTTAATTCCAAATTTCGGCCTTCTTTGCTCTTTTTCACCATATTTTTATCTTTTTAGCTCTAACTCAACGTTAGGGACAATTTCCTACAAAACTCACACTAAACACATCAAAACAACCAATTTCACATAAGAAACTAATGCAAATAATAGGAATAGGGTATAGAAAATGAGTACAAATATGGAGTTATCACGAGACAGAGGCGCAATCCTCTTAGTTTGATCCCCGGACCAGCTCAGACGACTCGAGCTCTACTTCTCAGCATTCAGGTTGCAGGACAGCTCGCAAGTCTTGAACTGTTCAAGTGAAGACTTGAGCATAATACTCCTAACCTTTTGCATGACTCTGATCTTCTTGTTGTTCGCGTCGACGAGGTGCTTTATCCTGGCATATGAAAAAGGTGCAACTCCCGCTGGAGTCTTCTCAACAGACGAGACCCCTATCAGAGAAGACTTGACTGTGGCCGAAGGAAGTTTTAGCTTCTTCCTCAATGAGGACGCTTCCCTTCATCGCGAGGTTGCAATTTCATCCCTAACGAACCTGGTACCAGCCTTCCTCTTTTCAGGAAGTTCGATCGAGGACTCCACCCATTCAGCAGACAAATCATTTGGGTCTGAGCCATATAGCTTCCATCTTTCAACATCTTAGGCAAGGGGCAGACCACCGACCTCCTTCCGATGATTCACTCGGCAACCAACGCCATTGATGGAACCTGGCAGGGATGTTCAGAGCCCAACAAACCTTGGTCGTGTCTAGGTCGAGATCGGTTTTCTTGCTGTCCTCTGCAAGCAAAAGATAGAAGTCAGTCAGCCACACTTCAAAGAATTCAAATTGAAGCTGATCAATAGATCATGACATACCATGGCAACTCCTCTCTTTGACAAGCAGTACACTCCTCCAAAATGTCTCTCAAGCAGAGAGTAAACGAAGCAAGTTTGCAAGTTAAAAAAGAGGGAAGAGAAGCCCTATATTTATAGCAGCTGAGATTCCTTGCCCTACAAGAAATCCCAAGCCCATTCCGATTGGGAGTCCAAATTCAGAAAATTAGCAAGTCACAAGGCTCCTCCAATCAGGAGCCCAAGTCATAGAAGGAAGCCCATATGCGGTTGGATAGCCCAACAATTAATTCACACCTCCTCCATCCCGCCAAGCGCCATGCAAAAGTGGGGGGCATTTGTCAAAACCAATTTATTCCCTTAATAATTCCCTAGGTCAAATGATTTCCTTCCATTTGGGGATTATTTGATTTACGGATTTATTTGACTAATTGTGGAATTATTCCATTTAATTGGGGATTACCAAATCAAATCCCTAATTGATTAGATCTTGCCAATTTGGGGGAAGAATAATTCCCTTCCATGGGGGGAATTATTCCTCCTGAAACCATAGCTCCCGAGAGTTCTATATATTCGAGGCTACACTAAGGCTAGAGATAAGTCTCTCTCAGTCCGAAACTCTTCAGAAATTACCCCTCAAACCCTAGCCTTGCCGCCACCTCTCTCTCCCTCACACAAGGCTCCAGCCACCACCACACACAGCTCCCGCCACCCGGTTCTCACCTATAGAAATCTTCATCCTATTTGTTAGCTATTGTTTCACCTAGAATCAATCGAACTAACTTAGGCATCAGAGGGCCTTTGCCCAACACCCCCTGGTGTGGCCTTTCACTCCGTGTTCTTTTTGCAGGAATCGAGAGGCAAGGAAGAAGAAAAGGGAATCGCAGACGAGTATTCCTAGGGAGGAAAACCACTCACATATTTGCCATGGAACATTTTGGTTCGATCCTTGTAAATTTGAGCATTTTCGTACGCTTCATTCCTCAATTCATCCAGCTCATTGAACTGAAGTTTTCTCTTCTCATTAGCACCTTGATAATCGAAATTCAATCTCTTTTATGGCCCAATAAGCTTTGTGTTCAAGCTCAACCGGAAGGTGGCACGCTTGTCCATAAACCAAGCGGAAACAAGACATCCCTATGGGAGTTTTTTAGGCGGTCTTGTAGGCCCACAAGGCATCATTAAGTTTAAGAGACCAATCCTTATGAGAGCAGTTCACTATTTTCTCAAGAATTTTCTTGATCTCTCTATTAGAAATCTCCACTTGACCACCAGTTTGAGGGTGATATGGTGTTGCTACCCAATGATTTATATTAAACTTGACCATGAGAGCTTCAAAAGCTTTGTTGATGAAGTGAGTGCCTCCATCACTGATTATCACCCTGGGTGTTCCAAACCGTGGAAATATGGTGCCTTGCAGAAAATGCAAAACTACCTTGTAATCATTTTGTTGGAGCTGCCACTGCCTCTACCCATTTGGAGATAATCCACAGCCACTAAAATGTATTGGTTACCATGGGAGGATGGAAATGGTCCCATGTAGTCCATTCCCCACACATCAAACAGCTCCACTACCAAAATATTGTGAATTTTGGATACCTGCAAAACAAAGGTTAATCTAAACACAAATTATACTCGCAAGTGCACAAGGTCAATCATAATTTAGCAAGGCAAGCACGAGGTCATTCCCACAAGGATTGAGTTCTTAACTTCGAAATAACTAACAAACACTTAAAGGCAATTAAAATGGAATTTAAACACGTAACTTATGCACAAAAACACAAGGGGGGTTTTTGAATAATTGATTTGAAGGAAAATAATAAAACAACTAACTTAATTTGACTAACACACAAGAACACAAAGGGGGGTGATGGAGATTGAATTTCCCTGTAAACTCAATGATAAAATTAAACCAACTAGCAAATAGATAAAACCAATATGAGAGCAATTAAACTGATTGAAAGATTAAGGCAATGACTCCACCACTAACAATCCTACTTTTTTTTCTTAGTGGATTACTATCAATTCATCAAACCAATTAATATTGAAGGGTGTTCTCTTGAATTTATGAATCAATCCTGTCAAGGTATCAAAACATGTACTCCTATATGCAATCTATCATGTCAAAGCATTAAATTTCACATATAACAGTCCATTAAGCATAAGAGAAATTTAGCAACCAAGCAGGCCTAGTGGATGGTGTTTCCTCCTAGTTCTCTGCTCCTTTTAATCTTATGACCAGCAAAATTAGTGGATGGTGTTTCCCTCCCAATCTTGGTCAAAGATCCAATTGCAAAACCTTAAAGATACCCAATCAATAAGAATTTCGAAGATAGACATACACAACACACAAAGATTAAAAGTTCAACAAGGTTTGGCAATTGATAGCAACCAAATAAGTACTACAAATTACTCATGTTAGGGCTTCATCGTCAGCCTTAGAATAGAAATTAGAATCCCATGATAAAAGTCATAATCACCCTCTTTCGAATCTTTGGTCTCTCAAAACTTGAAGGAAAACCCCAATTACCCAATACATCATCTCATGAAAAAACTGCTGTGTGAATTTAGATTTGCAACCAAGTTCTTTCTCTTTCTCTAGCTCTCGCTGCCGACAAAGAATAGGAAGGGTGAATATGTGCTTTGCACGTGAGGACCAATTTCCCAAGGGTTTAAGTCTTTAGTCTTGAGAGCTAGCCACATTGCCCTTGGCGTCCACCAAACTCCAAAAGTCATTAGCCTAATATAAAAAATGAATTGCATTAATAGAGAATAGAAACACTTTTCTGGCTGGAGCGAGGTACAGTAGATTCCTTTGATGAGTTAAAGCAAAATTTTCTTAACCATTTCATGATCCAGACCGATCGTTTGTATTTGGCTGACGATTTGTACACTATTCGTCAACGAGAAGATGAACCCTTATGGGAATATGCTGCTTGATTCAGCATGAATACTCTCGGTGTCCAAAAACCGATTCAAAAATGGCCATCGGTCATCTCACTTCCAATACAAGGTCCACATCAGTAATTGGAATACATATGATGAATTAATGAAGCAAGTTGTTGTTCGTGCGAAAACTGAGAACTTCAACTCCAAAACCGGGCCTTTGGCTCGACAAGAGGATTCTGGTGCTTCCGATCCATAAATTCTCGCACGAAGTCTCCATATTCTACCCGTGATAAACCTAACAATAACTAGTCGGGCGGTAAATGGAAGGATGACTTTCAGGCTCGGCAAGAGGACTACAAGAAAAACAAAGGGAAGTTCAATCAGAACCATCGGCAAGGACCCCTGCCTAACCATGATCAAAGGCAAGAGGTGTTCACTCTACTTAACACCATGTATGAAGCCGTTCTCATGAACGAGTAAGAATCATCTCCAAGTCAGCCAACCAAAACCCGATCAACAAAATAATAAGGATACATGCAAATTTTGCCGGTATCATCAACACAAGAGACATAATACCGAAAAGTGTATCAGCTTAAAAAAGATCGTCGAGTGCCTTATTCAAACAAGCATGCTAGATCAATACATCATTGGCCCCTAACAAGCACCCTCCTTAGGGCACAATCGACAGATCAATATGATTAGTACCATTAGTTGTAGCCCCACCCTTGCTGCGACATCCAACCGATCTATAAGTAGCTATGTCTGTGCCGCCCAATACCCCTAAGTGTTCGGCATTGAGAATGCATGAGACAATAAGGTGTCGAATATCCAATGGGAACCCATCACCTTTTATGAGGAAGAATAAGAAGGGGTCATCTTCCCGCATGACGATCCCATGATTATTCAAGCCGAGGTTGCCAATTTCGATGTAGGGCAAGTCCTAATCAATACGGGCAGTCCGATAAATGTTATTTTTGCCGACAAGTACATCAATCAGCAACTCACCCTTCTCTTTAGTTTTTCTGGAGACTTGGGTCAGTCGGCAGTGTCAGCTTATCCCTAGCATTCGACATGGCCCTACGCAAGACTATGATATATGACCAATTTCTTATTGTGGACTACCCAATAGGACACAACGTTATAATTGCCCAAACAACACTAACTGGAATCAAGGCCGATCTCTTCCCGCACATGCTGGTCATGAAATTCCCGATCTCTTCCCGCACATGCTGGCCAAGTTAAATTCACCATGGTGGCCTTGGATGATTTCACCAAGTGGGTAGAGGTTGCAGCTCTTGCCACTATTATGGCTACCCGAATAGAAGAATTGTTCTAAACTCACATTATCTACCGATTTGGTATCCCGTATACAATTATCAATGACAACGACAAGCAATTTGATTTAGCTTTCTTTCGCAATTTTGATCTCACTTGAAGATCAATCTATTTTTCGCTTCATCAGCACACCCACAATCCAACGATCAAGTTGAAACCTTAAACAAAATCATCAAAAAGATCATAAAGAAACGACTAGATAACGCCAAGGGTGAATGGCGGGAAGCCCTATGGGCCATTTGGACATCTTTATGAACATCCACTGGGGAAACTCCGTTTTCTCTCATCTTTGGTACGGAAGCAGTTGTTCGAGTCAAAATTGAGGAAGCCTCCTACTGAACGGCAACCTTTATACCCAAACGCAACAATGAGCAAATCGCTCTTAACCTAGATCTAATCGAGGAATGCCAAACACAAGCTAACCTTCGGAACATGGTGTACAAACAGCGCACCTTCGATACTATAATTCACGAGTAAAGACTCACACTTTTCAAATTGGCGACTGGGTTATGCACATCAAGGAATTAAATTTCGATATTTTCACCGATATTTCGGCGAAAATATCGTTTTTTTTGGGGTCCCAATATTTTAGGAACATTCCATTTATATTTCGTCAATTTATCGAAAATATCCTCGATAATATCGCCGAAATATCAAAAGCAATATTTCCGTCAAAAATTCAACTGAAATAGTCAAAATATCGCGATATTATCGAAATTATCGATAATATCGCAATATTGATCTTAGCCAAAAAGCCGAGAAAGGTATGCTTCTACGGGTCTTAGGCTCATCGTTTTATACACAGCTCCCGTCTCCTTATTTCTTCAACTTGTCGATGTGGGATTGTGTTTCTTGAAGTAATTTTGCCGCATCCACAGCCATCTAATCACCAAAAAACCAGAAGAAGAACACAGCAAATGCGATTGGTTGATTTAGATCATCTCCACTGTCCAAATTTGGATTCTTCTCAATTAAGTTCAAAAAATCTAAAACCTAGAAGTTCTGAGCTGCAGAAATTTATACTTTCACCACCAACAACATTTCTCATAGCATTCTTCAATTATGTTTTGGAATTCGCAAGAAGTTTAAAAATAAGGGACCCCCAAAGAGAGATTGTCAACAAATTGCCGGGACTTTGAGTAGGTTGGCAAAGCAAATCGGTAAGTTGAATGATATTAAAGCATATATGAACGTCGAAAACGAGGAGATGGGTTTGTTTAGATTATATGTATGAAGCGGAGGAAACAGAGAAAAATTAGTTTTTTCCCTATTTTCTTTCATCACAGAACGCAAAAATGTATTGCTTTAAGAAAGGGGATAATTTTGCAGCAGAGAACCAAACCCAACTACCCAAAGATCAGAGTTTTGGGGGTTATGCCGTTGAAAGCTTTTGGGAAAGAGAGAGTCAGAGAGATGAGCTTGTTAAAGTTGTAAGCCAACAATAATAGAGAGGAAGACTGTTAACTGAGAGAGAGAGAGAGAGAGTTATTGGTGGCAAATTGGCATGGCCTTTTTGTCTTCTAGCTTAAGGTTCTCCTCTAATTAAACTAAAATACTCTTTGTTTGTTGCTAAAAAGGGTTATGCCATGTGCATACTTAAAATATAAAGAAGGCAAATTTATAAGCAGAGAGTGATGTCATGTGTTTCACAAGGCATGTTCTTTCAGGTAGCATTTGGAGTCAAAAAATAGTGATGTATAGCTAATTGTTGTTATCTCCACTGACTTGGTGTATGGTCGATTACTTTAGTCCACTTTGAGCAGGTACACCGTTCACACCTTCCTTTCAATTTGCATAGCCGTATTGCAAATAATATATGTCATTGTACACTACACATCGAAATTGACTCTCTATACTGTGTAGGAAATTAATAACTAATTATTATGTTTAAAATTAGTCCCTATTTGGAATTATTCTGATTCTAACTTTCTATGTGTTTATTAACATGTGGATATTAGAGTTATTCTGTTTTTGTGATTTTCCATGTGTTTTATCATGCACTGTATAAAGTGTAAAATATTGTAGTAAATCATTATATATAAATGATTATGGTGTGTTTAATCTTATTTCATTAATTACAACATATTTTCTACACTCACAGTGTTTGTCACCGCTATATAATCAACTTAAATCAGTTAAATCCATCATGCAATGCATTTCCTTCCAATTTTTGTGATAAACTAATAGATAATTGACTAAATAAACATTCTCTAAAGTTTCAATACAAATTTCCAAGTTTTTCTTACAATTTCCGTGGTTTTTATTCAACTTTTATCGATATCGATAATATCCCAATATTTCCATCGAAATTTCCGTGTTTTTGGACTACCGATATTTCCGATATCATTGATATTTTAGACCTTGATGCACATGATATCGCTAGCCACCAAAAACCCCATGGAAGGAACCCTCGACCCTTCTTGGGAAGGCCCAAACAAGATCATAGGCATACGTCGATATGGTACGTACCGACTACTAGACTCTAATGGCATGACCCTCGGTCATCCATGGAATGTCGATCACCTCAAATACTACTACAAATAGAAGTGTCTTAGCCATCAGCAAGTATTTAATATTACTTTTGATTTTCAGTACAAATATGCCTCTAGCACCTACACTTTGTAATTGGCACTACCCTTAGGTATGCAATCAATGAGAGGCCCATCGAGACAACCTTATGAAGTTAACTGAATAAATGGCTATGAGTCCTTGGCAATAGTCAATGATGGTATCATGAACAATCGACCACCTTGGCCCAAATACCAGAATATTGTCCAAGTTCACTTACCTTTGGCTGCAATATCTAAAACGCCTATGTGCATGGACTTGTTAGCCATCAGCAAATACACTATGTACAACATATGCACAAATCAAAAGACAAGATAGTATAAAAACAACCACCAAGGCCTAAATTAAATGCCTTTTGGCAAGATGTTCAAAAAAGGTGCCTTACGGCATTTTGTCCAAAATATTACAAAACAATGTCATAAACAAAAGCTAAGCTAAAAAAATTAAATACGGTATCGACAGTCGCATCACCTTCAGCATTATCCAACGGCAGCATCTAAAGTGTCACCTTCGATAGAGACCTTCAGACGGGCTTCTTCGCCTTCGTAATCCTCCACCATCTCCTCCACCAACCCCTCCATACAAGGTGGGAAGTCGGCCATGAAGTTGAGATTTAGCTTTTTAACTAGGTTGAAGCGTTTCAACTAATAAATCAAGTCCACCATCTCCAGACCTACTTCTTTGTTAAGAAGCACTGTAAACTCTTCCGACGATAGGTAACTGGCGATAGCTTTGGTCACCACCACTTCCACCCCTTCAGCCCTCGACCGTTCCGCCATATCTAGCACTACTTTCATCCCATGTTTCACCACTTTAGCTTCTCGAGCTGCCTTGACTGCCCCATCCAGTTTCGCCCTCATTTCTGTACGCTTCACTTTGATGGCCTTAACCTGTCATTCGGTAGCCTCTTTGTCTTTTAGAAGATTTGTGTACGCTTGCAATGCCCTCCCAGCTTCGGCAACCTTCGAGCGGCCGTCCTCGTACATTCTCTTGGCCCGCTCGGCTGCATTGATGGCTCTCTTCATATAAAGCCACATATCCATGGAAGCCTACCGAAGACTTATGACTAGAAGTTAGTACTATAAATAAGAAACGGCTCGTGGTGTGGTACCCACTGAAGCTTGCAGACGAAAGGCTCGGCCAGCCTTCCTCCCGAAGTTACTTCTTCGGTAATTCATCCGCCTCAGCCAAGTCCATTTGGGAACCAAGGATCATATGGTTTGCAAATTGGACTAAATTCGACTGAGAGGCAAGGGTGATAGGCTTGGCCAGCTGATCACCCTCATCTTCCCCCTCCTCGAGCGCGAAGATGGCCTTCAACTGATCAGTCACCAGTGGCTTCTTCGGCGGTGGATTTGTTTCCACATCCACAATAGCGACCCATTTGCCAATCACTTGGCGATAGGCCTCTCAAGTAGCTTTCACCTCCTCTGCCTGCCTCTGCCGAAGACGATCGGCAAGGGTCTGGTTGTCCATGATGGACTCAAACTGCGGAACTAGGCTTTCTGTATGGACCCCTTGGTCTTCGACTGCCATTGCTGTTGTATGGTTTCCTTTCCTACCATCAGTCGTCGTTTGGAAGCCTCGACATTGCCCTCCCACAGGCCACTACAAGATCGGCACAAATATATTTAGTAAAACAGAAAGCAAAACAAACCTCTCACAATTACCAAACGGCACATCAAATGCACTTACTCTCTTCTTCTCCAACAAGTTTTGCCACCACCAAGTTCCAAGTACACAACAGATCATGATAGAATCGATCAGCACCTGAAACGACTCTTTTTACGTGCTCGACCTTCTTGATGTACTCTTTTGTGGTGATCGAATGCTTCAGTCTCCTTGGCACAAAAACATCAAAGGCATGTTATCATCAGAACATAATACAAATAGGTTGACAATTCTATAGCACGGCTGAACAATAGACTGACAACCTACCAATTGTTTGGAAGGTCATGGGGATATGGAAATAGACGGGCTTGTTCAGCTCTGATTTCCAATCACCAGAGATAAGCGCTCGCCGATTCCTCCATGATTTTTGTGAAGTTGGTATAGCCTTCACAAAATGCCCTAGGACTTTCGCTTGCAAGTAATTTGCTTGCACCCAGCCCTCATGTCCCTTACACTTAACCCTGGACACACTATATAGATAAGAAAACTACTCATAGATTGGCTCACCTTCTCCAGTAAGATCGAACGCCATTATCATTCCCAACAGGGCTATCCAAAACTTTGGATTGTATTGCTCAAGGGCATAGCCGATTTGGGCGAGAATCTTCCAAAAGCGAAGGTTGTAAAGGAAATCGAAGCCCATGCTGGAGGGCATTCGTAAAAAATGCCACTTCACCCTTCTTCTGGTTACTCAAGGATTCGGTAGGACCGGGAATCCGACACCCCATCGAATCATGGATCTGAAACTAGGCATGATACTCCGTCAACTCCCTTTCTGTAATATTGTTCCGATCCAAATAATCAACCCCAAACAGAGGCCCCTTTGGCTCCCCCATTTGTATTCTTGGATTCCCCTTACACACTATTGCCTCAGCAACCGACACTGGCTTAGATGAAGATTCGACAACCGCATCCACGCGGCCGAAAGTGGAGGTCTCTGAGTGGTAACTGACATGCCGATCAGGCACTCGGGTGTCCCTCATCAGAAACTCACAATACTGGCTGGTGCTGGTACACTCAACACCGCATGGAACAGTAGCCAAAGGCACTGCACCTTAGGTAGCTTTCAAACTTGCCTTAACAACCACAAGCATTGGCAGATCATCCTCCTCTACATTTTCAAGGTCAGGCCCCTCACTTTCAGCATATACATCCTCACCAACACCCTCACTTTCATCACTATCATATTCAAGTGCTTCATTATCGATAGCCCACTTGTTGTCCGATGATTCCCCATCGATAGCTGCTGGTTCACTCTCATATCTTGACTCGCTCTCTCACATCTACAAATAGAGATAAAAGGAAACTAAATGCCTGCCAAAGATCAAATTAAGGATCCTACAGTCATCGCTACCCCGAACTACACCCTATCGATTATTCTTCGTGTTCGTTCATATTCATAGTCCAATTTAAACCAAATCGGTGTGTTTAATCGAAAAATAGCTAGGGTAAATGTGTCATACCTTATTTTTCATGATGGAAAAAGTGACCAGAAATTGCCCTGCCGTATGTTTAGCCTCTGGAAATCGCCTTTTCACCCGCACACCGCTCACCGAAAATAGCCTCTTTCACTTATCCAAAAATCACTCTCAATGCCGAATGATTTTTCAAACTAAAGCCACCTCCTTTTATACGGAAGATCCAAAGGGCTCACCCTGGTTAACCAACTAGGGCCATCATTGTTGCACCCATGACACGCGGCTCCTAACATGTGGCTCCATTGGAAATTGGGTTGAACCACAAGCCTCGCACAGAAGACTAAGTGTCTTGTTATGACCCATACATCACAATTTAAATCGGCACAAATCCAACCTAAATAAAAAGTTATGACCCCAACATCACACTCGTAAACAAGAAGTCGAAAACTTGGGGGACTCCTGTTTATACCATATCCGACCGGCCAATCAATGAACGACACGTGGTGTAAGGGATCCACAAGGAGATCCCATAAACTTGACGATCTATTATATCCCACAAAGTACCATCTGCAAGCGGCAATCCTTCAGTAACCAACCTACTGATTGTAGTCAAAGACTGCGCTTGAGTAATTTCTCACAAAGACACGTGGTGCCTCCTCGTGCAATGCTCGCAATCCGACATCGAAATATCACTCAAGATGCACACCCCCAAAGTCTATAAATAGGGGCACAAGTCCCCAAAATGAGGTAAGCTGTTAAATTCGGCAACTTAGCCAACACTCTGTCAAGATCACGATATACTCCGTACTTGATACTAACTTAAGCATCGGAGAGCCTTCAACCGGTACCACACCGATACCTAAGGTCTCACTGTCCGTTCTTTGTTTCGCAGATCATCCACTCTGTCGAAAAGCGCAAGTTGATGATTTGTTTGTTATATTCAGTTATGACAAGATTATTTTGCGGACTTGCTTATGTTGGTAAAGGGGGGCCTGAAGCCCACTGAAACTTTTGCTAATTGGAGTGTGGTTTATACCTTATGCTTGCTAAACGCTAAGGAATTAATTGTGTTGCTGTGCAGGTAGATTTCTGTGTTTTAAGCCTTTTCCAAGGGAAACTTTGCTAGTTTTCCGATAGAAGTCAAACCCTAGAGCATCTTTTGGGATTAGGGCGAAAAGGGTACTTTGGTCATTCTTGCCCGACACCTGCCAGGTGTTGGACACGCACAAGGTTCGACATGGATTCCAAAGTGGAATTTGGGTTGGGTCCTTCCACGCAGTGCCGAAGGTGACATCATCACTACGTTGGCCCCGCAAGTGTTCAACCATTTTTGTGCATCAACACCGATCATTTTGGCAACGAGCTCTAGCCGAGTGGAAAATGACCTTAACTTGCAGAGATGAGTGACCTCATGTTCAAACTGTTGAAGTTTTGGCACACCATTGATGTTGGAGGAAGAAGAACCAATGAGGTTGTAAGAGTGGAGCAGCAAGAAAGGGGATATCTAAAATAAGCTTGTTTTTCTTAAAGTAATATATAAATAAACACCAAATTAAATGCACATTGTCAAACATAAACACATAGTGTATTGCTAAAAAAAGCTTACATAATGAAGTGGAACACTACACAAGTATTTCTACTACAAGTATTGCAGCCTTGGAGTTTCAAATCACCTTAATTTGTCAGTACTTGTAGCATATATATAAACTCACATAGGGCTAGGGATAGGGAACAAAGGAAAAAAAATGTTAATAGGGATAGGGAAGAGAATGGGGTGAAGAGGTATTATTAATTATTTAATGTTGTTTTTTGAAATTAGTTTATTATATTAGAGACAACATGGAGGAGTGAGCTTTATTTGTTGTTTTGGTCAAAAGGTTGTCTTAGGCTAATATAAATTAAAAATAAATAAATTACAAAGAGACAAGGAGCCTGCATCAGCGGGCAAATATTTTTGGGAGATGAAATAGCATACGAAATTTGCACTAATATTTGTATTTTATAAATTTTGCATTGGCCCAGAGCCCACCTGAGCCTGTACATAGTTTCGTCCTTTAGTCCAAGAGGTTGATCGCATGAAGAAAGCGATCAATTGTTCGCTGCTGGAGACACATTTTCTGGCGTAGACCTAGCCAAAGTGGGTCCAACCTATGTATTTAGGGTTGTTTATGGTTTCCTATTTTGTGGTTTTCTAGCCTAAATTTTAGGGTTTTGGTCTTTTTGTTCTATTATTTTGGGGTTTTCTAGTCTAAATTAATAAGGTTTGGGTCGGTGGCAACCGAAGAGGTACTACTTGAGGTGGAGCCTTCAACACTAGCAAGGTTCGGGCCTAAGAAATCCATCAAACACTACAACACAAAAACCCTTCTATGATGTCTGATTTGCATCATGGAAGGCATTTAATGACGTGGATTAGGCGTCGTAACCTACGTCGTAGAAAGGAGGGGTCATGGAAACTTTTTCAAAACACGACGTCTATTCCGCGTCATGGAATGTGGTTTCAATGATGCGGATAGCGTGTTGTGGAAACTTTTTCAAAACATGACGTCTGTTTCGCGTCATAGAATGTGATTTCAATGACGCGGATAACGTGTCATAGAAACTTTTTCAAAACACGACGTCTTTTCCGCATTATGGAATGGGGTTTCAATGACGCGGATAGTGTGTCGTTGAAACTTTTTCAAAACATGACATCTTTTCCGCGTCATGGAATGAAGTTTCAATGACGCGGACTTGGCGTCATTGAACTTAACAACGATGATGAGACGTCATTGAAATTTTTTTCATGACACGGGTTAGACGTCATTGAAATTCTGTAATTTTTTTTTTAATAAAAATTCTTAATCTGTATATATATATCCCATCATTTTAATTATGCAAAAATAAATTAATATATAAAAGCAAACATAAAGACACAAAGGCAAATACTCTAAATTATATTTCTATTATTCAAAATGATTCTAGTACATTAAAATTGTCTTTAGCTAATCCCACAAAGTCAATCATATGAAGTTTGAGAAGATTTGATACTTGCATATGTGTAAACATCCAAAAAGATGATCTCCATGATAGTTTGAGAGGATGTAATGCTTCATGTCCATCAGTCATTAGCCTTCGATAGTTTGGGAGTCTAATGTTCGCATCAAACCTTCGACTTTTATAAAATTTCACTAAATGGAGTAGACCAGCCCAATCAATATCCTGCAAGACAATCAGATGTCAATAGCAAAAATTGGCATCTCAAGATACGTAAATACACTTCCATATGATACTCTTTCTTTTTCATTGTTAAGGAAACCCGATTATTATAACCAAACAAAATTTGCAATTATAGGTGATAGAAGAACTAGAAGTTCAATTAGATTTTAAACAAGCAATGTGACGGATAAAAAAGAATTAGCAAATCTGATATGGCATACCAACACTAAAAATAGTCAAGGACTAAAGAACTTATTTACCATAGGAGATAGAAAATCTATTAGTAACAGTACCCCAGTAAATAACCCATATATTAAAAACTCCATGAAAGCATATAGAATGACCATAATCTCATTCTTACCCACATCTGCACAGGTTGATTGAAATGAATTTCAGCAAGATATTCCATTTCTGGGTCTGTCCTCATCCACAACAACGGTGATTCCATACTACCAAAATAAAATTCTCAACATGCTGGAAATACCAAATAGACATTCATCCAAGAATAAGTTGTCAAACCGCATTTAATGCTATACCTGGAACGAATATCTAGAGCCGGAGCACCATCCCCATTATCATCAGCCCCATCTAGTTTTGAACCCTTTTTAGGCTTTTGAAAGCGTCTAGCAACAAGCTTTGAATGACATTGTATTTCCAGTAGCTGCCATATTTCTCCAGCCATTGGCAGAACTGGATGATCAAATGTACCATCAAGTTCATAAGCCCTGATACTCATCATTCCAGGCCATCCATTGTCACCGTCTCGCTTTTCAGAT
This sequence comes from Prunus padus, assembly GCA_024362665.1. Taxonomy (NCBI): domain Eukaryota; kingdom Viridiplantae; phylum Streptophyta; class Magnoliopsida; order Rosales; family Rosaceae; genus Prunus; species Prunus padus. Next base: position 15,246,114 of record JANFAM010000010.1, on the reverse strand, counting down.
TCTGGATTTGCATTAACAACAGAGGCACTTGAATCCGACAAGCCTGTGCACCCACGTAAAACTGCCAATTCAACCATATTCTTCCGCTTGTTATAGGAGAAGCCCATCCTTTCAATTTTAGTGCCAATGAAAGAACAACATATTAGTTACTGAATCTGTAAAAGAGATCCAGCACAAACAAATGGAGTAACATGTAGCAGACGCACGATACCTCAAGACTGGGCAACCACAGAATTCTACCCATTGCCTTTGAGCTAGAAGCATGTTCTTTCTTCAAAGTTTGAGTGTGCTTGCTTTGAAGCCGTGTGCCTTTGAGCTATAGCTTCCACCTTACACACTGATTGATCACTTCTCTTGGCAACTCTATGGTGTTGGAGGTATGACTCAAGTTGTCTTTCATTTTCATTAGTTGATTTTAAAGGTTTTCTAACCGCTTTGTTTTGTAGAGTCGGGAAAGCGTTTGTGGGTATCGTATTTGTTAAACCATCAGGACACACAACTCCACCTACTAGGGATGCCTATAGGTTTAAAGGCTTGTTGCATATGCTCAATGCAATCGAGTTACCTGCGGAAGTGGTCTAGTTAACTTCTTGTTTTTGTTTTTACCTTTGTTTTGTTTTGTTTTGTTTTGCTCGAGGACTAGCAAAATCTAGGTCTGGGGGTATTTGATCGGTTCATAATTGTATATCATTTTGTACCCTTCTAGCATATGATTTAGTTATGTTTTTGAGTTAAACTTGTGCTTTTAATCTCTTTTATGTTTGTCATTCAGTTAATTGAGCTTTAAGTAGCAATGGGGGCCCAAATATGCAAAATAGTCCAAAAACGTGCAGACTGAGTTAGCAATTTGTTTCAGCCTTAACTCCTTCCTCCGAACTTGGATTGGCCCAAATGATATGTGGTTGGAAAGATGACATTCTAAACTTGAAGATGGACGGCTCAATGTCATCAGTTGATTAAGGGAAGCCCAATTCGTGAGCCCATGAAGTTTCTTGGTCATGATGAGCTGTGCATGTGATGTGATTTCTGGTGGGATTCTCCATGAGCTGCATGTTGGAGCTGCAATAGCCAGAAAAGAAGAGAAACTGATTTTCTAATGCATTAGTGTGGTTGGTGAAATGCAATAGTGTGGTTGGTGAAATGAGTGTTGTTGGTGGAGGCATTAATCAATTCAGAATTCTCCTTTCATTCTCCTTATAAATACCACTCCCATTCATTCCATAAGACACATCCTTCACACATCCTTCACACCATCCTCCACACTCCCATAATTCCCCAGACACTCCAGACATCAACCCAACACTCTAAACAGCCTCAAATCACCAAAATTGTCCCTGCAAGCCTGCCTTCCATTTCCCTACGAATTTCCTCTTTCTCAACCATCACCACTCACCCAAACTCATCCCAAATCACCTCCTTAACCTTCATACATTCTTCTAGACGTGGGGAAGTGCTTGGAGAAGTATTAGGCTTGGAGAAGCTCTTGGAGAAGCATTGGACACCACAAGAACTTCAAAAAAGGGTTTTTCTATTCTTGTTACATTCATTATGCTTTCTCATTTCTGTTTATGTTTCTTTCCCATTATGAGTAGCTAAATCCATTACTAGGGCTTCGATGTAACCTAACATGAATATTCTGGATTTATAAATTCCAAGTTTCAAGTTTGATTCAAGATTCATGCTCTTATTCATTATGCCTATCTACTTATATGCTAATCGAATGCCTAGCTACCATTGAGATTTGTGTATTTTGGTTGGAATTAAGAGTAGACACCACATGCCTTAATTCTAATTGAACTATGAATAAGATGAGTATGTATGGACATTCGCCAATAGGGATTAGATACATGCTTGGTTGTTTAAAACATTCTTCTATGCTTAATGGATTTACTGATGCTTGATTTAAGTTCGACAATAAGGACTTAATTAGGGAATTGGAAATACAAGGTTAGGATCAAACACCATGGCCTAATCATACTTTAGCTAGAATCAATCTTTGAATCTGAATTAGACTTGTCACTTGAATCCTTATAACCTAGAATTGGATTGTTATGGTGAATCGAATGCCCTAGTCTCCAAATCTGTTTCCAACCTCAAAACCACTCTTTGACACACTTGTTTACCTTGCCTTTGTTTGCAATTTTGTTTTGTTTCATTTGTTTTCACAAAGTCAATCAATCTCTCTTTAAAATCTGTTTTAGACTTAACTTCTTGTTTCTAAAATTAGGTAATCTAAGTACATAACTAATTTTAACTTCTCAGTCCTCGTGGGTACGACCTCATACTTGTCTTGCTATACTACTAATTGGCCCGTACACTTGCGAGTTAACAAGAACATTACAAGCAAAATGGTAAACTGCAGTTTGACAAGATATTACAATTTAGAATTGCACACCCAAAAAAAAAAACAAGGTCCAATGCCCCCACTTGTTAGAAACGATTACAAGCAAGACAAGAAATAAAAAAATTAACTTGACTGATGCACAAAAAGAATCTTGTAAACTTGTTATTTTGTCAATTAGGCCAAGAAATAAGAACTGTCCAATTCATAGAAGCAACAGAAGGAATTCTATCAGATTTGTAGTGGAAGCTCCTACACTACAAATCTGATAGAATTTGGGTTTACTTACAAATTTGGGGCTGAATATTTGAGAGCAAAATCTTTCTTTGTTTGTTTTTGTTAACTGAAAATCCATTGTACTTGCAAACTCAATGTAATTGTAAACTCAATTTGGGGCTGAAAATCCGTTGTTTTTGGTAATTGTAAACTCAATAAATAATTTTGATATGATTTGGTTGTAATTGTAAACTCAATAATTTTGGGCTGACCTGACGAACCCAACTCAGATTTTATAATCTTCTAGCTGCGAAGAAATTTGAAAGACTTGCATGCACTGATATTCAAAACGTGAACATAACTACTTGATCTTGTAGTACTGGAAATTCAAACAAGAGGAGCAGCAGACTATAGTGGAATTGGGCCTTACCTTATACCATATCCTTTCTCTTTCAAGCAAGAGGAGCTGCTGGAGCGGCTGCCTTCGAAATCTAAGATGCAGAGATGAGACCGTACGAAGAGAGAGTGGAATTGGGTCTGAGTTGAGACCATATGTAGAGATGAGAACGAAGAGATGAGACCGTATGCAGAGATGACAACGAAGACCAAAAAAAACAATTTTACGTTTAGGGTGAGTAAGAAAGACGCTGGGAAAAAAAAACTGAGAACAAAATAAGGCTGGAATAAAATTGGTGAAAAAAAGGCGGCAGGAGAAAAAGGATTTGGGGGATAAGTTCTATATCTAAGACGCATTCTACACGCCATTGTACATATAATTCTATGACGCGGTAGATGCGTCATTAAGTTAATGACGCATAACTAACGTCGTTAAACTATAAACCTATTAACGACGTGGATCTAACGTCATCTAAACCTACTAGAATCCATGACACACATTCCGCGTCATTGAAAATAATTTCAATGACGTGTCTAGCAAACATCATGATAACAGTGTCATAAACTCGTTTCAATGACGTATTTTAAAAACACGTCATAATTTATAACATTTAATGACGTGTATTTTTGATGCATCATTAAATTTGCGTCATAAAAAGCCCTTTTTTTTGTAGTGAAATAGTCCAAAGGGCCTAGATTAAAGGACAATGTAGATTCAACTACGTTTTGGAGTGCTTTTGGGCATGAAGCGAGAATGTTAGATGGGTGCTTTGATGAAAAAGAAGAATTCTAGAAAGGAATTAGTTCATAAATCCTAGAGCAAGGTTGGTGGCTGCGTGGTTATTTTAGAACAAGAGTAAGTATGTGATTTAAATATGGAATTCAAGATTTCAAGAAGTAAAGGAGCAAGGAGTTCAGCATGCGGGATCCCTTTTCTACACAAGAGGTCCGGGTTGCCCAAGTTTAGCTTGAGTGGAGCACCTCCTCAAGAGGTTCTTGCCATGGTGGAGCTCTTAGGTATTACTAGAATGGTTTCCAAGAGGTTGAAAGTTCTGGGGGTCAACAATGTTCATGGGTGATTGATGGCTGTACAAGATAGAGATTGTTGAAGTTTTGGCTCACCAGTAATGTTGGAGGAAGAAGTAACCAAGGAGGCTGCAGGACTGGAGTAGCAAGAACGGGGAAATCTCACAAGGACCAGCATGGAATTTGTGCAGGAGGTCATCCATCGCAATCGCCATGCGATTGATCGGTTTTGCCCAGAGAGTTGTGACGAGCCGCAGAAGTATGCAATTGATTGGTTTTGCCCAGAGAGTCCTGATGAGGCGCTGAAGTCCAAGCGATCGATCACTTGAAGGAAGTGATCCATCGTTCACTGCTGGAGACGTGTTTTGTCGCATGGACCTAGTCAAAGTGGGTCCAACCTATGTATTTAAGGTTGATTATGGTTTCCTATTAGTTTGGGGTTTTCTAGCCTAAATTAATAAGGTTTTGGTTTCCTATTCGTAATTAACTTAAAACCCAAGTCCTATGCATTAGAAATAGTACTTTTAGAGTTAGGTTAAATTAAAGAGAGGAGAAAATTCAAGAGTGAGAATTTTCAAGGGAGACACAAGAGAAAATCAGCAAATTCAACTTGACAAGGGCATCAAAGGGTTTGAGCAAGGGTGAGAGAAAAGAGTGCTAGGGTTCTTGTGAGAACTAAGGGGGTTCTTGATTGTAACCAAAGTTGTTCTTACATACTAGTGAATTTCGATGGTGGATCACTATGACGACATAGGCACGAGGCCGACCCTATATAATTCTCTGTGTTTGCTTTACTCTATTCATCGTGTGTGTGCTTTATTCTCAAGGTATTTGTGTGAGTGTCGTCATATAGTCCATCAATGACAAGGTCTTAGAGAGTCTTCATACAACCAGTGGTATGAGAACCGCGGTTGCGGCGGGTATTAGTTTGTATCGTAGTGCTCTTACGGTTTTAAGAGCGGTGGTGTGTTATCGATAGCAGGTGACAAGAAGGTGGTGGGAGAAAGCTCCCAAATGAAGAGACAACAAGCGGCTAGCATGAAGCTCGAGGTGAAGACATTCATAGGAAATGAGAACTTCATGCTATGGCAAAGGAGAATGAAACATGCCCTAGCACAGCAAGGCCTAACTGTTATCATTGCAAGCAAGGAAAAAGACCGGAAACCATGATAGTGGAGGAGTGGGACGTGCTTGACAAGTTGGCTAAGGGGTACATCGAGAACTTCATCAAAGACGAGGTGTTGTCCAACGCGATGGAAGACACTACAAAGCAAACATGGGAAAATCTCGGACGGATATTTGCGGCGAGATCATTGTCAAACAAATTCTTTGTGAAGAAAGAGCTCCTAAGTCTTCGGATGAAAAAGTGGAGGAATCCTAAATTCAAGGAGAAGGAAGGTTGCTTCAAGTATGGGTCTAAGGACCATTGGAAGCGGAATTGTCCAATATGAAAGGAGAATTAGAATAAGATGAAAGATACAGAGTGCAACTAACGTCTCTATAAAAGACATTGATGATGAACTTTTGACGGTTACGGATGAAGACTATAATGGGGACGTCGTGGCAAATTCTTCGGTTAAGAGTTCTACTTCCATTTGAATTTTAGATTATGGTTGCTCTTATCATGTGTGTTTGATACATATGAGGGAAAGACATGAAGCATTATCCTATTGGAAGACAAAACAAGTTGTGATGTTTTGGGTGTGGGAACAATGAAGATCAAGATGCATGATAGTGTTGTTAGGATCCTTAGTGAGGTAAGGCATGTACCAGCACTAACAAGGATCTTATTTCTCTTGGCTCTCTAGATAGAGAAGTGTATTCGTACAAGGCTAAAGAAAGGAAGCTTTTAGTCACACAAGATTTAACCTAACAATGTTGATCAACTTTTAGGAGGTACAATTGTAGGTGGAGCAGAAAACTCTACCAAGGAGGTGTTTTGTACCAAGGAAAAGTGGGCAAGGGATCTTACTGTGAAAATAACATGTAAGATGACTAAAAACACTAGAGGGGGGTGAATAGTGTGTTTACAAATTGAACATAAGAAATAAAACCAAATCACGCCCACAGGATTGATATTGTATATCAATCCTCGCATGTGCAGACCATAAAAATAAATAACACATGTATAGTTATTTTACGTGGTAAAACTCCATGGGACTCTTCATTCCAAAACAAATCCACGATAGAATGATGATTACAAGAAGTACTCACACACTTATCCTAGACACATTCTAGATAATGTTTACCAACTTCTTCGTAACTAAACTTCTCGCAGGATGACTTTCGACACTCCTTATGTTGAATCCGATACTGGTCGTGATTGATTAAACTCGCTAAAAGAAAAACCGTAACCATAGTCTTGGTACCCTCAGCCGTATGAGTCACCGATCAATGCAAGTGAATGCAATATGAATGATAAAAGTGTTTGATAAATCACCAAGTAAATATGGAACACTTGGTGATTTATCTCAAATAAGAACTCTGCTTTCCAAAGTTTATGGACAGAAAATATGATCTTAAAAGCTCTAAGAAGAAAGAAGACAAAGGTATAATTTTGTAGGCTTTTGCTCCACCAAAAACACAACTTATGATAATACACTACTACAAAAATCGCAATAGACGACAGTAATTTACCGTCGTAAATTTACTTTCTCAATCATCGAGGAATCGACCAACATCTTTTACGCATAAAACCACGACGGTAAAATACCGTCGTCTATATTGTATATAAAAACGACGCTTTTACTAAAAACCGACGTCTATTAATTTAAAGACGACGTGTTTTTATAAAAAAAATGACGTCTATTATAAGTAAAGACGACGGTTTGTAATAACTATCGTCTATTATGAAATAACAGTCGTCTATTATATGTAAATACGACGGTTGTTATGAAATAACGATCGTCTATTATTCTGAAATATGTCGTCTATTATGAAATAACGATCGTCTATTATTGTGAAATATGTCGTCTATTATGAAATAACAGTCGTCTATTATATGTAAATACGACGGTTGTTAGGAAAAAATGTCGTCTATTATATGTAAAGAAGACAGTTTTGTGATAGAATAGTCGTCTATTAATGTAAAGATGATGGTTTTTTTGAAAGAACTGAGGTTTATTATATCCAAAGATGTTTTATTTTTACATTTTACCTTTTTTTTCCTTGTTTCCAATTGTTCTCTACAACGATTTTAGCTAAAAAAACAACCATAATGCTTTGTGAACAATAAATTCAGCTCCAAATAATCCATCTTCCTATGAATCTAGAAGAATAATTTGTTTCATAAAACTTGAATATTCAATAATAATTACAAAATATCAATCTTCATTCCTATATATCTATACAAAATATCATATCCATAATATTAAACTATATATCTCTACAACGATCCGAATTTCATCAATTTGTTCTTGTGTGTATGAGTTACCGTTGCCTTCTTGCACCGCAAAACAGGATTAAAAAAAGGAAGCAAGTTTTAGTTAGAGATACATTTAACAGGATTAAAAAAAGAAACAAGAAACAAAAGCCAGAAGTGGGGAGCATAACTTATTTGGATTTCCTCCGACTTGGAGCAAATAAACTTCAAATAATTTGAGAAACTGAAAACCGGAATGAAAGATTAGAATATGAGCAGTAGGAATGAAATGTACACGATGGAGAAAGAAAACTTTAAGGTCAGAATATGAGTTGAAGAAAGATAGCGAAATGTTATATATATATAGGGAAAATTCGAAAAATTCGAAAAATTACAATTCGCGGTCAAATTTTTCAAAAGACCGCGTTTTTAAAGACGACGGAAAGTAAAATCAAAACGACGTATAAATTAAAATATACACGACGGTTTTTAAATAATACGGACGTTATAAACATATACTACGTCGATTATTTACAAAACCGACGTCTTAAATAAAAAAACTTCGGAGAAATAGAAATTTGTGCTAAACAAGAAACTAAATATACAATCCTACTTGAGAACTCAGTTCTTGTTTTACACCCAACCGAAGTTCTTAGATGGGTTGGGTGTACAACAAAATCGAGTTCGCAAGAAAGACATTCTTGCATGAGAGGTGAGAATTGAGATATACAGAGCGTTTGGAATAAAAACAGCAATTTAAACGAATTATTTAGAATTGGAAAACTAAAAGTGACTTTATTAAGACTTGGAAACCGAAAAGGGCCTTTATTTCGACTTGGAAACATAAAAGCCGCCGTTTAGGTCTCCAATTTCTCGATAAAGCGTGCCGATGCAGATTCGAAAGTTTCAAATTGAAACCTACAACGACGGTATTTATGTTTACCGTCGTCGTTGTACCGACGTTTATTCGGACTTTTGTTGTCGCGCTTGTTTTGAACAACAACGACGATATAATTAATATAAACGACGTGAAAATGATTTACAACGGCGATATAATTAATAGAACTCGTCGTATTATCTGAACAACCACGTCGTTATATTATATTATAACGACGTAGTAATGATTTACCACCACCTTTTATTTATAAGAACTGTCGTAGTCTAACATCTAATACGGCGTAAAATAATAAAAAACAGACGTGGTTAATTACCTTTAAATGTCGGTAATTATAAAATTACGGTCGTATTAAATAGCACTTGATACGTATGTTAATAACTTGATCGTCTATTATACTTAAAAACGTCAATTTTTATGAAAACATGTCGTCTATTATATATAAAGACGACAATTTTTATGAAAGAAATGTCGTCTATTATATGTAAAGAAGTCGGTTTTGTGATAGAATTGTCGTCTATTAATGTAAAGACGACGGTTTATTTGAAAGAACTGTCGTTTATTATATCCAAAGATTTAGTAATTTTACATTTTTATATTTTTTCTTGCTTCCAATGGTTCTCTGCAGCGATTTTTTCTTGCTAAAAAAACAACCATATATAATGCTCAAGAATAATTTGTTTCATAAAACTTGAAGATCAATAATAATTACATACAAAATATTTACCAATCTTCATTCCTATATATCCATACAAAATATTTACCAATCTTCATTCCTATACATACAAAATAATTTGTTTCATAAAACTTGAAGATTCAATAATAATATTAAACTATAATTCAATCCGAATTTCTTCAATTTGTTCTTGTGTGTGTATGAGCTAGCGTTGCCTTCTTGCACTTTGCAAAACCAAGATTAAAAAAAAAAAAAAGCAAGTTTTAGTTAGAGATACATTTATAAACTTATTTGGATTTCCTCTAACTTGGATATAAACGACGGAAAGTAAAATTAAACCGTGTATAAATTAAAATATACACGACGGTTTTTAAATAATAGGGCGTTATAAACCTATACTACGTCAGTTAGTTACAAAGCGACGCGTCTTAAATACAAAAACAACAGAGAAATAGAAATTTGTGTTAAACAAGAAACAAAATTTTTAATCTTTACAGGGAACTCAGTTTTTGTTTTGCACCAAACCGAAGTTCTTAGATTGGTTTGGTGCAAAAACACAACCGAGTTCCAAAGAGAGACATCTTGCATGATCGAAACCATTCAGAGATGTGAGAATTCAGATGAACGTTTGGAATAAAAACTACAATTTAAAGGAAATATTTAGAATTGGAAAACTAAAAGTGACTTAATTAAGACTTGGAAACCGAAAAGGGCCTTTATTTCGACTTGGAAACCTAAAAGCCGCCGTTTGGTCTCCAATTCGCAGATAAAGCGAGACGTTTGATTCGAAAGTTTGAATTTGAAACCTAAAACGACGGTATTTATGTTTTCCGTCGTCGTTATAATCGACGTTTATTTCAACTTTTGTTGTCGCGCTTGTTTTAAATAACAACGACGGTATAATTAATATAAACGACGTTAAAATGATTTACAACGGCGATATAATTTATAGAACGATCGTATTATCCGAAAAACCACGACGTTATATTATATTATGACGACGTGGTAGCTGTTTACCACCACCTTTTATTTATAAGTACTGGCCGTAATCCAATGTATAATACGGCGTAAAATAATAAAAAACAGACGTTGTTAATTACCTTTACATGTCGGTAATTATAAAATTACGGTCGTATTAAATAGTACTTGATACGTCTCTAATAATACAATTACCGTCGTGTTCATTGGATGTTCAAAACGGCGGTATTATATGTAAAACGTCGTCTATAATTACTACATCGGTATATTTACACATACCGTCGTTGTTTATTTGTTGTCTTTTTCTGATCGGAATGGCATGTTTAATAAGACGACGCTTTTAAAGTTTTATGCGTCGTGTTTTAAAAATGCCCAAATGAATTTCCAATTTTTAGGTGTTTTAGTTTCTGATCCACGTCGGTTTTTATATTACCGTCGTCATTTAAAATTTAACGACGTTATTTATTTTGTCCGACGTCATTTTACCGACGTCTATTTCGATTTGTGTAGTAGTGATAATAAAAATTTGCCAAATTTGAAGTCTGACCAAAGAACCGAGATATCATTCCTATGCAATATCAAAATCGTGAGTAATTGAATTAATAGGCAAGAACTATACCAAGAAAGATTTTCACTCAATCACCTTTGACAGAGAATCTGATTACAATTTGATTTTCAATAAACCAAAACTTTATATAAAAGCCAGGGGCTGTCAAAATGTGAAAGAGGAAAAGCTAAAAGATTCAAGACATACTTTCTTTGAATAAAAAATATTCTCCATCAAACTTCAATTTTCATTAAAATCAGAGTTCCAAACTAATCCTTGATTTGAAAACGATTCTAGAATTAGCCCAATAAGAATGCATGATTGTATGATTATTTACCTCAGATTGGATGTCTCACGCTAATTGAAACAGATGTCTTAATCAAGGATTTATGGGTTGCATCAATCCTGCTAGTGTCAATCTTGTTCTTAGACTTTCTTAAAGTACGTTTACAGCTTGTGCTATCCTATGATAGAGTCTAGGGAATGCCAATTCAATTTTTCATACTAACAATCTCCCCCTTTGGCATTTCCTAGACAAAACACCCATTACAATGCAAAAGAAATTACATGGGATTTAACAAAAGAAATCCTAATCTATACTCAAAGCTCTTAATCCTTGCACGCATGAAACAACAAAATCGGTGAAGCATGTGGGAGAAGAAATGTAAATTAAAGCAACATTAAAAAACCACTCCTCCTTAATTGCACATCACAATCTCTCCCTAAAAATATAACACTACTCCCCCTTAATTTCACATCACAATCTCTCCCCCTTGTTGATCAACCAAAAAAATTCACACAAAAAAAGTGACGATGTTTATTAGAGATAAAATCCCATATAGTTATCTCTAAGGAAAAGTCCCACTACAGCCCACTCTTGAAAGAACTAAAACGACATAAAAGAAACATAATAAAAAAAGAAAGATAGGGTGAGATCGTGCCTGGAAATGGTTATCTGCCATCACTCCATTTATCAAAACGATGGAACGATCTGGAAAAAAATCTCCCTCAATCGCCACTCACATGTTTGCCCATAAAAAGGCATGAAAAAAAGAAAAAAAAAGGGGGAAGGGGAGGCAAGGCTTGAGGGGGAAGCAGTGAAGCAATCGGCAGGCTGCTGGAGTTCCCTCTCCCTAAGTCTCTCTCTCCACTCCTTGGCGACGCGGCAAAACAAGCAACAATCGACACTGATCGGCGACCTCCGCTTCCTTCTCTCACATCTTGGGTCCGTTGCCTATTGGAATACTTGTTTTCTAGGACTTCATGGAAGATTATGAGGTGACCAAACCTACTGGTATATCTGTATGCAGATTAGCAATCAACAAGGGACAGCATAAACAAAAAAAAGAAGGAGGCTCAATACCTCAATTCCCTGCAGAGACAGAAGCAGACAAACATATATATTGCATCTGCAACAAAGTCTTTCTCTTGAGGACCTTCAAGATTGGGTATATAACCCACAAATCCATCTCTGTTGGGTGATAATCCATGACTCAAATCTCTGGGATACTGAATCCTTCTCTGTTGGGTGGCAACCCAGGGCTCAAATCCGTTGGATATTCAACCCTTCGTCTGGGGTGGCAACCCCTTAAATCACATAAATGGATAGCAAATACTTAGGGTGATTCCCGTTCAAAGAAGCTCTGCTGAGCAAAAAAAAAAAAAAAGAAGTTTGTGGGTTCATGTTTTTTTCATGCTTTGCCAAGCAAACCTGGATAATAAATCCCTAATCACACCAACTTGTTCCCTGTCTAGTTAGATACTGCCTTCTAAGGAAACAATAAAGAAGAAACCCAACTTATGTTGTACAGAAGCAGAAAGAAAAGAAGCCAGGAGAGAGAGAATGACAAAAATGGGGGGTGGAAGCCACAACCTTGTTTTGAAGGCTGAGATGTTGTTGCATATAGACGCAATGGAAAAAAAAGGAAGAGGATGGAAGACAACCACATTTAGATGGCTTGGCTTGGTGTGTATTATAAACAAACAAAAAGTCTTTTTTAAAAAATGAAATTGAAATGTGATGGGCAGCATAGGAAAAGAGGAAAAGTCAGACCACCTTCAATTAAAGCAACTCCTTGCCTTCTGTGCTTGATGGTGAAAGCTTTGTACCAGTCAAGACTATTATTTAGTCTTTTAATGGATTGACTTCAAATATCCACATAAGAAGTTGGGTTCCATTTGGAAACAAACTCTAGAAGAATTGAACAGCTACCGAGTTAGCTGATGGGTATATTTTATAGTATATATTTAATCCCAATCTTGGTATATTTTGGTTAATATTTTGGAAGAATTTTGATACTTTGAATTGTATTTTCAATATAGGGCTTTCGACTTCCTTTGGAGCAAAACATGATCAAATGGACGAATTTTGGAGTAATTCTAGTTGTAGGACGTTCATGAGTCACTTGGCCCAATTGTATCAAAATTCCAGATTTTTCTACCAAGCAGTTTTATGGCGATAAAGATAAAGGAGCAGTGCAGTGCTGGAAAAAGTGACGTTTTGGTCCCTTAATGGCGTTTCTGGAGCCCAAAATGACCTCGGATGGGTTCGTGGCCTTCTTGAGATGTGTTTAGAATATTTTTCTCTTCAAAACAAGCTATTATGGGCCTGATTTGGAGCAGTTTTGAGGCCAGAACGTGAATGGGCAGATTTAATGCATATTCTCCTTATCCAGTTAGGATTTTATCTCCTTGTATTACCTTATTTTTATTTAGTCTCCTTGTGGGAAAAGAAAAGCTGTCTTGTGAAGCTAGGTTTTAGGGAGTATTTAAGTTCTTTTCACATCAGTTTTAGGGACTTCCTTTTCAGACTTCTTTTTTGCTTTTGGGAGAGCAATTGCTAGGGTTCTTGGATTTTCTACTTCCAGGTGTTGTTATTCCTTTTCTTTTTAATAATTGGGAGAACTATATAGAATTGTTAAGGTGACGGCAGATCCCTAGTGCTTTCTTAACTTGATTTCTCAAAACACAACTGTTTCTTTTGTTTTTACCTTTAATTTGGCATATTACCTTCTTTTCATTAGTTAACTTCAGCTTAATTTAAGGTCTTAAAATCAAACATCTCAACTTTCTCTTTTACAATAATTAATTAGAATTTGGTTTGCTACGAATTATTTAATAATCATTGTGGAGAACGACCTTGCGAGATCCGTTTATACTGCAATAACCTTGTCATTCTTGCAAGTTTTATAGGATTTTTAACCCTTTTGCACCTGTGGTAAAATTCCTATCTAGAAATTGGCGCCGCTGCCGGGGATTATTTCAAATAATTCATTCTAATAAGATTCTGCATTAATTATTGCTGTACATACATACCAAAAAAATAAATAAATCAATAAATAAACATAATAATTTTCGTTTCTATTTTATTTTTACAGATCACAACAAGGAAGGCACACATTCAGCAGTTAAGCAATTGCTTCCGTTTGATCCAGAACCTGAGCAATCTTTAAGGAGGAGACGCAGGGAGCAAAAGTTGCAGTGGGTTCCTTCACTGCAAGGGACTTTTCTGCATTCTTTATATTCTGAGGATCTGCACAGTAAAGAAACAATGGCTTTTGTTATTCCAGAGGCTGGTGATCCTTTGGGTAATTCTTTAACAGCTCATGCCACTAGCATACCAGGTTGCATTACATATCCAGAAGTGGAGGAAGGGTCTACATTCGAAATCAAGCATCACATGTTGAATATTCTACCTACATTTCATGGGTTATCAACCGAAGATCCTAACATGCACATTGCAGAATTTTTAATGGGATGCAAGAATATTTTGGTGAAAGGATTCTCAGTTGAATCTATTAAGCTTCGTTTATTTCCATACACATTGAAAGATCAAGCAAGGAGATGGTTCCTCACACTTCCATCTGGAAGCATTACCACTTGGAACCAACTCAGTGAAAAATTCTTAAACAAGTATTATCCAACTTCAAAGACTCTCGACATGAGAACTCAAATTTTATCTTTTGCCCAAAAACCAAATGAAGAGTTTCATGAGGCATGGGAACGGTTTAAAGAGTTGAATAGAAAATGTCCACATTCTGGTATTAACAGTGTTGATCAAGTGCATATATTTTTCAGAGGTTTAAATATGACAACAAAAACTCTTGTCAACGCTTCATGTGGAGGTTCATACAAGGATAAAAATGCACAAGAGGCTTGTTTATTATTTGAAAAAATGGCAGCAGATACATAGCAATGGGCAGTTGAGCAACCACAATCTAGGTCAGTTTTTGAGATATCTAATGGTTCTCCATATATGTCAGCACAAATTGAAAAAATGGAGAAAAAGCTTGAAAGATTTGATGCAAAATTTGACATGTTATTACAAAGAATTCCAAGTTCACAGGTTGCTGTACAACAGCCCTTACCAAGTGCCTGCAGCATTTGCAATGTAACAACCCATGATTTTTTGAGCTGCCCACATAATGATGCTTATCCAGAATTTGCAGCAGAACAAGTTAATGCATTTAATAATTTTCAGCGTCCAAGATATGACCCGTATTCAAATGTTTACAACCCGGGGTGGAGAGATCATCCTAATTTTAAATGGGATAGAGATTAGCTTGCAAGGCCACAATTACAACAAGCAACCTGTTGCGCCTAAGGCTGCTTGGGAGGTTGCAATTGAAAAATTAGCAAATACCACCAGTCAAGAAATCCAAAATCTGCAGGCAACAGTGAAAAACATAGAAAAACAAATGGGGCAGATTGCATTCCAAGTTTCAGAAAGAGCACCAGGTACATTTCCTAGCCAAACTGAACAGAATCCAAGGGGAGGAGCAGATTGTAAGGCAGTTCGAGTTCTACGTTCGGGTAAAAGTTATGACAATAGAGGTGAAATTTGTGCTGGAAATTCGCAGGCAGCATCACAGCCACAAACAGATTCAGGAAATTTTGCAGAATCTGATATTGTTGCAGATTCTACAGATTCTATGGGCAGATCTGAAAACAGTGAAAAAATTGCTGCAGAAACTGCAGAACGTGTTTATGTGCCTCCAATGCCTTACCCCGAAAGGTTGAAGCCCAAAGTTAAAGATCAACAGTTGACAGATTTTATGAAGACGTTGGCCAAAGTTCAGATCAATCTCCCATTGATTGATGCAATTAAGAACATTCCATCTTATGCCAAGTTTTTAAAGGATGTTTGCACAAAGAAAAAGAAGCTCGTGGATTTTGAAAAAGTCATTCTTACAGAACAATGCAGCGCAGTTTTATTACACAAACTGCCTCCAAAGAAACAAGACCCCAGGGAGTTTTACAATTTCATGCACAATTGGAAATTCTAATTTTAAACGTGCTTTAATTGATATGGGTGCCAATATTAATTTAATGCCTTTTTCTGTTTTTCAGAGACTAGGACAAGGAGAAATCAAGCCTACATCAATTATTCTACAATATGCGGACCGTTCAGTTGTTTACCCTAGGGGAATTATTGAAAACCTCATTATTAAGGTTGATGATCTTTATCTACCAGCAGATTTTGTGGTACTAGACATGGAAGAAGACTTTCAAACACCTATCATTTTGGGAAGACCGTTTATGGCGACAGCTAGGACTTTAATTGATGTGGAAGCTGGAACATTGACCCTACGCGTTCAAGACCAATCTGTTGTGTTTAATTTGTTTGAGGCATCCAAACGTCCTGCTGATCAGCACGAATGTATGCACATTAATGTGTTGGACAATTTAGTTCAAGACAGTGTTCACTCCAATTCCAATACGGACCAGTTGCTACATGTTTTACAAGGGGAAATTGGGGCAGATTCTGAAGATAAAGGTGCTCTTAAGTACACTCACGCATTGGACAGTCTACCCACACAATTGCCCGAGTTTATACATGTTTACGAGAGTTTAGGGGAGCCTAAACAGCCCCTTAAATCATCTAGACAACAGCCACCAAAATTGGAGCTGAAGCCTGTACCCGATCATCTAAAATATGCACATTTAGGAACTGCAACGACACTGCCGGTTATTGTTGCAGCAGATTTAACTCCCACAGAGGATGATAAATTGCTTAATGTTTTGAAATATCAAGATACATTGGGCTGGACTAGGAAAAAGCATAAATTGCAGTCAAATGAGCTTGAGGAAATTCGTAATGATGCTTATGAGAGTTCGCGCATTTACAAAGAAAAAACCAAGGCATTTCATGACAATCAGATTCTCAGAAAGAATTTTCATTCAAGGCAAAAAGTTTTGTTATTCAGTTCAAGGTTGAAGTTATTTCCAGGGAACTTAAAGTCTCGTTGGAATGGCCCCTATTTGGTTACTAAGGTTTATCCTCATGGGGCAGTTGATATTACAAGTGAAATTAATGGCAACACTTTCAAAGTGAACAGTCACAGGCTGAAACCATATTTGGAGTCACCCTTCGATATTGCACGCGAGTCACTAACTCTGAAGGAACCAGTGATCTGACCACCAGGCTTCTGCAACGTCTAGCTACAGACTTAAAATAAAGCGCTTATTGGGAGGCAACCCAATTTTTCTAAACTCTTTACTGCTTTTATTTTCAATTTTAAAACCAAAAAAAAAAATTGTTGTTTTTCTTTAGCTAGTTTATTTTATTTTATTTTCTTTCTACCCCTAACACATGATGGTTCAATGCAGGACACATATCCAACAACACACATCAATGCAGGACACATATCCAAAAGCACATATCAAACAGCACATATCAAAAGCAGCAATACTAAAATCATACACTGGAATCCTGCACCCAGCAGCAATACTAAAATCCTACATCCACAAATCTTGCCAGAATTCGAAATTATACCTGCCAGATGCCAGATCTGGGGTCCTCGAGGCCATGTGATGTTTTGCCCTCTGAGCTTGGGTGTTTACTGCCTCGCCCTCACCCTTGAATCCATCCTAGAGTTGCATACCCTACACAGAGCGCACACTGAGCCTTGACCATCTTTTATGCTCGGATCTGTCACATAGATGGAAATACATATATTGGGGATTAGGTATCAAATCTGCTAGACCACAATAGATAAGCAAATCGATAGGTCAGGAGCAGATACCAGATCTGCTAGTACGAGTGCAGCGTTTTGAAAGGAGAGGAAATTGATGCCTGGACGGAGTGGCTCCTTGGTTACTCCAACTATGATTTCGGACTGATCCCACACAGAAACTCCAAGTTTGAGTTTTGAAAACCACTGCTGCAAGCTGATGGCGTTGTTTTGAGCAAAGAGAGAGTGCGGTGACTTGAGCAAAAATGAAGAGAGAGAGAGACGTTGAATGAAGAAGCTTGCGTTTTGAGAGACATGACAGGAGAGTGGTGTGGGTTTCTAGTAGAGGAGTGACTAGAACTAATGGAAAACCGTGGGTTCTAAACAATTTTTTTGGGTACCAACTCAAATGCAAAAGTTTGACTGAACAGCTGTGAGTAGACAGTGGGTAATGGGCAGATACACGAGCGTCGTTGGCTCTGGGTTCAAGACTAATTGAAGAGCATCCTAAGCGTTTTCTTAAATACATAAATATAAAATTAAAGAAGAGAAAAGATGAGAGCCAATTGTCTATGGAGTAAAGTAAAGCAAGTGGGCACGAGGTTTGTTCGCACATGGAGCTTTGGGACCCATCAGTACATACTGCAACATTAGTTTTGAAATGCCAGGTGTGTTCTTTTCGTCTTTTATTATATAAATTTTTTTCTCTTCGTTTTTGTCCTTTAGTTTTGCTAAGTTTTTTTTCTTTTTATTTTTTTGTTTATTTTCTTTAGGCTTTATTAGTTTTTTTAACTGTTTTTTTCAAATATTTTCCACACCTTGAGGACAATGTGTGAATTAAGTTTGGGGTGGGAAGTAAATTTTAGATTTTTAATTTTTGAGTCGTATCAAAATTTTCATTTTTAAGTTAATATCCATAGATTATTTTAAACGTTAGAACAAATGGACGTGGCGAAGATCAATCCCACATGAGTAGAGTCTTTTCTATTTATTGTTGCTTAGACACTAAGTCATGAATTATACTTTGAAATTTGCACATCACACCAACATGCTTTAGGGGGAATGAGATTGAAATACTTACCTTTTTTCCAAGTTTGTTTTAATTTTTGTTAAATAAATAAAAAAAGTATATGTTATAAAGTAATAATTGCCTCACCGAAGCTTTGCTAGTAATCCGGGCCAGTCTGCCTAATCAGCAGTGATTCTCGAGTCAAACGGTAGAGTTTTGGCATGAGGTAGGGTGGTTGGTTGGTTTCGTAGCCTTTCCAACCCGGGTTAATAAGTCCTTAGGGGTGTTCTACACCTAGTGCCCTAAAGCCTTATGGTTTGGGAGTCATTGACCTAAAAGCTCGCTACATGGGTTGGATTGAAAGCTTAAGTAAACTGACATTGCACGACCACTACTATTACAAAAAGAAAAAAAAAATTGAAAAAGAAAAGAAAAAAAAAATGTGAAGTATGAATAAAAGGGATGAGACGTAAGGGTTTTGGTCGAGTCTCCTTAGCTATGATGGTTCACTTTACACCAAAGGAAGTTTGTGAATTCTTTTCTAATTGACTCTAAATGGCTTAGGCTTTGTAGTGGGATTGGTTGGAATTTTTGAAAAGATGTTCTGATTTTTAACAGTTTCTATGGAATGCAACTTGAATGGAAATTTTGTTTAGCTAGGTTTTATGTCAAGTTTTACATTTGTTAGTTTTTTTTGTTTTTGTTTTTGTAGATTTGTTTTGCAAGGAGCGTTTGTGGGTATCGTGACTAGTAAACCCTCAGGAGACACAACTCCTCCTACTAGGGACACCTAGAGGTTTAAAGGCTTGTGGCACATGCTAAGTGCCATCGAGATTACCTGCGAAAGTGGTTTAGTTTAGTCAGTTTGTTTTTATTTTTATTTTTTTGTTTTGCTTGAGGACAAGCAAAAAGCTAAGTTTGGGGGTATTTTGATGGGTATATTTTATAGTATATATTTAATCCCAATCTTTGTATATTTTGGTTAATATTTTGGAAGAATTTTGATACTTTGAATTGTATTTTCAATATAGGGCTTTCGACTTCCTTTGGAGCAAAACATGATCAAATGGACGAATTTTGGAGTAATTCTAGTTGGAGGACGTTCGTGAGTCACTTGGCCCAATTGTATCAAAATTCCAGATTTTTCTACCAAGCAGTTGTTTTATGGAGATAAAGATAAAGGAGCAGTGCAGTCTTGGAAAAAGTGACGTTTTGGGCCCTTAATGGCGTTTTGGAGCCCAAAATGACCTCGGATGGGTTCGTGGCCTTCTTGAGATGTGTTTAGAATATTTTTCTCTTCAAAACAAGCTATTATGGGTCTGATTTGGAGCAGTTTTGAGGCCAGAACGTGAATAAGCAGATTTAATGCATATTCTCCTTATCCAATTAGGATTTTATCTCCTTGTATTACCTTATTTTTATTTAGTCTCCTTGTAGGAAAAGAAAAGCTGTCTTGTGAAGCTAGGTTTTAGGGAGTATTTAAGTTCTTTTCACATCAGTTTTAGGGACTTCCATTTCAGACTTCTTTTTTGCTTTTGGGAGAGCAATTGCTAGGGTTCTTGGATTTTCTACCTTCCAGGTGTTGTTATTCCTTTTCTTTTTAATAATATTTTCTATGATTTCTATTACGAATATGCGTAACTAATTCCCTTTTTGCTAGGGTGAGGCCACGAGCCTTAGCAAGAATATATAGTTTCTATCCAATTTGCTTATGATTATATGCATGCAGGTTTTCGAATTATTCATCACTTGGTTAAACTATCTAAGTGTCTTGATGCTTGATTACCATTAGGATGTTTAGAAAAGTAATTTGATGCAATTTTGGTCGGAGGTCGGTCCCTGAAATTGACGAAGGCTTCTTGTGATTAATATGTGCGAATTCACTTAGGATGAATACCACGTCTTAAGGGTTGCATGGTTTGTCAAAACACTACTATAAAAATCGAGATAGACGACGGTAATTTACCGTCGTGTATTCTGTTTTTCAACCGACGTGAAATCGACCGACATCTTTTGATGCAAAAACCACGACGGTAAATCACCGCCGTCTATTCATATGAAGACGTCACATTTGATAAAATAGGACGTTGTTATCAATTAAAAGCGACAGTTTATTTTAAAATACCGACGTTGTTCAAATATACAACGTCGTAGTCAAATAAAACCGACGTCTACTCGATAAAAATAAACAACATGGATAACTTTAGACGTCACCTTTAGAAAATAAACGACGTTTTAAAAGGAACAATGTCATTATTTACAAAAATACAGACATAAAAATAAGTAACCACGACACAAATTATAAACTTAAAGACGTTGAAAAGTCATTTTACGCCGATAATTTAATCGTAGATCGACGTAGTTAATAATATTAGATGGCCATTTTATTTTTAAAGCGACGTCTATATTTGTATTACCACGTCATTAATAATTTCCAAAACAACGTGATTTTAACTATCCACGTCATGAATAAAACCATAACCGACGTTATTTCATTTTTCTACGACGTATTTATTTCTAAAGAAGACGTTGTTAATACTTCAAATGTCCTATTTCATAGAAATTCAAACGTGGCTACTACTTTATACTTCGATTATGTAATTAATTCCGCCGTTATTATGCTTTTAGACGTCTGTTCTTAACGTCTTATACCGACGCGTGCAAAATAAATTTCAAAACTGAAAAGACGACATCTTTAATCAAAACCAACGTTGTTAAAGAAAAAACGTCAGTTTTTTTATAAATATGACGTTGTTAGCATTGACAACGCCTTATTCGGAGAAAAACGGACGTCTAGTTAATGAAAAATTTAATTTTAAATATCCTCTTTGATAACCTTAGACGACCCTTTCGGAAAACCTACGTCGTTGAATGACGTCTAACTAAACATTACCACATTTGTCCGTACATTACCGCCCGTTCTATTGTTTTCTACGTTCTTTGAATGAATTGATCGGTTATGATAGTTATTATTTAGACGTCGGTACATATATTATGGATGCAAACGTCGTTAAATATCATTGAGACGTCTTATTTTGCAATTTTTCAGATTACCGTCGTGTTTTGCATCTGAATCCGGTTTGTTTTATTCTTGGAAGTTATGTTGCGAAACTCGCATAATGAAAGTGAAAGAAATACATTACAATTTCTTGCAAAATTAATGTCATACACAGCCATTTAGGGCATAAATAATTTCATAAATCACAATAGCATCATTCAATCCATATATCTTCACACCCATCTCGAATATTTTCACTCCCAAACTCACGGGCTAGTTCATCAAATGTGTCAACATTTGGCATCCCTCTAGTAAATGGCTCACACTCAATTCTAACATCACCTAAGTCATCATCACCAATAACATCATTATATTCTCTATTAGGCATTGATAACACTACCGACCAACTATGATGCATTGGGTCGTCAACAAAAAAACTTGTTTGACTTGAGAAGCCAAAACAAATTGGTCATTCCTATGTCCAATTTTACTCAGATGTACAAGGGTAAATCCGAGTTAAATCGACTACAAGGCCAGAAGTGCTATCTATCCAATCACACCTAAAGACTGTGATTGTAAACTTTTGGTAGTCAAGATCCCAAATATCTTGAATGACACCATAAAAACCCATATTTGAGACAATAGGGTTTTTATCCTTGGCACTAGCAACTTGCATAGTATTTGCAAGTAAATAAACTCCACTATTTTGAACAGCTCGCACATCATCTTGTGCCTTGGTGTTAAATTTAACACCTTTAATAAGATAGCTCTTATATGATGGCACTGTCATGCTTGGACCACTTGCTAGCCACCTCAAATTTTCTGATACGCCATTATTTTCTTTCTCATTGATTTCCCATTAAACCTGCAAATTAATCATATGTTAATTCAATGCAACATAGATATGACAATAAATCAAACTCCAATGTTTTATTCAATAACATATACCTTAAAGCGTAACCATTGAATGAAAGTGCTGTTGTGCTTATCTTGTAGCCACTTTGTTCTCTTTTTATATTTTGGATAAGTGGTCTTGAGGTGGATCATATGTTCCCTACATGACACAGAAAATTCTAGTATTACTGTCCCTTGTATTTAAGAGAAACATAAGGAATGATTTAAAACATAATGATTAAAAGTCATACTCGATATATGGTTGGACTTCCTCTGTATTCTCCAACACATATAAATGTGCCTGGTTCAAAAGGTCCCAATCAACTAAAGTCACCGAGCAACCTGATAGTGGCTTTGAAAGTCCCATCTTCCGGTTTAATGGCACTCCAATTGTTCTAATATCGATAAATGCTCAGTGCAAAACTCCACAGCTTCTTCACTATATAGCACTCAAAGAATGCAACCTTCAGGATGATTACGGTTATGAACATACCCCTTTAGCACTTTCATATATCTTTCGAACGGATACATCCATCTAAAATAAACAGGCCCACATAGACGAACTTCTCGACAAGATGTACTACTAGATGAACCATGATATCGAAGAATGAAGGGGAAAGTATTTCTCAAGCAAACATAAAGTAACTACTACATCTTCTTCCAACTTATCTAGAGAGGAAACATCCACGGTCTTTGCACATATAGAATTGAAGAAGAAGCACAATCGAGTTATTGCTTACCTTGCAGGCTTTTCCAAAATGTAACGAATTGCCACAGGGAGCAATTGTTGCATCAAGGTATGACAATCATGTGACTTTAGGCCAAGAAGTCTTGAATCTTGTAAAGATACAAGATTTTTATGTTTGAAGAATAACCTTCAGGGACCTTCATACCATAGAAAGAATTGCAAACCGTTCTCTTCTCTGCTCTTGACAAATTACAAGGCCCTGGAGGCAAGCGAGCACGTCTTTCTCCATACTCGGGTTGCAAATCAGTCTTGACCCCATGTTCAATAAATCTAAACGAGCAGCAATCCCATCTTTATTTTTTCCAGGGATCTCCAACAACGTACCAATGATACTATCGCTTCTCAATGTGCATCACATCGAGGGAATGCCTCACAGAATGTATTTCCAATACTCGAGATCAAAGAATTTTGACTTCTTCTTCCAACAAACTCTGTCACCGTCATTTTCACCTCCACCTCCCCTTTTTTTCGACCCCATTTGTAATTAATACATTCAACCCTTTGTAGCACTTCTTCTCCGGTTAATGGCTTTGGAGGCATGTCATATTCAGGTTCCCTATTAAAAGCTGCACACTGCCTCCGATATAACAGATTTTGTGTCCATTTTTCAACCTGTGACTAGGTGTATCATCGCCGCATATTGGACAAGCTTTATATCCTTTAACGACACAACCAGATAAGTTTCCATAGGCGGGAAAATCATTTATTGTCCACAGAGTGCAGCTCACGAGTGTAAAGTATTCTCCTATGTGTGCATCATACACTCCTCTAATCCCATCCCACAAAGATTTTAAATCATCAATCAAAGGCTCTAAGTAGACGTCTATATCATTTCCGGGTTGTTTAGGACCGGAAATCAATAAAGTCAACATCATGAACTTTCGTTTCATGCATAACCATGGTGGGAGATTATATATAACTAAGATAAGCGGCCAAAGAATCGTATACGCTACTTAGAGAAGCGTGGGGATTGAATCCATCGATGAGAGAGCCAGTCTCAAGTTTCTCGGCTCTTTACCAAACTCGGGCCATTTATCATCAACGAGTTTCCAAGACGGGAATCCACGGGATGAGACATCTGACCGTCAATTGATTTTCTATCAAGCATGCCAAGTCAAACTCTTAGATGTCTTACTTGATTGAAACATCCTTTTAAACCTTGGAATTGGTGGAAAATACCACACCACCTTTCCGGGACACCCTCTTTCAAAACTCGAATCTTTGCCTTCCTTCCACCTTGAGATACCACAAGTAGGACAATTAGTTGAATCTTCATAATCCTTCCTATACAAGATGCAGTCATTGGGGCATGCATGGATTTTCTCATAACTCAGCCCCAATGCACACAAAGTCTTCTTTGCCTCATACATAGAGGAAGGTATTGTATTTTCTTCTGGAAGCAAATCTCCTTGAAGTATCAACAATTCTGTAAAACAGACATCACTCATCCCATGTTTTGCTTTCAAATTGTATAACTTCACTAATGCTGACAACTTTGTGTACTTACTACAACCAGGGTACAAGGGTTGATCTCCATCCCCAATCACATTGGCAAACTCATAAGGATCGGATCCAACATCATCACCTAAATCATTATCATCCATATCTATTTCTTCAGAAACAAAACTATCCCTACTATGGTTATCATCTTCATCCACATTTCTACTAGCATTAGTAGTTGACTGCCAAGGTTCTCCGTGAAATGTCCAATTCTTATAGCTTTGGTCAACTCCATTAAAGTACAAGTGGTCCCTTATAATTCCAACCCCAAACAATCGAAAATTCCCACATTTAACACATGGACAATGAATATGTGTTGTAGTTAGAAGATTTCCTACAGCAAAATCCAAAAATGCTTCCACCCCTAACTCATATGCCTTCGATCTTCTATCCGCATGCATCCATGACTTATCCATCACTGACACTATAACCTATAATATATAATAAAGTAAAAGGACAAGCAATGAATATCACTACAGCATATTATGTACATTTTAAAAGCAAGTAATATGAGTTACAGACGACGGCTTTTTCCAAAAATGACGTATTTTATAAAGCGGACGACGGTTTTTGTAAAAACGATCGTCTTAGGCTACTAAAAGAAAAAGGTGAACAAAGAAGATTATATAAATTTAAATAAGTATAAGATACAAAAGACGGTTTTTATATAAAACGACGTATTTTATAAAACAGACGACGGTTTTTGTAATAATTGACTGCCTTAGGCTACTAAAAGAAAAAATGAACAAAGCAGATTATATACATTTAAATATAACAAGTATAAAATACAGACGACGATATTTTAAATAAAACGACGTATTTTATACAAAAGACGACGTTTTTTAATAACGATCATCTTAGGCTACTAAAAGAAAAGAGTGAACAAAGCAGATTATATAAATTTAAATAACACGTATAAGATACGCACGACGGTATTTTACATAAAACGACGTATTTTATAAAGCAGACGACGGTTTTTACATAAACGACGTATTTTAAGATTACGAGACGACGTTTTTTACATAAAACAACGTATGCTAGAAAAAAATTAAATCTCCTTTGCCATTCCACATCCAAGAACAAATTGAGAACCAAATAAATATAACACGTATCTGAAATATTGATTAAGAACCATAGCAAATGAATTTTTATGAAAAGCATGCAAGTATTAAGACCCATCACGGCCAGCAGAGTGATTAAGAAAACCTATCTCAAGAACCATTCCTATGAGGACGCATAGCAAATGAAGAACATCATTCAATGAATAAAAAAGCAAAGTCATATTACGTTTGTACTTAAGAACCCAGAACAGAATATCATTAAATGAATAAAAATTAGAGTGAAGAGATAAGGGTTCGAACTTACGTGTAAGCGCAGAAATGATAGGATAAGAATTAGAGCAGGAGAATTAGGGTTCGAACTTATTGCATTCGACAGACGCTGGAGAGCACAACTAAAAATTAGAGTTGAAGCGAGAAAGCGAATTATTTAACACTTAGAGCGGAAAATGAAAATTTTAGGTCACGCGTGAATTTTCAGATTGCGCGCTTCTTTAAACATCGACGAAACAAAATAAAACCGTCGTTAAAGTTTTAATTTTAAACGACAGTTATTATTTTTGTACCGACGTTATTTAAATTTTCTACGCCGCTATATAATAAAGATGGACGTCTAATTGATAAAATAAATGTAATTTAAATCGACGGTAAATATATAAAATATGACGCGTTTTAAATACAATATAACGTCATTAAAATAAGAACACCGTCGTCAAAAATATTAAGTATCCAGGATTGGTGTTGCTGGGATTCGAAATTGTGTCGCTTGGGTGGAATTGAAAGAAAACAAAAGAGAAAACCGGCGTCGTTTCAATAAAACCTAAACTCTAACCCTAAACCCTAAACCCTGAACACTGAACCCTAATCCCTAAACCCTAAACCCTAAATTAGTTTAAATTAAAAAATAATAAAATAATACAAAAGGTTAAGGGTGGTTTTGTCTAAACCCAAAAATAAAAAAATAAAACCGTTTTCTTTTCAATAAAACCTAAATCCTAAACCCTAAACCCTAAATTATATAAATTTTAAAATATTATAAAAAAATTATAAAGCATAAGAAAAATTAACCAAAAATTGCTACGGACTTCTTATTACAATGCCTTGTGTACTAGGATGATAAAAACATATTTTTAATATATTTTAATTTATCACAAGAATGGATCACACAAGCCCCATAAGAATATGTTATGAAACTATAAGTGTTGTAGTGATTTATCAATAAATTTTTTGTCACGAATTAAATTTAAAATTTTTTACTCAAAAAACATTTTTTAAAGCATTAGAAGTAAGAAAATATATCAATGAGAGCATTATAATTTCTGTTTTTTTTTGGAATTTTTTACAATTTATTACAAATATTATAAAATAATTTCAATTAAAATCAAATAAAACCACGTCGTTATAAATTCATAACGGACGTTGTAATATAAGTAGACGTCAGTGTAAAGTAAAATATAGACGTTGTGTGTACCGACGTTTTAAATATAACTTTTAACGTCGTTATTTTTTTATAGACGACGTATTAATCACTTTACACGTCGGTGTGAAGGAAAATATGGCTGTTGTATTTACCGACGTTTTAAGTACAACTTTATACGGCATTATTTTTCTATATATCGCCGTTTTAATAGCTTTCGACGTCGGTAATATGTTTATTACCAACGCTTTAAGTGAAACTTTATACGGCATTATTTTTTAATATATCGCCGTTTTAATAGCTATAGACGTCGGGAATAAAATATCGCCGTTGTATTTACCAACGTTTTAAGTAAAACTTTATACGGCATTATTTTTCTATATATCGCCGTTTTAATATCTTTAGACGTCGTTATTGTTGAATATATCGACGTTTTAATATTTGTCGACGGCAATTTGAATGAAAATAATAACCTTTTTTAATATAACGCGAGTTATATTTGTATACATGTCATTTCGGATACGCATCGACGTGGTTTGGTTGTATACATTTCATTTTGGTTATGTACCGTCGTGTTTTTTAAAAAATTCTTGTGATTTGATAATTTTATACAAAATTTTAATTCATACTAAAAGAAATTGTAAATTATAACCAAAATATTTACAAAAATTTTCAATTCTTGTGATTAATGTTTGTCTAATTCCCTAATCCATATGAAGGCTTACAAATTCTGCCCATTCCTTCCTGATTTCATCAATGGCTTCTTGGGGGTATGGTGATTGATCTTGTCCCTCAAAGATAATCGCAAGCCATAAAAAATAAAAAAATAAAATGTTAAATAAAAAAAATAAAAAAATAAAATGTTAAATGTTAAAATATATAATTTTCCTTTTACCTTCTTCTCAAATTCCAGTGCAAGATCCTCGATGATGTCTTTCATAAAGCGCATTACATAGTACCCACACTCTACATTGCTTGGTTGCTTTGGAGTGCCTTTTAGAGTTTTCCAAATGGGTGATTTCTGCCGTGCCTGCCTATGTGGGTATCATAGGTTACGATAGCTTGTTTCAAGACAACAAAGTGTTATTGAAAATACAGAAACATAGTTGATAAAAATAAACACATGAACAAACAAAACCGTCGTGGTAATTATATACAGACGTCGGTTCTTAAAATAAAATGACGTTATATGATAATTAAGACGACGGGAACTTAGAACCGACGTGGTATGTTATAATTACGACGTAAAATAACAAATTCAGATTTATCCTTAAGCTTAGAAGAAATACAGATAAAATCAATTGTAGAGAAAATTAGAGTACAGAGAGAGAGAGAGAGAGAGAGAGATAGTGGGATCACTTAAGTGAAGAAAGCTTGCTATACAAACACATATGAGTAAATCAACTTACGTGTTCACCATGTTTTTGCACTCTTCATCAATCATTCGGTTTGGCAGTGGATCCAGAAAATAAACAGTCTCTCTCTTTGCTCTCACAATGAACAAGACCCAATGAAAGCTACACACAAAAAAAAAAAAACATAAAGGTTAAACACTTTAATGTACAATGCATCATACAAAGAAAATCTTGGTAAGGTGACTAACCCTGGATTGTAAGGCATCAAGAAAATCTGTTCCCCATCCTGTCCTTTTAAGTCTAGTAGCTAACGCACGTGATCTTTGAGTTAATGAGCCGAGTTAGCACTAACTTGAGCGGGGTCCACAAGGCCAACCATGTTCAACATATTTGAAGTTTTCAATTTTTCAAATAGGCACCTAAATATATGAAATGATCCAATGAGTTATTCCTTTTTAAAGAAAGAAAAGTTTAAAATGAAAATTTGATAAGGACAATTACCTCATGTATACAAAGAATGGCAGTGGCTCCAACTTCTTCCATTGCTGCAATTTAACTAATATCTTCAGGCAAGATGAAGGTTTCACGATCATTTCCAAACACTTCCTTCTCAATTGTAAAGGTCATAATCCTATCATGAACCCTCAATGTCGACTCAAAGCATAAGAACAAAGGGCTTGTAGAGAAGAAGGCACGTCTCCCACTTGTTGTTCCTTCTCAGGAACATCCATGACCTTGGCCTTCTGTTTTAAAAATACACAAAGAAACATGTTCAAAAAAATACATGAATACAAAAACCGACGTGGTATTTATATACAGACGTCGGTTCTTAAACTAATCTGACGTTATATTACATTGGACGACGGTAAATTAAAACCGACGTGGGATATTATAATTACGACGCAAAATACTTTCCTTTTTCAAATTCATGATTAACAAATTTCAGGTTTATCAACTTTCTTAGCAGAAATACAGAAAAAATCAATTCTAGAGAAAATTAGAATCACAGAGAGAGAGAGAGAGATGGTGGGATAACCTATGTGAAGAAAGCTTGTGATACAAGTAAACTAAATAGGTCACCCTCTATACCGTCGTGGAATGTCTATCTCAACGACGGTTTTTTCAAAATTGTGACGTGGTGTGTTATTTAAAACGTCGGGAACTAATAACCGTCGTTGTATTACATTTATAACGACTCTAATGATAAATAACGACGTCTAAAAATTAAGAAACAGTGAATTTAAATCAAATTAACTTACCATTTTTCTTCCCGACATTGTTCTCGCATTGTTATTTTCTTCCTCAAAATTGATGGCTTTCACACCAATTGCCCAGAGCACTTGCTTTGTCGGACATTGGATTTTTGGGACTTTGCTCTTGAGCTTGGATTTGAAATGGAGGAGTTGACTGTTTGATCATGGTGGCATCAAAATTTGGAAGCAGTTGGCGCACTTGATTCAATATATTCTCCCTCTCACCGCTACCAATTGTTGTGTTCTAGCCTTAAATTTCAGTTGCTCTTCTTGCACAATAGTTACGAGACGTTCTTGAATTTATCTTCAAACTTTACCCTCCGTTGTCTAGGTAAATTGAAGTATTTGAGTGGAAACCCAGTCCTCGCAGCTCTAACTCTCCTCGGATGCTCGGGACCCAAAGCCATAGTCAACACATCATTGCTTCCCGATACGGTGAGAGTGCCTTGAGAGACTTTTTGTTGCAATTCATCCTAACACAAAGACACATTAAAGTCAACAAAAACAGGAAGTCAGATCCACATGCAAGTCTAATTAAAAATTAAATGCAGTCTATTACAAATTTAAAACAGAAATTGTCTAAATTTAGAAGCTTACAATTATTTTTGCTTTTTCGCAACTTTTGGATCGGGAAAGTTACCACTGTTTGTCTTCTCCGGCTTTCTTCCATAAGGTAGATTGATCGATTTCTACCCCGGGCATGGTTTCCTCCAAACTCTCCTCCAAACCAACATATCCTCGTCGAGACAACCGATGATTGTACTCGCATTTCTCCCTCCTCTCTTTTTGTTCAAGATGCAGACCTCAAATTCTTTGGATAACCTTGAAGCTACAAAGGCATCCCACTGTGCTTTCAATATGAATGGATATAGTTTAGGGGTTCATTTAACTTCTCCTTCTCATTGATGAATGGAAGGATATGCTGCCTAGTTAGTTTATTCTTGAAATCCTTCCATTTCTTTCCAGCAGAAGATAAGACCATGTTCTTGCCCCCTTGCCTACAACAAAAGCCATGTCAATGGCTTCCCAAATCTGCTCTTTTACATCGTTGTCCACTTGTTTCCATTTAAGGTCAGAAAGTGGGACTCGGAGCGTGCCAAGACACCAATGTAGGACTGCATCTCCTTATTTGCAAGGCCATATGGTTGACCCTTTTTGTTGTACTCAATCACCGGCTTGATTTTCTGAAACTTTCTCTTCACAACACGAGGCATTGTGGTTATACCACGCCCGACTTTGGTTCTTCAACAAAAGTAGTCGTCTTTGTCTGAAGCTTTATCGTGAGAAGATACAAACTTCATCTTCTTAGAGGATTTGGTTGTAGCTTGTGAAACTTCAATATCTTTACCTTGATTCTTTTCCAAGCTAGCTTTCTTTTTCCTCAAGCTAGAAGCCTTACTTTGAGATTGAGAAACCATGTTTACAGATAAAAATCAAACCTGCAAGTGAAATTATTTCAGATTATAAACTACTAAACACGACGGTAATTTTAATAATACGACGTAGTATTCAACATCAAACGACGCTATCTAATAAGTAATGACGTAATTTAAATTTATCACGTCAGTAGTTATTTACCGAAGTGGATAAATACATAAAACGTCGTAGTATTTAGTTTCACACGGCGCTATATACTAACCACCGACGTTATTGCTGTTTTATTACGTCGTTGTTAATTACAGACGTGGTTTAATTAATACAACGGCGTAAAGAATCAGTTACCGTCGTCTTATTAACATGAACGTCAAAAAGCAGATAGTTATTTTTCTTTATACTATATCAAATTGGAAAAGATTAAATGAATTACAAAACTAACACTTATAATGATTTTCATCTATTGCTATTGAGAAAAAACATGGAAATGGCAATATTTCATAATTTTCAAACATAGAAAACGATGGTAGAATTTATTTTATTACGTCGTTATTTAAATACCGTCGTCATTATTTACTTCCGACGTCTCAAATAAGACGGCACCGTCGTCGTATTAACAAGATACAAAAACAGTGTATTGGTACGATACCCTTTCCTTCTTTGTACGTAAAGTGAAAAACGAAAATGATTTTCAAAAGAAAAAAACATATAAACATTTCAAAAGATAAAACATATAATGAAAGTTTAAAAAGTACGAAGCAATGGTTACCTTTTTCTTGCAACGAAAGTTTTCTCGGGTTTTCTCGTCTTTGAAGTGGTATGCTCTGGTCGATGACGCAGGTGAAGTGTGGGAAGACGATTAGTTCCAGGCAGGACGAAGACGAAGAGTGGGGACTTGGGAAGGATAAACGAGAGGAGTGTGAAATTTTTCTCAGAATCGAAAGCAGTGCAACTTTAGAAGCAAAATATTTAAATAATGTCGAATTGTTATATAAGACGACGCTATTTATAAAAAGTGACGTGGTATAATTAAAATAAAACGACCTCATTTATAAGATACCGACGTAGATACCAATGGAAAAAATATTTTAAAAAATTAAAACGACGGTTCACAAATAGGCACCGACGTATAAAAATTAATACGACGCTCATTTAAGGGAAACGACGTGGTTACTGCAACTCTATACGACGGTAGTATTACATTATTCGCCGTTGATTGTTTACAATTAAACGTCATGATTTATAATAGAACCGGCGTGGTTAATAATAATAATTTCTAACGTGCGATACGCCCATTAATAATTCATTACCGTCGTGTTTATTTTATTCTTAACACGTCGGTATTATATGTAAAACGACGTCTATAATTACTATGTCGGTATATTTACACATACCGACGTTGTGTATTTGTCTTCCGCTTTCTCACCGATTGGCATGTTTCATAAGACGACGCTTTTAAAGATTCATGCGTCGTGTTTTAAAAATACCCAAATGAATTTCCAATTTTTAGGTGTTTTAGTATCTAATCGACGTCGGTTTTTATATTACCGTCGTCGTTTAAAATTTAACGACGGTATTTATTTGGTCCGTCGTCGTTTTACCGACGTCTATTTCGATTTTTGTAGTAGTGACAGGTTTCACAGAACTTAATGAGTCATGTATGTTTAGATTTGATTTGAATACCACAGACGGATTGCATGTATGATATACGCTCTATGTTGGGGGTCCAAGTAGGCATATATTAGGAACACCTAACCTTTGAAATATGCATGTATAGGTCATAAGTAATTGGGAGAACTATATAGAATTGTTAAGGTGACGGCGGATCCCTAGTGCTTTCTTAACTTGATTTCTCAAAACACAACTGTTTCTTTTGTTTTTAGCTTTAATTTGGCATATTACCTTCTTTTCATTAGTTAACTTCAGCTTAATTTAAGGTCTTAAAATCAAACATCTCAACTTTCTCTTTTACAATAATTAATTAGAATTTGGTTTGCTACGAATTATTTAATAATCCTTATGGAGAACGACCTTGCGAGATCCGTTTATACTGCAATAACCTTGTCATTCTTGCAAGTTTTATAGGATTTTTAACCCTTTTGCACCTGTGGTAAAATTCCTATCATTAGCTTCAATTGGTGGATGGGTACCAAAGTTGTGGACTCATTGTTCAAGGGTCAATTGATAAAAAATATCCAAAGCCCAGAAACAGATTATTGGGTCATCAAAAAATTGCCCATTAATTTCTCATGAGCCCAAAATATTTCATGGGTGATCCAAATAATTACCCATTAAATTTACAAGGCCCAAATTGCCAATTATACGGTTAATGGAACAATCTTAAATCCACAAAGCCAAATTTGGGTCCAAATGCAAATGTCGATTTTAGAAAATTAGTGGGTTCATCAAAATTGCTCGTTATTTTTCTTGGACATTGAAAATAAGAAAAATGGTACAAAACCGTTTAATTTCCTCCCATGGGTCATCTACCCATACAAATTTCAATGAGATTAAATTCAAATATCGCAAACAAAAATTCTCAATTAGTGGGCCACAGTTACCCATTAATTTCCAATTTTTCCCATGGGTTATCTTCCTTCCAAATTGTCTCGAAGACGCAAATTCTTAATTAGTGGGCCACACTTACCCATTAATTTCCAAATTTCTTATACACAAAATTCTAAATTAGTGGGCCACACTTACCCATTAATTTCCAAATTTCCGAACTACGTCGCTTGACCCCTTCAAAGTGACGTAGCAGATCTAAAGATCCCAATAGACGCAACCGCAACCAAATTCAAATCTCTGAAATACAAATTCTCAATTAGTGGGCCACACTTACCCATTAATTTCCAAATTTCTCATACACAAAATTCTAAATTATTGGGCCACACTTACCCATTAATTTCCAAATCTTTGGAACTACGTTGGTTTGATCCCATTCAAGGGTGCGTAGGCAGTCTAACATACCAATAGACGCAACCGCAACCAAATTTGAATCACTGGTTACATCAACTAAATTCTCACAAATCAAATCCATCCCCCCCAAATCTTTGGAACTACGTCAGTTTGATCCCTTCAAAAGGATACTTAGGCAGTCTAGCATCCCAATAGACGCAACCGCAACCAAATTCAAATCTCTGAAATACAAATTCTCAATTAGTGGGCCACACTTACCCTTTAATTTCCAAATTTCTCATACACAAAATTCTAAATTATTGGGCCACACTTACCCATTAATTTCCAAATCTTTGGAACTACGTTGGTTTGATCACATTCAAGGGTACGTAGGCAGTCAAACATACCAATAGACGCAATCGCAACCAAATTTGAATCCCTGGTTTATTCTTAACCAAATTCTCCCCGAACACATTTCCATATCGAATCCCTGGTTTATTCAGCCAAATTCACTCAAACACTTTTCAATCAATTTTATTGAAATTTCTCATTTTCAATGAGTCATTTATTTATTGCAATTCTTTGAACTACGAGTGCCTTGATTCCCGCGAGGGATACGCAGGCACCCTGAGGTTCGACTTGGGAGTAGCCGTAAAATCAAACACACACGTTATGTTTCTTTATGATGGAATCAAAGGGTGTTTCCTTGAAGTAAGGGATTGTAATTAAGAGACACCGCGTCTCAAATGGGTCGAAACTAAAATAATAAAACCCCCATTATGTAATTAGTGGTGGTGAAATTATGTTGGGAGGTTCACATTTTTCTTCAACATAATTTTTGGCACGCCCAGTGGGACCCATTTTCCTTTTCATCTCCATTCATAAATAGACTAATTATATTTACTTTGTGTTTGCTTCAGGTTATTCAAGACCAAATCAAGAGCACCAAAAGTTATGCTATACTTCCAAGAGCTCCTTCAGAGTTATGGCTAGCAAGGCGACCACAAAGGTCATTAATGCCCAAGCCACAAGAACTCCATCTAAGAAGGCAACCCCAAAATGCAAGGAGTGGTTAGATCTCCAAGGAAGAAAGTTAATTGTAAAGTTAATCGAAGATTTTGAAGTTGTTGCAACAAATGCTACTAAGGCTATATTCTTTAAATCCATTAAGGTTCCAAGTCTATCAAAGCCTCTACAAGCACTCAGTCATGGTTGGTTGAACCTCAATCAACTGTGTCTCTCCATCTTCAATATCAATGGTTGCTAAGGCCGCAAAAGGACCAACCGCTGTTAACTTGGGCATCACAAAACTTATGATAGTGATTTTTGCCAAAGAACCCTTATTATCTAAGTAAAAGCATCAAGGTTAAACAAGTCCAACAAATTCATAAATACAAATAGAGAAAAGTAAAGCTTTGCTTATCAACTGACGAGATTGTGAGCTTGAGCACCACAGGGGGCAATTCTCTCACTTGCAACCCAAGACATGGAAGTGAAGTCAAGACATGAAACTGATGTCACAAGAAGCAATCCTATCAATTCAAAGTCAAGCCAAGACATAAAACTGATATGTCACAGGGGGCAGCCCTCAAGTTGCAACGCAAGTGAACACATGGAAGTGAAATCAAGACATGAAGCTGATATATGACAGGGGCAATCCCCTCAGCTCAAAGTCAAGTCAATACATGAAACTGATGTCAAAAGGAGTAATCCTCTCAGTTCAAAGTCAATCCAAAACATGGAACTCATATGTCACATGGGGCATCTTCAAATACCCAAGGGGAAGCCAGGACGTTCAATGGGTCGTATTATTACTCCAAAACAGTAGGCGATGTCACACCATTCCAGAAAGATGCTTTTAGCTTCAAGGGTAATGAGGTAATAAGTTCCAAATCTCCTATCCAAGGATAGTCAAGACAAGCGTGAAAAGAAAGAAGGAACGAGGCATTAAAAAGAAAAAGAAAAAAGTTCGCATCGTACAAAAAAGGATGAACATGAACAGCTTACAAGCTTTCGTGCTGCCCTCACTCAATTGCTTTCAACACAGTTCTTCACAAGTCAATATGAGACTAAAGAACAAGTCAATCAGCCCAATTCAGGGGGCAGTATTGTCATTTCAATAAAAATCAAAAGGGGGAGAAAAATCAATGTCAACCTCACAATTCAACAAATGAATGACATACTCAAAGCAACTCTCCCAAAGCTAAACTCAAAAGTTTATGAACCTGAACTTCTCGCAAATCTCAAATGTCTCTTTCTTTACCTCAAAGAGACGTGGGCAAGCTAGCTTAAAAGATAGTTGTAGCCTTAAATTATCCACCAA
This sequence comes from Prunus padus, assembly GCA_024362665.1. Classification (NCBI taxonomy): domain Eukaryota; kingdom Viridiplantae; phylum Streptophyta; class Magnoliopsida; order Rosales; family Rosaceae; genus Prunus; species Prunus padus. Next base: position 15,209,898 of record JANFAM010000010.1, on the reverse strand, counting down.
TAGTGTTAGCACGTGGTTAAACTGATGTATACTACACAAGAACTCCAATTCACATGAGTATAAACTGTGAAACAAAACAAAAAACAGAAAATGAAAGCTCGTTGGGCTGAAAACCCGAAAGGGTGGTCCAAGCAAAATTTAGAGCTATTAAACAAAAAAAGAGCCCGTTGGATTGAAAATCCGAAAGGGCAATCCAAGCAAAAATTAGGGCCCAAAAAAAAAAGAGCTCGTTGGGCTAAAAACCCGAAAGGGCTGTCCAAGCAAAAGTTAGAGCTAAAACAAAATGCTTTGTGGTCTGAAAACTCGAAAGGCGGCCCAAGAAAAAGAACTACGGTTGACTTGATCCCTCAAAAGGGGTACGTAGGCAATCTAGTCCAAAATGCTAGATGCGGTCACAAATCTCAAATGTCTCTACCTCAAAGAGACGTAAGTAAGCTAACCTAAAAGCTAGCTATAGCCATAAAGTATCCACAAATTGTGTTAGCAAGTGGTTAAACTGCTACATACTACACAAGATCCACCAATTGTGTTAGCAAGTGGTTAAACTGCTACATACTACACAAGATCCACCAATGGTGTTTGCAAGTGGTTAAACTGTTGTATACTACACAAAATCCACCAATGGTGTTAGCACGTGGTTAAACTGTTGTATACTACACAAGAACTCTAATTCACATGAGTATAAACCGTGAAACCAAAACAAAACAAAACAAAACAAAAGAGCTCGTTGGGCTGAAAACTCAAAAGGGCGGTCCAAGCAAAATTTAGAGCTATTAAACAAAACAAAAAAAGCCCGTTTGATCAAAAACCCAGAAAGGGCAGTCCAAGCAAAAATTAGGGCAAAAAAAAAACTTGTTGGGTTGAAAACCTGAAAGGGCAGCCCGAGCAAAAGAACTACGGTTGACTTGATCCCTCAAAAGGGGTACGTAGGCAATCTAGCTCTAGCCGTAAATTATCCACCAACGTTGTTAGCACGTGGTTAAACTGATGTATACTACACAAGATCCATCAATGGTGTTAGCACTTTGTTAAACTGCTGTATACTACACAGGAACTCCTAACCCACATTGGTATAACTGGGGACGGTTGAAGCAAAAAGCAGAAGAAAAAAAAAACTGTTGTCCGGAAGGAAAAGTTGTTTCACGCACAATGCTTGAAGGGGCATCTGTTGAACCTAAAAAATTCACACACAAAAAGTGACTTTGTTTATTAGAGATAAAATCCCATATAGTTATCTCTAAGTAAAAGTCCCACTACAGCCCACTCTCAAAAGAAATAAAAAGACATAAAAGAAATATATAAATTATAAAAAAAAGAATGATAGGGTGAGATCGTGACTGGAAATGGTTATCTGCCATCACTCCATTTATCAAAACGAGGGCACGATTTTGAAAAAAAACTCCCCAATCGCGACTCACATGTTTGCCCATAACAAGGCACGAACAAAAGAAAAAAGGGGAGAGAGAACAGGGAGGCAAGGCTTGAGGGGGAAGCAGTGATGCTGCCGGCAGGCTACTGGAGTTCCCTCTCCCTAAGTCTCTCTCTCCACTCCTTGGCGACGCGGCAAGACAGGCGACAATCGACACTGACCGGCGACCTCCGCCCTCCGCTTCCTTCTCTCACATCTTGGGTCCGTTGCCTATTGGAATACTTGTTTTCCAGGATTTCATGGAAGATTATGAGGTGACAAAACTTATAGGTATATCCGTATGCAAATTAGCAATCAACAAGGGACTGTAGAAACAACAAAAAAGGAGGAGGCTCAATACCTCAATTCCCTGCAGAGACAGAACTAGACAAACATATATATTGTATCTGCAACAAAGTCTTTCTCTTGAGGACCTTCAAGATTGGGTATAAAACCCACAAATCCATCTCTGTTGGGTGGTAATTCATGACTCAAATCTCTGGGATACTGAATCCTTCTCTGTTGGGTGGCAACCCATGGCTCAAATCAGTTGGATATTCAATCCTTCGTCTGGGGTGGCAACCCCTTAAATCACATAAATGGATAGCAAATCCTTAGGGTGATTCCCGTTCAAAGAAGCTCTGCTGAGAAAAATAAAGAAGTTCGTGGGTTCATGTTTTTTTCATGCTTTGCCAAGCAAACCTGGATAATAAATCCCTAATCACACCAACTTGTTCCTTGTCTAGTTAGATACTGCCTTCTAAGGAAACAATAAAGAAGAAACCCAACACATGTTGCACATTAGTAGAAAGAAAAGAAGCCAGGAGAGAGAGAGAATGACAAAAATGGGGGGTGGAAGCCGCAGCCTTGTTTTGAAGGCTGAGATGTTGTTTGCATACAGACGCAATGGACAAAAAAAAAGAGATGGAAGACAGCCACGTTTAGATGGCTTGGCTTGGTGTGTAGTACAAACGAACAAAAAGTGGATGGTGCTGTGTGCATTGCAAACAAACAAAAACTCTTTTTAAAAAATGAAATTGAAATGTGATGGGCAGCATAGGAAAAGAGGAAAAGTCAAACCACCTTCAATTCAAGCAAATCCTTGCCTTCTGCGCTTGATGGTGAAAGCTTTGTACCAGTCAAGACTTTTATTTAGTCTTTTAAAAGCCTAAAGAGATATAATTAAAGGATTGGCCTCAAATTTGGATTGACTTCAAATATCCACATAAGAAGTTGGGTTCCGATTGGAAACAAACTTTAGAAGAATCGAACAGCTACCGGGTAGGGCTGTCAATGGGTCGTGTCGGGTTGGGTTCGTGTCGTGTCGTATTTATACGCGTGTCAAATCTGGTCAGCGTATATCGCTGTTTAGTATTCGTGTCGAATACGGGTCCAACCCGTATTTACCCATTTATTTTCGTGCGGGTTTCGGGTTGGCCCGTGCTTAAGATTAACATTAAGTGATAGCAAATAAAAATAAATAAAAATTCTAAATGTTGATAATTTAATCAAGTAATTACATTTTTAGATATAAAATAGTTATTTCATTTTGCCTCTCTCTCTCTCTCTATGTATAAAGATTGACAAAGAGAAATTAAAAAATTAAAAATTAAAAAATTGAAGAAAATGAAGAAGAAACAAAGAAAATAATTATTGCATTTTGAAAATAAATAGGGTTTATGGTTAGGGTTTATGGTTTAGGGATTAGGGATTAGGGATTAGAGTTTAGGGAATCGGAATTAGGGTTTAGGGATTATGGTTTAGGGTTTAGGGATTAGGGATTAGAGTTTAGAGATTAGGGTTTAGGGTTTAGGGTTTATGGTTTAGGGTTTAGGGTTTAGGGATTAGGGAATCGGGATTAGGGTTTAGGGATTATAGTTTAGGGTTTAGGGATTAGGGATTAGAGTTTAGGGATTAGGGTTTAGGGTTTAGAGTTTAGGGATTAGGGTTTAGGGTTTAGAGTTTAGGGTTTAGGGTTTAGGGTTTAGGGTTTAGGGTTTAGGGTTTAGGGTTTAGGGTTTATGATTTTGGGATTAAAACATTAAACCCTAATCCCTAGATATTTAATGAACTCAAATTATATAAGGAACAATTACTAACAAATATAATTTAGGGATAAAAATGTAATATTTGAGTGCTCATCATTATGTAAGGACATTATAAATCTCTAATGTTGTAACATATAATCACAAATTTATCAGCACCATGATGGATAAGGTGCAAGGAGAGGAGTGGACATGGCAACTTGGCGAGGGTTCGAAACCCATGTGTGCTAAAACTTTTATTTTATTTGATTTTTTTCGTGGGTTGGCGGGTATTAAACGGGTTGACACGACCCGTGACACGACCCGTTTAATAAATGGGTTAAACAGGTATTTAAACGGGTTGGTGGGTTGACCTAAACCCACCCGTTTATAAGCGAATTCGATGGCGGAGTTGACGAAAATTACCCATTTATAAATGGGTCGTGTTCAGTCGTGTTTTCCCTTGCGGGTTTCGAGTCGTGTAGCTTGGTCGAGTGGAAATTGCCACCCCTACTACCGGGTTAGCTTCAATTGGTGGATGGGTAAAAAAGTTGTGGACTCATTGTCCATGGGTCAATTGATAAACAAAATATCCAAAGTCCAGAAATAGATTATTGGGTCATCAAAAAATTGTCCATTAATTTCTCATGAGCCCAAAATATTTCATGGGTGATCCAAATAATTACCCATTAAATTTACAAGGCCCAAATTGCCAATTATACGGTTAATGGATCAATCTTAAATCCACAAAGCCATATTTGGGTCCAAATACAAAGTTCAATTGTAGAAAATTAGTGGGTTCATCAAAATTGCTCGTTATTTTTCTTGGACATTGACAATAAGAAAAATGGTACAAAACCGTTTAATTTCCTCCCATGGGCCATCTACCCATGCAAATTTCAATGAGATTAAATTCAAATATCTCAAACAAAAATTCTCAATTAGTGGGCCACACTTACCCATTAATTTCCAATTTTTCTCATGGGTTATCTACCCTCCAAATTATCTCAAAGACGCAATTCTAAATTAGTGGGCCACACTTACTCATTAATTTCCAAATTTCTGAACTACGTCGGTTTGATCCCTTCAAAAGGGTACGTAGGCAGTCTAGCATCCCAATAGACGCAACCGCAACCAAATTCAAATCTCTGAAATACAAATTATCAATTAGTGGGCCAGACTTACCCATTAATTTCCAAATTTCTCCTACACAATATTCTAAATTATTGGGCCACACTTACCCATTAATTTCCAAATTTCTCATACACAAAATTCTAAATTATTGAACCACACTTACCCATTAATTTCCAAATCTTTGGAACTACGTTGGTTTGATCCCATTTAAGGGTACGTAGGCAGTCTAACATACCAATAGACGCAACCGCAACCAAATTTGAATCACTGGTTACATCAACCAAATTCTCACAAATCAAATCCTTCCCCCACAAATCTTTGGAACTACATCGGTTTGATCCCTTCAAAAGGGTACGTAGGCAGTCTAGCATCCCAATAGACGCAACCGCAACCAAATTCAAATCTCTGAAATACAAATTCTCAATTAGTGGGCCACACTTACCCATTAATTTCCAAATTTCTCCTACACAAAATTCTAAATTATTGGGCCACACTTACCCATTAATTTCCAAATTTCTCATACACAAAATTCTAAATTATTAGGCCACACTTACCCATTAAATTCCAAATCTTTGGAACTATGTTGGTTTGATCCCATTCAAGGGTACGTAGGTAGTCTAACATACCAATAGACGCAACCGTAACCAAATTTGAATCCCCGATTTATTCTTAACCAAATTCTCCCCAAACACATTTCCATATCGAATCCCTGGTTTATTCAGCCAAATTCACTCAAACACTTTTCAATCAATTTTATTGAAATTCCCCCTTTGCAATGAGTCATTTATTTATTGCAATTCTTTGAACTACGAGTGGCTTAATTCCCATGAGGGATACGTAAGCACCCTGAGGTTCGACTTGGGAGCAGCCGCAAAATCAAACGCACACGTTATGTTTCTTTATGATGGAATCAAAAGGTGTTCCCTTGAAGCATGAAATTGTAATTAAGAGACACCGCGTCTCGAATGGGTCGAACCTAAAATAATAAAACCCCATTATTTAATTAGTAGTGGTGAAAATATGTTGGGAGGTTCACATTTTTCTTCAACACCCCTTTTTGTCAGGGAATCGAAAGGCAAGAAAAAAACACATGGGAGAAAAGATAAGAGCAATGTTAAGGTGTCAGTTGCAATACCAAATGGTATAGTTTCAAAAGCAAAAAGAGAGGGCTAATGATATGATTCATGGAGAGACAAAAAGATAAGAAAACGATTGTCACAAAAAATTAGAGAGATTAACCACAGATGCCCTCGATGGTCTTTGTCTTTTCTTGACTAAGAGAGAGATCAGGATTGATCAGCTCTATGAATAATGAAGACGAGTCAACATATTTGTTTTCTTGTGAAACTCCATTGAAGAAGGTAGTTTTGACACCTATTTGGTATAAATTGAACTCCGTGAGGAGTGCGATCAGATACCATACATCGCTTCTTATGAATGATTCAGCTGAACTTGCATTGGCAAGATCTATTCATCTGCAAGAATATCCTTGACACGTCTAGTTTCAATCCAAGAAACATAACAGACATTACTTACCTCTTAAAACATTGGGCTTCTAGTCTTCATTTCGTCATTCACATTGCAAAGAAGCAAAATCTAGCTACTCAAATAACAAAGAGGCATAAAATGACACTATGTTTGAAAAAAATTAACAAATAACACAACAGTGGGAAAAAACACAATCAACAAGATCACATCACCTTGTGCAATTGAACAACAGTTCTCCCCTATATATGCCAAAGATGAGCACAGTGATAGCACCCACAAGAACAGAAGATGAAAAATAAGGGGTATAAATTGAAACAAAAAAATAAAAGAAACATAATTAAACACCAATGACTATAGCAAACATTATACCAAGACTCCCCCTTCATACATGCCCAAAATATTGTTCATGAGTACATGCCAACATTATGCATGAGGATAGACAGCGAGAGCCAATACCATTAACAGTCTGGAAGCATTTGATGCAAAACATTTCAGGATCCAAGGCACATCAAATCATAAAGATTTAATCAAACACAAGGATTATAAAATGGTGAATCAAAAGAATTTGTGAGAAATAAAGTCCATCAAATGAGCAAATATGAAATCCCAATCTCATGGTAAGTGACTAAGCTTGCTTAATAACAAAGAAAAAGTTCAACCAAGGACAAGCCAAGAACATAGAACAAACACACATACATAATGCATACAAAGCTCACCACTTTCACCATTTTATTTTAACGTTAACTTTATTAAGCTTTCTACAAGACCCACATAACAAGGGTTAGATCAATGTGCTCAAATCAATTGACTTTAAGACAATGGGTGTTAAAGCACCCTTAGGATGTACTAACCTGAGTCATGTTGTCTACAAAGAATAGAAATGTGTACAAGATCAAAGAATTTTAACACGAACCTCGACATGGGTTAGACAAGAGACCCGGTTACTTGGCAAGGATCAAGCACTTATTTTTACTTTACTTTAATTAAAGATATTATGAATTTGTGAGCTCAGTAGCAAAAAGTATAATGCCAATCTAGTATCTAGACAAGGGCAAGAAGAGCATTCATTAAAGATTATTAAGCAAAATTAGAGTGTATGTCTCATATGTGAGACATGAGATTTGATACAAAGAGCATTTAAGGGACTTTATCAAAAACAAAGAAAATAAAATATCATTCATATAAACACACTGATCTGCCCAAAGTGATTCAACACCAAAAATCCAATCTATGATTAGCAAAAGCTCCTAGACGCCAGTAGGATTGATATCCTTTAGCAATCCCTGCATGTGCAGGACAAAGTACTTAGAAAATAATACAAAGCATATTCGAAAAGAATCAAGCATAATGAGGATATTTTGGCATATGCATCAGAACAAGAACAATTATTCAAGGGAACAAGTACCTAAATACTTCTAAGAGTGTCAAATCTAAGATTGTCTAAAGGTTTTGTGAAAGTGTTCATTTTAGGATAAGAAAGAGCAACATAAGCATGAAGACATTTAAGATTCAAATTTTCTGAAGTAAGAGGTTCACACACAACATTAGAAATGGTAGGCGTGCATTTTGAATCCTCCTTCTTCCTCCAAATTAACTTTGTATTTGAAAATGATGAGGAATGAAAAGAAGATAGTTTGGAGAAACGATTTACCTCTTTCATAAAACTTGTAATCTTACATTGAATGCTTACCTTTCCTCCCATGCATACAGATTTTGAACTTATAGACCCATTGTGGAGCAAGTTGCAACTTAGTCGAATATGGCCACCAGTGCCACAAAAATGACATATTGATACAAATCTCTTGACTTCTTGAGCAGTTGTAGATTCAACAGCTAAAGAGGACTTGGCAAACTTCATATTTGAAATAGCGGAAGACTTATTACTTGAGTCAAATCCCAATCCTCGTTTGTCTCCATCTCTTCTTCCCAAGCTTACCATTTTATCTATTGTTTGCTGAGTTTCTAAGAAGCAACCAACAAATCATCATATTTCTTCATGATAAACTCAATATTCATATCTTCACAATCATGATCCTTCTATGTTGGTTCATCCAAGCGTACATTCGTGATAAGTGCAATGGCCTTCTCATCATTTTCACTTTCACTCCATGTACTATGGAGTCTCTTATTCTTGCCATCCTTTTGTTTTTTTAAGGAGTTGGCACATTCCAAAGATATGTGACCGTAGCCTTCACATTCAAAGCATTTGAAATTTTCCCTTCGATTCTTTCGTTCATTTGACCTACAAGATTTAGACACACCATCAATATAGTCAACCAACTTATTTTTTGAATATATACCTAAATTATTCTTTGAATCTCGACTCCTTGAATCCTGATTTTGGAGGAAGTTCTTGAATTGTCTTGTGAGAAGCGTCAATTCCTGATCATTGCCATCCTCATTTAAATGACCATCATCTTCTTCATTGAAAAATTTGAAAGAAACATTTTTTCTCTTTTTTAGGAGCTAAGTGTTCCGTCTCATAAGTTTGTAACGAGCCAATAAGTTCATGGACCTTCATAGTGTTTATATTTTTTATTTCCTCAATGGCACCTTGGGTTGAAACTGTTGAGGCAAGGACTTGAGAATCTTCTTCACAACTCTATCTTGAAGAATCTTCTCACCTAAATTAGCACATACATTCACAATTACACAAAAAGTTTTGTATAAAAGTCAATATTTCATTCTCGTCCAGTACGAGAGTTTCAAACTGCAAGTTGTGCATTTGGAACTTAGCACCCTTTACAGTATCCATGGGCAACCAAGTGCCACACACATTTATCAAGAGACCACAAGAATGACTTCATTTTAGCCTTCCAAACACCAAAATTGTTGCCATCGAAATATGGAGGATGTGCAACTCAGTGCGTGGCACGATCCATCCTCAGATATATAGGATCTTGCTGAGTGTGTCCAGCAACCCACTCTAATGCCAATTGAAAATACTTATAGGATGACTAAAAATACTAGAGGTGGGGTGAATAGTGAAGGAAACATGCATCTAATGCTTAGGAAATGAACTTTAACTACAACCTATAACACAAAATCATTCTAAATGGCGGATTCATTTTGTTTATGCTAGTTGAGCTAAACCTTTTTCATTATAACCCAATTATCTTTGGCCTAGTCTCTTTGAACACAAAACAAAAGGGAAAAAGGAATAGAGAACCCTTCATGACCCTTTCTTGATTTCTCAAGAATGAACACCTTTGTTGGAAAAGCCTTTTCTTTTCTTGGAATATTGACTCCTTCACCTCAAGGCTCCAAGATTGGAGTCCTCTACCTCACCACACCAAATGTATCTTAGAGATGAAGAGAAGGCAACCAAGAGGTATGGGTGATGTTTTACCTCTTGATTGGACGAATTTTTGGCTTATGGAAGATGAGAGGCAAAGATGATGCACTCACTCTTCAACCAAAGTAGGAAACCAAAAACACTAGCTAGGTTTTCTCCTAACTTATGTATTTATTGGATTACACAAAGGCAAGGAAGATGGCACCCTAATGGTGCCGAAAAGTGAGTGGGTTTGGGGCTCTATTTTTTGGTCCATGGGTCATGTCATCTTATGCCATTTATTCCTTGGGCCCAATTGCCTTTTGGGCTATTTTGTCCCTTTCTTTTTAAATCATGTTTAAAAGCCCAATCCAATATTTCTATATGTCAAAATTAATTCCATAATTAACCTTGTAATTATAATTTAACTATTAAATCATAATGATAGTCATACTTAATTGACTCAGTCGAGCTATTTGACTTTGGTCAACTACTCTGGTTAACATGTTGACTTTTGATCGTTGACTTTGACATTTGATTATCAACCATTGACTTGTGTCTCCTCATTTAATTTCTCTTCATTTGTTCCTCTAATAACATTCTTTGGGTGTGCAGATCCGTAGGTTCCCTTTAGTAAGGTAGTGGGTTGACTCAACTCTTTAGAGATGATGTACGAATTAAATTTCATAATTAAATTCTTCCTATTAACAAAGGTTAATTGAAACCTTTTAGGACACCCACAAACCATGGTTGTCGCCTAGCAGCAAGTCATGGTTATCCGAGCTAAATGAGACGTTGTGAAAGAACCTATTCAAATTGGAATGATTGTGCAATTGAATCCTTCTCCTATAAAAATACTCCTTTATTCACATTATTAGATTATAGAAACCGATTGTCAATATCCTAATGTGAATCATTCCTTTTATATGATTATCCTGGTAAGATTTGAAAAGCTCTTCTTTCAAATCTTATCCACTACTCTGTGCAGAGATTTGACATATCATATCTTGGAGCATTCGCTCTCCTTTACTGAGAGTAGAGATTCCTTGTTGTACATTCATTTGCCTTCATGACTCTATTAAGAATCCTGATGAGCACCTTTAAGTTATGCCTAATTTGGCATGACTATATAATGCCCTCAAAGGCTAACAACATAGCCACAAGACATCTATGATGTCTCAGGTCTAAGAATTAGTTTGCACCATTACAATTTATGAGTTCTAGCTTAATAAGTGAGTAAAGACTTCCATGCTGGAACTCATGCGTTGGATCGCGTTCAGTGTACTTGTTCTTCTACAACCACCTACACATATCTAGGTGTCTCAACACTCGATGACTTAAGACCTCGCCATTCTCTACATATAGAGATGATATCGTGTGTACCGGCCTTTGCGAAATATCAACGCCCAATTGATATTCCTATGACCAGGAACATATTCAGGATTAGGGATCATGATCAGTCTCTATGTATGTAATCTCATTACATAGTTCTCATGTCCACTTTTAGTTCCCATGTAATTAGTTGGTTTTAAGGGCATACTACTAACAATCTCCCACTTGCACTAAAGCCAATTAGATGTGTATATTATACAACTATCCTGCTAGGCATTGTAGGCTCAGGCAGTGGATCTAATACGTTATCCGCAGAAGCTACTTGAGATTTCTAACTTTATCCTTACTCATGATTCCTTAATCATGTGGTTAAGTCTCTCAGTGTGTTTTGGACTCCTTATAAGACCTTGGTTCCTTGCCTTGATCTATTACCCCATTATTGTTGGAGTGTGGATACACTACCAACCCTATGGTTAGAACCACTCATTAGTTCATATATGAACTATTCTTGTCCAAACACATTCATGCTAACTTCTAAAGTTGCGATATTGTCTGCTTTCACTGTTGAGCTTGATATAATACTTTACTTATATCCTTGTCAACCAACCATATCCAAAAGGATTTTCTGATTTTAACTTCAAATTCCAAATCTGAGTTATTTCACGCTTTTGTTTTCTACTTTGATTTTCTTTCCCTTACCTTGGAACTTATTCTCAGTTTTTCTTAAATACTGAAGGATGCACTTTACAGTTACCTTGCTCCACCTAAAACACAACTCACATTCAAAACATATTTACCTAATTTGAAGGCTGGCCAAACAACCAAGATATCATTCCTATTCAATATCAAATTCATGAGTAATCCAACTAATAGGCAAGAACTATAACAAGAAAGATTTTCACAATTACTCAATCACCTTTGATAGAGAATCTGGTTATAAATGTGATTTGCAATAAACCAAAAATTGATAGCAAGGGACTGTCAAAACGTGCAAGAGGGAAAGCTAAAAATATTTGAGATATACTTGCTTTGAATAAAAAGACTTCTCAATCAAACTTCAATTTTCTTTAAAATCAAAGTTCCAAACAAATCCTTGATTTGAAAATGATTCGAGAATTAGCCCAATAAGAATGCATGATTTTATGATGATTTACCTCAGATTGGATGTCTCACGCTAATTGAAACAAATGTCTTAAAATCAGAGATTGATGAGCTCCATCAATCTTGCTATCATTAATGTTGTTCTTAGACATTCTTAAAGCACGTTACATCTATCATAGGCTACCACATACAATTTTCATACTAATATATTGTCAAAGAGCCGGTTCAACAGAATGAAGCTATAGGTTTTCTCAAGACAAGTTTGGCAAGGGAGGTTAGTCAAGATTGTATGATTAACAATTTATCAAGTGTGGTTGATTTTGAAGGTGTACAGTTGTGGGATCGGAAGACAAGGTCGCAAGGGTGAAGTCAAGACAAGGGACAATGAGGGAGTGTTGTTGGCTCGGTGTCAACTGAAGAGGTACTTCTTACCAAGGTGGTCATGGAAGTAACTCTAAGATGGGTAGAAGATGGGCATCAACAACAAACTCACAAAGGAGTTCTACTTGAGGTGGAGCCTTCAACACTAGCAAGGTCGAGGCTTAAGAAATCCATCAAACCGTCCCAAGGGTTTGGATGGAAGGACAAAGTAGATTCAACTACGTTTCAAAGTGCTTTTTGGAGCATGAACTGGGAAAGCTGGATGGGTGCTTTGATGAAAAAGAAGGAGATTCCAAAAAGGAATTAGTTCATAAATCCAAGAGCAATGTTGGTGGTTGCGTGGGGATTTATAGATCAAGGTATGTCAAGAATTCAAGGTTCCAAGAAGACAAGGAGCATGGAGTTCGGCATGGGGGATCTCTCTTCTACACAAGAGGTCTAGGTTGCCCAAGTTTAGCTTGGGTGGAGCACCTTCTCACCTGAGGTGCGTTGAGGCAAGAGGTTTCTTGCCATAGTAGAGCTCTTAGGAATTACTAGAATGGTTTTCAAGATGGTTGAAGAGGTTTCTTGCCATCAACAATTGTTCATTGGTGATTGATGGTTGTCCAAAGTGGAGATTGTTGAAGTTTTGGCTCATCCTTGATGCTGGAGGAAGAAGAAACCAAGGAGGGTGCAAGATTGGAGCAACAAGAAAGGGCAAATCACACAAGGAGCATCATGGTGAAGGTGGTCGTTCCCACCTTGCTCCTCATGATGGTACTTCTTACCATGGTGGTTTGAAGGCTTTGGATGAAATCGATGGTGGAACGAAAGGAAACAGATTTCCCTTGTTTAAAATTTGAGAGATTCACTTTGAGTATGATAAGATCTCTCTCAATGAAAGCGCCAATTTGTGGAAGCAAAATTCATCCTGGGTGAATTAAACGAAGAACTTCACTCCACTTTAATTCCTCCTCAAAAAATACCTGCAAAACAATAACAATCAATCGGATAAACACCGATGTGGTGTTGGCCAAGGGCCCTTCGATGCTTAAGTCAGAAAAATTATATGAGGGAGACGTGTTTTTCATGAATGTTGCAGGAGGATTTTCCGAGAGAGAGAGAGAGAGAATAATCACTGATCCTGAGATCTAGTTGATTATCCCTTTTTCGGTTACTTTTTTGGCGTGTGACCCTTGGCTATAAATAGGGGAATTATCTAGTAGTCAACTCTTGAATTATTAAGGGAGAATAATTCCTTGAATAACTCTTTATCCAAGGAGATGGATGAGATCATGAAAGTTGAATGATTTCATTCTTCCTTTATTTGTGGAGATAATCTTTATTTTAGGCCCCATTAATTAGCTAATTAAATGGAGAATTAATCAACTTAACCTTTATATTAAATTCCACGTGGTGCCACCGGAATGGTTGTGAAGTTATGACTCTGTACATACGCCTTCTTGCTCTCTTGATTTCATTCATTGCAAGTTTGGGAGTTTTATAGGAACTGCCACCATTTAGAGACACGTCTTCAAAATGGGTCATAAAAGGGGTTGGCATTGCAGCTTTCTTATTTGCTAGAGATTATATAACCTCCAAGGCAATCCACATTCTTTTCTTCTTTTTTTGTCGAAGTTAGGAAGAGGTTGAGAGATTTTCCATGCACTGCAATTCAAAACTTTTTTCATTGGACTGGTCCTGTTGACCCAATCCACATTCATTGCACGGGGCTTAAAGCTAAATAGCAATGCCGTATCTAGAATGGTATTCTAAATCAAAGACATTGTTAGAGATGGAAACTCAGATTCATCCGAAGCAGATTCAAAGGTGAAGCCGCTACAAGGAGTACATAAAAAGGACCTAAAACTACTACAGCAATGAAATTGATATTTTATTTTTGTTGATGCTCAAAAATGGATCGGCACTTCGGACTCAGCTGTGATGTCTTCGCGCCCGGCGATCCCGGACTTGGTGTGCTCGGCCCGATGTAAGACAAGAAAGCGATCGGTAAGCGGATAGGCACCGGTGTGGTACCGGCCGAAGGCTCTCCGATCTTAAGTTAGAATAAGTACGGAGTGGATAGCAATTTTAGCGAGTAATAGCTAAGTGGCGAAGGCTCTTGATTACCTCCTTCTTGGGGCTTGTGCCTGTCTTTATAGATCTTGGGAGGTGTGCATTTCGAGTATAATTTCGATGTGGGGCTGTAGACATTACCTAATTAGGCTCCACGTGTCAAGTGGGAGATTCGAGAATTGAGATGTGCTTCAAAGGTGATCGGCACCCTAGGTATCGATCGCTTTCATGCCGATGGCTATGAATTTCCACGTGTAGTCTTCTTACTTGGTAGTTTAAATGGGGTGTAAACAATTTTTATTTTTCATTTTCAAAGGCAAACAGGACAGACAGCAACAAATTCAGGTATTTTGTCACACACCACAAATTCAGGTATTCAGGTATTTATCATCTTCTCTATCAGTTGACAGAAATAACAAAACAAATCTTGTGACAGTACGAAATGTTTAGAGTCTTGGGTTGGGGCTCGAGAAACACCCTACCATAATTATTCATGACCTAATGTGATCGAGCAAATACCGATACGAAATGTGATCGAGCAAATACCGATACGAATGAATTTCACGGGTGCTGTTGTTTAAAGTACCAACATTATGCACACCTTCAAATGCAGTTGATAAGTAAATAACACACGTGTCATAAACAGAGCCAACTACCAAGCAGAGAAAAGGGGTCGGGTGGCTCAAGCCTTTCCTTTTTTGTACAACACTACAAAATTTCAAACAAAAAATTAAAAAATTGCTGTCATCTGCGTCAGAAGGTGCAATGCAACACGGTTGAATCCTGTATTTCGCTAAGTTGAAGTTCTGATGATTCTTCAGAAAGTCAGAACAAGTTCCAGAGGTTCATAAAATAGCAGCTGGTCAGCATAGAAATCTCACTGTGGTATCATGGCAGTTCCATCTTTGTCCTCAGGAAGGAATTCAATCTCATAGCAAAATCTGAAGAAAAAAAAAAAAAAAAAAAAAAAACGCAATCGTTCAGTATATCTATATCTTCAGTCTAACACTCAACAGGAAAACCAATCTACATCGGAATAAGCTACATTAACAGAATTACTTCAAACAAAAACCATGAGATTCACACACTTTACAGAACATGATGGTTATGTCTTTAATTTGTAATGACCTTTAACCTAAAATGCAATTACAACCAAATCAAAGCATCAAACAACCAACTTCCTATTTTGAAAGTAAACAACCCCCTATCCTAATTTTTTTTTAAAATTAAAATTAAAACAAATGTCTTTAAATTTTGAAAAGGGATAACACTTGGCTAAAGCTAGTTACAATTGCATCTATCTTTCTCCAGGTTTAGCAAAACCAATCATTTTCATAGTCATACGTACAGATGTGTATTGCATATTTTCATTAAAAGTGGTCAAGTGTGGCACATGACAAGAATTATCAAGGGCATTCTGTCCTTCCTGCAATTGCAGAGCATTTGAAAAGGATTTCAAGGGTTGGGATAGAAGAGGGACGGAAAAAAATTCCCTTGATTTGGTGGTCACATGCAATGCAGAAGACCATTTTAACAGACATCTTAACAGAAGTTAAACGCTGTCCTTACTAAACACACATTGAAAGTTTGAGATTCAAAATGATTGCTATGAAGTTCATGGACCAAAATGAATCGCGAGTCAAAGTTGACGGAAGTATGTAATTTGCCCTTAAAATTTCCTTACTCTCAATTACGTTCAGCAAACCGAGCCTCTATTTCTCTCTATTACTATTATACCCAAACATGAAAACAAGCATAAAGTAAACCCGGATGGACAATAATTTTGCACAAGCTTTTACATTGCCATTAAATTGAATCACACAGAACATATCAAATTTACAGCTTATTATTACTATTTTAGGTAAAACTGTAGTAGCATATTTATGGATGCTCATAATCTCATAATCATTACACAAAACAAGTGATGGCTAAGAACACATGCAGCCCCATTTTTTCTTAAAAGTTAAAACCCCTTAAGGATTTCTATAATTAGCAATAAAATCATGTTAACAGAAATGAGCACAAAATCCTCCTCCGCAAACTATTCAACCTAACCATCCATTAGAAAACACAAAAACAAAAACAATAATCATGAAGAAACACTGTAATTTACATCAAAACACAACCCACAAAAATAAAAAAACTATAACTTGATTAGTGCACTAAATATAGAAGAGCTAGAAATGAGAGAAATTGGGAAGAAAGCCATTACCATCCACTGGAAGTCGGTCGGTTCCCGCTCGATCTCGGCCGAGTCATCCTATCATTCCAACCACCCGACTTGGGCCGGCCATCTTCCCCGTACTGAACCGGAGCTCCAAAATGCTTCTGAACCGGTCTGGAGCGCTGTTCCTTCGCTACAAAACCCGGCCTGAGATGAGGCGGCACGAACTTGTCCGGTTTCGGCGACAATATCAAGCCCGGAGCTTCCTTGTGCCTCCGAACCGGAGACAATATGGGCGGGCTCGAACCGGTTCGGCCTAAAGGACGAAGCGAGATTGCATCGGAACGCGGATCAGCCCGGATCTGATCGGGTAGCTGCCGGGTTTGTTGAGATGGAGATTGGAGATGGGGTTGCTGCGGTTGCGGTTGAGGTTGAGGTTGAGGCGAAAGGGGCGGTGGGATGATGGAAATGGGTTTGGGGGTGGGTCGGGTCAGGACAAGCATGCGGCCATGGGTCTTGTTGTGCGGTGAAGAAATAGCAGAGTAGGAGAAAGAAGGAGAGGAAGAAGAAGAAGAAGGAGAAGGGCCTTTGCTATTGGCGTTGGCTTTGGAATTGGTGGTGAGGTTTTTCTCGTAGATGTGGTTGAAGTTTATGGACGTGAACTTGTTGGTTTTTGCCATCCACCACCACCACCACCCACTCTCACTTCTCTCTTTTATATTTCTTTGGCGTTTTGGTTCTGGTTTTGTGTCGAGAATGAAAGAAGGAAGAAGAAGAGCAGCAGAGGGGACGAGAGATGATGATTGATTGCTGGATCGGGATGTGTTTGGGCAAGAGGGAAACAGGATGTTTGTGTTTGTTTATGGTTTTGGTTTTTATTTCTTTTTTACTACCGCACAGTTTTAGATTGTTTAGGAAAAAGAAAATCTAATGTTAGCGTGTTGTGGGTGGTGGTTTGAGTACTGACGTGACGTGGTGGAATTTGATGGAGTGACAAACACAAAAGTTCTTTTTTTCGCTTCTTGAAGGACCCAAAAAACCCAAACATAAACGTCAAAACACCAAAATTTTGAGATACTAAATTTATATTTAGCAATGAAGAAAGTAGAATGTGTTAAAATTACAACTGAAAATTTGGACTTTATTATGAATAAGTCGGATAATGGATGTCCACTATCCTACTTTTGATAAACAACTATTATCACTATAGTAGTGCATATTATGAATAAGTCGGATAATAAATGCCAATCGTCCAATTTTTGATAAACAACTATTACCACTATAGTAGTGCATACATTAATGTATTAATAACCTACCACTTATTAATATATTATATTTGATAGTATGGTAAACAGTGAACTTCATTTGTACATCATTTGCCTATAAATAGACGACATAATGAGAATGAAATGCAAGCTTGAGCAGAACAATCCTATGCTCGGTACCTTCCTCTAAATTCTCCTGATATTTCTTTAAGTTTTATATCAGATTTCTAATTCTTGGGCTATATGTTCATACTTAATTATGAACCTATGATTTTCAGAGTATATTGAATTTATTATTGAAAATAAAGTGAAGCATTCGTACATTTTAAAAGAAAATATTTTTGCTCACAACTTTAATCTTAGATGTACTTTCACCATCTTTTTCAATATTTGACATGCGCCCATGAACATAACTATAGTTAACTATTTCATTTATATTTATGTAACTATAGTTATAACCATGAACACGTGTGTCGAGTGTTTAGAGTACTCACCATTTCAAAATAGGCAAATACATGATTAAGTATATATATGCATCTACATGTTTGTTTCCTTCTGAGAAATCTTCAGCATGGTTAATTTCCATCCTCATGATGAATGACAACAAAGTGACGGCACAAGGCTAATGGCAAAGAAGCTTGCAACAAGTCGTTCAAACTGGAGTTGGAGGTTTTTTAGTAGGCGTGCGACGGTTTGGATGTTTCGGACGTCTAATACGTCTATTTGGTGGTTTAGTTTTTCTTTTAAGAGCATTAATAAATTTTTTAATTTTAAAAGAATCCCAATACAAAAAGGATGACAAAAGATGAGAGTGGATTTTTGAAGGAAAGTGCGATGAAGGGAGAGAAGGAGGTTCTTCTTCTTCTTCATTGGCTTGCGCTACAACCAACAAAACTAAAATTAATACCATTATAATCTTCATTGGTATTCTACATATGGTTTCCTTTTGTATCGTAAAGTGGTTTCTATTTATAGTATTTATGACTCATGCAAGAGTTAATACATTTTTAAACGAGCATCTCCAAGGGAGATGTCAAATACCAAACATCAAATTTAAATTTGATGGCTGATGTGGCAATTTGACATCTTAGAGCATCTCCAACCGATGTGTCAAAAGTGCCACATAGATATTTAACGGCTAGAAATAACATCTTACATCACTCCAACCGATATGTCAAAGATGATGTGGAATGAAGGCTGGAGGTTGAGATGTTATTTTTGACATCCCAAAAGCAAGATGTCAAATGAATATTTTATTATTTTTTCTTTTCTTTTCTTTTTAATTAAAAATAAATCAACACTAAAATGTAATAAAATAATAATTTAATTTGACATATTGAGTGGAGTTTAAAGCTGTGTAAGATGTCAAATTGCCACATCAGCCATCAAATTTAAATTTGATGTTTGGTATTTGACATCTCCCTTGGAGATGCTCTTACACAGCTTTAAACTCCACCCAATATGTCAAATTAAATTATTATTTTATTACATTTTAGTGTTGATTTATTTTTAATTAAAAAGAAAAGAAAAGAAAAAATAATAAAATATTCATTTGACATCTTGCTTTTGGGATGTCAAAAATAACATCTCAACCTCCAGCCTTCATTCCACATCATCTTTGACATATCGGTTGGAGTGATGTAAGAGCATCTCCAACCGATGTGTCAAAAGTGCCGCATAGGCATTTAACGGCTAGAAATAACATCTCACATCACTCCAACCGATGTGTCAAAGCTGATGTGGAATGAAGGCTGGAGGTTGAGATGTTATTTTTGACATCCCAAAAGCAAGATGTTAAATGAATATTTTATTATTTTTTCTTTTCTTTTCTTTTTAATTAAAAACAAATCAACACTAAAGTATAATAAAATAATAATTTAATTTGACATATCGGGTGGAGTGTAAAGCTGTGTATGATGTCAAATTGCCACATCAGCCATCAAATTTAAATTTGATGTTTGGTATTTGACATCTCCCTTGGAGATGCTCTAAGATGTTATTTCTAGCCGTTAAATATCTATGTGGCACTTTTGACACATCGGTTGGAGATGCTCTTAGTTTATCTTTAGGTCGTTGCCTCGTCTGTCTTATTTAATTACCCTCATTCTTTGTATGTGAAATGATGCAATTTTAATTAAATATATATTTTTTTTAATATTATGACCTACGTAGTTTGTGTGGCTAATCCATCAATTTTCATGCAAGTTTGTCATAGTTAATATTTTATTTGACAAAAGTTGGTAAAATAATTTTTATTTTAAAACAAAAAACCTACAGCTTTACATCATGAGAAAGTTAATGGCTCTAAATTCGTTTTATAGGAGCCCTTCTTTTAGTTTGACATTATATAACATATAATTCACCACATTAGTTTGAGATTAACTTTTCAAGATATATATATATATATATATACAGTTATTCTCTTATCCGGATGTATTAACGTGTGGAGCGCACGGATGCCATTATAAAAAGGCAAGAAAACAGAGAGAGGTAGTACAACATAAAGCTGCGTCATACGATAATAACGTCAGGATATCCGCATAAGAGAATTTCTATATATATATATATATATATATATATATATTTTTATTTCTGATAAAGAATGACTCCCTTATTCAATTTTTAAGTAATAACTCAAAGAATCTACCATAAAATAAGAAAACAAAAAGCAACAAAAGAATAAAAATACTGAAATAATGAATATTCACCCTGAAGTCAATCATTTTGTTATGAATATAAGTGATAATACATATAATATGATCTAAGTATTTATGTTTAAGTCTAATAGCACTAAGTATTCTACTACAAAAATCGCAATAGACGACGGTAATTTACCGTCGTAAATTTAGTTTTTCAACCGTCGAGAAATCGACCGACATTTTTTACGCATAAAACCATGACGGTAAAATCCCGTCGTCTATTATTTATAAAGACGACGCTTTTACTCAAAACCGTCGTCTATTAGACTTAAAGACGACGGTTTTATGAAATACATGTCGTCTATTATATGTAAAGACGACGGTTTTTAAGAATCGTCTATTATGAAATAACATCGTCTATTATATGTAAAGACGACGGTTTTTATGAAAAACTGTCGTCTATTATATATAAAGACGACAATTTTTATGAAAGAACTGTCGTCTATTAGATGTAAAGAAGACGATTTTGTGATAGAATTGTCGTCTATTAATGTAAAGACGACGGTTTTTTTGAAAGAACTGTCGTTTATTATATCCAAAGACGTAGTAATTTTACATTTTATCTTTTTTTTTTCTTGCTTCCAATGGTTCTCTACAACGATTTTTGCTAAAAAAACAATCATAATGCTTTGTGAACAATAAATTCAGCTCCAAATAATCCACACCATACAATAAATATACTCAAGAATAATTTGTTTCATAAAACTTGAAGATTCAATAATAATTACATAGTTTACCAATCTTCATTCCTACTATATATCCATACAAAATATCATATCCATAGCATTAAACTATAATTAGAAAAAGAGGGGCTACATGTGATTGCTCATAAATGCTGCCCATTCGATCCGAATTTCATCAATTTGTTCTTGTGTGTATGAGTTAGCGTTGCCTTCTTGCACGCAAAACCAGGATTAAAAAAGAAGCAAGTTTTAGTCGAGATATATTTATAAACCTTTTGCAAGAGGAAACAAGAAACAAAAGCCAGAAGAGTGGAGCATAACTTATTTGGATTTCCATATTGAAACTGCAAATGTTCAAACAAATTAACTTCAATAATTTGAAAAACTGAAAACCGAGTGATAACACTAAGAAAGAGGTAACATTTACAACTATAACAAAGGAATGAAATGTACCTCGACTTGAAGCAATTTGATACGACGGAGGATGGAGACAGAAAACTTTAAGGTTAGAGTATGAGTTGAAGAAAGATAGCGAAATGTTATATATATAGGGTTTAGGGCAAATTCGAAAAATTACAATTTGCGGTCAAATTTTTCAAATGACCGCGTTTTTAAAGATTACGGAAAGTAAAATTAAAACGTCGTATAAATTAAAATATACACGACGGTTTTTAAATAATAGGGACGTTATAAATATATACTACGTCAGTTAGTTACAAACAAAGTCATTGTAAAATATTTTCACGACCCTCAGCATAAAACCGACGTCTTAAATAAAAATAACTACAGAGAAATAGAACTTTGTGTTAAAAAAGAAACTAAATATACAATCTTTCTTGGGAACTCAGTTGTTGTTTTACACCCAACCGAAGTTCTTACATGGGTTGGGTGTAAAAACACAACTGAGTTCGCAAGAAAGACATTCTTGCATGACATAACCCATTCAGAGAGGTGAGAATTGAGATATACTGAACGTTTGGACGAAAAACTCCAATTTAAACGAATTATTTCGAATTGTGGAAAACTAAAAGTGACTTTATTACGACCTGGAAACTGAAAAGGGCCTTTATTTCGACTTGGAAACCTAAAAGCCGCCGTTTCAGTCCCCAATTTCGCAGATAAAGCGTGCCGTTTCAGTTTGAAAGTTTCGAAGTTGAAACATACAACGACGGTATTTATGTTTTCCATCGTCGTTTTACTGACGTTTATTTAGACTTTTGTTGTCGTGCTTGTTTTAAACAACAACGACGGTATAATTAATAGAAACGACATGAAAGTGATGTACAACGGCGTTATTACGTGAAATGGCGTTGAATTAAATTTAGACCGTCGTGGATATGTTCAAAATTACACAAAGAACTGTCGTATTATCTGCAAAACCACGTCGCTATATTATATTATAACGAAGTGGTAACAATTTACCACCACCTTTTATTTATAAGAACTGTCGTAGTCTAACGTGTAATACGGCGTAAAATAATAAAAGACAGACGTGGATATTTTAAAATTAGACGGCGTTCTGTATGTATTGTAGCCGTGGTTATTTAGCTTTACATGTCGGTAATTATCAAATTACGGTCGTATTAAATAGTACTTGATACGTCTGTTAATAATACAATTACCGTTGTTTTTATTGGATGTTCAAAATGGCGGTATTATATGTAAAACGTCGTCTATAATTACTACGTCGGTATATTTACACATACCGTCGTTGTTTATTTGTTATCTTTTTTCTGATCGAAATGGCATGTTTCATAAGACGACACTTTTAAAGTTTCATGCGTCATGTTTTAAAAATACCCAAATGAATTTCCAATTTTTAGGTGTTTTAGTTTCTGATCCACGTCGGTATTATATTACCGTTGTCGTTTAAAATTTAACGACGGTATTTATTTTGTCCGTCATCGTTTTACCGACGTCTATTTCGATTTTTGTAGTAGTTCTTCTTAAATTCCGTTTAATTTGATTATTGTTAGATTTCATTCAAGTTTAATATAAGTTATTGTTATTTACTTTGAAGTTTGTTTTATTTATGTTTTGGCCTGAAATATACGCTCTAGCCCGAAATAAGTATTGGATTCACTTTCCAAATTGGTATTGCGCTTTATTTTACCAAAAAATGGAGAATGACCCATACTATTCAAACAAAAGGGGTTTAATTTAAATTAATTCACAATATTTTGATAATCGTGAACTAAGTTACCACCAATGGTGATTTAATCCAAGGATAAAATTATTTGAATTAGTTTTAGCCCAAAGTTCACAAATTCTTAGTTGCTAAGATATGTCAGAATGACTCCTCACCATTGATAACTAGACTCCAAATAAAATTGATGACCATGAAAGTATTTATGGTACCAATTGGAAGAAACTAGTCATTATTGCTCACTTCAGTCTGGTTGTTGCAAAAGGAACGATGAGGAGGTATTCAGGAACATTGATGAGCAGGTGCCAAAAATGATCAATGTGTTATCTCACAAAACTTTTGCCACTTGTGCATTCATGAGGGATTAGTCCAAAATCGGAAATATCCAGCATTATCCATCATCGCATTTTCTCCTATAAATACAAGAGTACCTGGACTGGAGAAGAGACACCCAACCAACCAATCAAGCAAAAACCAAACAATCAATCCAAATTGATCAAAAGAAATCAAAGATCACACGATCTTAAAACTACCAAAAGCAAGCAATCAATCTTCCTTCAGAAGCAATCCAAATCAAGAAAAAGTTCAGAAAACCAAGAAGAAAATATGATTTCCCTCGCAATCCAAATAAGGTAAATCAGACAAAATTCAAAGGAGATTAATTTCTCTTACCAATTTAGTTCAACAAATTAGATAAAACTGGCATAAGTCAGGTATTTCTAGAAGGCTACTAGGTATTTCCTAAACAACATTTACAAAGATACCTTGATGTCTTAAAATTATCTAGAAGGCTACTAGATCATTGAAAATCAACTAGAACAGGTATTAGCCTGCAGTTTTGCTCATCTTGCCAGCCTCTATATGGCTCAACTTGTTTATAGCTCTACCAATCTCAATATTGGTATCGATTTCTAGCTAATCTTTATTAGTTGAAGGTGTTGACGTGCAATTTCAAGGCAGAAACATCCAATCCAGCCAGAAGAGATCCAGTCCAGTCTGATCTTAAACCACTGTTGCGACTATATTTTTAAGCAGAAGTCAAAGTCTAAAGACTGCTTGAGTTTAAAGACTGCATTATTCTGAAATGCCAGGATTAGATAGAGCTCTGGTGGGAGACAGGTTGCCAATTAAAGAATGATATTTGCCAGTCAAGCAGGGCAGAAGGAGAATGTCTATTGAGACATAATTGAAGGTAAAAGAAGAGATTGAGAGATTGCTCAAAGCAGGTTTCATTAGACCAGCCATATACACATATTGGTTGGCTAATATTGTCCCAGTTGTTAAAATCAAAACAGGAGCAATCAGAATTTGTGTGGACTATAGAAATCTGAATGAGGCAACTCCCCATGCCAATGACAGATATGCTGGTGGATGGAGCTGCCCAGAATCAGATCCTGTCATTCATGGATGGGAATGCAGGGTATAATGTGGCTGAACAAGATATTCACAAGACAGCTTTTATATGTCCAGGACATATAGGCGCTTTTGAATATGTTGTGATGCCATTTGGTTTTAAAAATGCAGGTGCTATCTATCAAAGAGCCATGAACTCTATATTCCATGATATGATAGGTCATTTCTTGGAAGTATATATCGATGATGTGGTCATTAAGTTTCAAGAAAAGCCATATCATGTGGTGAAATGTGCATTTGGGGTTAGAGCAGGGAATTTTCTAGGTTTCTTGGTTCGTCAAAGAGGTATTGAAGTGGATAAATACAAAGAAAAATCCATCATAGAAGCTTCACCTCCTTGAAATAAGAAGGAGCTGCAAAGTCAGTTAGGAAAGATCAATTTTCTTAGAAGATTTATCTCCAATTCAGCAGGAAAAATTCACCCTTTTTCTTCATTATTGAAATTAAAGTAAGATCAGGATTTCAGATGGAAGGACAATCATAAAAAAGCCTTTGAAAAGATCAAGCAATACTTGGCCAATCCACCAATTCTTACCCACCAAAGAGAGGCAAGCTACTTAAATGATACATTTCTGCTTCTAAGGTATCCATTGGAAGTCTTCTAGGACAAGACAACAAAGAAGGGAAGAAGCAAGCTGTTTATTATCTGAGCAGAACTCTAACAGAAGTGGAGAGAAGATATTCAGTACTTGAAAGGTTATGTTTAGCCTTGTTTTTTGCTACTATCAAGCTCATGCATTATATGCTACCTTTGATCAAATATATGTTTACCAGACCAATGTTGAGAGGTAGAATTGGCAAATGGACTTTAGCTCTATCAGAATTTGCATTCCATCATGTACCTTAAACGGAGAGGAAATTGAGGGTTTGGATTCTTTGGAGATTGACAATGTGGACTTATTGAATAGAGCTTATATCTATTTCAATAATCCAATCTATTCTATCCATCTATCTCCGTGGAAATTATATTTTGATGGATCTAAAACTGATTTGGTAGCAAGAGCATGAATTGTTCTGAAAGATCCAATGGGTATAAGGCATAATTATTCTTTCCAACTGAACTTTGAATGTACCAACAACATAGCAGAATACGAGGCTTTAATCATTGGCCTGGAAATGTTGGTAGAATTGGGAGTCCGGTGTGTGGAGATTCTAGGAGATTCTATGTTGGTTATAAAGCAGATTGCTGGGGAATACAAATGTACTAATCCAACTTTAGTAGTATACCTCGTAGCAGCAAGGAACCTTTTGTTAGAATTCAGAGAGGTAACTTGGGAACACATTTCCAAGAGGAGAAAATTTTGTAGCCAATGAGATGGCTCAAATAGCATCAGGTGGCTTCGAATTCTTTGGAACTCCGAAGTTAAGCGAGTTGGGGCTAGAGCAATCCCAGGATGGGTGACCCACTGGAAAGTTGCTCGTAAGTTCCCAGAAACAAAACCGTGAGGGCCAGAGAGGGGGGGCCCAAAGCGGACAATATCGTGCTAGAGGAGTCGAGTAGTGACAATTGGAGATTGCCTATAATCAATTATTTGCAATATCCCACTATGCCAGCAAAGAAGAAAATAAGGATATTGGCTCTGAATTATCTCATGTGGAATGAGGATCTAGTCAAAAAAGGCAAAGATGAATTACTTCTTAGATCCTAGGTAAAGAAGAATACATGATAGTCTTGGTAGAAGTTCACGAAGGGATTTGTGGAGCACACCAAGGAGGAAGGAAGATGTGTTGGCTCATCATAAGGCAAGGTTTTTTTGGCCAAATATGATGAAAGACTGCATGGAATATTCTAAAGGGTGTGAAGCTTGTCAGATGCATGGACCAATCTAGCCCTTTCTATTCCCATGAATCCAGTTGTTAAACACTGGCCTTTTAGAGGTTGGCAATGGATCTCGTTGGAAAAATCTATCCAACTAGGAGCAAATAACATTGTTTTATCATTGTTGCTATTGATTATTTTACTAAATGGGTGGAATAAGTCTTCCACTTCTCAAGAGATCATCACCTTCATTAAGGAGCAGATTGTGCACAGGTTTGGTATATTAGAATCAAGCACTACAAATAGGAGGACTTCTTTCATATCCAAGGAAATGCAAGATATGGTAGGAAGACTCAAGATCAAATTGCTCTAGTCCACTCCTTATTATGCTCAAGCCAATGAACAAGCAAAATCAAGCAACAAGGTAATTATCAACATTATCAGGAAGATGATTTTGAAATTGAATTTTGCTCGGAAAAGAATTTTGTGAAAAGGGGTGCACCGTTGCGTCCGGCTTGTCGAAAAGAGTTCGTGGATGTGCGGCACACTTGATTCCGAGCTCAAATGAACCCGTAAAAGTCTAAAAACCCTAGGGGGATTTTTGTAATTTCGGAAAAAAAGGATAACAAAAATGAAAACACACTGGCCAATTGGCCAGCGCGTGCCAAACCCTCACCCGGTCTTCTTCTTCTTAGCGACTCCAACCCCCTCCGACTGTACCAGTCACGGCCAGGCGCCGTTCTAGCAAAGACCAACCACCCCAACCCCTCCGATCTTCTCCCCTCTCCTCCCTCACCTCACCCTCGATCCGGTTCCGACCAAAAATGCCGAAGGAAGCCGTGCGAGAAGCCCAAATTTCGCCTGATTTGCAGTCTGAAAATCCGGCCATTTTTGCGATTTCAACCTCGTTTTGGGTGAGTTTCTGCCTCCTAATGTGTTATTCTTCATGTTTTAAGGATCAATTCAAGTGAAATTGGGGTTTTTGAGAGAATTGGAAAGTTAAGGTTTGGAGTGGTCGGGATCCGCTGATTCCGGAGTGATTCTGGCCGGTTCTTGGTCGGTTTTCATGGCCAATCACCTCCTCTCACCACCCTGAGTCAATTGATATAGGGTTTGCAGGTTGTGGCTGCGCATGGGCCAGGTTGTGGCAGCCCATTTTCGTCCTAAAATTGTTCCCGCAGCCTCCCGAGCGCGTTGGTATGCTCGGATAATTTTTCGGGAATCGTTTGATCGTAAAATCGACTTTTACCGTTTAGGTTTGATTAGGGTTAACTAGGGTTTCAAACCATTGGATCGTAATGAAACTTGTAAGTTGCATTATTGGGATTCTTAGAAACCTATAGGAACTAACGGATCGTCAATAGGAGGTAGAAAACCATACGAATGACCGAGTCGGACTAAATTAGTAATTTAATTGAATAGTTAATCCCGGGGATTATTAAATTAATTCAACGGATAAAATCGAGCCTAGAGGGCTTAGGAACACTTTTCTTCAAGAATGAACACTTTTAGGCCCGGGGGTCGGAATTTTTATTAAATTATCGTGTCGGGCTATTTTAATTAATAAATTGTTTAAATTTGCAAATAGGTGCTCAAGCCCCGGCGAATTTGCAGGAAGGACCCTCGAAGGGTTAGACTGGCTCGGACGCCCAGTGAGTGGAATTTTATTTTATAAATGGATTTTTAAGCAATAAATGATTTATTAAGTGTTTATTACGAGATTAGTTATTTCCAAATCCTATTTATAAGTTGCATAATTGAATTCAATTGGTTTTCTTGAATATTTGAGTATGATTTGATTTCGGGCATATAATTGAGTTTTAGAATGAGATTATGAATATGGAGTTTGAATGGCTTCTGAAAATACACATGGTTTCTCATTATGTGATTTATGAAAGGTTTTAAACCACCTAGGCACCCTAGAAATGTTGCCTCTGGGAAATTTATGCCACTTACGAAATATATGGTTATGGATATTGGTTATTGGTTATTACCCTGTCTACGGACATAGTTGCCTTTGGAATAAGTCTGCGTGCGTATGACTTCACTCCCCACGAGTCTCAGGGATGCCCGAACAGTGAGGAGCGAGGATGCGGCTCGGGTAAACTCCATGTTTTCCTGAGTTTTGCGAGGACGCTGCTCGGTTGACTTTGTGTCACCGAGTCTAGCGAGGAAATGGAATTGACGGAAATAAAGGAATTGATGGGAATAATGGAATTAATGGAAATATGAAAGGGTACACCTACGTGGGAATTAGAAAGATGGATTTGAAATTGTTTCTATTTATGAAACGATAATTTCTAATTGTGTGGAATTATATAAAGGTAAATATGCATGCGCTGTTTTATTGTACGAATATAGAATTGCTTTTTATATGTTTTAATAGTGGTGTTTGTTGAAGGAAAATGTGAACCTCCCAACATAATTTCACCACCACTATATAAATAATGGGGTTTTATTATTTTAGGTTCGACCCATTAAAGATGCGATGTCTCTTAATTACAATCCCTTGCTTCAAGGGAACACCCTTTGATTCCACCATAAAGAAACAGAACGTGTGTTTGGTTTTGCGGCTGCTCCCAAGTCCAACCTCAGGGTGCCTATGTATCCCTTGCGGGAATCAAGCCACTCGTAGTTCAAAGAATTGCAATGAATGAATGACTCATTGCAAAGGGGTACTTTCAATGAATTTGATTGAAAAGTGTTTAGGTGAATTTAGTTGAATAAACCAGGGATTCGATATGGAATTGTGTTTGGGTGGCGAATTTGGTTAAGAACAAACCAGGGATTCTGTTTGAATTTGAGATTTGGGTGGTTGCATCTAGATTGAATCTCTAGATTGCCTACGTACCCTTTTGAAGGGATCAAACCAATGTAGTTCGGAAATTTGGAAATTAATGGGTAAGTGTGACCCACTAATTAAGAATTTGTGTCTTTGTGACAATTTGGAGATTTTCATAGGTAGATGACCTATGAGAAAATTTGGAAATTAATGGGTAGGTGTGGCCCAATAATTTATAATTTGCATGGGTAGATGACCAATGGGAAAAATTGGATGGTTTCGTACCATTTTTTATTTATTGCTAATGTCAAAGAAAACTAATGGGCAATTTTGATGAACCCATCAATTTTGGAGGTTTTAAGATTAATGGGCTACTGTGGTTGACAAGCCCGTTAATCCATATCGATGCTCCTTTGGTATCTTTTGAGGGTGAGCTTGATGCTCGGAGCATGACCAATCATTTATTTGGATTGGAGTTACCGTCACAGCGTGATTGAGTCGCGTGGCACTTCTTTTGCACAATGATTGATTCCCATATTTCTTAGTAGGGCTTGCTACTTCAGTTCATGGGAACGTTGAGACAGATAGACCCGAATGCCACAAGCATTTTATTGAGCCTTCTTGATCGTCAATTGATTTAATTCTCATGAACCTGCACTGACTCTCTTGTGTACTTGCTTTGCTTTGTGCTGCAAGTAATGTCTCATATGCTACGGCATTTTTAACTGTTCATACTTATTTTCTTTGATGCACAGCTTGGAGGAAGGAAAGATGCTCCACTATTTATTTTCTTGCTGCTGCAGCATACCGAAAGAACATCATTATTGCTTTTCTAGCAGTAAAGGTAGACTCAACCAGTCTTGGACTTCTTGTGCCTCGACTGTTAAAATGCTAACATTTCCTTTGCCACATCTTTTATCCGGTGTGCAGCCAAATGCTTGTTATTATTCTGTACAGCAAGTTATGGAACTTACTGAACCACAAACATTACAAGGCGTAGAGCATCCCGAACCATATACTTTTGAACATGAAATTTGTTGATGTTTAAGAGAAGTGCCTTTAACCAATCACTTTGCTTGCCTTATTCTTCCCCCTTGCTATGGGCATGAGGATTCTGCTTCTGCCATTATAAATCTTTTAGGAGATCACAAGACAAGTTACACTTGAGAGCTTGAGAGTGAATTGTTAACTTCGATTTCTAGCATCAACTGTTAATGTAAAGCAACAATTTTGCCATAGCAATGCACTTTCAATAAACAAGAATATTGCACCACTCTGCTTCATTTTATTTTCTCTTCTCTTTTATTCGGCTTCTTCCTAATAGAAGACTTGATAGCCTGAACTGTGGAGGATGAACCAAGAGAGATCTGTACTTCTTTTGGATGAGTTTTGACCCAAACTCCGTGTATTTAGATTGTTATAGCTGACAGCTTTGGGCTTGTTAGCTTTCGCCAAATTTGCCAATTCTTCCTTACTTCTCCTAGTCTCTTGCATGTGACTTGCTGGAGCAGATGAAAACTTGACAAAACCAATCTTGCAGCAAACCCATTTTCTTTGTTTGCTAATTCAAACAAACAGACTTTCATAGCCAATAAATCATATGGCCTTTCTTTTGCTTTAATTCTTATTAACTCTTCTCATTGTTGTTTGCATAAGCCAACTACGAGAGTGTCATATTTGGGCTGGTGCAAAGGCACGTCACCACGGAGCCCACAACTGCAAATTTTCTTACAGTGGGTCGAACACTTCATCCATTTCTTGTGAGTTCATACCCAATGACTTTCTTATTGAGTCTTCAGTGAGCTTCATTCTCGTGGGTTAAATACCCAATAATTGATTCATGTGGGATGTGTTCATTCCATAAGGCTTGACCATTTGGTTTGCCTTCTGACATGGACCAAATCTCTTTGGGCTCTTCAAGTTGTCATGATGCTTGAAAGCCATTTAAAGATATTTGGTTAATGAGCCAATCCTGCAGAAAAGTGACGAGCACCATTTTTCCTTGTTGCTGGCAGCAATAGTGTTGAATAAGTTAGACCCTTCGAGCTTTGGTTTGAGAGTTGGTTCTTTGCACAGATCAACATTGTGACCCTTTTAGCGGTCAATAATTCAAATAGAAATCTCATGGCTTTTATAATGCTTGTTTGAGAATTTCTATCAAAGTCGGGGTTTCTCACCCACAAGGACTTCTCATCCCAAATAAATTTCAGGGTCTCTCACCCAATAATAAATTTAGTATCCAATGATTTTTGGGGTTGCTCACCCATGAAAATATTTTTAAGGTGCAAACCCATATTTTTTCAGGGCGCAAGCCCGTATTTGTTTTCAGGGCGCAAGCCCGTATTTGTTTCAGGGATCAAGCCCGTATTTGTTTTCAGGGCGCAAGCCCGTATTTGTTTTCAGGGCGCAAGCCCGCATTTGTTTTCAAGGCGCAAGCACGCATTTGTTTTCAGGGCGCAAGCCCGCATTTGTTTTCAGGGCGCAAGCCCGCATTTGTTTTCAGGGCGCAAGCCCGTATTTGTTTTCAGGGCGCAAGCCCGTATTTGTTTTCAGGGCGCAAGCCCGCATTTGTTTTCAGGGCGCAAGCCCGCATTTGTTTTCAGGGCGCAAGCCCGTATTTGTTTTCAGGGCGCAAGCCCGTATTTGTTTTCAGGGCGCAAGCCCGTATTTGTTTCCGAGGTGCCAAACCCAATGCTTTGATTTTAGGGTTTATTACCCAATGATGGATTGAACATCCAAGAAATTTTGATTCAAGGGATGCCGCTCCAAAATTTGATTTGCGGGTTGTATACCCAATCATGGAGGATGAGAGAAGCCTTATTGCAATGGCAACATGTATCTGACTGCTTCTGTCTTCGCAGGGAATGGAGGTGTTGAGCCGAAGTGGTTTTTTTTTTTTGTGCAACCTCACGACTGCTTTTCCCTTGATCTCCCCCCTTATAGCCTTCAAAAGTAAACCATTGCATGCCTTTCTCTGAATGGCTTCAGCAACTTTCTTTGGGTTTGTGACCAACAAGTCATCTCCGTTGGATATCAACTGAAGATTACAGTGAAGCCCAAGAACTCCAATTGGTCAAACGGATCTACCATAGACACAATAAAGGAATCATTTATAAATTCCTTGTACAGCTTCCCAAGGTTTGGAAGTGAGAGCACATGCGCCCCATCATTTGGTTGTTTCTTCTCTGCCTTTGTGGCCTTACGGTTTGGGGTTTTTTTTTTAGCAGCCTCCCGGCTGCTTCCCCCCCAGCCCGTTCTTTTATGCTTTTGATGCTGTTTTTATATTGATTACCCACCAGGGCTGTTTCAATTCAAAAGCATGATGATAAGCTGGCCCCTAAGAAAACGGAACCGTTCACCTCTTATGATAGTGCCCAATACTTGTCAAACTCTTTTTTCCCTATTTGAATCCCCTTCCTTTATCTGATCAGGAAGATTTTTTTTTTGAAACACCTATCATCTATATTAGATAAGGCCTGCTGGACGTGGGCTTAGGCAAACACAAACCAAAATTTTTTTCGTGTGAATTTTTTTGGTTCAACAGTGTTAGTATGTTATTATACTATTTTTTAAAACTTTCTTTTTGTCCACTTACATTTTCAAATGTTTTGCGCCCCCAGGCAGTAGGATTGTACCTGAGCAACACCACCGGCCTTCTTCACCACCATCGTCTTCCGCGATCTTGTGTAGGGTCCTTGACCTGAAGAACTCTTGTTTGTAAATTAAAATAGTTAGTAGCTCTGAATTGCCCAAAACTTACTGTACGGCCTGAGGCCGTACAATTAACTTATGTTGGTGTGTGAAACTTATCTTGTGTGTGCTGGATGTTTGGGGATATAAAATTGTGATTATTGCAGGTGTGAAATTTTGGGAATTAAGCCTTTTACAGGGGAGACTTTGCCAAATTTTCGGCAGAAGTCAAACCTCAAATTTTGTTTTCTTTTGATTTTGTTATAAAAAGGGCAAAATGGTCAAGGGTGCCGGACACCCGACAGGTGTCGGACACGAACAGGGTTCGGCTCGAATTCCAAAGGGGAATTAGGGTCGGGTCCTGTCACTGAAAATATGAACAAGGTGACGAACTATATCCTATGAATTGTACCAAGATATCCATGATACACTATTTTCCATATCATTGTGCCTTAAACTTTATCCATCAATTTCCACATAGTAGAACTCAGGGAGATATACTCCACCTGAGAACGCATAAAAATCCATCAATTCCATTTACAACCCGTCAATTCCCCTAGCAGAATCGGGGGACACAAAGTCAGTCCGAAACGCACATCCTAGCAGAATCAAGTGATCAGCCTGAAACGCAATCCTAGCAGAATCAGGGGACACGAAGTCAGCCCGAAACGCAATCCTTCAATTCCTCCTAGCAGAATCGGGGGACACGAAGTCAGCACGAAACACAAATCCTCGCACCACACGGTTCGGGCTTCCCCAAGACTCATGGGGCGTTATCATCAATGATTTACTGTTCTGAAGGAAACATTTTGTCCGAAGACATTTTTAATATCCGAGGCAACCTTATATATTTCGAAGGCAACAATTTAATCTGAAGGCCACAATTTAATTTTTAAATCGATTTAACATATAAGCCCATTTGAATCCTATAATATTCAAAACGCTACTCAAATGCTTCCGGTTACTGTTCATCATTTTTCCAAATAATTTTGGAAGTTCCCCTGTTTTTCCAAATTAAAACCCAAATTTTTGTGAGATAATTTGACCCACTAAAAGTTAAAAAAATTGGGCAAACTTGCAGTGGTTTTGAAGCTTGTTCTCTCTAGTTTCTAACCCAACAAACGACACCCAAAACGGAGCTAAAACGAAGGAGAAAACTAGTTCCAAAGTTGGACTCGTGACTGGTTTTTCTGCAGAAAACAGATTTTTTACCAAACTTTGCACAAGGTTTTGACGTATCAAAACTCAACCAAATTCAACGAAATCAATTGTGTTTTGTTCCTTGCCAAGTCTATTTTAAAACCCAAGAAATGGCTTACTCAAAAACACAACAGATTGGGAGAAAAAGAGAGCCAAAATGAGGCTCACGGAATGCAATTTTTCCAGAAATTAAAATTTCCCAGATTTGGTTCTAAGTTGTTTAACCATTCCAACACTCCTAGATCGTTACCAAGTCTCCTAAAACTCTTCTAAAGTTCATACCCATCATTGAAACTCATTAAAAACTCAAAATGGAACCAAAATCATAAACACCCAAATTTGAAAATTTCTCTAACCACCCAACCCGAAAATAACAATTCAAACTCTTCCAATTCAATCTCCTATTCCTCAAATGACTCAAAATACACTTCAAGGGATTAGAATCACACAAACACAAAGTTAAAAACCTAGAAATTCGAAATTTTATTCACCCTTGGAGATTTCTTCTTTCTTCCTACTCTTCTTCCTTCTCCTCCTCATCATCCTTCCACCTCCCTTTTAGATTTCTTCTTTCTTCCTTCCATCTCCTTCTCCCCCACATTGAGATAAATAAAAATAAATCAGATTTTCTCTTCTTTTTTTCTTCAAGAGAAGGCATCGGGAAAGGGGGAAAGAATGAAGAGGGAAATTAAAAAAAATCTGCCCGATTAATGTAGCGGCACTGTAGCACGGTGCTTTTTTTTTTTTTAAATTTAAATTTTAAATTTTAAATTTTTTTAAAATTTAAATTTAAATTTATTTTTATTTTAGACTTTTTCTTTCTCGTTATAACTCGGATTTGGGTGCGCACTATATCCACGGACTCATATCAACGAGCCCGATGCATCGGTGTGGCTCAATTCCCCAAAATCTTTCCCGATTAAAAAGTCAATTTTAAACCCACTAAATTACCCTTGGGGTAAAATTATCTTTTACTTAAATGATTTAATAATTTAGTATTTATTTAGGAACGGGATATTACACAAAACATTTCATATATTTTTGACACCTCAAAATTCACACATAAATCCTAAAATCGTGGAAAAATCATTTTCATGTCTGTAATTTTAGGAACAACATAACCATGCAAAATATTTTACATATACACACACACAAGCACAAAAAGCCAATGTTGCCGCCACCCCCTATGTGCCCATTCACTACAAAAAAAATGGATTCGGCAACAACTGGATGTTGTTGCCTAATGTCAAAAATCGTTACCTGAAAGTATAGGCAATGAAAAATTGTCTTTGCCAGGGTCGTTGCATTATACCCGTGTCCTAATGTAATAGGCAACGAAATTTCGAAGTCGTTGCGCAAACACAAATGCAACGCGAATGATAGTCGTTGTCATTTGTCTTAGGGAACAACTGTACGGTTGTTGCTTTTTCTCTTTTCCAACAACTCGTTTGTCCTTGCATATCACATAAAGGAAGGACACTTGAATCGTTGTTGAATATTATGGGGGACAATACTTAAGGTCTCTTATAGTTTTAATTTATTTAATTAAATTGTATTCTTTTGCTAGTTATACATATTATAAAATTGATTTAATTAAATTTTACACATTGGTTCTTTTGGTAGTATACATAACATGAAATTAATTCCCATGATGAAACACTTCATAAAATAACCAAAGACAATCTTTAAATTATCAAGTGTTAACTCTATGACATTACAACAAGATATGCTATGTTCTCATGTCTCAAGTGTTGAAACTTTTTTACAAACAATTATAGAAAAGTTTGAACTCTATCTATGGTTGCCTATTGCCTTAGGGTGTTCTTCAAGTGGTTGATGGTCACCAAAGGTGCTTCCTCAGCTAGCCTTGCCTTAAGGTCACCATGAAGGAAAAATACATATAGAAGCTTATATTGCTTATCAAGCATGCCATCTCCTGAAACAAGACAAATAATGCTAATAATAAACATCTCATTAAAATAATATATGAAGAAAGAAGTGTACATCACTGTAATGAATAAACTACTCATGCAACAATCTACATGCATCAGTTCAGGTACTTTAACCAAATCAAGTAGACAAAAGTCACCAATATTATACACACAAAAACACATATATTTATTTCACCCATCCAGAGGAAGATTACTTTGACTATTTTGTATTGAATAGTTGTCTTCTTTGTGACATTTATACAAGCAGAGCATGGAAAATAAAACATTAATAAAAAAACCAAAACCATTGATTAGATAACCAAACAAATTCATCTTAAAACAATAACTAAACAACTAAATTTTTGTCAAAAAACAAAAATCTGCTCAAATAATAAATAAATAAAATGCTAAAACCAAGTAAGCCAAGTAACTTGTCAAAGTGCAGCCATGATAGAAAACCACCAAACCAGATAGCAGCTGGGAAAAAAATATAGCAGCTGTCTGAGCCACTAAATAAGGAAAAAAAGAACAAAAAGGTAGCAATGTAAAGTACCTTTTCTGTCTTTAGCCGAAGTTCAATTTTGAAGACTAGTGCAGAAAAACAAGTTGCTCTCACACACCTAGATAACAGAAAGAGATAGGTTACAGTAAAAAAGAAAACAACACAAATCCATATGAAAGCTCTAAGACCGGAACCTAACATAAAACACCATACAATAAGAGCTTGGGAAGGCCAAATGTAATAAAACCTACAAGGGGAAGAATAGTTATGTGCGTGACGGAAATAAAAGAGATCAAATATGAGATGTCCACAAAGATTCCATACATCCAAAAAACCCGAAAACAGTACCAAAATGGAATTGTAGCAATCAATTATAGTCACATTTTTTCTTTCAAAAGATTACAAAGATGTAGGATCTCCCTAAATAGAGAGTTAATAAAAGAACATGATATATATATATAGAACTCAAGACTTAAATGAGAATCTAAAGGCAATGAAAGGAAATAATAAAAGAAACATAGACCCCATGAGAAATTAATAAGGGCAACTTGGATGAATGAAAGCAAACAACTAGCGAAATAAACTTTGGAGACAGACAGAGCTAGTTTTAAAAATGGATTCTAAGCTTGTATGGGACTTAATTAATTTGGAGATGATACGTATGTCAGTTTAAACAAAAAAAGGGAAACCAAAAATCTGTATTTTGGGTTATTTTCCCCACATGCATTATAGACGAGCACTGCAAAAACACCAAAACAGACACCTTATTTTGCTTCTAAAATGAAAGCTTGAGTATCAAATCAACAGGATTATGATAATTGTTAACTAGAAGCAGTAAAAATTAACCAGCTTGAGTGTAAAAAATAAACATTTGACATATGCTCAGAGACTTTTCATTAAACCCAATAAAAATAAACATATAACAAATTTCATTCAACTCAACCAAACTCACATTTCAATCAATTACAGTATTCAATACAAATTAAATTTGACCCTTTTGCAATACCAAGTATAAGGCCAATAATTCAACAATCATCATTCAGTACATTAACCAACCTCGACATCATAGCCCAAACACATTACATTAATCTATCTGTTATAGTCTCCTAATTAATCCAAATAGTAAATAAAAAGGGGAAAAGATGAGTATTCTTACAACTAAACCAATAAGGCCGGTAACAATTCCAACTTTGAAAACAGAACGAATATTTGAGGTCAAAGTTCAAATACTGAATGGATCAAAGAGGATTTATTCCTTTCTTTAACTCACCCACATGTTCAGGCCAAAGAAAAAACAGTCACCCACCTGATATACATATAAAAGAAGTGCATGAAAATTGTATATATAACCAAATTAGTGCACCTACAGTTTGCATCCCATTGGAGCCACAATAGATACCCAAAACAGATTTGGCTTCTTTTGTCTCTGAAATTTTACATTTCAAATTAACAAAAGAAAATTAGGTTAAAGAACTTTTGGATTAAACCAACAAATTAAAACAAATACCTACAAAATTGGGATCCTAGGCACAATCTTGAGGAGCGAGAACTTGAAGGCATTGAGGTCCATAGGGCTGTGCATAAAAAGTGGGTGCTGGTCTTTGAAGTTTCTACATGCTACATGACAGAGGAAGAGGAAGAGTTAGGGTTAAAACAGAAATATGAAATTAAAACATAACAATAGAAAATACAGAAATTCCAACGCAACTTTTAACCTTAACAATCTCAGTGGTGGTCTTTAGCATTTATTTGTGATACATGAGAGAAAGGAGGAGGAAGACAAGGGGTTGTAAAGGAGAAGGAAGAAGAGATTGGGGAAGAAAGGAAGAGAGGGAGGAGATGGGGATGGTTATCTAGGGAGAGAGAGTGAGAGGTGGTGGCTACTATTTTCAGAGGAGAGAATATTAGGTCAGGTGGATGGGTATCGGGGGAATTTACCATTGTTGGTGGTGGAGGGTCGAAGGGAAGAGTTGTGCAGAGTCTACACAACTCTTCCTAGAGCTGGCATTTTAAACTGAAAAACCGCAAAAATCAACCGATATTTTACTGCAAAGAGACCGCGAATGCGGTAAAATCGACCGCATTTGCGGTTTGAGCAACCGACCGCAAATTGTGGTTGCGGTTTTAACATTTCTAAAATTACGGTTACCGCAAATCGCAAATTTATTTTAATTAATAATAAAAATATAATTTTATAATATATTTATATTAACTAATATATCATCCGTCTCTCTCCCTCTTCTTTCTCTTTGTGCCAATCGAAGCCAACCATTCTTCACATGGCTTTGTCGGACAAAGCACTACAAGGCAGAAACCCTTCCACGGCCTGATATCGTCATGGAAGACGTTTCATGACGCGTTCAGGCGTCCGTAACCTGCGTCATAGAAGGGGGTCATGGAAACTTTTTTAAAACCACGGCGTCGATATGCGTCATAGAATCTAATTTCAATGACGCGGTCTGCGTCGTGCTATGATTTCCATGACGCGTCGAATATGTCGTAGATGTTGTTTTAATGGCGTTAATTCCGCGTCATTAATATTATGACGCATACATATTGACGCCCGTCTATTGCTTTACATGACGCAGAATAGGCGTCATTGAATTTCACGACGCCTATTTGGCGTCATTGAAATATTTTTCATGACGCATATTGGGCGTCGTTGAAATATTTTCACGACGTCTAAAAGACGTCATTGAAATATTTTTCATGACGCATATTAGACGTCGTTGAAAGTTTTAAAAGTAAATAAAAAATTATAATATATCCATAGTTTAACTTAACGACGTGTCTTAGGCGTCATTGAAACATGTTTGATGACGATATTAGACGCCATTGAAATTTTAAAAATATATAATAATAATTCTAATACATATATATCCCAGCATTTTAATTCTACAAAAAGAAATTAATATATTGAAGCAAAGTCTTCACAAATGCTAACATACTTCAAATTAATATTACTACTCAACATGATTCTAGTATACATCATGACAAGTTTAAAAATTGTCTTTTAACTAATTCGACAAAGTCAATCCTATGAGTATGAGAAGATCTGATACTTGCACCGTCCAAAACAAAATAGACATCCAAAAGATGAGCTTGATGATGGTTTGAGAGGATGCGATGCTTCATGTCCAAAAGAGGCGTAGTTCCAAAGCCAAAATAATTACAACCACCATTAGTATACCGCTTTAAAACAGAAGATCAGAAAATGAGAATGAAGGTCTATAAATTACGAGCACACATGCATGAAAATTATCCAAGTCAGTAAATTCTTGGTCCAAATGTGAAATTTCTTTAGATCGAAATGTCTTGCCAAATAAAACAAGAGAATAAGAGAATCCAACAAAACTAATTTTAAGGACCAAAATTCACCGTAAGAAATACCAAGATTTATGAATTTGATTACAATTTATTGAATTGCACAAATCACATAGTAAGCATTTCCCAAACAAATCCCTAAAGCCAAAATCACGAGTAAGCATTTCAAAGATCGTATGGGAGTGATGTAAGAAAAGAAGGAATGAGAAACTTAGAGAATGCTAGAAAACGCATCGCTATACGTGTAGCGTAGAGAAAAGTTCTATTGCTCATTATATTCAGTACAATTTGTGTGACTCTCTTATAATCAAGTAGAGGTACAAACTGGATACCTTTTTAGTTTGTTATCTTAGCCATTCATCTAGCAGCTATAGGATCATTACACCACGGCACAATTTGCCTTACATCACTTAAGCCTTACACTTGTCTTTTGAGACTAAGAGAATACACCAATATTAGAAACCAAGGCCTAAAACATTTCTATCGACAGCTTATACTTCAATAGAATTTGTATATCTTGTATGATAAAGTAATGTAGTGTGGAAAACTAGTGATTCTATATTGTTATCATGAAAGTTCAATCCGGTTTAGAAATCCTACCTATGTATATTGGATGAATCTAGTTCAAAAATTGGTTTTCCTAAATGGGACCGAAACCCTGCAAAAGTAGCCTAAAATGTAAAGAAAACACAA
Organism: Prunus padus; assembly: GCA_024362665.1. Taxonomy (NCBI): domain Eukaryota; kingdom Viridiplantae; phylum Streptophyta; class Magnoliopsida; order Rosales; family Rosaceae; genus Prunus; species Prunus padus. Next base: position 15,169,450 of record JANFAM010000010.1, on the reverse strand, counting down.
CAAAAGCATTGTGGGCATGTGTCATACAAGAAAAACACATTTCTAAAGGATTCTTTGGAAATTAAGCTGGTATATCGCTTCTCCTAACATATTTTTGTAAAACATAGGACCGGTAGCTTGCTTCCGTAAATTGCTAATAGGAATATGATATCAATTTGCTTTTTCCATTTTTATTTTTATTTTTTTAAAGAAGGAAAACCGCACGGGTTCGGTCTAACAAGTAACATCATTTGGTCTCTTAATCAAAGAAGGAAAAGCTGCTGCACTGAATTTGTTAGTGCAGGTTCGTATCATTTATATGTTTTGTAAAGCTTAGAATAAATGCAATCTCTACCCAATTTCCCACAAACAACAAAGCAAGGAGGGTCATTTGTAGCTTATAGTAACAGGAATCCATCTATTATAAGGGGCCTAGCTAGCAAAACAAAACATCACACATGGGAGGATGGATCATGGATGGGGAAAAGCTAAAAAATAATGCCATGCAAGCAGTGTATGTCTGTGACCTAAATATAGATGACAAGGGGAGGGAGGGCCATGCACTATTATAAGCAAACAAAAAGGTTCATGCCAATTTGTATAGTAAAGCTCTTTCTTTCATAAAGTTTAAAAAATCATTCTAGGCAGCATGATATCAAAAAGGGGGGATGAAAGAACCAAAATTCTTCATATCCAATCTAGTTCATACAAATTAGACGCCACTAAGATCCCTCCATATCTTTGTAATTGGATGTTAATGAAAGATGATAGCGAAAGGACAACTCGTTAGAATTTGTTGTGTGGAGCAGGAAGGTCCTACATAAAGCGAGGCAACCATGCATGCTCCTTTGGTGCCGATGTGACCACAACAACTCAAAGTTTCAGGCTTTTTCAGGTAATGTTATTTTACAAAAGAGAAACAAAGTAAAGCTCACGACCCTGGGCCTATCCTTTGCTTGAATATATCAACATGAAAGCTGACATGGTAAAAATATACTTTATACAAATAGTCGACATGGCAGTCTCCTAAGAGACTTGGAAGCCTGTAGAGACTTATATCTTTGCCATGAGGATCATTATCTCATACTCATGAACTCTAGATGCTTCATTTTTGCCTTTACATTTTATCAATGCTGATGGAAGTATTTATCTTTGCGCCTCAAACCCAAAATTTGGTTTTAACTACTCAATTAGTGATGCCAAATGTGTTTGATGCTCAATCGATTCTATAGCTTGAGGTGAGATCACCTTTTGACATTGTGACAAGTATCTATAACTCAAATTGGAAGCTTCAGATTTAATAAGTGAGCCAAAGGTCACCGGTGATGGAGGGGCAGGTCGAAGATTTCCCTTCATCTCCTCTCCGGTGATAGTTAAAGTTTTTTTATTAGAGATACCCTAATGTTTTACAATCTAGCCAACACAGACCCACATGGTGGGTTCATACTAATAAATGCTCCGGTGTCATATGCAGAGCGTAAATGGGTTACTTATCATAAATTAATTTTCTGTAGTAGATGTTAAAAACTCTTTAAACGCAATACCCCAATACTTTCCTAAATAAATACCAACTGCTTGGAAGCTCCATGGTGGCAATGTATCACATAGTCCTAGAGACGCAAAGTAAATAAGAACCATTATCTTCCAGAAATTATACGGATGGTGGGGTATGGACGGGGAAGTATAAGAGAATTTGGCATAAGAAAAGCGCATGTGTGACACATGGGCACCTAAGTTCATTGATTGCAATGTCTTATCATCATTGCGAAAGATGGTTCACGAGTTCCAATGGCTAGAGCTATCTGTGGGTAAGAATGACGCTTGGACATATATAGAGGTAGTTACATGTAAGAAAATGTACCCTTATCCGGATCCTCCCAGGCCAAAGGTCTTCATCTATCAATATTAATGCATGAGCAAAGTTTTAACAATGTAGGGCTAGAAAAAGGTCGTTTTACAACTATCAGCATATTGCCCCATCATACAAGTTTCTTGGCCTCACGACCATATAAACAAAGTAGGCCAACCTCATTGTATAAATACTTAGTTGGTGATAAGTATGGAGGAGGTTCTTGAAAGAAGAAAATGAAGTATAACAGGAAATTGGAATTTCGTCTATGATAATCTAATCATTTTTGAGTAAATCAAAGAATTACCGACTCCATTCATACGATGGAACTGAAATGCAACAAGCTTTGAAGTGTGAATAATGAAGAAGTGTCCATTCATTCATTATGCCACAAACACATAGATTAGCCAGCCATAAGAATGAATAGTGAAGAAGTGTTCATTCATCATGCTCATTCGATTTTGTGCGAATATAAAACAACAATTGGTTGACATTCAAACTTCTTAAGCTTTCGAGAACAATGGTACAATAACAAAATTTATCATGACATCGGACGGGAGATCCTAAGGTCAGGACTCTTGCAATTATAACCACTGATTTATGTTCAACCACGAGTAGGAAGAGCTATTGGCCGTTAAACAAATTTTGAACATTAGAGGTCAACTTCAGATTCGATGCTTACCCAATTCTATGAGATAAGGCTCGCATATCTGACGAATAACTAATTTGCACTCCGCAATGAAAACCCTATGAACACGAGATCCAAGCTAATGCAATTATCAAGTAAGAGACATAATTTGTACCGAAATTGAAAGACTTCTATACCTATGAAAATGATTAAAAAAATCGAAAGATACGTGGAATTTGCGGTGAAGTATGGGATAAAAAGATACAAAATAATTGTTAGCCCCCTTCTTGTGATGACTTATACTTCTATAAACAATGGTAAACTGAAAAATTTATCATGGTATTAGGGTGGAAAATCCTTAGTTTGGATTCAAGCAACCATAACCTCCCAATTTATGTTGAATTTTACATGTGGATGGGAAGAGACCCACCTTTGGAGGGAATGCTAAATATAGAATAGTTGTTGATCCACATCCTTATGACTTGCACTTTTTTCTGTTCTTGTTACAAATTACAATGACTTCTGCTTTTTTCTTTTTCTTTTTCCAGTTACAATGAATAATCCTTTTTTTCAGTTGCAATGAATTATGCTTTTGAGAACAATGGTAAACGAACAAAACATATTAAGTTTATTGCAAACTCTAATCACCCTACATAGCTTCTTAATAATACTAGAAAATAACATACAATCAATTACGTTAAGCATGACAGATAATGGCAGTGGTACCGATTGCTTGTCGAAATAAAATCAATGAAGAAATTATCAAAGAGAAATTACCCGTAGCTTGATTTGGGGCGACCAGACAGTAAATCCTCGCATAAAGATGGCACCATTTACCAGCCCTTCTAGCAGCTCCCTGCTACCCTCCTAATGTTGCACCACTCTTTGCTCGAACATGACCGTAATACCAACAAAGCTCATTAAAAGATACTCATTGTTTTCAACCCCCCAAAAAAAAAGGAAAATAAATTCTATTGACATATAGTACCTACTTAAACTTTGTAATATAGCACTTCTGCTTCTACAGAGTCAAAACCTTGACAAGCACCCTAGAATTGATTAAACTTGTTAATAATAGGTGATAGTTTTGTACAATATCAACTTTCAAGTCTTGTTTCATTCCAATCAAACAAATACGGGGGTAACTAATAGCAATTAGATCATTTTTATCGAAAGCAAACATCCACGAGTAGATCATAGGACGTGATTAACAGATAAATGAGGTAAATACGAATATTATCGGCAGTGTATTAATAATGATGAGGAAGACAAAATCCTATGTATCTGAAGACAGACATAGAGATCGATGCAGAAAACACATGTTGGATAGGAATAGAAACAATTTTCCAACTCATTCATAAAAACTTCGAATGAAAACAACACCAAAAATCAAAAATCACTTTTAACGTTGTTTTGTTTTAACCTATGTCGATAGTCAATTTGTAATTCATAAGTACATGAAAGAACTCAATCATATAGTAGAAAATTAAAAGGATCATTCCTTTTTTTTGTGAAAAAGAAAATCAAAGGTTGTGGACACATTTGGTTTGCACCAGGAGGGTCTAATAGAATAATGAAAACTTTTGTTTCGATTACAAGGGAGGCCAAAGGGGAGGGGAGATTCAAACTATGACATTGCATGGGGAGGGGGGTTTAAGTGTTCTCAACCACCAGAGCTACAAGTGCCCACCGCAATAATACTCATTGTTGCATAAATTGTTTACATATTTGTACTACGTTACTCGCTTGGTTAGCCATCACCCTCATCATTCACAATGAATTGTTTTCTACTACGATTATGAACTTATATTGCACATAATTTAAAATTTCAAACAAGAGGAAGCGGCAGACTATAGTGGAATTGGGCCTTACCTTATACCATATCCTTTCTCTTTCAAGCAAGAGGAGCTGGAGCTGGGCTGCCTTCGAAATCTAAGATGCGAGAGATGAGACCGTGCGAAGAGAGAGTGGAATTGGGTCCGAAAGTTGAGAACGATACTGAGATGTGAAAACGAAGAGATGAGACCGCAGAGAGAGTGGAATTGGAGTGCGAGTTGAGACCGTATGCAGAGATGAAAACGAAGAGATGAGATGTATGCAGAGATGAGAACGCGACAAAAAAAAAAACAATTTTAGGTTTAGGGTGAGTAAGAAAGACGCTGGAAAAAATCGAGAACAAAACAAGGCGCGAATAAAATTGGTGAAAAAAAAAAGGCGCAGGCCAAAAAGTATTTGGGGATGAGTTTTATATCTAAGACGCATTCTAGACGCTATTGTACATATAATTCTATGACGATTGGGCCAGCGTTTAAGTTAATGACGCATATCCGACGCGTTAAACTATAAACCTATTAATGACGCCGGATTTAACGTCATCTAAAATCACTAGATTCCATGACACACATTAGCGTCATGGAAAATAATTTCAATGACGCATTTGGGAAACGTCATGATAATAGTGTCATAAACTTGTTTCAATAGACGCATTTTAAAAACACGTCATAATTTATCACATTTAATGACGTGTATTTTGATGCGTCATTAAACTGGCCATAAAAAGCCCTTTTTTTTGTAGTGAAGGCATTCATTCACGTGAACTTGCCTACAATACAAGTCCAAAAAACACTAAAATATTATATAAAAAACTATATTTTGACATTAATATTTTTTAAAACTCCTTTCTCTTCATCTCAGTGTTTCACTCTCTCCTTATCAAAAAAAATGCCTCGCTCTCTCTTTTCAACAACTCATCTTATCTTGCTCTCCCTCTCCCCTCTCCCGTCTCAGTCTATCTCTTTCTCGATTTCAACCTTTTCTCTCCATGGATTCTTCTTTCTTTTCTCTCTAATCTCTCTTCTTCTTCTTCTTCTTCTTCTCTCTCTCTCTCTCTCTCTGCGGTTCTGCTTTTTCTTTGTGGTGGTTTATGGTTGGTAAGTGGTGGTTTATGGTTGATGGGTTGATGGTTAACAGGTGTTCTTGGTTAGGAGGCTTGGGATTTTGGGGTTGCTTGGATTGTTTGAGGGTGCTTGGATTGTTTGAGGGTGCTTGGATTGTTTAGGGTTGCTTGGATTGTTTGGGTTGACAGGACCCAATAGGTAGGTACCGCGTTTGTTGCGGACTTCTACCGCATTTGTGGTTTTACCGAGTCGCGGTGAACCGCAACTATTCGGCCGGTTGCGGTATCAATTATGCAATACCACGAGTTATCGGGCGGTTTGCGGTTTTCACAAAAATTTGCGGTTACCGTACCGCAACCAGCCCTAGTGCAGAGAGAATTTGAGGGAGAAAGCTAATGAGTTGGGAAGAGTAACAATTGTTGAGGCCCAAGGGCTATCACCCTCCAAGGGTTTAGGGAAAATGTGAGTCTCCCAAGAAAAAGGCCTAAACCCTAAACCCTAAGAAAAAGACCCCTACAACAACTAGTCTATGTTTAGTAATAGAAATCAATAGGCAATGAAAATTGTTGCCTTGCTCTTATTAAAAAGCAAGAAAATCTACTCCTTATTTAATATATTTGACAGCTCGTTGTCTATTGTTTTTAAGTCCTTGCCTTCTATTTCAAGCGACAACTAATACTTGTTGCCGATAAGTATACGCTAGGACATGAACATTTCGTTGCATATTCTATTTTCATTTTGGCGTTAAATTTCCCTCCAAAATATTTTGCAACAACGTCGAAATAGTAAGCAAGGATTTGGAGTTCCATATTGAAAAACTGTTAGATTAGGCAAGGATTTACAAAAGTTGTTGCCTACTACTATTATAGGTAAGGAAATTTTAGTCGTTGCCTAATGTTTCGTTGCCGAATCCATGTTTTCTTGTAGTGATTCTTGAAATTTTCTTTTCATATTCCAACTCATTCCACCTATATCTCATATCTCTTGAATAAGGATATGAAAAAGAAAATCTAGCACATAAATCACATAGGTTTGAATTAAGCTCATATTAAAGCCAATAACTAAAATAAGAGGCACAAAGAGACTAGACCTTGGCTCATGATACCACTTGAAGGAAACTTATGTTTTTGTTTGGATTAATATTGCCTATTCTAGTTGAGCTAAGCCTATTGAGGGAAAATGTGAGTCTCCCAACATAATTTAACCACCACTGCCTAAGCACTGTGGTTTTATTATTTATTTTAGGTTTGACCCATTCAAGATGAAACATCTCTTAATTACAACCTTGTTATGAATTACAAGAGAAAACCCATTGATTAAAATTACAAAGGAACATAATGTAGGGGGAAGGTGTGTTTAATTGGTTTTGCAACTGCACCTAAATAGAAGCTTAAGTTGCCTACGTATCCCTTTAGGGAATCAAGCCACTCATAGTTCCAGAATTTCAGTGAGTGAATGGCCCACTAAAATAATGATTTGGTGATGGAAATTTGATGATTTGTGTGAGGTAATTTTTTTGGGGGGGCGAATCTGATTTAGAATAAACCAGTTATTCTGTTTAGATTTGAGATTTGGACAATTGCATCTAGATTGAGTCTCTAGACTGCCTACGTATCCTCAACAGAATCAAACCAACATAGTTCGGAATTTCAATGAGTGAATGACTCTTGCTCTTGGAAAAAGTGTTTGGGGGAATTTGGTCAAGAGAACTAGGGATTCAAATTTGGTTGCGGTTACGTCTAGTGGGATGTTAGACTGCCTACATAGCCATGACGGGATCAAACCAATGTAATTCAAATATACTTTAATTTGATTGGTTTTGTACCACTTGGGCCTTTGACGTGGTTTTGTACCACTTGGGCTTTGGCGTGGTTTTATATGATAACTCCATATTTATGCTTATTTTCCATACCTTATTCCTATGTTTTGTACTAGTTTCCCCTGTAAAATTGGTTGCTTTGATGTGTTTAGTGTGAGTTTTGTAAGAAATCGTCCCTAAGAGTGATTTGGGGCGAAAAAGAGCAAAATATGGCCGAAATGAGCAAAGAAAGCATTAGTTTGAAATCAGCGACTTGGAAGTCAAGAACAATCTGTGCAGATCAGTCATACTGTCGGGGTCACCAGGATCTCATTCGGATGAAAAAGAAAGATTGCCACATATCGTTGGAAAGCCCTGGATGTCTAGTTTTCAGAACATTTTACGGATTTCTTTTTCCATGTTCCTAGAGAAAGTTATGGCAGTTTGTGTACTAGCTGTTCGGTGCAGATAATCAGCATTTAAGTTTCTATGCTTTGGAAGGACTTGCGTTGGAGGCTTCTAGAAGGATCTCATGTGGGCTGGTCGACTTTGGACAATTAATAGAGGCCTAATATCTGTTTTAATTCTATTCCTAGCTGATTTTAAATCTCTACGACAGCTGGGTTAGGATTGGTTAAGATGGGATGAGGAAGCCTAATATTAATGGGCTTAGGTTTTCTATTAAAAAAAAAGAGGAGAAAAGAAGAGATTGGGCGGTTTTTGGAGAGAAGAAGAAAGGCACAGCAGCCATCACGATCTTTGGGGGGAAGTTCTCATAGTTTCCATTGGAATTGACGGTGAACCTAAGGAGCAAGCCAGAAGCCAAAGGGATCCTCGAAGGGTTTTTTCTATCTTATATTCAACGTTGTATTTATGATTTTCATAACTATGATGATTGAGGATATGGCATCTATGAGTAACTAAATTCTTTGCTAGGGATCCGATGTAACCTAACATGATAGTTCTATGCTATTGAGTTAATACTTTATTTTTAATCAATTTATATTCCTTGTTTCATTCATTATTATAATTGTAATCTTGATACTTGTAATTGGCCATTATAGGTATTTTGGATTGTCTAAGATAAGGTTGGGCGAGGGGTTCATCCCTAATCTTATATGCATTATGAATGAATGAGTTGTTGTTGAAGCCGGGGTTCAAGCTAAGACGCTTCTTGGTTCTAGATTGTTCTTCTTGGACTTAATGGGTTCTCAATTAATATTTAGCTATGGGGTTCATTAGTTAGATTTAATTGAGGATACTTGGTGACACCGCGGTCGAACGAATCATCATAATAACGAAAGAACGAACCCTAGGAATTGAATTGTGACTTTATTCTCTAAATTAACTCGATACATAGAATATGATTGTTATGGTGAAGTCGGAGACCTAGTATTCACCCATCTATTTACAAAACCAATTTTCAGTTTTTATTCTTTTTCTTTCTTTATTAATTCCGAACAAATCCAAAACAAATACTTTAGTTTCCTATCTTAAATTCTCATCACTTGGTTAGGTTAATATTCATTGATATTAATTTTTTTTGTCTAGTTTGGTATTTTTATTTTCTGTTTTTCTTAAGGTATTCATAAGTGGAATTAATTAATAAACTTTGCAAATCCCGTGGGTACGATACTCGTCTTGCCATTATACTATCCTAACCGATTCGTATACTTGTGAGATATAAAACTGTTCATCATTATACCACTTGAGATTTTGGTGTGGTTTTGTACCACTTGAGTCTTCACTTGATGATTTGGGAATTAATGGGACTTTTAAAAAAAATAAACAAATTTGAGCCCATTAATCTGTAATTTGTGAATTTGAGACTTCACACCAATTGTTTCGCCAATTGGACTTTTAACGGAGAAGTCCATTGGGCTTGAGACTTGTAATGAGCCCATTGTATTTGAGACCATGGAGTCTTGAGATATGAGACGATGAAGTCGTGAATTGTGCAACTGCTATGCGTTCTTGGGCTGACCACGTGTCCCCCGAGTTTTGTGAGGATATGCATTCTCAGGCTGACCACGTGTCCCCCGAGTTCTACAAGGATATGCATTCTCGGGCTGACAATGTGTCCCCCGAGTTCTACGAGGACATGCGTTCTCGGGCCGACCATGTGTCCCCCGAGTTCTGCGAGGATGTAACATGTGTGGTACTTGGAATTGACTGATTATTTGCGTTCTCAGGCTAAGTATATCTCCCTGAGTTCTGCTAGGTGGAATTGGCATATTATGTTTGAGGCACATCTTTGTGGAGAACAGTCCATTATTGATATACTGTCACAATTAATAGGATATTGTTCGCCACCCTGCTCATATTTTCTGCACAGGGTTGGCCAGGATCCCTAGCCACCTACCCGATTTATCTATACAGGTGGTTAGCCAGTTTCCCCCTTCCTCGATTGCCTTCGGATTTGATAATATACCCATATACCCCTTGGAGGGTGATACTAGGATATGCTCTATGCGGATGGTCGCATGTATGGTTTCAGGTAAAAGGTTTGGTTTGGAAACTTGGATTTATTGGGATTATGAGTTTGGTATTTTTTTTAATTATAACTTTGCAAATTCAAAGAATATGATGGCCGGAACCAAACTCAAGTTTGGTTCATATTATATTATTGAATTGTGATTCTTTTAGTAGAAAGAACTACTTGTGGTTTGATTCCTTAGAAAGGGTACTTAGGCAACCTAGAGTATAGAGAACAACATATTTGAAATCGGGACTGATCAAACTGTCCGAACCTATCGAACCCGGATATGGCATAATAGGTGCAATATCCGTTCGACTGTCAAACGGTAACCAATTCCAAATCCAAGCATACCGTTGTGCTCAGGATGACAAGAGGAACATTTTAGAATGAAATGGGCCCACACCTAGTGGCCCGACGATGGAAATTTCTCGAAACACCCTACAATACCTATACTAACATATCAAGCACACCTAGGGGAGCATTGTTGGTTCTTGGACCCCGGCCAAAAATTGACCGAAAGTGGCCGAATCGAAGTCGAAACCGTCGGCCAAAATGGGTATTTTGACAAATTTCCAAAACTTCAAAATCGATGTAAACCACCTACATAAACATATAGAGCAGGAAGAGGAGATGAAATTTCATACCTCACTCGACGAAAATGGTGGTCGGAGTTGTCGGAAAATACTCAAAAACCAACGGAGCTATTTTTTGTTAAAACGGAGAAATCCTTGATGGTTGATGTGGATTAATCCCTTGGCTAGGTAGAGGAGGAAGAGAGGAACACTTTTTGTGAATGTGGCATGGCTAACCGATGCATGACAGCGTCGATTGGTGGCCGGGAAGTCGAATAGTCACTGTTGCGAATGGACAGCGGACAGAGAAGAAGTCACCAGGGAGAAGGAGAAGAAATAGGAGAGGCCCGGGGGGGCACTGTAGCAAATTTTAAAAAAATTACCTTTACATCCTTTTTGTTTCTAGACCTTTACGTGTTCGTTACAACTCGGAATTGAGTGTGCCACTTGTCTTTGAACTCGTAAGAGCGAGCTCTACGCAATGGAGCCACTCATTTCCCAAAAAACATTCCCGAACAAAAAGTGACCAAAGTGCCCTTACCCCCCCAAGGTCAAAATTGTAATTTCACAAATATAAATAACTTGATTAAAACCATTAAATTGGGTCGGGATTTTACAAAAAACACCTTCTTAACCGGGCTTCCTAAGACCCGTGTGTGAACGGGGGACAAATAATCCCCTCCTCATCTCCCATGGCTTCCTCCCCTCTCCACGCCTACGTCTCGGCCATCACCTCCCACCTCACCACACACCTCGTCGCAGCCATCACCTCCCACCTAAGAACACACCTCATCGCAGCCATGGCCTCCAACCCTCATCCCTGTCAGCTGCTCTTTATCTATCTATCTATCTATCTATCTATCTATCTCTCTCTCTCTCTCTCTCTCTCTCAAAGTCTGCTACAAAACCCAAATGGAGGAAATAAATCAATTAATTCTAATGGCATTTTCTTTTTATGAAATTGGGAGAAGAACCTTAGAAAAAAAATAGCTAACCATCAAGCAATTCACCATCAAATAACCCAACCAGGTAGGAGCCTCCTCAAAGAAGCAAATTCCCAAATTTAGATTGTCGGGTTTGGGTATATGGCTATTGAAGAGAGAGGGTAAAGAAAGAAATAGTGAAATAGGAAAAATGAGAGAATATAACATTTTGAAAATTAAGAAGCAGAGAGACAAATAGATTGAGAGGGAGAGAGGAGGGAGAAGAAGAAGATGAAAAAGACACAGGGAGGAAGAAGAAGATGAAAGAGCAAAGTCTGTTGCTACAGTGACTGTTGCGAATGGATCGAGGGCGAAGAAGAAGTCATCGGGGAGAAGGAGAAGAAATAGGAGTGGCCCAGGTGGTACTGTAGCAACACTATAGCAGTACTATAGCAATTTTAAAACAAAATTCCCTTTTCATCTTTTTGTTTCTATACCTTTACGTGTTCTTTACAACTCGGAATTGAGCGTGCCACCTGTCTACGAACTCGTTAGAGCGAGCTCTACGCAATGGACCACTCATTTCCACAAAAAACATTTTGGAACAAAAAGTGACCAAAGTACCCCTACCCCCTAAGGGCAAAATTGTAATTTCACAAAGAGAAATAACTTGGTTAAAATGATTACATTGGGTCGGGATGTTACAAAAAACACCTTCTTAACTGGGCTTCCTTAGACCCGTGTGTGAAGGGGGGACAAATAATTGCCTCCTCATCACTCACAACTTCCTCCCCTCTCCACGCCTACGTCTCGGCCATCACCTCCCACCCCACCACACACCTCGTCGCAGCCATCACCTCCTACCTAAGCACACACCTCATCGCAGCCATGGCCTCCAACCCTCATCCCTGTCAGCTGCTCTCTATCTATCTATCTATCTATCTATCTATCTATCTATCTATCTATCTATCTCTCTCTCTCTCTCTCTCTCTCTCTCTCTCAAAGTCTGCTACAAAACCCAAATGGAGGAAATAAATCAATTAATTCAAATAACCCACCTAGGTAGGAGCCTCCTCGAAGAAGCAAATTCCCAAATTTAGATTGTGGGGTTTGGGTATGTGGCTATTAAAGATAGAGGAGGGTAAAGAGAGAAATAGTGAAATAGGAAAAATGAGAGTATAAAATTTTGAAAATTAAGAAGCAGAGAGACAAATAGATTGAGAAGAAGAGGAGAAGAAGAGAGGAGGGAGAAGAAGAAGATGAAAAAGACACAGGGAGGAAGAAGAAGATGAAAGAGCAAAGAGAGAAAGAAGAGAAGTAAAAATAAAAAAAATCCTCTTGCCTTCTTTATAAAAATTAAAAATTAAAAACATTTTCAATTTAGTCATATTCCAATCGTGCACCAAATGCACTTCAAGTCTTATCCAGCTTATGCTAGGCCAAGCCAATCCAAGAAAGTCCTAATATTTAGTCCAGTCCATGACAGTTTGGCGTACCAAACGAGCCCAAAGAGACTAGATCATAAGATACTTAGGTTAAATGAAAAAGGCTTAGCTCAATAGAATAAGCAAAATTAATCCGCCATTATGAATGTTTTTGTGTTATATATTGTGGCTAAATTCATTTCCAAGCCATGAGATGCATGTTTCCTTCACTTAACAAATTTAACTCTTAGTGTGTTCATCTAGTCCGAGGTCAATTTTGTCATGTCACCTTTTTAAGTCATGTGGACCCGATTAAGCTTTATACCTTCTCAATCGATTAATTAAACCTCTTTAACTAATTAATATGACTTATTCAATAAATCAAAATCTTGTCTAACAAGTGTTGGTCCCAGTGAACTCTCTTTGACCATGTCCATTGTCTTGGTCAACTCTTCTTGACCTAATCTAGTGTCTTGATCAACTATTTGACTTTGACTTTGACATTGACTGAAGCACATAATCTTTGTCATTTACTTCACAGTCCACTCTCTTATGGTGTGCAATCATATAGGTCCTAATTAGTGAGGCAATGGGTAAGTGTGTATCCTCTAAATCAAGCATGAATTAAATCCTTCCATTTAATTATTTCTATTAGTGAAATCTAATTACAATTAATCCTTACAGGCCTTCCACAAGCCATGAGTGACACCTAGTAGTATGTAATGGATATTAAGTTGGAATTACAATGCAATCCAGTCTTTCTCTATAACAATACTCTATGTTACATTATTAGGATATGAATAACTCATGTCGAATTCCGAATGTGACCTCCACAATTATATGATTCATATGGATGAGATTAGAAACTTCATTTCGTAATCCTATCTAGTACTTTTGGCCAAAGATTTCCTGAATTATATTTATAGTATTCTCTCTCTTTATTGTGAGTAAAGATCCATTGTTTTACATTCACATTCCTCTATGAACTCATCGAGAATCTCGATAACACCTTTAAAATAGGAAGGATTAAAACTCCTTCCAGCGGCCTTGACAGGACCCGACCCAAATTTCACTTTGGAATCTGTGTTGAACCCTATGCGTGTCCGACACCTGGCATATGTCAGGTACAAATGACCAAAATAACCTTACCCTACACCAAAAAGAAACCAAATTGGTTTTAATTTCTGCCGGAAAATCGGCAGAGTTTCCTCTAAAAAGGGACATTTCCCAATTTATTTCACTTGTAAAAATCACAGTTTTATAATCCAAACATTTAGCATGCACAAGTTATACCATACACACATCTAAAAGCATTAAATCTAGATGGCCTCCGGCCTTACAAACATTCCGAACTCTAACACGGTATCACCAACCACAACTCAACCAACACTCGGGCTTCGGCCCACACAAAAGTTCAAATTGAACCAAACTAAAATAGTAAATAGAATCAAATCCAACTCGAAACAAATTCCTGAAAAACTTCTCTTCCATGGTTGCACCTAGATTTATCTAGGTTGCCTACGTACCATTTCTGAGGGATCAAGCCACACGTAGTTCTTCTCAATTAAAAGAATCACAATACAAATAATACAGGACTGAGCCGAACTCAAGTTTGTATCTGACTATTACATTCTTTGAATTTGCATAGTTATATTTAAACAAAACCCAAACTCATCAATCCCAATATCCAACCAAATATTTTATCTGAAACCATACCTGCAACCACCCACTGAGGGGTATCTATATATTTTATTAAATCCGAAGGCAACCGGGGAGGGGGAAACTGGCTAACCACCTGTGTAGATAAATCAAGCAGGTGGCTAGGGATCCTGGCCAACCCTGTGCAGAAAACATGAGCAGGGTGGCGAACAATATCCTGTTAACTGTTACATCCTCGCCGAACTCGGGAACTCGTGGTTAGCCTGAGAACGCAATCCATCAATACCCATAATGTACCGTCAATTCCATTAATTTACCGTTAATTCCAGGTACCACACATGTGGCCACATGTATGATTCATCCTCATCGGTCTCGGGAACACAAAGTCAACTCGAGCCGCATTCCTTTCAAAACTCAGGGCACACACATCAACCTGAGCCGCATTCCTCGCTCCGCACGGTCTGGATATCCCTAGGACTCGTGGGGCAAATGTCATATGCGCACTGACTCAAACCGAAAGCAACAAAATTTCTGTAGACATATTTCTATCTGAAGGCAACTATTTAATTCCGAAGGCAACAATTAGAGAGATCAAATTAAATTGATGTTTCAATTATTGTGATCATGATAGCGTTGTACACTTTGCATTGATCATGTGTGTGGGTAAGATAAAGGCACCTTTTACTCAAAAATCGTGTGAGAAGAAGTGAGAAATGACATTTAATAATATGCATAACAGTAATGAAAGCATGATGATGACATAAATTATTGGAAGTAATTGTTTTGCAAAAGATTCATAAATAGAGATCAAATCTGATTATGGACTTCTCATTAGTTATATGGTTTGGCTATGGCCAACAGTATAGCGTCCTTTCTCTTTGAATTCTAAGTGGATTTTAAAAGCTTTACATCCTATGGGGAGTTTTCTTTCTTGTTCTATTGCATTGGCTTTAAAGTTGTTGAACACACTTCCCTTCCCTATCTTGCCAAAGAGGGCTCAAGGCTAAGCTTTGTTTGGATCGCAGGATCATCCATTTGCTTGGGATTTTTGAAGGATAGAACTAATGGTTGGTGCGTGCTATTTTTAACACAGCTAACTCAAAGTGAGACATTATGTTTCAAATCAAGGATATCCATAGTAGCAAAGGTCTTTTCTTTTTATATACAAGCGATAATGGCGACAAAGATTCGAACACAAGAACTTAGATGTTGGGTAATACTCTTCACCACTTGAGCTGCAAACTCCTTGTAAGATAGCTAATTTTTAACTTGCTTACTCTTCACCCTGTGCTCCTTTAATAGTTTACCTACTTGGCTTTTAGACTATGTACTCTTTCTTTTGGTTCACCCTAAGGAGATGGTGAACAAGGCATAACCTCAAAAATGTCTAAGAAAAAAAAGAGTAGACTAGGGTTCAGCATCATCTACCACAACCATGAAAGTTACTCAATCTCAATTAACACAATATATAATAAATGTATTGGGTTAATATCAAAGACAAGTAATATATAGTTTTGACACGAAAATCTTATAAACTAACATTGTATGAAGAAAATATATTTTCTTTTCATCTTCTATTCTATTTCTTGATTTATTTTACTTGCATAAGTTTCCTTAAGAGCAAAACCCTTATTTAGCTGAGTGCAACTGAAAGTTCTTAGTTTTTCTTCCAATTTTCATACTCACAAACAACAATAACAACAAAAAGAATCAAATTGGCAATAAATTTCATCCAATCTCTAAAGAACGAAATAGATCCAGATAAAAGAAACCAACTAAAAAAAAGGCCAAAACTAAAGTTTCAATCCAACTCTAAAACCACGAACTCGCTCCAATCTAACCACCTAAACAACTAGGGCTCGCAAAATGGGTGAGAAACCATACCTCAATCGATGGGTTTGGTCGCCGGAGCTGCTAGGACGACCCCGATCTCCGATCTCGATCTTGGGATAGGTCGTGTCGAGGAGGAGGAGAGGAAGATGTCTTGGGTGGTGGTAGGGCTCATCATTTGGTCTGCGGGCTCATGGGCCGATGGGGGCCCGCCCGACCCATTGAGAAAAAGCCCGGTCCAGCCCGTTATGGGCTTTGGGATGGCCTGGCCCACAATGGGCTGGGCTGGGCTTGAGCTTGGGTGTCTGAAGCCCAGCCCGGCCCGATTAAGCCCAAGAAAGCCCAACCCGGCCCGTTAGGCCCGCATACATATATAATTATTTATAAATAAGGGTTTAGGATTGGTGGTCTGCGGTGAATTTTGTTCCTGAAAAAAAAAACAAAAGCTTGTGCATCAAAGTTAAGTGGCTTTGGAAGACGAAAACATACCTCCTATTGATAATTAGCATTTGTTTACATTCAAGCATTAGAATTATATTACTTGTTTGAAACGTTGTGTTTGTTTCAATTGAATTATGCTCATTTTTGTATCCATTTTTGACATTTCGTCCACGTTATGTTCTTTATTTTTCTATGTTGAATCCAATCATATAAAGAACACAAAATTTGGATAAACAGTTCAAAAGTTATAGGTCAAAAACTGGACAGATGTCGAAACTGAAAAATAAACTTCGTCTCTGCCTAAAACATGATAAACTGGTGATAGAGTGGCGATATAGTGGTGATAAAAGGGTGATAAAAATGGTTGTTTGTGTTTATTTTGGATTTTTGTTTTGTTTTGTTTCATTTCTTTTACTTTTCTTTACTCATTCCTAGTTTATAATTGAATGATTTGCACATTAATTTGTGTCAATTATTAATACAACAATTATATATATCAAGAATAAGACGAACATCATATCATATCACCAAATATAATTATACTTTTTTTGAACCCGTCACCAAGCATTTCCATATTTATTCACTAGCCTCCCTGCACACGCTTCCGCGTGTGCGGGAGGCCTTTTTCCGATCACGCGCGACTTACAATTTTTCTATTTTTGCAATTTTAATTTTTTAGATGACCGTCTCAAGTGTTTCTTTTATCACCCTTAATTTTCTAGATGTGCGTCTCAACAGTTTCTTTTTTTCTTTCATTGCATTTAAACTGTTGAGACACATCTAGAAAAATAAGGGCGATAAAAAAAACACTTGAGACGGTCATCTAAAAAAATGCAATTGCAAAAATAGAAAAATAAGGGCAATAAAAAAAACACTTGAGACGGTCATCTAAAAAAATACAATTGCAAAAATAGAAAAATTAGAAAAATTGTAAGTCGCGCGTGATTGAAAAAGGCCTCCCGCACACGCAGAAGCGTGTGCAGGGAGGCTAGTATCTATTAAACCAAGCCTTGTGTGCTTTTTATTTATTAATAAAACTTATGTGAAGACT
This sequence comes from Prunus padus, assembly GCA_024362665.1. Taxonomy (NCBI): domain Eukaryota; kingdom Viridiplantae; phylum Streptophyta; class Magnoliopsida; order Rosales; family Rosaceae; genus Prunus; species Prunus padus. Next base: position 15,151,920 of record JANFAM010000010.1, on the reverse strand, counting down.
TGATAATCATTAAGTTAAATTTATCCTGGAATTCCTCCTATGCGAGTCTGATCCCATGTCATGGCATTCGCAGTTGCTCTGACGTCGAAACTTATTTGAAGCCTATGTGTTGTACCTCTGGATTGGAAATATACCAAATTTACCGTGTTAAAAAAATTTCTCCTTTTTTTTCTTTTATTATTTTTGTTTCATTTTCTTCCTTTTGTTTCTCAACAAAGAAGAACAAATGATCATTTCAACTGTTGTAGTCAAACAAATTCTTTGATCTCATTGTTGTTAGGAAACAAACAACATTTAATACAACACATAATTGTTTATGAATATAACTAAATTTCAAGGCTAATAAACCTCAAGAAGTTGAAGACCCGCACGTCCAGCCGATCTTTACAACGATGTAAGAGAACAATAACTCCTGCACAACAATTATAGTGGGTTAGATAATTCATTAAGCCAGTAGCAAAAGAAAACTTGAAGTATAATGAAAAAATTGTTCCTCCCTTTTCCTCCCTCCAGCTCTATTTTAATTCCTGTAGCAAATAGATCCCCTGAGAAATAAAAGAAAACCAAAAAGAGGGATAAAAAGAAGGCATCAAACCAAAGCTTCATAAAAAACCAAACCAAAAGAACTGAAAACTGAAGAGAAGGCAAAGAAATAAATGTATAATTAAAAGCTTTTTTTATTGAGCCTATTAAATGTCACATGTCACAAAATGCACAAAATCATGAGAAAGAGAAGTACATGAGAGGATTGGTGAATTAGTTAGACATCACGATTTTGTATCCCAAACCCAAACATATGATTCTGTATTCAGAAGGAATAAAACCATGAACAAAAAAAAATTTAAGCCAGACTAAGCATCCAAACATATATATCACTTAAGTGGTGTAATGAAAACATAGAATAAACAATTATTTTAATGTAATCGGGTTTTGTTGAAAGGAGCTCACAAATTCCTCTGCAAGCCTCTTGCACTTTGGGAAGTTGAACCCCCCTTGAAAACCTACAATGATAACAATTCACATTAAGGAACGAAAGTAAAAGAAAATAGCCATTTGAACAAAATTTGAAACAGATGCAATAACTAATTGCATACGTCCTTATTTAAAACCAATCTCAATACATCAAGGTCTAATTGCATACGTCGGCTTGTACATCAAAGCCTCCAGCTGATGTCTTCTTTGTCACCAATTTAATTATCAAAGAAACAAATATCAGCAAAAAAAGAAACAAACCTCTAAAAAGAGAAGAAACACAGCCACGGCCAGTAAGTCCCTTAGCGGTTTTCCTCCCCTTGAACTCCCTCCATCTCTATCATTCTCATTTTGCTTTTAATTCCTGTACCAAAGGAATCCCATGAGAAAAAAAATATAGAAGGAAAAAAATCGTAGCATAATCTGTATATGTGTGGTCCGCCTCGTCTTAGAACCCTTTCACCCCGTTCACCTTCCTGGCTTGGGTTTCATATCACAGTCATGGCCAAAAGAGATGTTCTCACCTACCAATTGCTCCACATAACCAAGTGAGCAGGGGTTGCAATATCCACAACATATACATATATATCTATATATGTTTATAATAATAGTAGAAATATAGCAATAGTAGTCATTGTCATCAGTTTAAGACAATCTATAAGTTATGGAAAGTTTAAATCTCAATTATATATGAAGAGCCAACAATAAACAAAACGTCTGGGCATTTCCTCAAATGCAGTAATGTATTTGGATGAAACTATTTTTCATTCTTACAAAAATGCAATCATTGCAGCAAACATAAACAGATTGACTAAAATAGAAAAACAACATAAACAGATTGCTTCTTTCTATAACCTGAGAAGAGAACCAAACAATGCACTCAGTGAAGAAATAACATAATATCAAATACACACATAAACAGATTGACAAAAATAGAAAAACAACATAAACAGATTGCTTCTTTCTATAACCTGAGAAGAGAACCAAACAATGCAACTCAGTGAAGAAATAACATAATATCAAATACACAAAATTCGTGATGAAAGAATAACAAAACCCACCATTTCATAAAATGAACGACCAAAGAAACAAATATGAGACTTGTTGCAACATCTCTCTATTTTCTCTTCAAAGTATTCTCTGCAAAAGAGTGAAGAAAAAAACGCCAACATGTCATTTGAGAATTCGTAGAACAAAACCAAATACATTTTATCAAACACCTATGTAACATCCCGGTCCTAAATTAATATTCAAATCTTAAAGTATTCAAGTAAAATACATTTTTACCCTCGAAAGTAAAATAAACTAAATAATTATGTTGTGTTGACTAAATAAAGAAAATAAATTGAAGGGTTTAAAACTAAATTAAATTATATAATTTAATTTAATATAATTAATTAAGGAGAATTTGGAAATTTAAAATAATATTTCTATTCGAGAAAGAAATTTGGGAAGTGAGCCACATCGTTACGTCGGGCCTGGATTGATACGAGTCAGTGGGTATATTAGGCTCAAATCTGAGTTATATCGAAGAATATACGGTTAAATTTGTACGAGGCAAAATTGTAATAGCCAAGGTCAGATTTTAAAAATCTGACCTTCTCTCTCTCAGCTACTCACGCAAGAACCCCCTGGTTTGTTGTTTTCTTTGGCCGGTCAACCTCCAAACCTCCATAGCCGCCACCTCACGACCACCCACCCCACCGGACCGCCTTCAATCAAGTCGGCCAGCACCCCGCACCTCAGCCCAGCCTCCCCTGCTGCTGGACGCCGCGGAAATCGCCTGAAAACGGCGAAATATCGCCGGTTTTGACAGAAAATTCACGGCGTTCGTACGCCGTCCTCCGGCCACCGATCGGGACAAGTAAGGTATGCTTTTCCACCTATTTTTCATGCTCTAGCTGCCTGTTGGATAGGTTTTGATCGATTCGTAGCATAGGTAACCAAAAATTCGAAGTAAAGTTTCAGCCGAATTTGAGCTAGGGTTTTGACCCACTTAGGGTCCGAAATGGACTTTCCCGTAGTTGAGAAAAGTGTTCGGGAGGTCGAGAACTATTTGTAGGTGGAAGGGCAAGCTTGGTATTGGGAGTTTGTCCGAGCGACGAATTTATCGCTTTATAACTAACCGAAACTGCCAGCGCGTGTTCTCACGCTTGGGTTCACTTTTCACCTGTCAATCCTTATTCCAAATTATCGCATACGCATAAGCGCGTAGACGTCTTCGGTTCGATTTGGAGTTCGTATGATGATCCGAGCAGTTCACCTTTGTTAAGCGCGTTATCGGTTCGGTGAAGTTTGGACCGTCATCTATTCCAATTCTTAAAGCATGTTGTTCCCGTATTTTTAGGTGTGTAGGAGCTGACTGGATTGTGGATCGGGCGGATGCTCGGATCGATGACTTATAGTTTAGTTTCACGAAACCGTCCGTCGTGTGATCGCGAGAAATCCGACCGCTCGATCGATACTAAACCTTGAGAATATGATTAGTTGACCTCGTTGGACTTTTAGGAGAGTTCAGGCTGAATTTGGAGGTCGTGGGCTCGGGTTGACCAAAATGGAGAGTTTGGCCACTAAGTTTCTGCAGGAGGTTTAGAGGCCATTTAATCTTTCTGAGTACTAAAATGGTCCAAGGACTTGGGGATGTTTGTTTATTGAGTTTTATTACCGAGATTCTTATTATTGTCTTCGTGTGATTTTATTTGCTATATTAATACCTTGAGGTTATACTTTACTATTTCAATAGTTAGTGTATGCTATTAATTGTTTTAATCATTATTATAATTATTATTGGGTGATTGTTCTCATGATTCAATTATATTGTGTTAGTGTGTTAGAATTAGTGAAATGTTAATTTTACACGGATATATGAGTAAGTGTAAGGATGAATTAAATAGGTAAGGATATGCTACTTAAGTCATGCTTGATGTTTAGTTGGGATTTCGAATAGATCTTTGAGAATTTGATATGGGTAATTCTTGGATAATTATTTTAGCGGGCGTGGTCTCCTAAATAATGATTTGCACATGCTTTGTATGTCAATATTGGGCGAATGATATTATGACTTAATGACTGAATAAATGGATTTTATGCATAAATGATTTAGTGAAGGTTTTTTTCCTAAACTGTTACTTCTAAAGTTTATTTATAAATCACATAATTGAATTTAATTGAACTTCATGAATAAGTTGATTTATTTATATGTTAAGCTATTGTATTTGAGCAGGGTTGCCTCAGTTAAATGGTTGCCTTCGGAATCAATTGTTGCCACGGATTATATAAACATTGATATTGGTGATTACCGGTCTACGGACCTAGTTGCCTTCGAGAATAAGTCTGCGCGCATGACTTTACGCCCCACGAGTCTCGGGACGCCCGAACTGTGCGGAGCGAGGACGGCCGAGAGAGACTTTGTGGTTCCTGAGTCTAGCGAGGACGGCTCGAGAGAGACTTTGTGGTTCCCAGTCTAGCGAGACGCGGCTCGAGAGAGACTTTGTGGATCCCGAGTTCGACGAGGATGCGGCTCGGATGACTATGTGGCTCGAGTTTCGCGAGGAAAAGGGAATTGACGGAAAAGGATCATAATGAATAGATAATGGATAAGACACAATGATGTGGGAATCGATTGCACTACAGTATAGCAAGCCACCCGCTTCTATTTTCTTCATCGGGGTTGGCGAGATCCTAACCACCTGCCCGATTTCACTACGGTGGTTAGACAGCTTTTCCCCTCCCCGTTGCCTCTCGGTCTACGCATATACCCCTTAGGGGAGGGGGCTGTACATAATACATGGATTAAGCGAAAAGGCTTCGAGGTATGGTTTTCTCGGAAAATATTCTAGTATGGAAGAGCTATGTGTGCTTGATCCTCCACGGAGCAACGTGAGCGGCCCTAGATTAACTGCAGGTGACCACGAGAAAGAATATTATGGAATTTGGTTTTGGGTTCGAAATTGAAGTATATTGAACATGTTAGTTGAGTTCAATTTCAACTGATATGCGGGCCTAAGAACCGATTAATTTTGAGATATGAAGCTTGTTTGGTAATGAACTTTATTTATGAGTTTTCTTCATGAAATGTTGTTAATATCGACGATGTGCTTCTTAAGTTATTAACTATTGAAATGATTGTAGCTGAACGATTGGCTAGGATTCTCTTTGATTAAATTAGGACGGCAAGTATGATGGTTGCTACTGTCAAATTGTTTTTTGAGAATTGATATTGTCATTGGATAAAAAGAATGTTAGTTTTGAATTGATGTTAATGCTTATATTTGGTTTGTTGTTGGGCCGGAGGTCATTTAGTTCAAATGCTTTTAATTGTGTGTGAGTACGACCGTGCATGCTGAATGTTTGAGGATATTTAATTATGTTATTTACAGGTGGAAATTTTGGGAAATGACCAAATTACAAGGGAGACTCTGCCGAATTTTCGGCAGAAGTCAAACGGGTTAAAACTTGTTTTTCTTTTGAGCTTTCTTAAAAAGGGCAAATTGGTCAAGCGTTCCCGGCACCCGACGGGTGTCGGTGCGCGCAAGGTCCGGCTCGGATTCCAAAGTGGAATTAGGGTCGGGTCCTGTCAACCTACCCTGCGAATTAACCATGCGAGTAAACACCTACCCTATTCTTGGAGTTGCAGCAACTGTTCTTGAATAATCGATAATCCAAATATAAGTTGAATAACCAAACTTTCATTCATATCTTAAATTTCATATAGCAAATAAAAATCAATCCGATAAATGGTGAGCATGCAGCAAAAGGAGTAAGTTTCTCAAAAATCTCTTACCCACTGTAATTTATCGTTTCATTTGGACATGGGTCTGATATGAAGGTAAAAGCCATGAGAACCGTTCAACATACACTATAGAGAAATATGGACAATATCAACAAACACCTTTGTCTCCAAAACCTTCTTTGAACGTGAAAGATCACAAAACCCAATCAAAGAAAGAATACAATACAAATAAGAAAGAAAGATCCGTTAAGCTTACCACCTTCATAGAAACCAACGAAGCTGGCTGGCTAAAACTTTCAGTTGAAATCATAGGTGTTTAATTCTTGGAGATGCTGTGTTCCTGAAGATGCTGGGAAGGAACCCAATTAAATGAGAAATCGTTAAATTTTTCTGAGGAAACCAAAACAACAGTAAAAGAGGGAGAAAAAGAAGGCATCAAATTAAATGGGGAAAACCTGGGAAATTGGTGAAGCTGGCAAGAAGCATTGTGGTTGTTGCCAGCCGTGGTTCTCTATTTTTCTACTCCTCTTTCTGTTTTTCACACTGTAAGAAGAAATGCCTCAGATAATTGGGTGTGAAGGAAGTAGGGGCAAATTGAAAGGAACTGCTACTGGAACTGCTCCTAGAACACGATGAGGTCGCAGAAACTGATAAGAAGAGCAACTGCTCTGGAGTGAGGGTATGCACGTTTTTATTTTCTTTTTAATTTTTTAAAAGTTATGCATAATTGTTTTTTTTACTATTTCACCCTCTTTTAATTAAAATTGTGTGCTTTTAATTTTTCTTTGACAAAGGGCATATTCGGGGTTTTTGAATGTTTCACCATTCTCTGCCTTTTGCTTTATATATATAGATACCATCCGTTTAAAAAAATATATTTAATTATGCTTCTTTCTCCTCTTCTTCTTCTTCTTTGAATGAAGTAGGCTCATTTCGGCCTGGCCCGATGGGCTTTCTCAGGCCCAGGTCATGGGTAGCCCATAGACTTTGAATTTTCTAAAAAGTTCGCCCGCTATTTTCTCTCCCCGCATTAAAGCCCAATCCCGCCGGGCCCAAGCCCATTAAATTTGGGCTAGGATAGGATCGGGCCGGGCTGGACTGGGTCGGGCTGGACCGGCCCATGGCTGGCCCATTGACAAGCCCTAGGTGGTGGCGTCGGCCGCCGTGGCCTGGCTGAGCAAAGCCGGCTCTCTATGAAAGAGAACCAAGGAGAGGGGTCAAGGAAAAATGAATAATGGGGGGGAAGAAACTGAATCTATTTCAGTTTTTTTCTTTTTTACCTTTTACTATTTCATTTCCTTTTTTTTTGTTTATTTACTTTTACTTTTACAATTAACTTTTAAACTTCCAAAACTCGTAACTTTCTTGTTTCAACTCCAATTTGAGCCCACCACGTGTCCAAAAATTCGTGAGCTCATGCACTACGTAATAATGCCAACAAATTTTTCCAAAACCATTGCCGAACAAAACTCAACCCTAACCCACTTAGATATCCTCTGGTAAAATTGATTTTTACTTTAATAATTTAAGAATTTACTAAATTTTTAGGAGCGGGATATTACAGGCCTCCTTATCAGAAAAGAGGGAAATAGTTTGTTGTCTAAAAATGTAGGTTTGCTTTTTGTTGAAAACTACTTTTATCTGTTACTGTTTTCGAAATGTGATTTGTGATTCGTTCTTTGTTTTTCATCCTGAACTGAATCGTATAAAGAAGTTTTAATTTGGCTTAGTGGTTTAAAATATATATGTCAAAAACTGAATAAACGTCGAATCTAAAAACACAGCAAATTGGAACTTGATTGTATTCTTGTTATTTTAGTTTTTCTTTGGTACATTTAGTAACTTGCTTAGTCAGTTAGTTTGTCTTCCCTACTGTTAAAAAAAGATTGAAAATTGCGAAAATGCAAAAATATTTCTCCTTTTCTTTGAGTCGTTTTTGTAATCCTTTCAAACACCTACGATGAGACCCTATCTGATTCTTAATATGGCTTTGGAGAAATAGATAATAATTTTCTAAGGCCTATGCGTAATTCTTTTGTTAGCTTTGTCTTACATGACTGTTCTTAAACTCTGAATGCACATAGTCATGTTATTACAATTTCTATGCGAATCTACTTTTTTGACGATCTCATTCTCGTACTCTATAACTTATTTTAATATCTCTCAAGACGTTTTATTGACCATGCAATATTTAGGAAGTAATTTAGGCCATGTTTTAATCATTTTAAGCTAACCCTTTGTATTTTCATCTCTAGTTAACTCCTTTGAGCCTTTTAAAGTAAGCCTATTTATTTATTAACTAATTTTCATATAATTTATGAAGGGAAAATATGGTGTAAGGATTTCAAAAATTCCCAATAAAACATAGGATAACAAATCATCTAACACATGCATATCTAATGCGAAATTAAAATTAAGCGGTAGCACGAATAAAAGCTAGAGATTCAAACAAGTCCTATTTTAGGTCCTAATCTTTTTAGGGTTATGAAAACTTGCACCAAAGACTCTCTAATCTACTATTAAGAGAAGGTTGGAAGAGCACATACCCTTGGAGCGAATCATGAACCTAAGAATAGTGTTCAAGTAGAGGGTTTGGTCCCTTAGATGTTGATTCTCTGCACTTGATCTCCAAATATGCACACAAAGGATGCACCTCCTCAAAGAATCTTAACCAAGGATGGAGGAGAATAGGAGAATAAGGAAGCTTGGAGAGAAGATGGGTGCTAGCCTCTTCCTCTCCAAGTTGGCCGGCCAAGGGTGATTTTGGAGAGAGGTTTGGTTTTTCCTTTCTTCCAAAATATCCAACTTGAAACCCTAAGGTGGTGTGAAGCTATGGCTTTCTATTTATAGGGCCACATGTGTCACACATTATGACATATGAACATAAGTCCACATGTGCGTCCCCCTAAATTTCTAAGTCATGTGGGACCCCAACTAAAGTTCCATAACCTTAATTGAATAATTAAACTAATCTAACTAATTTAATTAGTTTAATGACTTAACAAATTAAGTCACTTACTTGTCTAACAATTGTTGGTCCCGGTCAACCTTAGTTGAGCGTGTCAGTGTCGGGTCAACGGTTTGACCTTTGAATTTTGACTTTGACCTTGACTTTGACTTTAACCAAGCCACAAAATCATTTATTCTCTTCTTAATTCTCAATCCACTCCTTTTCGGTGTGCGATCTTATAGGTCCTACTTAGCAAGGCCGTGCGTAAGTATGATTTCTTCTAAACCGAATGTGAATTAAAATGTTAATTATGAAGTTAGTTTGACTGTTGGATTCGATTTGGACTTTAAATGCATTTTGGGCCAAAGGGCAAAATAGCCCAAGGACCCATTGGGCCTAGGAATATGTGTTGTATGACAACATAAGTTAAATGAGCCCAAGAGGAGCCCAAACACTACCATGGCTGAAATTCCCTATTGGGAATTCTCTTCATCTTATGTGTTGTCTTTAAAAGCCACACTTAGGCTATTTTCACGTTAGGGTTTGAGCCTCCTAAGAAATTGGGGTGTGGTGTTGAGAAGAAGGAAAAATCCTCTCCGCCACCTTTGCTAAAATCGGTCACCAAGAGAAGGAGTCTAGCACCTCCACTCTCTTGGTTGTTTCCTTCTTCATCCTCTAAACATTTGGTGTGGTGAACTAGAGGGTATCTACTTTGGTACCTTGTGAAGAACCCATAAAGCAAGATACGGAAGAAGACCTTTCCAAAGGTGAAAAGTTGGAGACCATCCAAGAGAGCTTCAAGGGTAAGAAAGCTTCATCCTTTCCTCCCCTTTTGTTTTGTGCATATAAGAGATTAGGCTTTAAGATGCTTGGCTAAAATTGGATAGACATTAGCTCAATGTGTTTAAAGATTAGCTTCCGCTTCTTGAATGTTTGATTCATGTTTATTGTGTCTAATAATCCAATTAAAAGAATTTTAAATATATGTTTCCTTCATTACCCATTGATTCATGCCTTATGGACTTGCAATGTTTGGCTTTGCATGAGTGATCTCTATGTTTGGGTATTTAATTTTATATATTTTGTTGTTGTTGTGGTAGGTCCCATTGGTTGTATGACTTAACTCTTTAAATTCATGTCTTACCTATTGGCAGATTGATGTGTTTATGGAGGCTTAAACTACAAAGACAAGTGCTACGAAAAGTCAAGCTTCTAAGTTAGAAGTTGTATGTTTTACCCTACTAGATAGCTTGGTGTATTTCAGCATGCATTGTTTTCAATGTAATTTTTTTTTAATGTTTTTAAAATATCATTTCTCTAGATAGTTAACATGTTATTACAAATTTTTTGAATGTTTGTATCTAAATATTCTATTTTAGTGGATCTTAAATTTCAGGTTTTAAATATACATATATATATATATATATTCATTTAGCTACTAAATTCTTTGAAATTTTAGTTGTCGAGGAAGCTCTTTTTATTTTATATTTTAAATTTCAGTTATATAGCTCTTGACGGTTAAGAACTGTCAAAAAAGATTTTATTAAATGTCAGGAAATATATTTGTTGAAACTTATTAAGCGAGAAGAAAAATGTTCTTTCACGGTTTTCACTAATCGGTGATGCTTTTTACCCGTCAAGAAACACTATTTATTGACAGACAATAAGTGTCAAGCATTGGGGGTACCCTTTCCTGACAGTGGCACTCCTGACGCTTTTAGAGTCATCATCTAGTGGCTACAGTGATGCTTTTTAGCCGTCAGTAATGGCTATTTTTCTTGTAGTGGTCATGGAAAACATTCAGGGTCAAACCTCAAAAATTGAGGATGATCTCAAGGTAATGCTTCTCCCTTTTTCTTTTAGCAATCAATATGCTTCAGTTTCCATGATTATTGTGTTGTTGAGGCCTTAGAGTTATAATCAATGTAGGCGGACTAAGATGTTTGGGGTGTGAGTCTTGGTGTTGGAGTAGTAAGTTTGACTATGATTTTTATGATTACTGAGCCTGATCCTTTCTCTCTGCCTTCACCTCTTCCACAGTGTCCTTAGGGTATGCCACCAAGTTCCTTTCTTTCCTTAAAAAAACTCACACAGTTAATGTTGCAATTATGATGTAACAATATAAGAACCCAGCGAAGGAAAAAGAGTACAGTGTGTGAAGATCTTTATTGATAGCACGCTCCCCATGACGTTGGGCAAAATATCTTTAAATCATACTATTGACCATCTTTCTGAGTGTCTTAGTTGATACTGCTTTTGTGAATCAATATTACAATATTGTTGGATGCTTCCCCTGAAGAACTACTCCCCATGATAATTCCATACATGGATTATTCGATGGTCTAATGTTGTTATCACATTTGTCCTTCACAGATTGAGCTTTAGTAATGCCTGTATAAAACTTGGTCTTGTAGCATCATTGGAGGATGTATGTGTGTCTTCATTTATTTAATCCATGTCGAGGTTAGAATAATACAACAATATCTAGGCTATTTTCATAAATATTTTACTACATATAATGGCTTGAATAATAACTCTAAAATATTTTAAAAATAATGAGCTCATACTTATAATGATAAGAGTATTAAATATTTGTTTGGTATAATCAATCATTCATACATATTCTTGTATGTTTTGAGAACAATTGCATATGTTATTCTTCATAAGCTCTTCAGGAGTCTAAATATTTCTCATAACTTTAAACATTTGAATACGTTGCAACTTCTTTGAATTTGAATTCAATCAAAATACTCTCTGAGACAATTTATTCATTTCAAGTCGATTGAGTACTTACACTAAGCTTCATGCTTTACATTGAGCGTCAAGCTCTACACCGAGCTGCAGGCTCTTTCTCTTCTTCTAGATTTATTTGTGCAATTTATATATTGCATTGGACATTATAGCTCTTAGGATTTGTTCTTTTGTATTCTTCAAGAAATTGCTTCTAGCGATATATTTCAGAGACTTCAAATCTTTATAGATTTTTCATCTCAAATTACTTTATTAAATCAGAGGAAGTCTTTGTAAATTCTTCAAGAGTTCCAACAATATTCTTCATATATATAGATTAACGATGGTAAACTCATTTTCCAATTTTTGGATTATTTATATATATATCCATTTATTAAGAAATATTCATTAAGATAATTATACCATATTCTTCCAGAAAACTTTAATCCACATAAGGATCATTACAAGCCATCATATTTTAAATTATTTGCTTCGGACATTCTAAATTCTTCAGGAATTTTCATATACATGAATTTTCCATAAATATGCATAATATAGCTGTATATGTTTACCATAAAAAATCCTATGTCTTTAATGGGAAACATTGTGCCATATCATCAAGTGATTCATTTTACTTCATCACAAACACCAATTCGTAACATATATATTTTCATATCCTTTTGGGGCTCGTTTGGTACGTCGGACTGCACTGACTAATTTTTGTCGGATAGTATTAATTTGTTCCGGAGAATACTGACTGTTTATCCACAATATTATAAGGCGTTTGGTGCTGTTTCGGATAAATAGTCTGACTAAACTATACTGTGTTTCGTGCTGTTCCGGATAACATCGAATCAGACTTTTTTTTTACAAAAAATTCTTTGATAATTTAAGTGAAAATTGAAATTCAAATGACATGATTTTTTTTTAATAAGATTCATATGACAAAATTTGTTTTTCAATTGTTTTTGCCAAGATTTTATTTTATTTTATTTTATTTTCATATAACCAGAAAACAAACCAACAAAGCACCAAAAGTAGAAAAAAAAAATACAGCAAGAAAAACATAGCCGCATGTATTGTTCTAATCGCTGACTTGGGATGATAATTTGATTATTGAGTTGGATACCTGGAGAAGATGAAATATATAAAGAAAAAAACGCAAGAAAAACTCAGCACCATGTATTGAGTTGGATACACAGCCGCATGATGATTATTTGATTATTGAGTTGGATACACAGCCGTGTGTATTGTTCCAATACATCAAGAAAAAAGTCAAAAGGAAAAACTCATAATCTAATTTCCACAAAAATTTAATAAAAGATGAAATATATAAAGAAAAAGAATATGAAGACAGAAGAAGAGAGAAGAAGCATATTGGAGAGAGAGAGAGACGAATAAAGAGAATAACCTTCGAGAAGATAGTAGAGAAGAACCCTAGGGAGAAGAAGATGAAAATAGCGTCGTCGGATTTTTCACGTGAACGTGTGTGTTCTTTTTCCCTAGCTATATAATTAAGCGTGTATTATCTAAACCGGGGTGTGTGGGTTGTAGTAGTTAGTCGGGTAAGGAGAGTATTAAAAGCCCAACCCGTTTAAAATAGTCAGGTTATTAAATAATACAAGTTGACACCAAACACCTGACATGGACTATTTACTCATATCCAAAGTCTAATACGGTGTACCAAATGAGCCCTTGGTGTTTTATGTAATATCCCTTTCTTAAATTAATATAAAATTCTTATTTTATTCTAATAAAAGACATTTTTACTCCGAGAGTATTTTAATGAGTTTTAAAATTTGACTTTTTGTTTGGGAAAGAATTTGGAGAATTGAGCCACATCGTTGCATCAGGCTCGTTGATACGAGTTCGTGGACATATTGCGCGCTCAATTCCGAGTTGTAATGAGAAAGAAAAAGCCCAAAAACGAAAGTAGAAAAAAAAATCATATTGAAATCAGATTTTCTCTCTCCCCGAAAACATCTCTCTCTCCCTCACAGACCCTCACCTTCTCTCTCTACCTATGTTGCACGGACACGGGTATGGGGACACGAAAACGCGACACAGCGACACATCGACACGGAAAATCTCAAAAAATTAGGACACGGACCCGGCTATAACACATATACTTATATATATATATTCCAAAAAAAAATTGCATATTCAATAACATAAAAACATACTTTTGTTGGGTAATGCACCTGACAAAACATAAAAAAACACATCACATTGACAACTCTCTCTCTCTCTCTCTCTCTCTCTCTCTCATTTTTCCTTCTTCTTCTCTCCCTCTCTTTCTTTCAAGAATCCAATTCAAAATAGGCGTTGTCTTTTTCCCCAAGTGCACAACGCCTTCTTTGCAATACATAAATTTTTCCCCTTTTTTTCAAGTCGTGTCTTGACTATGAGTTGACCGTGTCTTCACTGTGGACACGGCATTGACCGTTGGACACGAGTGTCCGAGGTGTGTCCGAGTGTCCAAGTGTCCGACACGCCGACACGACTCCTCGACGGAGTGTCCATGCAACATAGCTCTCTACGAAACAACCAGCCGGCCATTCTTTGGCAGGCAACTCTCTCCTCCGGCCACTGTTGGCCACGAGATCACTTCCGTTAGAACCGACTCAACTTCCTCTGACAAGACCCGACCCAGATTCCACCCCGGAACCCAAGCCGGACCCTGTTGGCAGGCCCAACACCAACCCATGTCGGGCCCACATACTAAACAGTTACCCTCTTCCCGAAACAAAAGTGAAAGGGGCCAAGACTTCTGCCGAAAAACGGGCAGAGTCTCCCCTAAAACAGGGACTAACCCAAAACTTCAACCTGTCAAACAAGCAACAGATAAACAACCCAAGCGCCAGCATGCATACCACATATACATAACAGGCCTTCGGCCAAACTAATTCAACCCTAGAGGTAATACAGAGCAACTAAGAGTACGAATTCAACAGCGGAAAAGAAATAATAGATTACAAAGTTTAGGGTTCAAGGATGACAATCCTACCCTTCCAACGAAGCTCGAGAAGAGGAGCGCACAGCCGAACGGTAACGAAGCGACGACTACGGTCTGGGGGGCGCAAAACAGAAAGAGTGTGAGTGGACAAAAACAAGGTTTTACATACTTAAAACAAAGTACTAAACCCCACCATTTAAAACCATGCCAAACATGCATATAAAACCCTTTAAACATTTGGTTGATTTGAAAACCGTACTATCTCAAAGTACGAGAAAACATTTCCAGTTTAAAACCCCTTTTTCTGAATAAACTAACCTTTTACTTTTCCCGAGGCATAACCTCCCAAAACAAATCCCTCACAAGTTTATAAAACATAAACAAAAGGATTTATCAACGTAAAAGCATAAAGGTGGAATAAAATTCACATAAGGTAAAACAAACCTTCAAATGCCGGAATACTCGCTTAACGAGCAAACCAAACGTGACATCAACACAGAACTCAATTATAGTTCAAAACATATATATATAAATATATATATAAAACAGGATTTACAAACCAACAAGTAAAACCTATCAAGTAATCGAAATCTAATCAAGTACTACAACCAAAACAAAGTAGCTTTCCCAAACATCCCCACTCTCACAATCACGTGCTCACAAGCACGACAAGCGAGGAACGATCCTCACTAAAAGAAATATGAATACGAATGTACTAACACACGCGTATAGGTATAATATAGTCAACGCCAACACAAGTACCAGGGAAAACAATCCAACAGGGGATCATTTGACTGGACACCGTGACACCTCATCGAGACACCGGCCAGGGTTGAGCCTTCCAAAGTGGGACTAAACTCACAGGACCATATGGTAAAACTTACCAACCATAACTCCGAAAGAAATCTGTCCTACGCGCGCAGACTACCCAATCAAGGGTCTACTGACTACACCTTGTTAAGGCGTGCACCGCTCGAATCATACCAAAACTAGGTAAACGTACCATATCGGTCGCCATGTGATCATCGATGTCGTAACGATCGTATCAAAGACGTAACAGGGGAGGTACAATACAAGGTGCTTACGGCACTCAAATCAATCGCGACGCGATAACAGTATATATATATACACAATCACAATGTACCCAACCCCAAAACAACGGACACCAGGACATAAACAAGTCCAACAGTCCACTAACCCATATAAATACTCAAAGTCGGACATCATTTGTCCAAAACATATATTCCAATACTCAAAATAATCGCAAGGGTCAAACGACCGCATAATGATTAAATCAAATCAAACATCCTATTCTTGAAAAACCATATTTAAATCTCATTCAATGCTCAATCCAAGCATACAAAATCATATTAAAATCTCCAGTCTCTAAGACGTCAAATCTAAGGTATAAACATATATATATATATATATATAACCAAAGTATTGATAACCCTTTTCTTAAAGTAGATAAACATATGTATATATAAATATATATATACATAACCAAAGTATAGGTAATCCTTTTCTTAAAGTAGATACACATTTATATATATATATATATATATATATATATATATATAACCAAAGTACATATATATATATAAATATATATATATATATATATATATATAACCCTTTCCCAATAATCCAAAGTATTTACTCAATTAGCCATATATATATATATATATATATAAATACCTATATATATATATATAATCAAAGTATACGTAATATTAATCATCAGGTCTTAACACCAAAACCGAATATGAAATCAACCGGACTATACTAACGTGAATATTCAATTATATAATTAAAATATAAAATAACGGTTCCAAGCTTAATCTAGCTCATTTATATAATCAAAATCATGTACAAAAACTACCGGGCGTTCACCACGTCCCGTACAATACCCAAAGGTATAAATACTAATAAAATATAACAACAGGGCCCCACATAAAACCCGGCAACCCAAATCAGCATTAAACTCAAATGCAAACCTTTTTAAATAAGATTAAACCAAAGTCAAACCAAGACTTAACATTCAAGATTTAAAACAATTATTAAATCTCATTTTATGCAATTCATTCAAATCATTCTCAGTTGAAAACAAAGTCCACTCACCGTTGGTCCTATGCTGCACAACCCTCAAAGGGTCCCGCTCACAAAGTACGCAGAGTCAAGGTACCTAAAGCGTTAAAGATGAGGATTGGATTAATACCGTGAACCATACGAGAACCGTAAACTTAAACCCTTACAAAACCCAACTTAACGCGCACGTACGTCCTACGAAGGATTCCAAGGTCATACTACCTCTTAAAACCTGTGGGACCGCCCCGGAAGACTCACGGTCAACCGGCGGTCAAACACCCCGTTTCGGTCAACCCGGGCCCGCGGAGCCCAAGACCTCCAAATCGATCAGGACATTCCTAGAAGTCCAACAAAGTCAACTACATGACAAACAGACCTCGGGAGACCCTCGGTCAAACTTGGTCAAACCGACCCGAATAGGTCAAACCCGGCCCGTGGGTCTCATGACCTCCAAACTTAGATCCGAAAGTTCCTAGAGGTTCAACACGACCTAAACAACGTGTCCTCAAAGTTTGGTCTCGATCGAACGGTCGGATTGCTCACGATCGGACGATTACGGTTTAATTCTAACTTCAAGTCATCGATCCGGAGTATCCGGGACTCCGAATCACGATCCGTCAAATCCTACACGATCCTAGAATTATCTAGATCAACATATCCAAAAATGGACACGATCCAACCGTTCAATCCTATCGAAACCGAGAATCGCGCAATAGGCGAGATTCGTTCGATGGCCAAACGATCTCCGAATTGAGATCCGTCAACTCCCACGTGCTCACAGCGATACGAGGATCTCAAAGGAACAAAGACCCACCACCACCACGCGCCGCCACACGCGCCACCGTGGGTGGCGGGTGTCTTGATCAAATCCGGTGATCGACCAACCTTCGATCTAGCCTACAAACCTTACACCAATGGACTCAGAACAAGGAGGGGAGCTCAGAACCGGTGGAAGCCGCCACAGAAACGGCCGGCAACCACCTCAAAAATCGCTCGAAAGTCCGGCCAAACCGGCCTAAACCCTAGGTTCTAGATCCAGTTGCAAAACCACCAAATTCACCAACACCCACCCCAGAAACAGCTTAAGCACGAAGAGGGGAGTCGAAACCATACCTTGCGCGACGGAGAAGACGACCGGAGCCGCCGTGGCGACCCTGTGAACAACCGGCAAAATACCAGTCGATACCGTCGCCAGAATCCGGGGTTTCAGGCGGCAAAAGGCGGCGGGTTCTGACCGCACGGTGGAGGGCTTTCGATCGGGACCGGTCTCGAGCCAAGCCGTGGCCGGAGCAGGCCAAACCGAAGAGAGAGAGGATTGGCTTCGCATGGAGGAGAGAGAGAGTGCGCGGGAGGAGAGAGAAAGTCCGGTTTTTCTGAAATCTGATTGGTCCAAGGGTATTTAACAAATTTTGAAATGACCTTTATGTCCTCCGAACAATCCGAAGCTCGTATCGAAACGTTCCGCCCGTCAACGGACTCGTTTCGACGAGCCGGACGCAATGGCGCAACTCGTTTCGCCAATTTATTTTACCATTTGTAACCTCCGGGTTACGTCTCCCACGTAACGCCGTGACATTGATCGAGTAAACTGGTCAAGCACTTGACGTAGCTCCAGCTCACTCAAGCTCGTTGTTCAGTGGCAGGTGGAGGAAGAACAGACTCTCAAGTCACGGGAAAATAATTCTCCACCTACAACATCTCGGAAGCACGAAACTTGAAGAAGAAAACAGGAAAACACGGAAACCATGCGCAACAAGACCCGACCCAGATTGACAAGACCCGACCCAGATTCCACCCCGGAACCCGAGCCGGACCCTATTGGCAGGCCCAACACCAACCCATGTCGGGCCCACATACTAAATAGTTACCCTCTTCCCGAAACAAAAGTGAAAGGGGCCAAGACTTCTACCGAAAAACGGGCAGAGTCTCCCCTAAAACAAGGACTAACCCAAAACTTCAACCTGTCAAACAAGCAACAGATAAACAACCCAAGCGCCAGCATGCATACCACATATACATAACAGGCCTCCGGCCAAACTAATTCAACCCTAGAGGTAATACAGAGCAACTAAGAGTACGAATTCAACAGCGGAAAATAAATAATAGATTACAAAGTTTAGGGTTCAAGGATGACAATCCTACCCTTCCAACGAAGCTTCGAGAAGAGGAGCGCATTGAACGGTAACGAAGCGACGACTACGGTCTGGGAGGCGCAAAACAGAAAGAGTGTGAGTGGACAAAAACAAGGTTTTACATACTTAAAACAAAGTAATAAACCCCACTGTTTAAAACCATGCCAAACATGCATATAAAACCCTTTAAACATTTGGTTGATTTGAAAACCGTACTATCTCAAAGTACGAGAAAACATTTCCAGTTTAAAACCCCTTTTTATGAATAAACTAACCTTTTACTTTTCCCGAGGCATAACCTCCCAAAACAAATCCCTCACAAGTTTATAAAACATAATATTTTCATAATTTTCACATAGAATTTTATGCTTAACACATATTAGCTAATATAATACCTAGTTTTACATAGAAAAACATTTTCTGTTACCTTGAAGCTCTTTAGGCCTTCGATAGAATGATTTAGTTATGGTTTGCTCTCCTAACATGCATTTGTACTTAAATGATTTTATACGGTCATGCTTGATGTTAAATGTGGTAGCTTAGAAAGTTGAGGATGTTTGAGAACGGGATTTGAGAAATAAGTAGAGAGGTAGTTTATAACCTATTTGGGAAAGGATTTAATTGAAGTTATGATTATATGCTTATTTCTTATATATATGTTAACTGATTTGAAACTAAAATGTTGCCTTCGGAAATATAAATGTCTTCGGACAGAATGTTGCCTTGAAGGAGTCTGCGTGCGTATGGCACTTGCCCCAAAAGTCCTAGGGATATCCAGACCGTATGGAGCGAGGAATGTGGCTTAGGTTGACTTGTGTGCCCTGAGTTCTGCGAGGAATGCGGCTCAGGTTGACTTGTGTGCCCTGAGTTCTGCGAGGAATGCGGCTCAGGTTGACTTGTGTGCCCTAAGTTCTGCAAGGAATGCGGCGCGGTTGACTTTGTGTTCCCGAGTCCTGCGAGGATGTATCACACATGTGGCCACATGTGTGGTACTTGGAATTGAAGCTATAATGTGGGGATTAACGATATAATTATGGAATTGATGGACTGTATTCTCGGGTTGACTTTGTGTCCCAGAGTTCTGCGAGGATGTAAAAAGAATATTGTTCACCACCCTACTTCTATTTTCTGCACAGGGTTGGCCAAAACCCCTAGTCACCTGCCCGATTTAACTACACAGGTGACTATCCAGTTTCCCTTCCTGGTTGCCTTCGGGTGAATTTATGCCCCAGATACCCCTGGTGGGGGACAATAGAATATATGCATTATGCGAACGGATTCAGGTATGGCTTTCGGGTAACAAGTTTGGTTATGTAAGTATTATGTAAGTGTTAGATAGACAATAGCAAATTAATTGAATAGTTAAGTACATAAATTCCTGGCATGATGTTCAACTACATATAGCTTGTTGAAATCAAAGTAAGAACGGTTATAGAGTTTATTGTTAGTTTCTAGAATAGTATTATTTTATCAGAATGGTGATTGTGTTAGTCGAAAGAACTACGTGTGGCTTGATTCCTCACGGAGGGTACGTAGGCAGCCTAGAATAACCTAGGTGCAGCTGCATAATAACTATTGAGTTATGCTTTGAAAAGGATTTAGTTTGGGAAGCGTTTGTTGGTTGGGCCAATATTGTTTACCGTTTAAATTATCACTTATAACAAGAGGAATGTTAATGTTTGATTATGTAGTATGGGTCTGAGGACCATTTAAATCACTATTGAATTACATACGGATGAAATTCGTGCATGATGAATGTTTGGAGATATTATTAAATTGTGATATTTACAGGTGGAAAAACTTGGGAAATGTTCGTTTCGGGGAGACTCTGCCGGTTTTCCGACAAGACTCTGCCAGGCACCTGACAGGTGTTGGACATGCACAGTGTTCGACACGAATTCCAAATTGGAATTTGGGTTGGGTCCTGTCATTTTAACTATAGGTTCAATCATTGCACTTTTTCCGGAAATATTCAACTTTACTGGACTACCTCTTCCAGTTGGCCAATCTTTACATTTGTCGACAATTATAACAAGTGGTGCAATATCACCATGTATAGCCCTTGATGACTTTAGTGCGTGCATGCATAATTTATAAGCATCTCATTGCTTTCATTATTTTCTGGTACCAGTGCCACCTTAGAGGCTTTCATTTTCACTTCATGGACAAACATCTCTTCTAAAATGTACAATTTATAGAATGTGGATCATAACATCTTCTACAACGTTATTTTGAATAGGGCTTAAACTTTGCAATTAATCTCCACTTTTGAGGAGTTAAGTCTTTGGAGCCTATAGATATGTTATACTTCAAGCATCCAACAGCTTTTATGGGAGTTCAATTTTTGCAATTTATAAATCTATCATGCTTCAGGCATGCAACAAATTGGTTATTAGTAGTCACTTCTTTGTGTGTCCGTATATGCTTCACGGCATTTGATATGCTTCTAGTCATTTGACTTACAATCCTTTTTGTGTCTGAATATACTTCTGGCATTTATCTTCTATACCAATTTGTTTGATGTGACAATAATAAATATATTCCATAATCATTCACGTTGTTCTTTGTTCTTTCAGGAACAACTAGATTCTCCCCCTAACTACGGGAATTTTGTCTCATCAAAATGATATCAAGTGTGTTATAAGTTTTGTCCTTCAGGAAAATACATATAATATAAACAACACAACATATTGCATAATCTTCTGGTTCACTTAATATTATTAAAGTATTACAAAGCATAGAACTTCTGGTTCTTAACATCAAGGGGTGCAAATATGCTTATGACACAGTACAATAAGTATCAATCATGTGTTTACAACAACCTTAAAACTGTAAGGCTAACAAGCTTCCTCTTTACATGAGGATTTTATAGGTTACATGAAGGACATGGAATATAGTGGAGATGCATATGTTCTGGAGACAGATATGTGTTCTGATAGGAACTTACCATGTTCCGGTTTCTGATGAACAATATCCTCTCTCTCTTATCATAAATTGACCCAGAAGCTCATTAAAGAGGTTGATCCATGATAGTACTACTGTCCTAATAAAGTAGTGAACCATGATCAAAGATAATCTTGCTTCCATGGAAATCTTCAGGATTTCTAAGCACGCCAAGTGCTGTTGAGAGGAATCGTGTAGGTATCCCATCCTTTGTTTAGAAAGCAACAATAAGGAGGTATTATAAACTGTCAAGGAGTAGGGAATAGCAAAAAGAAGAATATAGAAAACATGCGGCTCCAACATAAACCACATGTTAGTCTCAAATCAATCATATTACTTTTGACAAAATTCTGAATAAGACAATCCCTAAATTTAGTAAAGAGTAAAACAACAATAATTGAATCTTTTCATAATAAAATATATATATATATATACCTCAAAAACAGGATCGAATACCTGAAAGTGGTCACTAGACATTAATGAAAGCGGCGTGAAGTTTTGAAATCTATAAAAGAAAAAAAAAAGAAATATTGGGATCCTGGAAATGTTGCCACATTTCCACCTATAGATATTTCTTCCATTTTCCGAAAGTTCAACTCAAATTCCTTCCATTTTCGGAAAGTTCAACTTTTCTAAGACTTTCCTTGAAACTTTTAAAATTGCTTCCTCTTTTTCTAGCCCAAAAGGTTTCGATTTAAATGTTAATCCCAAAGCAACTCGTGACGCCAAAGTCTGGCGTCCATCCTTTGTATCCCAAAATCGTCATATCACGGTCAATGATTCTGTGATGATGAATGAAACAACTGCTATCATAGTAGCTAGAAATTTCCTTACTCCTATGGATGAAATACTATTAACAAGAAGGTTTGACGAAGAGGCTATTGATGATTCAATGGCTTTTAACATTTAGAGTGCTGCTTCTGTTTCTAACATGGTTATCGTTTGCTTGCCAAAGCAAACGAAATTCAGGAGCTGAACAATGAAAATTCATCTCTTCGGAGAATGCTTCATGATTCTCAGCAAGAGGTTGAGAACCTTAAAAAGGAAAATAAGGCTTTGTTGAAATTGATGAGTTCATACTCCATAGATACACAGACAAAGCTTCACATGCTGCAGATTTTCAATGAAAAGATTCTGGAAGACCAAGAGAGGCTCATGGCTAAGCTCAAGAGGCGTCGTTCTCTTTCTCCCGGAACTTCTAAGCCATAATGTAGTTTGATAGAGTTTACAAAGCCTGATTATTTCTTGCTGGTGAAAAACAATCTATTTGTTGTATGCTCTCTTTCGGTTAATAATAATTGGGCAAATTCTTAAACTTGCACCTGTGGTTTTCACGTTTTTTTTTTCTTTTCAAAATGACAGTTTGGAACCTTGTGCCTTATAGGATCAAATAACCACATTAAATCTCTCAAATGATATATATTTCAATGCATGTGTGTCCGGAACTTCTGGCCCGGGTTAAATACAACCTCAGAATTTAATTGCCAATTTCAAATTTCCATGAAATATAAATTGAGGAAAAGTTATAATATTGTAATATAGTAGTGAAAAGCATTAACTACTATATACCCAAAACTTTAGGTTCGGGATTTCTCATATATTGGGATGCATGGGCTTCTAGCCCAAATCATATAATTAAAAAATATGTGGGGAGCTTCAATTCATCATTTGCGGTTTATCCTGATATTATTCATTTCACGGTGTATCCTTAACAACCGGAATTCACAAAATATATTTCTTCCTTGAGGTGTTGATTGTGATAAAATCGAGCTTCATCATTTTCTTATGCCAAAGAAATATGTGATATGCCACAACTTGTATTAATACCTCAAGGGTTGTCCATTTATTTGTTGGAACTTCAAGTTCTCAACATTGTTAGATTTTGAACTTCATGTCATATTTTGAATTCCTTATGCATATATATAAAATATTGAAATGGAAGAAATAAAATATAATAATAAAAGTAAGACAATAATTAAATTGCTAAAACAAAATAAATAGTTGAAACTTTTGGTTTATTATTTAATTGCTCTTTCATGAGTTTAAGGAACTGCAAGTATACAATACATTTGCCAGTACATTTACTATTCATGTGTACGACACCATTACATTATCAAGGAGCTTCAAGTCCTGGTTTATATGTCAAGAATCAAGGATTTTCAGGTCCAATCACTTGTTTACAAATATAGTACCAGAGTGACTGCTAGCTCTCATATTATTATCATTATCAAGGATATTTAAGTCATGATGTAGGTGTATGACGAGGATCAAGGAACTTCCAATTCTGATATGTGTATGCTGTAAAACTCATCATAACACACAATTAATTAATAAAATGAATTGCTATAAATTGCTTGTAAATAAATTGTTGGTATGACGATAAACCCGCACCATACTTTAAATAAAGGTAAATGTGCAGTAAAATAAATTCATAAATTAAATTGCTTGATGTATGGACGTTAATTCCACAACATACTTTAAATCTTAAAGTAAATGTGTGATAAAATAAATATGCTTGTATGGGTACTAATACTACTCCATACTTTAAATAAAAATAAATAAGGGGATAAAACCACCACCGAATATATATATATAGATATATTATATTATATCAAATTAAATTAAATTTTCATATCAATATTATAGTTATACATTTCCATATCAATATAATTATATATTGAGATTCCTGCACAATTGGTTAGTAGTGACGAGACCCGACCCAAATTCCACTTTGGAATCTGCGTCGAGCCTTGTGCGTGTCTAACACCTGTTAGGTGCCGGACACGAATGTCCAAAATGCCCCTTTTGCCCTAATTCCAAAAATAAAATCACTTAGGGGTTTGGATTTCTGCCGGAAAACCGACAGAGTCTCCCCTGAAAAATGGACATTTCCCAATTATTTCACTTGTAATAACACAATTTTTATAATCCCAAACTTTGAGCATGCACAAATTAAATCCACACACAATGAAAAACATTTAATCTGAATGGCCTCCGGCCTTACAAACAACCCGGACTCTAACAGAGCATAACAAGCCACAAACTCAAATATCAATTGGGCCTTGGGCCCGCACATAAGTTTAAATTGAACTCATCTAAAATGTTTAAATAAATTTCAAATCCATCTCCATAACCAAACTCCCGAAACATAGTTTATGCCGTGGCTGCACCTAGATTAATCTAGGTTGCCTACGTACCTTGTCTAAGGGATCAAGCCACACGTAGTTCTTTTTCAAGAAATTAGAATTCAAACAATAAAATACAGCCTCCAATCAATCCGCTGAACTTAAGCAACATATTCTTAAATATAAAACTCATCATAAACACGTAAAAAAACTTGAAACATTACTATAAAACATTGGCCATGAGAAATCTTTATATCAAATCAATTGGTTAAATAAAGTATGTCTCAAAATATGTATTCAAAACATTCATTAATAAGCATTCAAAACAATTCGTTAGTTTCCGTTTAAAACATCTCAAAATACTCTCCACCAAGGTGTACCCCCAATCATTAATCCGTCAATTCCAAGTTTCAATCTGTCAAATCCACCTAGAAGAATCGGGGGACACAAAGTCAGCCCGAAAAGTAAATCCAAGCAGAATCGGGTGATCAGCTCGAAACGCAATCCTCGCATAATCAAGATACGAAGTCAGCCCGAAATGCGTTCTCGCTGCTCACGGTTCGAGCGTCCCCGAGACACATGGAGTGTATCATAATTGAGTATCTGTTCCTAAGGCAACATGGGGGACCTCCTGTGGTGGGTTTGAAAACCAATTCCAGAACTGATCATAAAATTCCTTTTTCCACAATCCACTTTCCCGAAACCATTTTCCAAATCCTTTCCCGAATAGGTTATAAAACTATTTTTCAAATCATTTCTCAACTTTCCAAGCTCCCCACAATAACCATTATATATACATTCATATAAACTCAATTAAGATAAACCCACAAGCTTGTAAAGTAAAACCATAATTAATTCATATATAATCATTTAATTAAAAGCATCACATCATAAAAATCATTTATAAATCAAACGTCTATTCACAAACTTTCTCAAATCTTTTATGCTGTTCATAAACACTTAAATTCATTACTTTGAATTAGACCATATAACTTTCAGATACTGCTCTCAAATCCAATCCAACTATGTTTAACATGCTACTCATACTAATATTCGTAATTTATCCATTCCAAGCAATCGAGCATATATTTAAATATAAAATGATAATCGGACAATTGACAATTTAAATCCCCTGGGATTAAAAGCGCATGTGCGCAACTTACGAGAGTTCCTAGGCCCATTTTAATCATTTCTGACAGTTGGAATGATCTTAGAAGACCTAAGATTAATTATACGATTAATTTCTTTATATTGGTCAATCGGCCCTCCGTGGGGTCCATGACCTCCGATTATTAATCCGATAGTTCCTATAGGTTCACAAAAATCCCAACAACATGTCCTTTGAGTTTTGTCAAGATCCGATGGTCCGAACGTATCGAACCCGATTAAGCCAAATAGGTAAAATTTGGTATTATGCTCAAACAATCACATTAAATTAATCTGAGCATACCGTCGTGCTTGAGACGACAATGGTATATTGCTAAGTAGATAATACGCAGGTGGAATCCCGTCGACACGCAGCCAAGTGCCGCCTTCGACGGTGGGTGTCTTGAGGAAATTTCGGTGACCGGAAAATCTCCAAATCACCTATCAATACCTATACCTATAGAACCAGCAAAACTAGGGGAGCAACTTTTGGTCTTGGACCACAGCCAAAAAGTGGCCGAAAACAGTAAAAACACGGCCAAACCCGTCGGAATAATATGGGTGTCATGATCCACCCCTCAAACCTCAAAATTGACCCAAACTACCTACAAAATCAGATGGAGCACGATGAGAGGATGAAGTTTCATACCTGGTTCGACGATTTTGGCGTTCAGAATAGTTGAAAAACGTAGGAAAAGTTCCGATGAAGAAAGGGGTTTTTCGGCTCGGTTCCAGTTGAAAATCACGAGCAATCTTCGAGTTTCGAAGCTGGAAATGGGTATGGGTGTGTAGAGGAGGAAGAGGCGAAGAGATCATGAGTTGTGCTTTGGCTGGCTGTTTTCACAACAAAACCAAGAAATTTTTTTGGCGGGAGGGGAGGCCTGATGCGCCCCATAAAAATCAGATCTCCCTTTTAAAAAAAAACCTTTTTACCCTTTTACCTTATTATTTATTTATTTATTTAAAACTTTTACAATTAAAACTTATACTTCCCTAACTCGTAACTTTCTCGTTTCAACTCCAATTTGAGTCCACCACATGTCCATGAACTCGTGAGCTCACGCAATACGTAATGGAGGCAAGAAATTTTCCAAAACCATTACCGAACAAAAGTCAACCCTAACCCACTTAGATACCCATAGGGTAAAATTGTCTTTTACTTTAATAATTTAAAATTTTATTAAATCTTTGGGAGTGGGATATTACAAGTAGTTATCTAAAACATCATAAACTAATTTTTCTTTTTTATAGCATCCATAAGTCTTTTTGCCTTCAACTTTGGAGGATCCTTGTGCAAAGAAAGCATTAGCCACGTAAACTTCATAAAATAACATATATGGATGTGAGTGAAACAAATGAATTGAAATACAACAAAAATTATAAAGGAAGATGGATACCAAGATTGAAAAACTTACAAGAACCTCGATTGGTTAGAGACTCGTGCTGATAACGTGTGATGTAACAATATAAGAACAATATTCAATAACTCAAGATAGAAAACTATCAATGTGAACTTGCTGAAAGTGTTCTCTCTTGTTATCATTTATTCATCTCTTATGCTTAGTATTTATAGGCATAGGAAAATACACTATTCACTATTATAATATAAGTGTAGTATGGGGTGGGAAATAAAGTTGATAGCGGGGTGAATTGGTATAATGATGATGTCCATTATAATGGTGGCATCCATTACATAATAGCAATTTCTTTCTTTATTATTCTTTTAAGAACCACTATGCCAAATTTCACTTTCAGCAACACTACATAGGCATCGGTAAATAGGAAAATCGATGCTATTAGTAAATTAGGCATCGATTTCTTAAATAACGATACTAAACAGGTATAAGACATCAGCACGAATTTTTGGTCTTTTATGACGATGCCTTTATTCCCTTTTAGCATCATCTGTCTAAACCACAAATGCCTAAAGTGATTAGTTTTTTTTTTAAGAGAGACATTTTTTGGTAACATCCCTTCGATGCCTAAAGTCGAGTCAACCCTAACCAAAATTTGCACTCTCCCTCTCAGACTCTCCGCTTGAAACTTCATCTCCCTCTCAAACTCTCCCCCAAAAACTTCATCTCCCTTTCAAACTGATGCATGTTTAGTTTGTTATGTAATTAGTTTGACACATGGTTTTGCTTTCTTCTCTCTCCTCCATCTCTTTCTTCCCTTTCCTCCATACCTCCGTAGAATCAAAACCACCAATCTTTGCGCGTCAAATATCGGTGCTGCCGTGTGAGATCAGACGAGGAAATCGCAGGCTTTACCCTTGCTCCTCTATCAAAAGCGAAGAGGGTATGAATCTAGAACTCATTCACATCTTGGTTTCGTTTGAGTTTTTCTTGTTTTGAAAATGTTCAGTCAAACCTCTCTGATCAGAACCAGAAATTTGATCTTCTACTTGCTTGGCGGTTGGATGAGTTTACTTTTGAAGTAATGTTTTTGTTTTTTGCTTTCTTGAATTTCTACCTGCAAGTTGAATTGGGCTTGAAAAAAGAACTGAGAGAGTTGCTACCCATTATTGTATATAAGGAGAGCTTCTCCGTTAGAGATACGCAGTGAGTGGGGCTTTCCTTCTTTTCTGTCAATTTTGCCTCTGTGTTTGATATTTTTAAGTTAATTATGATGCTTTTGTTTTGTGTAATTGGAATGCATGACTACTTAAGTGTATTAGCTTTGTTTTTCTTTCAAACTTTTTATGTCAGTGATCAATCTAGGTTTCTTTCTATTTATTGGCCACAAAAAGAAAAAAAACAAAACAAAAATTAATACTTCCATGTATACAAAGGATTGGGTTTCTTTCTATTTAGTGGGATCACCAATCCTTTGTATGTTGTGGCCATAAGATGTATATCATTTTTCTTTTGGATAATCTCGTTCGTTTTGTTCCACATAGAGAGACCAGGAGTAAGACAAGATGACCATCCAACCTAATACAAGTTTGATACTTTTGAACTAAATTTAAGTTTTAATAGTTTAACAAAAATAGCTGTAAGAATGCAAAATGACTTTCGGCTTAAAGACTAATATTGTTGCAAGTGGCATAATAGTTGAGATTAATGCGCCAAACCAGCTAGTTCATAATGTTCCTTTGGGAGAGGGGAACATAAGAGTAACTGTGAATTGTGCACTAATTGGAGATTTTTCACTACCAATCCTTGTGAAAGAAGAGTTAGAAACTATTGGGGATGCCATTGGGTCGCAAGTAGCTTGGCCTCAAGATCTTATTGTCTTTGATGATAAAGTGGTAAACAACTTTTGTTTTGAGCTTGTTATGTTTTTGTCACGACCCGACTCCCCTAACACGATATTGTCCGCTTTGGGCCTCCGCCCTCACGGTTTTGTCACTGGGAACTCACGAGCAATATCTTCCCAGTAGGTCACCCATCCTGGGATTGCTGTAAGCCACAACTCGCTTAACTTCGGAGTTCCTACAACTCCGAAGCCAATGAGCTCCCAAAAGGCCTCGTGTTAGTTAGAGACGTGCCCACACATATAAGGCACATCACCTTTTCCTCCCCGAGCGATGTGGGATTGCTCACCGTTCTCTACTTTCCAAGCTCAAGACACGGGTCTTACAGTTTTACATTCTAACTAATATATATATATAACCTTCTGCTATATGCAATAATTGTAGAAGAAGAGGGAAACTACAAAGAAAAAATTAGCAAAGTCTTTATTCAAGTCGATATCAGAAACAAGGCCAAAGTCTTGCAAGGTTTTATATGCATACGCACATCAAATGATGTCCAAAGGTCAGACTATCTCCACACATATTGATGAGGACATATTTGGGGTACACAAGATGGTATACATCTTTCAAGAACAAGTTATCACGTTTGCTGAAATGAGAGAAATAGGACAAGCTATAATAACTACTTATATTAGGTAATAGTAACTTGGCGTTCTATAATTTTCTGTTTCCCATATTAATCTTGTGTTTCAATTTAGTAACTCTATGGATAATGGTTGGCATCTATTGGTTTCACTTGGTAAGAGGCCAACAAAGGGATCAAATGATTGGATTTTTGGACCCAGCGCGTACCGTACATGATCCAAACAACCTAGATGGGAATGTGAGGTCGGAATACATTACGAAATGTTTGAGACAAATGAGCGTTGACAATATCTTTTTGATTCCATATTATGCTGGGTAAGTAAAGTGGTTTGTTTATAGCAAGGAATGTTTGAGTATTACTAATATATTTTGAATTAACATGTAGGGGACATTGGATCCTAACAATAGTTAATGAGGATAAAGATAATGTGTATGTCATGGATCCTCTTGGGGATCGTCACCCTCATGATGCGTGGAAAATTATTGTAAATGAGTAAGTCGGTCTCTCTTAGTTATTTCCTTAATATGTAAAATTTTTCATTTGGTTTACGGTCTTTAACAATTGTTATTTATGTGCTAAATTGGGATCAAAGCTTTCAATGTGGAAATTATAACAACGTATGCCTAAAACTAAAAGTACCGTCAACATTTATATAACAACCAACGCTATTGGAGGCTTTTCAAGTCCGAAAAATTTAAAAAGCGATGACATATAACATAATTCGAATCGGCATTATTGGTTTCTGCGATGTTGTAATTGATAATACGCATTAGTATAGGATAACTCACTGATGCTGTAATACTCATTTAGCATCCTATGTTTTGTAATCACTGATGTTGTTTCAGGTTTAGGCATTAGAAGTCAACCTTTTTTTGGCACGTGGAAATCTTTTAGCATCGGAGTTGAGAAAATATGCGATGTCGTAATTATGTATAGGCAACAGATAATATCCGTTGCCTATTGTACAAGAATATGCAACGACTATGAATACCACGCTATTTTTCAGACTTTAGGCAACGGATTTTCTCCGTTGCTAAAAGTGTTTTCTGGCATAGTGAACTGTAGGTTTCTATCTTGCGAAAGGTTTTTTTTATTATGAATTATTTACATTCAGATTGCTTAATGAATTATCGGCATGACTTGATTGCCTACATCACTTTTTCTGTGCAGGGAAGATAAAGAAGTATGTGGGTATGCAAGGAATGTTATCCACTTTATGTGATTGAGTTCAAAACTTAATATCAATATAGAATTTCTTTATTTTATATTGACGTCAAGGGGAGGGGGATGGTCTTGGGTCTCGGGGTGGTTTCTGAAAAGGGAGGAAGCGATGGTGGGGAAGGGTTGGTTGTATTATTGTTAATTGGGTTCAATTATACCACCACAGAAGCTACAAGTGTACATGGGTATGAAGATTGAGGTTGTGCTGAGGTTGTGGTTGGGTTGAATTTGGGAGAGGAGGCTCGAATTTCTGAATATAAATCAAATTTTTTTGGTTCTCTCTCTCTTTCTCTCATTCATAATTTGTTGTTATGCTGGTGTTCATGCAAATTTGGTGGCCTTGACCCTCCAACTCCCAGCAAATCAAGTGGCGTGGATGGTTCATTGGGGTTGTGGGTGGTGGGGGTTGCATGAGTTGTAGTGGTAGCCTCCCTCTTTGGAGCTCCTACTTCAGATCTCGCTGGGAAGCCCCGGTTGATGGCGGGAAGGTCGATGAGGCTGGGGTTGTCAGGTGGGGACTGGAGTTTGGGGTCGGGCCAGGGGTTTCTGGATTCGTTATGAGGGGAGGGGTTTTTTTTTCTCTTTTCCTTCACTTTTTTCAAAAAATAATATTTTAATCAATTTAAGTTTAAAGACGCGGGTCTCACGTTTGCCACGTAATCACTTAATAGATTCTTTAACAGCTATTCTAACGGCAGAACCACATTGCAACAAATTTACAAACATAGGGTACTTTATTGTTAAAATTGAGAGTGTAGGGACAAATGCCTTAAGGGTGAGAGTTTAGGGTACCAAACTGGAATTAACCCTGATGTCACGTTTTGGTTGTATATGATCCTGAACATTCTAAATATACGGGTCCTTTTCTTTCAAGGAATAAATTCTCGTACTGGATTATTGTGTTATTGCTCACCAAGCCCTTCAAAGGCATTGAAGGGCATGTCCACTCTTTCGCTTTGGGATGAGGTATATTATTCACATGTTTTAACCTATTTTGATGATTAAGAGAATGAATTGTTTTCTTGCTTTTTTGGGAGGATGCACTTTGTTTTGAGTCTCATTGCTCTTAGTTTTCTCATGGATTCCTAATCCACCTTTTATATCCTGTTTCTTTTTTCTTTTTAATAGTATCTATGTGCATTATAGCTATATTAGCACTTTAGTGTAATGTTCTTGGTATTTGGAATGATAATTAGTGATGGTTCTTAATGGGCTTGGTATTTTCACTGCAATCATGTCACAACTAATTTTTTTCTTCTTTTTTTTCTATTCTTGTGGTTTTGGGTTTATATTCCAGCCATAGCCATTGATAGGAAAATAAACCTTTAATCCCAGTCCTTAAAAACACTTAAAGCTCACTGCCTTCACAATATGTGAACAATAGAGAGACTTTAATAAACCTTTTGGAGGCCCTATACAAATACTTCATTGGTATGAAATTAAATCATTAAAATAATATTAGAGCTCATAAATCTGAATAAATGTAGTTAGTTTTTTTATGCTAATCTTACATTTTCGTGAAGTTTGAAGATTGTGTATGCTCACTTGACTGTCCATGCATACTTGGTGACATTCTCACCATCTTATGAGAGCCTAATATTTAGGGGCTAACATTTGTGTACTCTACAAGTTATAAATTGAGCTAAATGTATTACAAAATATTTTAGGTTAAGTGTTTTCTTTGTTTCTGTTTCTTGTTTGAGATATTATTTCTTATTTATGTGACATGTAGTCTTGAGTTGTAGAGAAAATAGACGGTATCATAGTCAATTTTTTTATAAATTTTAGGTAGTAAATTATCCATATTCAACAACTCATGCAAATGAACACAAAAAAAAAGCCCCTGTAGCCTAAAAGTGGAAATTTTGTGATCATTGCTGACAGGACCCAACCCGAATTCCCACTCGGAATCCATGTCGAACCTTGTTACCCGTCCGACATCCAACCGATGCTGGGCCCACTTACTATTGTACTCTCATCCCTGCACAATTAAGAAAAGGGGCAAGACTTCTACAAAAATTTCGGCAGAGTCTCCCCTGAAAAACGAACATTTACCCTTGAATCTAGCTGCATAAAAACACAATTTAATATTCCAAACGTTCAGCATACACATGTTCAAAAGTGATTCTAATGGGCCTCAGGCCCGTACAACATAATCAAACCAAAATCGGTCATCAAATCAGAATGGGTTTTAGATCCCTCATAACCACATACTCATTTTATTATCAAGAAATTTTCTTAGCAACCAATATCAATAACTTCTCATAAAGCCAGGCAACTCAATGCACATTCAAAATCATCAGTTGTTACTACCTTTACCCTCTCATTTGACAAAGCATTTTTATATGTGACAGGGAGTAGCTAACCCCACCCCAAGACGACAGTGGGCACCATCGTTTAATAAGTTTTTTTGTTCTAGTGCATCATCGCCATCGCTCTCTCTGCTCCCTCGATTGGGGCGTTACGAAACATAACCAACTAAAAAGGGCCGGTTAAACTAGCCATCTGTAAACTTAAAACATCCGATATCAGTAGCGGTTCCGAAATACCCCATGTCGAAAAAAGTAGGTCGGTCATCGGTTTTGAGAGTTCGGTATTACCAAACCAAACAGACGCTTACATAAGCATCACTTAAGTTTTTTTTTTTTTTAATGGTTTTCTCAAACAAACTTCTTGTCCAAAACAAGGGAACACTATCATAGTTGTATTATTATCTTGCTGAACCAACAATTATAATCTCTTTGTTTGAGCACTCAGATATAATTAAAGGCTTGTCATAGAAATTATAGGACGTCAGTCAAGGAACCTTTGAGTTATCACTACAAGAAAAACATCAATACTTGACACTTCATAGTTGACACTTTACAAAAAACCATCAACTATGATACACAGCTTTGACAATTTTTAAAAAGTGTCACTATATGCACTTGATAGTTGACACTTTACAAAAAGTGTCAATATAAACACTTGATAGTTGACACTTAATAAAAACGTCAATATATATGCACTTCATAGATGACACTTTACAAAAAGTGTCAATATAAACATTTGATAGTTGACACTTACTAAAAAACATCAATTTATAAGCACTTCATAGTTGACACTTCACAAAAAGTGTCAATGTAAACACTTGATATAGTTGACACTTAATAAAAACGTCAATATGTATGCAATTGATAGTTAGACATTTTAATAAAAAGTGTCAATTATGATACTATTACTTTACGTTTTTTAAAAGGTCAACTATAAGCATAATTTAGATGACACTTTTATTTGGATATTTAGCGCTTCTCTCTTTTCAACTAAACCTAAAATGTTTTGACCCAAAAAAAAAAAACCTAAGTCTCACTCTGATCATCATCCTCTTAGAGGAAACCTAAGGGCCCGTTCGGTAACGTTTTCGAAGAATGTTTTATGAGAATGAAAACAAGAAAACGAATTTGCATTTTCAGGATTCAAAAATGCGTCTGATAGATTAATTGGAAAACATATTCAGAAAACAAAAATAGTGCAAACGTGTACGGTATGACAATTTGAGAATAATAATATGTTAGTTATTTTTGCTAATTTCTTGTTCTAAAAAATATTTTAAATAAAGGCGAAAATTATTATACACAATAAAAATGTATAATTTGAGAATAATAATGTATAATTAAAAAAATTATAATGTTAGGAAAACCTAGATAATAAATTCTATTATCTTTAGTTTAAAATAAATATTTAAAGAAAAATGTGAAATTGAATAATATATGATGGTTTCATCATAAAATTAATATACACTTTGGTGTAACAAAATAAAATAATGAAGTGCAATGAAAAAAATGAAAAATGAAAAACTGGTATAACAAATTAAAAACTGGTGCAATAAAATTAATATACACTGGTATAACAAATTAAGAACTTTCTTATAAAAAACAAAAGTAAAGAGCAAGATAAAAATAAAAATAAAAGTAAAAAACAAAAACGCTCCCTCTCCCCCTTATCTCTACTCTCTCTCTCTCTCTTCCAATACTCACATCCTTAAACCCTAAGTAACAACAACACTAAAACATCCTCTCTTTTTCATTTGTAGCGGCCGCACCTTTTTTTTTTTTTTTTTTTTTTTTTACGTCTTGCTTTGTCTCTCTTCCATGGCTACTCCTCTATCTCTTCTTCCTCCTCTCTCTGTCTCTCTTCCATGGCGAGCAACGACGAAGACGACCACAGTGCCCATCGCCTTGCTCTTCTCTCTCTCTCTCTCTTTCTTTGTCTCTGTCTCTGTCTTTCTCGCTCTACGTATGCATCGATTTCTCTATCTTTCAACTCGATTTCTCTCTTTAATCTCCATAACTATCGCTCTCTCATATCCGTTTCTCCTTAGTATACTGAAGTGCTTCGCAGGCTTCATATCGGACCAAACCTAGAAACCCGAAACCCATAACCCCAAAATCTTAGCCTCCACTCTCCCTCTCTCTCTCTCTTCCCCCTGCGATTCCGGATCTCCCTCTCTCACTCGATTCTTGGTATTGTTGTTTAAAATTTATTTTTTGGTTACGTATAATTTAGGTTTAAATTATTTGGTTCTTTATTTTGGGTTGTTATTTTGATTTGGTACTTTGGATTCTTTTAGGGTTTCTTTGACCTCAATTAGAATAGTTGAGGATTGATTAAAGGCATATCCATGGCTATGTATGCTTTTCCATACCATTTTGTCAACATCTTATTGATATTTTCTTACGTACTTTGAAACAGACAGATCAATGTGATATGTTTTGCCATCCCAAGAACAATGATTTCTACTTATGTTCTCATCTTTGGGATGATTGTGAGTATTCTAAACCAAAACCTGTTTATTTATTTTTTTAATTGAGGATAAGTTTCTCCATGTCTCTGGGATGTTGTTGCTTTTAAATTGTTTTTTGTTCTTTGTGAATTCTTCGATCTTAGTGGAATTTTGTGTGTATAAAGAAAAGAGAAAACCATTTGAATTTGAGTGTTCCGATTTTGGGTTTATATGGTTAATTTGATTTTTTGCGAGGCAATATCATCTGCTTTGGCCTGTGCTCTCACCGTGTAACCTCTCTCTCTCTCTCTCTCTCTCTCTCTCTCTCTCTGTGGATCTGATGGTTTTCTTGTTCAAGTTTATGATTGTAGAGAATTTTCTAGCACATGTGATGTTCTTTGTTTGTAAATTATATGTTTGGTGCAAGACAGAGAGGTTCCAAAGTGCCCACTCCAAAGAAATGTGAAATCTTCTTTGAAATTAGAAGCGGCTAGTATAAACCCATTTGATTGTATAATTTGGCTAGTATAATTTTTCTAGCTACTTAATATTTGTAAGTATGAATATTTGTATCTAATTTCTAATTAGTGGATGTTGAGTTTCAATTTGTTATTTTGATATTATTTATTTTTAATTGTGCGGATGTTTAATTTTTTTATATATTATTAATATTGTTTTTGACGGCTAAAAAGCGTCAACAAAGGGCTTTTAAGTGTCGGGAATTATAATTGTTGACACGTATAAAGCGTCAAGATAGTGTTCG
Source organism: Prunus padus (assembly GCA_024362665.1). Taxonomy (NCBI): domain Eukaryota; kingdom Viridiplantae; phylum Streptophyta; class Magnoliopsida; order Rosales; family Rosaceae; genus Prunus; species Prunus padus. Next base: position 15,115,558 of record JANFAM010000010.1, on the reverse strand, counting down.
ATGTGACAGCTTTTTCGATTGGTTTGTGACGGCTTTTAGCGTCAACTCGCACCGTTCTTGACGGCTAATAAGTGTCAAATTTGAGGGTACCTTTTATTGACACTGGCACTCTTGACGGTTCTTGACATGTCAGGAAATGGTTTTGTTGACACTTTTTAGCTGTCAACTAAGTGTGTTTTTCTTGTAGTGTATGCATCGTGCCCTTGTAAGTTGGTGGTTTTTTGCAGTTCTATGTTCAAGTTCCATAAGGCTTGGTATTTGGTCATGTGGCCATTGGACTTCCATTTGCCCTCTTTCACAACTACCACCACTACGACCATGATTAGCTCATAACACTTTCAACATCATGTATATTTTAGTCATTATTCACAATTACAACAATTTTATATTAAAATTTACCAAACAGTTTTGACACTGTTTTTTGTATTAACAGTACTTTAAAAATATTATTTACCAAACATAAAGTTGTTTTACTTTACAGCTAATTATTTTCAAAACACAGCAGAAACAACTTTTTTTTAAAGTGGCAGCAAGAAAAAAAAAAAGCAATTCAAGAAAATGATAAGAGGTTCAGACCAAAAAAATAAAAATGATTAGAGGTCTAAAAATTTGGGTCCGTTAATAATGGCAGAACTTGGTCCGTTAATAAGTCACTCTAAACAAGGTAGAACTTGGCCCATACTCTTGGTCCTTTATATGTCCTAAAGGCCGAAAACATTTCGCGTTTTCGCTCGCAACGTGTAAACCCTAAACCCTTGTACTGCTGGGGCCTGCAAATTGGGTCCGCTAAATCTCCGGTTCCGCTCTGCTCACTGCTGCCTTCGTTCTGCTTCGGCAGACCTATTGCTAAGGTACAGCTGAGGTTCTGCGATCTCCGATTCTTTGTTTTTCTTTTTGGTTGGTTTGCTGTCATTCCTGCGATTCTGCAAAACCGATTCTTGGGTTTTGGTGTTTGCTGGTTGTTTTGTTGAGCTTTTCATGTTTTATTTTGTTATTTTCATGGAAAATTCCTTATTGGCGTCGCGCCGCCTTCACTGCCTTCATCTACCAACAACATCTTTCTCTGCCTGTTTCTTTTGCTCTGACCTCTGTGCTCTAAACTCTCTCTCCTTCTATCTCATTCTCTCTCTTCGGCGCCGCTGCCATCCAAAACCTCCATTTAAACCCCAACATTCAGACCTAGAAATCTTCTCTATTTCTTTCTCCTCTTTCCCAAAGATCTATCACCTCCACTGGTACCCACCACCACCACATATCTCCTTTCATTATATATTTTTGTTTAACGTTCTCTTTGGTAGCTGAGAAAAGGGTATGGGAACAAATTTTATGTTTTTATATTATTTGGTCTACATTTTCTGCCTGGTTGCTGAGAATAGGGTTTTTTAAACGAAAATTGTAATTCTGGTTGTGTTTGGTTATTTGTGGACGATTTCTTGTTTATATTTTGAGCCCTTGTTTTTTTTGCTGTTTCTTATGGCTGAGACATTGAATTTCAGTTTCTTGGTTGTTTTGATTTTCTGAAAAAGATTGAATTTTGTGTTTTGCTAAGAGAATATGATATTCCGAAATTATATCCAAAAATTTTGAAAATAATTTGCTTCCGAAATTTCCTAAAATTCTGCATCGGAATGGATTTATTATATTCCAAAATTTTGGAATTGGAATCGGAATGGGAATCGGAACACTTGTTTCCGACCAGTTCCGGCCGAAACACAGCCCTAATTGGAACTGCTTTCTAGTGAGAGGAGTTAGTAAGATTTCAGATTCTCATCTTTGTTCATTTAGCAAACCTCTAGCAATTCATTAGTTGCCTAATAATCACTTGCTCCCTTATTTGCAGTTCTTTCCAGATTCACATTGCTCTGTCTAGTTTGCAGCTGCACTTTAGGCTTAGAATGTGGCGCTCATGACTAAATATTTTGTTTACTTTTCTTGGTTCGTGGTACATTTGCATTGACCACATTGTTTCTTTATATGTTCTCAGCAAGGAGGAATATGAATTTCAACAATGTTAAGGTTCCCAAAGTGCCAGGCGGTGGTGCGGTTTCTGCCTTGCTTAAGGTGGGAATAATTGGTGGGCTTGGCTTGTATGGAGTTGCCAACAGTATATACAATGTCGAGGGAGGGCATAGAGCCATCGTGTTCAACCGCATAATTGGTGTCAAAGACAAGGTTGTAGTTCTAAAAAATTATTAATTATATAGAATGAAACTTTCTTATCTGCATTTCTTGTTTCGCGATCCATCATGTAATTTTTTTATTATTAATTTTGCAAAACCACCTTTATCCTCTTGTGATTCTTTCTTCCTAACAATAATATATACAGAAATATATACACTGATGGTGCATTTGCATTCAAACTGTGGATTTGAAACTTACAGCCAATATCACGGTTTTTACATTTAGACACAAATTTATGATTGTGTTAGTTATATCAATTCAATATATTCCATGATTGACTGCTTGTTTAGTCCATACTTTTGTTGATTTTCAGAGCGTATTTTCAATATTTAAATGCAGTTATTTTGTGGGTTTATTCGTTTAAAAGATGTCTGTTTTAAATCCCCATAATATCCCTTTAGTAACTCTATTTTTACGTGGTTTTATGTTGTCTATCTATTGAGATGGATCCAACACGAGTAGCAATCCTATCAATAATAACAGAACAGATCCGCCAGTGATGATGACACATATTTCAGAGATATCTCATGTAAAAATCATTTAACAGATACAAGAAACTTTCTAGGATGGCATTATCCTTTATTAAGAGAGTTTTTCAATGAATGGAGTTTGCCACGCAATTTATAAAGTTAAAGGGGTGTCTACCAAGTCATGTGCTTAATTTTTCCAAGTGAAAGATGAATCTAACAGCTTGTAGCTGTGAACTTGTCAAACATATTTCAGATCTCAAAATATGTTCATTGATTGTTAATAAATCTGTACTTCATTATCAATCTGTTGCAAAATCTGTTTGCTTTTTGCCCTCTGTTTTATGGTCTGTTATATAATATTGTACGCTAATGTTGCATGTGCAGGTTTACCCAGAGGGGACACATCTTATCATTCCCTGGTTTGAGAGGCCAGTCATTTACGATGTCCGTGCACGACCTCATCTGGTGGAGAGTACTTCTGGCAGCCGCGATCTCCAAATGGTTGATACATTTTCTTTTTCTTACTGTTACATGAAATTTTGAAAACGTCATGGTTTGTAATATATGCTTAAATAATTCTTTTATTTCTTTGGTTGCGCATATTTAACGTGATGGAATATTGGAAACACATGTTACTCATTGTATCTCAGTTTCAGTGACAGGTGATCTCAAGCAACTGCCACAATAACTGTTGTGTAATAGAAACGTATATTATACATTGTTACCGTACTCATCATGTTTTGATTGTTTCTCCTTTATTAGAGTAACTTACAACTCATTTGTAGTTATATTTCATTTAGCTATGCAAATTTGAAGGTTTATCATGTTTGGGATTTGGGGAGCACAAAATTTTGCCGATGAATTGTTTATTCTTCTACTCTTGCTTTTCAAAAGTGGAATATGTTAAATTTGTTCATTCTCATCAGAATTCAGAAGATTCAATGCAAGTTCAAATTTTAGAGGACAATCAGTATTCTGTTTAATTCACATATTTTCATTGTTGGTTTTCGATGGACAATCAGTTCAAATTTCCAACCTTAAATTAAATGTCGCATATAGTTATTGATTAAAATCGTGAGTTGAAAGCAAACCTTAGAGATTTATTTAGGTGTATGCTGGCATCTAGTTGTTTACTTTTGTGTTCAGTCATTTTGCACTTCCTTTCCTATAAACCAAATCTCTACCCCCTTTATAGACGTGATGTGTAGTGCTAACTTTTCTTGTTGCTTCAAACGAAGTACTTTAGTATGTTTCTCCTCATTTTATGGGGAAACCCAAATTTGAATTTTACCAGTATTCATCTTTTAGCATTTAAACCTGCATCCTATGTTCCAAACATGCAATCATCAGAAAAAAAGTTTAGCAACTGGGTTTAAGTTTAGAGGTAATTCAGTGGTTTCAGCTTATATTGTCCGTAGTCGCAATCCTTATCTTTTTTTCTCATTGTGTACAGGTGAAAATTGGGCTTCGAGTTCTTACTCGTCCTGTACCAGACCAGCTTCCTACAGTTTATCGTACTCTTGGTGAGAATTATAATGAGAGAGTCCTTCCTTCTATCGTTCATGAAACTTTGAAAGCTGTTGTTGCACAGTATAATGCCAGCCAGCTCATTACTCAGAGAGAGGTAGGGAGCATAGCCCGTGTTTGACAGTTCATGCTCAATGAGTTTAGTTTATTGTATATTAGTTAAACACTATCGAAATTGCTAATGATGTAGGTTTAAGATGCAAATTGTTCATGTTCTTGGTCCTTGCTTTCTATTTATGCATATGCTCTTCATCACTTGGAAGTTTTATACCTCTTTTTCCGTAGTGCATCTACTCTCATATGGTTTCTGGATTTATTGTTGATTGTCCATTTTATGTTTAGACTGTTAGTAGGGAAATACGAAAGATTTTGACTGAAAGGGCAGCCAATTTCAACATTGCGCTGGATGATGTGTCAATCACCACCCTCACTTTTGGGAAGGAGTTCACCGCTGCAATTGAGGCCAAACAAGTGGCTGCACAAGAAGCTGAGAGGGCTAAATTTGTTGTGGACAAGGCTGAACAAGACAAGAAAAGTGCTATCATCAGAGCAGAGGTCAGTTATAACACATTCTCAAAATAGATAATATATAGTATACTGATCTTGTATTAATTGCAAGGTTACCAGCCATAAAACTGAAAGTGTTGGTTCTTATGGATATACCCTGAGTCAAGTCATGGAGAAGCCGTGTGCATGTAACCCAGTGCCTTATAGCTCCAAATTCAAAATGCTTCCCTATTAAGAATTACTTTGGATTTATTTGCGAGTTCCAAATCATAATATAATGGTTGTCCTTGAATCAACATCAGTGATTTTTTATTGCTCAGTCCTCCATGGATGATGTTCTTTAGAAGTAAATCATAAAGCTCTGTTTATAGAATAAATTTTTTTAAATCTTTTTTACGCAAATATATGAACATGGACATCACTTTTAATCACATTTTACTTAAATCATTTGTCCCTGTTGATCAGGGTGAGGCCACAAGTGCCAAGCTGATTGGTGAAGCTATTGCGAACAATCCGGCATTTATTACACTGAGGAAGATTGAAGCTGCAAGAGAGATTGCACATACAATCTCAAATTCATCGAACAAAGTTTACTTGAACTCAGATGATCTGTTGTTGAACCTTCAGGAGATGAATTTGGACTTCAACCGGAAGAAATAGGCTCTGCAGGTTGTACCTGTAATCTTTTCAATTTTCGGATTGTAAAATTGTGGAAATATTTCATTTAAAAGTTGAGTAATGGACCTTAAAAGTTCAGTCTTTTGACGCACCACAAGTTGGCATGGCAAGCGGCTCCCTGTGGAGATAAATTCTAAACATTTAATGGAACTTTTGAGGGTGCAGTTACTGTTAGGTGTTTCACACTTTGATATATGATGCTCCTATTCGTCTGTTCCTTATATATTGCGTTTCTCATGTTGATATATGATGCTCGTATTCATCTGTTCTCTAATTGTTGCGTTTCTCACGTTGGTGCTACTGTTTGTGATTGTTCGCCCCGAAAGACCCACCAGCCATGTGTGTGGGATTGCGAAGGTGTGCCACTGTTGGCAATGAGAAGCTCCAACAGACTAAGAATGGTAAGAAATGGAAAATGCGCACCGATATTGACTTTAATCAATCGATTATGGATTGGGCGGAGAACTGACCCAATACATGTTCTTTTCTATGCCTCAATTAAGAGGACTTTAATATTCACCTAGTGCTAAAATGGTAATTGACAGAAGTTGATATTGAACGGTAATGGAAATGACAGAAGTTTGTCGGAAGATTTCTCTATTTAGACAACTTGAAAGAAAAGGGCATACATAAACAACACAGCCTTAAGATTTCTCTACTTAGACATGGTACATGGAATTAAAATGGAGATTGAAGATTTCTCTATTCAATCTTGTACAAGAAAAAATCATACCAAGAGTTGGCAGAGCAAAATAAAGAAAATTCCTCAGGAGTTTGTCAACTGGGAATTAAGAGAATGACAAAGGAAGGCTGTTCAAGCTTTTGAGTTGTGTTTTGTTGAGAGAGTTGCGTTTATAGACATTGAGTCTTGTTTGGAGAGAGAGTTCCCGATGCCTACCGTGGTGCCCTCTATTTATAGAGAAATAATGCTGGAGGAGTGATGATGTCACCCATTTGAACAAAAAAGAAATAAAAGAAAACCTCCACTTGGTGAGTGAAAGGCAAAAACAGTAGCAAGATAAGAAAAAATAAGGTAAAAAAGGGTTGTGGGGTAGGAACCCTCATTTCTCTATCTTGTTGTTTTCTCCTTTGTTCATTCTTTTTCTCCTCTAGTAGTATAGCACTTCACGTGTATCTTCAACTTTGGCTTTATTTTAATATTCTTCATTACAAAGAATATTAAATTGTTTCCATCCACCACATCAATATTTATTCTTCTTTGAATAAGCACACTTCTGCAGAAGTCATTCCATTGATGAAGATGAAACTTGGTTAGCAGCCACAAAGATTTCTTCCCTGAACAATCCTTGATGCATAATAATCCAAGAATGCTTGATTGATCCAATTGCTGCCAATTTTGGATATGTTGTTCTCCACATCAGGGGGGACAACTCTCAAGAAGAAGTCGACTTCAGTAGATAAGGAGAAGCAATAACATCCTTTTGAACATGTTTCAATGTTTAGCACTTGGAGAATGATATACTGATTGGATTGCTTCCAAATTCAGATAAGTAGACATCCATAAGAACATCTTTCATGAAAGATGAAACTTGATTTGAGCATTGGAAGATGCAAATCGGGCTGAACATGTTTTACCCCTTCACTGTTCATCGGGCAAGAAGAAAAATCCTTAATCAGGCAAGAAGAATTGAGCATTGGATTCAAATTTATCCAAATGATGCCAATTTTGGCTATGTTGTAGCAGACATCCCAATGAACAAGTTTCATGCAGGAAGAAACTTGATTTGAGCATTGGAAGCCTGTCCAATTTGTGCCCGATGAAAAACATAATGTTGCTGTCATCAGCTTTTGTTTCTACTGATATGCTTCTGGTGTTTTCAGCCCTGAGGATTCCACATTTATCCAAATGATGCCAAATTTGGATATGTTTTAGTAGACATCCCAATGAACAAGGTTCATGAAGGATGAAACTTGATATGAGCACTGGAAGCCTGCCTGATTTGTGCCCGATGACGAATATATTGCTGCTGTCATCAGCTTTTGTTGCTGCTGATATGCTTCTGGTGTTTTCAGCCCTGAGAATTCCAAATTTATCCAAATGATGCCAAATTTGGATATGATGTAGTAGACATCCTAGTGAACAAGTTTCATGAAGGATGAAACTTGATCTGAGCTCTGGAAGCCTGCCCGATTTGTTCCTGATGACGAATATATTGCTGCTGCTGTCATCAACTTTTGCTGCTGCTGATATGCTTATGGCGTTTTCATCCCTGAAGATTCCACATTTATCCAAATGATGCCAAATTTGGATATGTTGTAGTAGACATCCTAATGAACAAGTTTCATGAAGGATGAAACTTGATTTAAGCACTGGAAGATCACTACTATAAAAATCGAAATAGACGTCGATAAAATGACGACGGACAAAATAAATACCGTCGTTAAATTTTAAACGACGACGGTAATATAAAAACCGACGTGGATCAGAAACTAAAACACCTAAAAATTGGAAATTCATTTGGGTATTTTTAAAACACGACGCATGAAACTTTAAAACCGTCGTCTTATGAAACATGCCATTCCGATCAGAAAAAAGATAACAAATAAACAACGACGGTATGTTTAAATATACCGACGTAGTAATTATAGACGACGTTTTACATATAATACTGTCATTTTGAACATCCAATAAAAACGACGGTAATTGTATTATTAACAGACATATCAAGTACTATTTAATACGACCGTAATTTGATAATTACCGACATGTAAAGCTAAATAACCACGGCTACAATACATACAGAACGCCGTCTAATTTTAAAATATCCACGTATGTCTTTTATTATTTTACGCCGTATTACATGTTAGACTACGACAGTTCTTATAAATAAAAGGTGGTGATAAATCGTTACCACGTCGTTATAATATAATATAGCGACGTGGTTTTGCAGATAATACGACAGTTCTTCGTGTAATTTTGAACATATCCACGACGGTCTAAATTTAATTCAACGCCGTTTCACGTAATAACGCCGTTGTACATCACTTTCACGTCGTTTCTATTAATTATACCGTCTAAATAAACGTCAACAAAAGTCTAAATAAACGTTAGTAAAACGACGACAGAAAACATAAATACCGTTGTTGTAGGTTTCAACTTCGAAACTTTCGAACTGAAACGGCACGCTTTATCTGCGAAATTGGGGACTGAAACGGTGGCTTTTAGGTTTCCAAGTCGAAATAAAGGCCCTTTTCGGTTTCCAAGTCGTAATAAAGTCACTTTTATTTTCCAATTCGAAATAATTCGTTTAAATTGGAGTTTTTAGTCCAAACGTTCAGTATATCTCAATTCTCACCTCTCTGAATGGTTTCTGTCATGCAAGAATGTCTTTCTTGCGAACTCAGTTGTGTTTTTACACCCAACCCATCTAAGAACTTCGGTTGGGTGTTAAACAACAACTGAGTTCCCATGAAAGATTGTATATTTAGTTTCTTTTTTAACACAAAGTTCTATTTCTCTGTAGTTATTTTTATTTAAGACGTCGGTTTTATACTGAGGGTCGTGAAAATATTTTACAACGACTTTGTTTGTAACTAACTGACGTAGTATATATTTATAACGTCCCTATTATTTAAAAACCATCGTGTATATTTTAATTTATACGACGTTTTAATTGTACTTTCCGTCGTCTTTAAAAACGCGGTCATTTGAAAAATTTGACTGCGAATTGTAATTTTTCGAATTTGCCCTAAACCCTATATATATAACATTTCGCTATCTTTCTTCAACTCATATTCTAACCTTAAAGTTTTCTGTCTCCATCCTCCGTCGTATCAGATTGCTCCAAGTCAGAGGTACATTTCATTCCGGCTGCTGTTATAGTTGTAAATGTTACCTCTTTCTTAGTGTTATCACTCGGTTTTCAGTTTCTCAAATTATTGAAGTTAATTTGTTTGAACATTTGCAGTTTCAATATGGAAATCCAAATAATTTATGCTCCCCTCTTATGGCTTTTGTTTCTTGTTTCCTCTTGCAAAAGGTTTATAAATATATCTCTGACTAAAACTTGCTTCTTTTTTTTAATCTTGGTTTTGCAGTGCAAGAAGGCAACGCTAACTCATACACACAAGAACAAATTGATGAAATTCGGATCGAATGGGCAGCATGTATGAGCAATCACATGTAGCCCCTCTTTTTCTAATTATAGTTTAATGCTATGGATATGATATTTTGTATGGATATATAGTAGGAATGAAGATTGGTAAACTATGTAATTATTATTGAATCTTCAAGTTTTATGAAACAAATTATTCTTGAGTATATTTATTGTATGGTGTGGATTATTTTGTTAGAAATGTGTCCTAAGAGCCAATACATTTGATGTAATCTCCTTAGAATACATTTCGTATATGATAATAAAGGGCAAACTTATTTGTTATCTTTTACATCAATTAAAGAAACAAATGTCCAGGGAATGCTAAATAAGAGATAAAGTAATCTAAAGAAGATTAGATTAGGAGACCTTTAATCTCTTACTATAGTATCCCAAAATGTTCCTAATCATAGGATTATCAAATGGGCATTGATAAACCGTCAAGATTAGCACATACTATGTATGCTCAATTAGGAGGATGGTTAGTCTCAAACCATTTGTGTAGATGACACTAATACAAGTATGTGGGTGCTCATTAGTGAATGGGTACACTGAACGCGATCAACTGTAGTTCTCGTATGGAGTATTTATCTACATGTCAAACGAGAACTCATAGTTGCAATAATGCAAATTAGTCCTTAGACACGAGGCATCATGGTTGTCCTATGATGCGTTATTGATCTTAGATAGCTCTTAAAGGCAAGCCGTAAAAGATTTGTCTAAAGTGTTGTTGGGATCTCTTAATTCATCATAGGGGCATGTGAATGTACAATAAGGAATCTCTACCTTCGATAAAGAAGGAGAATGTTTCGAGATGTGATTCAAGAAATCTTTGGCCAAAGTATTTTGAGCTTGATTTAGAAAGTTGTTCTTAATCATGTTCTATTGAATCATATGAGGTTATAAATCATATTAAGGGTTTGACATAATCAATCCGTACCTAATAATATGATATGAAACATTGTATAAGAGAAGGACCGTATTGCATTGTAATTCCAATGAATAGGTTCTTCACGAATTATGGTTAGCTTGGGTAGCCTTGATATATTGCTAGATGTCACTCTTGGTTCGTGGAAGTCCTAGGATTGATTGTGATCAATCCGTATAAAGGAAAAATTAAAATGGGGTTTTAATTCAGTTGGTTAGAAAGAGTTCTAATATTTTCCCACTGCCTTGCTAATTAGAACCTAATGGATCGCACACCTTAAATGGTTAACTTTGAGGAATACATATGATGTTGTGGAAATAAATTTGATCAATTTGATATGGATGATTTACTACGTGTAAAAGAGTATTTGGGCCTCGGTAATAGTTAACGGAAGCCCAAAAGGTTGGGTATTAAGCCCAAGGGCTTAAGACACCTAAACATTATGGTTTAAGTGTCACAAGGCCCAATTTTGGAAGCCCAATGGGATTTGGCCGAAAATGCATAAGTAAATGGGTATGGGAATTGTTTCCATAAGCTATCTTTCATAAGCTCATTACACAAACACAATCCAACATCAACCAAATAAGTTTGGAAGATCAAAGAGAGATAAAAGAGAGTTTTCAAGAGTGAAACACTTTCATCTTTCAAGGGGTTTAGATTGAAACCAAGTCTTGGGGATTTAGCACTAGCATCCTTGTATTCCCAAGATTCTTCCCTCTCATCTCAAGGTTCCATTGGTGTGAGACTTAGAGGCCATATACTTTTGTGGCTCACATGGAGGAGAAAGATCAAGGAGCAAAGATCAAAGATCAAAGAGGAGATCAACAAAGAGGAAATCATCAAGAGAAGACCAAACACAAATTGGTTCATATAATTGCTTCAAGGGTAATTAGATCTTATCATTTCTCTTGAAATTTCCATTTATGAAATCATATCAATGTTCATGGCTTAAGATACTTGGAAAAAGTTTTGTTTTTGATTTTAAACATCCACCATATACTTCCGCTGCGATTAATTTGATTAAATGCATGTTTAATATTCAAATGAACTTCTCAAAAATGTTTTGAAAATTCCTTCATATTTGGAGCTGAATTTATTGTTCACAAAGCATTATGGTTGTTTTTTTAGCAAAAATCGTTGTAGAGAACCATTGGAAGCAAGAAAAAAAAAGATAAAATGTAAAATTACTACGTCGTTGGATATAATAAACAACAGTTCTTTCAAAAAAACCGTCGTCTTTACATTAATAGACGACAATTCTATCACAAAACTGTCTTCTTTACATCTAATAGACGACAGTTCTTTCATAAAAATTGTCGTCTTTATATATAATAGACGACAGTTTTTCATAAAAACCGTCGTCTTTACATATAATAGACGACATGTATTTCATAAAAACTGTCGTCTTTAAGTCTAATGGATGACGGTTTTGAGTAAAAGCGTCGTCTTTATAAATAATAGACGACGAGATTTTACCGTCGTGATTTTATGCGTAAAAGATGTCGGTCGATTTCTCGACGGTTGAAAAACTAAATTTACGACGGTAAATTACCATCGTCTATTGCGATTTTTGTAGTAGTGGATGCAAATCGGGCTCACTCCATTTGACTACAGCAAAACATATTTAGCCATATTTTGGCCATTTTGATGTTCATGGGACATTATCTTCCATTTTAGGAAAAAATGCCATTTTTGGTACAAGCATAGCCCCCCAGTTTTCATGAATTTGGGCAAAATTTGTGAAAATTATAGCCCTTGAGAATTTATCTTGTTGCTTTCTAGACCAAGAACATGCCATAGATTTGGCTTTTTTGTTCTAGAACAACACAGCATCATCAATGTATTGGTTGATACCATATTGAAACATATGTGCTTAATGCCATATTTTTCTTGGTAATTTTTTTTCTTCTTGTTTTATTGAAAACAAACACTTAACTAGCAAACAACTGAAAATTAGAAACTAATTAATTGGACTTAAGCAAAGCATGAAAATAAAGAGTTTCAAAGTGTAGTTTTGACAAATCTGACCTCTGTTCAGTTTTTAGCTTTTAACTTTCAAACCACTAGCCTGATTTTGACGTTCTTTGCATGGTTGGATTCAGCATTAAAAAATGAAGAACACAGCTCGAGCCAATTCTTCAAAACAAGTGCTTATCAAAGCAGTAATAATGCAAAACGAAACTCTATATTTTCAGAAAAACAGAAAAAATAGAAAAAAAAACAAAATGCAGAAAAATTGAATGCAAAATATGTTTAGACCATTGGAGGAGGCCAACCATGTTTCACTCCAAGCCTTGTTTCTCTTGAATTTTCAACATGAATTTCATGTTTTTGTAGGCTACGAAGCAAGGTAGGATGATTGTGCTCCAAAGATGGATACTCAAGCCCCCTAGACATGGATATTTTTGGCCCACTTTTGGCCTCAAGTTCTAACTTAGCCATTGATGATTTTGGCAAGTTAATTTTGTTACCCACAACTATATCAATTTCTACTCTGTCCATATTTTGGTCTTCATAAAAATCAATTCGTGAGTCTTCCTCTGTTGGGATCTCCTCATCTTTTTGCTGTTGGACCATTTTTTGGTCCTCATTCTTCACCTCCTCCAAATTTTTTATTTTTCAATAATTGGAGGAATTGGTGGCATAGGCACCTCAAATGGGCCCTTCACCACAAACTTTGGTGATGAAGACTTAGCATGACCACTAGTTTGCCCTTGCGAGTATCCTGCTACTCCTAGGGGCATTCTAGTCGTCCTTGATGCCATATCTTCACTCCGAGGAGTTTTCAGCATGTATGACCTGCTTTTTGATGCCTAAAATATGTGCGATTTGTGCGAAGAATGCTCTTGTCTTGTTTTCTTGCAGGGTTGTGTTCACATATCCTCTGTCAACACTCTGCGCAATGCTCTGAGACTTTTGCTTCATGTTCTAAGACATCTGGGTTTTGCCTTCTTCATGGCCATCATTATTTTCATCATAGCCATAGTTTGTTAGCTCATGAGTATTTTCATGATAAGTTTCTTCCTCATAGCCGTTAGTTGGCTCATGAATATTTTTATCATAGTTAGTTTTTAGCACATAGCCATAGCTTGGCTCATACCTATACTGATTCAAAATATTATTTCCTCATAGCAATGATTAGTTGGCCTAGGATTATTTTGATCAGTTTTTAATACATAGCCATTATTGTTTGGCTGGTAGCTAACTTGATGATTAATAATATTATTATTAGGATAATAATAATAATTTGGATCATAGCCATGATTTGGCCACTCATCTCCATCATCGTTGCTATAGTCCGAATCATAGTCATCGGGACCATATTGATTCATGACTTGAATTTTGCACTAGATGTCCCACCGGGCGTGCCAAAATATGTTCGCCTCGAAAATACCCACCAGCCTTGCGTGTGGGATTGGCCGTGGAGTTGGTTTGTTGCGATTGTGAAGGTGTGCAGTGAGAAGCTCCAACGGACTGAGAATGGTAAGAAATTGAAAATGTGCACCGATATTTACTTTAATCAATCGACTATGGATGGGCGGGGAACTGACCCAATATAGGTTCTTTTCTATGCCTCAATTAAGAGGACTTCAATATTCACATAGTACTAAAATGGAAACTGACAGAAGCTGAGATTGAACGGTAATGGAAATAATAGAAGTTTGTCGGAAGATTTCTCTATTTAGACAACTTAAAAGAAAAGGGAACACATAAACAACACGGCCTGAAGATTTCTCTATTCAGACCTGGTACATAGAATTAAAAGGGAGATTGAAGATTTCTCTATTCAATCTTGTACAAGAAAAAATCATACCAAGAGTTGGCATAGAAAAATAAAGAAAATTCCTCAGGAGTTTGTCAACTGGGAATTAAGAGAATGACAAAGGAAGGTTGTTCAAGCTTTTGAGTTGTGTTTTGTTGAGAGAGTTGGGTTTATACATGTTGAGTCTTGTTTGAAGAGAGAGTCCCCGATTGCTGTTGTAGAGGTCTCTATTTATAGGCTCATAGCTTGAATGCGCTGGTGATGAATAGACAAAAGGAATGTTGGGATCCCACAGCATCATTGCAGTTTCTATCTTCTTGCTAATTAATCCTTAGTGGGGGAAAAAGGTGGAGATAGTTGGGTGAGCACATATCGAAAGTTTCCAATTAGGCCTTGAAACAGGTCTGGTTGTCTCGCTTCTGCTCTCTAAGTAAAAGATAAAATATTTTATCTTAATTTCTTCCCCCACATCTCGTGGACCCCTGCAAGAAAGACTGTTGCCTTTTGACTCCTTTGCTAGGTCAAAGTCTGATTTCAATAATGGACCATGGGCCTTGGTTATTAAATCAAATTCTTGGTCCAATTAATCCCTTTGAAGAAATTCTGCTCAGTGAGTTGGGCCTGGGTTTCTGAAACAGTGAATGGAGACAAACTTTGGGCTATTTCCATTTTTGGTAAGCTTTTTCCATTTTTGGTACAAACAGTGATTTAGTTTCACTGCTAGACATGCCCTTGTCGGGCTTTGACATCGTTTGACAGGACCCAACCTAAATTCCACTTTGAAATCCACGTCGAACCCTGTACGTGACCAACACTTGTCAGGTGCCGGGCACGAAGGTCCAAAATGCCCCTATGCCCTAATCCCAAAAATAAAACCACTTAAGGGTTTGGACTTCTGTCGGAAAACCGGTAGAGTTTCCTATGAAAAATGGACATTACCCAATTTATTTCATCTGTTAAAACACAGTTTAATATTGCCAAATTTCAGCATGCATAAGATAATTTAATTTAAATGGCAACATGCCTCTTTACACAACATAATCAGTTATCCAGTTCTCCAGAACACAATCTCTCCCGTGGCTGCACCTAGGTTAGTCTAGGTTACCTACGTACCCTTTTGTGACATCCCTGACCCAAAAATAAATGAAAATAAAACAAAATGAAATGGATTAAATAAATGGGTAATTAAAATTGGATTAAAGGGAATTAAGATAATAAAATTAGAATAAAATTGGAATTTAATAATTAAAGGGTAAGAAGGTCATTTTATTTTCGAAACGGAATTTGGCGAAATGGGTTGCGCCATTGCATTCGTCTTGTCGAAACGAGTCCGTTCAAAGGGAGCTTGAGGGGCATTTTGGTAATTTATGAAATTGAATAAAATATTATAAAAAGACAGGTGGACCAATCAGAACTCGCGTAGCTTTCTCTCTCCTCCGACGCAATCTCACCTTCTCTCTCTTCGATCTCTCTCGTTTCGGCACGGTTGGAGGCTGCACCGGTCGCAATCGAACCATCTCCTCCTTTTGGTCACAACCGTACCCATCTTCCCCGTCGAGGCTTCGCCGTTTGCCGACTGGGAGCGTATGAAATTCCGGCCAAACCTCCATTATTGCCGGCAACAGCTCCGGTCACATCTGGCCACAATTCCACTTGGGTTAGGTACGCCTCTTCCTCCTCTTCTTTTCCCCCTAGGTCTGCGACAAAACACGGCGATGTAGCCGCCGTATCAAGCAGCTCAGATCCGGCCAAAACCCTAGGTGGTTTGGTCGTGATCTAGTGGCATTGCCGGCCATTTTTGGGGAGGCTCAGCCCACTCTAAACTCCCCTCCACTTGCTGAGTCAATTGGTAGGTAGGTTGGGTTGAGATTCGATAGTTTTGGAATGGCCGGATTTACTCTACACACCCACCACCCACGGTGGCGCGTGTGGTGGCGCGTGTGGTGGCGCGTGGTAGTGGTGTGGTGGTGGTTCTCGGTTCCTACACAATCCTCATGTCGTTGTGAACGCGTATGTGTGCTCGGATTACGATTCGGACGCTGTTTGAACCTCGAACCAATGTACGCATATTACGTGTTGTATGGGTTCGATGTGTTCGGACCGTTGGATCGAATCCGAATTCATGTATGCTATTCCTCGTATTTCTAGGATAGTATAGGATTTGACGGATCGTGATTCGGAGACCCGGATGCTCCGAATCAATGAGCAATCCAATGTGTCCTCGTGAGCAATCCGACCGTCCGATCGAGACCAAACTTTCAGGACACGTTGTTTAGGCCTTGTTGAACTTGTAGGAACTTTCGGATCTAAGTTTGGAGGCCATGGGACCTATGGGCCCGGTTTGACATAGTCGGGTTAGTTTGACCAAGTTTGACCAAGGTTGACTGAGGGTTTCCCGAGGTCACCTTACCACGTAGTTGACTTTGTTGGACTTCTAGGAATGTCTAGATCGATTTGGAGGTCGTGGGGTCCGCGGGCCCGGGTTGACTGAAAAGGGGTGTTTGACCGCCGGTTGACCGTGAGTCTTCCAGGGCGGTCCCACTGGTTAAAAGAGGTAGTTTGACCTTAGAATCCTTCTTAGGACGTTCGTGCACGTTAAGTCGGGTTTTTGTAGGGTTTGAGTTTAAGGTTCTAGTTTCGGTTCGATTACTAATCCAATCCTCGTATCTATAGCTTTAGGTACGTTGACTCTACTACGCAGCAGGCGGGACCCTTTAGAGTTATGCAGCGTAGGACCAACGGTGAGTGGACTTTGATTTCAAATGAGCATGATTGCAATGAATTGTATGAAATGCATAAAAGGAGATTTAATGGTTTTAAATCTTGAATTTATTAATAGTTTAAGTCTTGCCTTGACTTTGAGTTGAAATATATTTAAAAGGATTTGCATTGAGGTGTATGCATGATTTGGGTTGCTGGTTTGTTTGTGGGGCCCTGATGACTATATTTTATTATTATTATCTTTAAGTATTGAATTTGGGACGAGTCAAGCGTCCGGTAGTATTTATGTACGGATTTGTGTACGGTGAAACTTTTTGGATTTTCTTTGGGTCTTATATTTAATAATTGGGTTTATGGTTTTGTTTGGTTTCAGACTTTAATATTTTATCGTTACGAATGTCGTGGGTTATACTTTAAGCTTTTGGAATTTATACTTTATATCCTTTTGGGAAACTTATACCTATACTTTGAATTGAGTATTGGGGTGGTAAGATTTGGACGTTAGTATAGTCCGGTTGATTACGTATTCAGTTTTGATGTTTAAACCTAATGAATTATAATTACTTATACTTTGATAATGGGAATATATGGATTAACGAGAATTTATTATATGTATATTTATATATCTACTTTGAATATATATATGTATATCTACTTTGATATGGAGTTTTCGGACATATATGTATTTGAGATTGGACTTTCGGTTATATTTTAAAGAATCACTATTTATATTGTTTTAACTATGAATTTAAGGGATGTTAGTGATACGTGGGAATTTCGAATGCTTGGGCTTGAGTTATTGTATTTTAAAGGATCGTTATGTTTCATATATATATATATATATGTATGTTTTGAATGGACGTTTCGGGGTTTGGACCTTATATTTTTAAAGGATGTTTACCTATACTATGATTTGGGTCATATGTTTTATTTGGGGTTTGATTTGACATTTTCTTGACTTGGGTTTTGAATACGATTTTGATTATGCATTTTCGGTAATTATGACAATTTAATTGTTTATGAATTGATGTGCCGTCATTTGACGCTTGTGTCTATTTTAACTATAGAATTGAATGTTTGGGACGGTGATGTCCTTATCTTGAGTATATATGATGTTGTTGGATTGTTGGACTTATATATGTCCTGGTGTCTGTTGATTTGGGGTTTGGGTACATGTGATTGATTATGTGAATGCTGTATATAAAATTGTGTTGAGTGGAGTGTTGTGGGCACCACTGTATGTACCTCCCCCGTTCTTATGATATTGATACGGTTACTAGGATATGGTTCGATCCGGTGCATGCCTTAATGGGGTGTAGCTGTAGACTCTTAATTGAGTAGCTTAGTCAGCGTGCAGGACTTGTTTCGGACGTATAGGTATTGAGGATTCTGCCATAAGGGCCGGGTAGCTTAGTCCATTTTTGGACGGCTTGACCCTGGGCACGAGGCCATTGTGATGCTGACCCGGTGTCCAGTTAAATCCTGGGCACGAGTCACATCAGTAATGTTGTCCCGGTGTCTAGTCAAATGATCTCCTGTTGGATTGTTTTTCCCCTGGTACTTGTATTTGGTGCTGAGGGTTTATTATACCTATATGTATATGTTAGTACCTTCGTATTCATATTTCTTTTAGTAAGAATCCTTCCTTGCTTGTCATGCTTGCGAGCACATGGTTGTCCGAGTGTGGGAAAGGAAGGGAAACAATACTATGATATGACTACGTATATAAATAATTTCATATGCATGGTTTGCATTGTTTTGAAACGGTGGGGTTAGTACATTGGTTTGAACTACTAAAACCTTGTTTTTGTCCACTCACACTCTTTCTGTTTTGCGCCCCCCAGGCCGTAGTCGTGCTTCGATATTGTCATGCCTAGCGCTCCTCTTCTCGAGCTTCGACTTGATTGTAGGACTTCGTGTCCGTTATCTTTAACTTTGTTTCCTCTGTTTAAACTTGAATCCTCTTAGATTGCTCTGTTATCACCCATTAGGGTTGAACTTGTTGGCTGGAGGCCTGTTATGTATTTGTATGCATGCTGCCAATTGGTGTATACATACTCTGTTGTATATTATCAGGTTGAACTTTGGGTTTGTTCTTATTTCAGGGGAGACTCTGCCCGATTTTTGGCAGAAGTTTTGACCCATTTCTTATTTGTTTTGGGAAGAGGGATTCTGTTTAGTATGTGGGCCCGACATGGGTTGATGTCGGAACTTCAGCAGGATTCGGCGCGGGTTCCGAGTGGAATTCAGGTCGGGTCCTGTCACTTCTAAAGGGATCAAGCCATGCGTAGTTCTTCCTCAAGAAATTAGAATTCAAACAATAAAATATAACCTTTTTATAGAGCTACCCTCGCTCATTACATTTTATTCCAACATCACTATGTAATCTCACTCACATGAACTGGAAAACCTTACACAATTCTAAAGGCATCCTCCAATCAATCCACTGAACCTTAAACAACAAATACTGTTTGCAAGACCCTCTTCAACCCGCAGTTAGGTGTATATACACAATCATATATATATATATATAACTCATTATAAATAAGTAAGAAAACTTAAAAAGATTATTGTAGAAAATTGGCCACGAGAAATCTTTATATTAAATCAATGGGGCAAATGAAATATGTTTCAAAATATGTATTCACAACATTCACCAATAAGCATTGAAGACAATTCATTAGTTTTCATTTAAAACATCTCAAATCTCAAAATACTCTCCACCTTGGTGTACCCCCAATCATTTATCCGTTAATTCAAAGTATCAATATGTCAAATCCACCTAGTAGAATGGGGGAGACGAAGTTAGCCCGAAACACAAATCCGTCAAATTCAATTATCATTCCATCAATTCCACCTAGCATAATCGAGAGACACAAAGTCAGCCCGAAACGCAAATCCGTCAATTCCAAGTATCATTCCATCAATTCCAACTAGCAGAATCGGGGGACATGAAGTCAGCCCAAAACTCAAATCCTAGCAGAATCGGGTGATCAGCCCGAAATGCAATCCTAGCAGAATCGGGGGACATGAAGTCAGCCCAAAATGCAAATTCGTCAATTCCACCTAGCAGAATTGGGACACGAAGTCAGCCCGAAATGAAAATCCTCGCACCACACGATCCGGACATCCTCGAGACTCATGGAGCATTTTCATGATCGAGTAATTGTTCAAGGAAACATGGGGGTGGGGGTACTCATGTGGTGGGTTTGAAAACCATTTCCACAACTAGACATCAAATTCCTTTTTCCACAAGTCCACTTTCCCAAAACCATTTTCCCAATTCCTTTCTCAGTTTTCCCAAAAATCAATCATTAAATAGATAAACAAAATCCCCTTTGTGAAAACAAGATCCATCCCAAAATTCATTAATTATGTCTGACCATACATAACATTCAACAACTGTTCTCAACCAATTCCACATTAATATAATATACTATTCAGAAAACTAGTATTAATAAATTATCAATTCCAAGCCATCGAGCATAAATTTAAATATAAACATATAATCATGCATTAAATAAATCCTTATCGAAACCAAACCTGGCTATCAACCATTCCCAACCCATGTACTTTTCTAGGTCATCCTAACCAATCAGTACTTTCCAAGAGATGAATGGTCTCAACAGACCCTTGGTCAACTATCCGGTCAAACTAGTTATAGTGGTCAATCGGGCCCGCGGGGCCCACGACCTCCGATTTCTAATCCAAATGTTCCGATAGGTTCAACACCATCCTATTAACAAGTCCCTGAGGTTTGGTCTCGATTGAGCGGTTGGACTACCCACGATCGCACGATCGGACGGTTATCGATTAATCAATCCTAAACTCCTTGAACCGAAGTATACGAGACTCTGATTCCCGATCCACCAATTCCTACACGATCCTAGAAGTACGGAGAACGACATACTCAAAAAGGGGACCGATCCGACGGTTTGAACCTATCGAACCTAGATATCGCCTAATAGGTGTAATATCCGTTTGATTGTCATATGATAACCAAATTCGAATCCGAGCATACCGTCACGCTCGGGACGACTAGGGATCATTCTAGGACACTAAGGACCACCACATAGTGGCTTGAGTAAATTTTGGGAATAAAAAAATCTCCAAACCGCTGGTCAAGACCTATACCAAAAGCTTAAGCACATCAAGGGGAGTAAGTTTGATACCTAGGTCGATGATCAATTTGATCGAGAAGTGGCCAGAATCGAAGGTTTTCTCGCCGAAAAACCTAGAATCTTCCCAACATTGATTTGTGCAGTCCGATGAGGGTTGAGGTCGGGTCTTTGAGGGGAAAGGTAGAGGAGAGGTAGGGGAAGCTATTGGGTGTGATATGGTGGCCGGACTTGGCCGAAAAATCCACTGAAAGTGGTGGTTGCGACGGCGCCAAAACCCCCTTTCGGTTTTCTCCAAATTCAAGCTCCAATCTCCCCAAATCAAAGGCAAAATTATATATGAATGGAAAGAGGAGGGAGAGAGGGTCGTTTTGATACCAAGGGCGTTCCGTAGACCAAAACACTCTCATTTTAAGTCCGATTTGAGCCCACAATGTCTCTATGAACTCGTGAGCTCACGTTCTACGTGATGGAACCAAGAAATTTTCCAAAACTATTCCCGAACAAAAAGTCAACTCTAAACCCACTACGGTTAAATTTGCCCTTACTCAACAGTAAAATTGTATTTCCATTATTTATTTATTACTTTATATCATTTTGGTTCGGGATGTTACATCGTTGGGTGGCTCAGCTTGTATTGGATTGGAGTTGAGTCAAAGCCCGTACCTATGAGTCTCACTATTCTAGGTGGCACTTTTAAGACAATATGTTACTGTTGTCCAATTTAACAACTTAAGTTTCAACACACCAAACAACGGGTAGGACTTTTGTCCATTTTAATTGAAATAGTCTAGTTCAATCCTATCTGTCAAACATTGTTGATTTTACCAAAGAATAGAGGTTACCATTTTATTTTCAGTTTTTGTGCTATAGTATAGAGGAAAATGAGAGTGAGAATGAGAGTGATGATGAGATTGAGAGAGAGGATGAGTGAGGAGGATAGATGGGAGGAGGAGAGGTAACAAAAGTGAAAACAATTTCAAATAGATTTCAGTTTTTAGTTTTTGTTTCCACTTTTGTTACTCATTCCCATCCTCCTTTCTTATCTTTCCTCTCAATTTTATCTCCACTCTCATCCTCACTTCCATTCTCCCTATTTTCCTCTATACTTTAGCACAAAATAAACGTTACCATCAATTTCGGAACCACAGTTAAGGTACATAATAAATATCACTTTTTTTATCTACCTTTACCCCTCTCATCATGCCTTTTGGCCAGTCTATATCAATTAGTGCCTGCATTGAATATTTGAACGCCTTTGATTAAGAAGTTTTCAAACAAGTCTTTGTCTTGAAGTTGTCTAATCGCTATCCAATCTCCCAATAATTCAGTGACCTAACAGTGGACAAGAATCATCAACTGGATTATAAGTATTAATTTTATCTCCTTTGTGGAAAACTTTTGTCCTCATAATTAATTTGATGCTTTATTAAATTTTTTTTCTTCAATTTCCCCCTAAATACAGTTTGTTTCCGTGGATTTTCATTCTCGAATCTTTGTGTTGGGCATTCTCTCTCTGTCTCTCTCTCTCAAAGAACACATGGTCCCATTTCCCTTCCCTAAGAAAAGATAGTAGCTAGCTAATTAGCCTTTATAAAAAAGAAAGAGAATGAGTGCGCTTTTAGGTTTGCTTTCTAAGGCAAAAAGAGAATCTTCGATCTTTTATGTCATTGCATTAATACATTATCGTTTCGTTGGTAGTAGCTAGCTTACAGAATGTCCATAGTGTGCCAATATACCACAATACAACAATTTGACTCTTCTCAATTAGTGAACATATTTCTTTATAATTTAGTTAAAATTTTGAAATTCTTGACGTAGTTTCACACATATATACTCTATTGAGGATTCCTCACTTATTTGAGGGACACTTTTGTAGGGCATACTCTTCATTTTATTTCACTTGAATCCGATATCATTTGACCACTTAATTAAATTATTGAAATTTTAGTACTTTCTTGAAGCACCGTTTTCATTGATTTTATAAGGCACAATTAGATGTCTAAACGGTTTCTGATTTGTCTAATTTTTTGCAAGGATAATCTATGAATGAATAGATGGTTTGAATCGTTGAAAAAAAAATTCCTAGGGTGCCATAAAGGGTGTCCCTCAATAGAAAGGGACTATATATATATATACAGTCTTCTATTGAGGGATCCCTCAAATAATTTTATTTGAGAGACACCCTTTGGGGAACCCTACGAATTTTTTTCAATGATCCAAACCATCTATTTTTTTAAGTCTATATTCATAGATCATCCCTGCAAAAAATTAGACAAATCGGAAACCGTTTCGACATCCAATTGTGTCATACACAATCAATGAACACGGTGCTTCAAGAAAGTACTAAAATTTCAAGAACTCAATTGAGTGGTCAAATGATTTCGAATTCAAGTGATTTTTTTTTTTAAAATTTGCAGAGATGATCTTTGAATGATTATCTAAAAAATAGACGGTTTGGATTAGTGGAATACAATGTGGAGTGAGGCCCTACAAGGGTGTCCCTCAAATAAACTTATTTGAGGGATCCCTCAATGGAAGCTCCTTGTATATATATATAGCGAGAGAGAGAGAGAGAGAGAGAGAGAGAGAGAGAGAGAGAGAGAGAGAGAGAGAGAGAGAGAGAGAGAGAGAGAGAGAGAGAGAGAGAGAGAGAGCTTTCATTGAGGGATCTCTCAAATAAGCTTATTTGAGGGACACCCTTGTAGGGCCCACTTTGCATTGTATTTCACTAATCCAAACCATCTATTTTATAGATATTCATTCAAAGATCGTCTATATAAAAAATTACTTGAATCCAATATCATTTGACAACTCAATTAAATTATTGAAATTGAAGTACTTTCTTGAAGTACCTTGTTTATTGATTTTATTGGTCTCAATTAGATGCCTTAATGATTTTCAATTTGCATGATTTTTTTACAAGGATGATCTCTGAATGAATATGTGAAAAATAAATGGTTTGGATCATGAATTTTTTGTGTGTAGGGGACCCTAAAGGGTGTCCCTCATATTTGAAGGATCCCTCAATGAAAAGGGACTATATATATCGTAATGAATTATATAATTATACTTAATTGGCTTTTTCTTGATCAATACTGATTAAGGGAGGTATTGAAATTTAGTGGCAAAGCTTTTCCTTATTTTGTAATGATGCTTATTTTATTATTTTAGAATAATCTCACTCAACGAGCACGATAAAAGCCGTAAGCTATTTGTGGTAGTAATATTATCACTTCTTGTGCTTAATTAATTAAGGGCCAGAAGTTGCTCAAATCCTTATACAACTAATCGAAGGCATGAAATCTCATTATATAATCAAATGATAAACTATAAAAGTTCCTTGGTACCATGAAATAATTCTAGACTGAAGAAGGTTGCCGACTTTTAATTACCAACTGATGTGTTAGTATTTTATTTGATGTGCAGATATAAGGTTGAGACTGAGTGCAAATGTAGAATAAACGAGACAATGCCACATGGGTTTGTGGTGTCTCTAAAAATGGTGTAAAAAGTTTGGGTGATACATATTATAATAAATTAAAGAAAAAAAGGAGAAAAATAAAAATCAAATAGGTGGGTTTGCAAAAAGTATATATTCTCCAACTTTTTATAAGCGAAAAGCATGTGAGTCTCTGCAATATGGATTCCTTTAGATCCAAATCTGGTCTCCTTTTTTTTTAAAGAATTTCGTTCAAATGTGAAAAGCATTCTCCCTCTGCACCATTTCCATTGAACTTAATTCCTGAACTTGCAATTACTTGATGTGCTTCTAAACCTATAACAATTACTAATTATTAATATTTACCTGCTTCTCTACGAATTCTTACTACAAAAACAAACCCTAGGGTCTTCTTTTTCTTCTTGCACCCTAGGGTTTCAAAGAGTGCAATTTGCAATTATACATGGTACATAGATAACATAAATTTCATCCTATTTGTTTTTGTTTTGTATGTATAGCATTCGGTCGCATCATATATAGAATTAATTAATTAGGGTGTACTTTAATCTCACATGAATGAGGTTTCGTTGGGTGTTTGGTTCAAAGTTGGGGACATGTCCATGCCTTGAAATCAGAGAATACTTTCAAAAGCTGGTTTGAATTGAATTGAATTGATCAAACAAGGTTTACAACAATAATAATAATAATGCAGTCTTGTTCATTTTCAAGGTTATAAGACAAGCCAGGAAACAAACATACCCGTGGTGACATTTTGCTTTTTCCCAAACCCTTCTATTCAAATATCTATTATATGCATGGTTCCTAACTCATAAGAGAGAGTTATATTTGTCTGATCTATTTGTTTCGTCCCGAAGACTACAAAGTGAATAAAATTAAACTTAATTAAGTAATAACTAATGCAGGAAGAGAGATCTATAGAGAGAGAGAGAGAGAGAGAGAGAGAGAGCATATTAATAATTATATTGCATATTGCATATATTAATAATTATATAGGAATCTTATAGCTAAGGAGGGCGGGCCTTGAAAGTTGAAGCCTTTGGGGGGGAGTGTTGGAGGAGGAGAGAATATTCTGGGGACACCAAAGTTCAACAGGAAAACTCCAAAAATCAAATACTAAACAAACTTGGAAAGCAAAAACATGATTAGATTATGATTAAGGGTGAGCAGGAAAAGTCAGCCCACAAGGAGACGACTGCTCACACTTCCAAAAATTCACTGCCTTTGTCAGCTGGCTGTCTTCTCATCGCTTTCGTGCTTAATTAATCCCAGTAAATTCAATCCTAAAGTACTCTGTTGCATCGCCAAGAAAACCCTCGTTTAACATTAACCTTTAAAACCTAGCCCTAGCTCGCCCCTTGCAAAATATAATGGAAATTGTGGGAGCTCAAATTTCGTGTCCAAATGAAAAACCGGAATCAAGCACGCACATATGAACTCTTCGCTCACTAAGCAGTTAATGACCGAATTCTGAGTCATGAATTAGAAGTTCTTGTGTTGTTTTGGTTCTCCTACAGTATAGCATGTTGCAAATATTTATTCTAGTTTGTTGTCATAGTTAGAGGTGAAATTATTGGAATTAATTTGTAATAGTTAGAGGTGGAATTATTGGAATTAGTTTGTCATAGTTAGATGTGGAATTATTGGAATTAGTAGTTTGTTTTGTTTTGTTTACTCTTTTTTTTCTAAATATTTTATAACTTTATATTACATAGGAATGAGAGCACCAGGGTGAGAATTTAGAGAGATTGAGAAAATTGAACCTTGATGTCTGAGAAACTAAAAGAATGAGAGCACCACCACAAAAGGAATGAAGATTTTAGAGAGATTGAGAAAATTGGAACTTGAAATTTGAGAGAATAAAGCTTTGATAAGTTAGAAAATTGAGTGAAGAAGTACAGTATTTAATTGAGTATTATATTTATGGCCAGGGCAGGCCGGACCAAGACGGGCTTAACTGGGCCGGGCTACAGGCCGAACCAAGATTTCAAACCCTTAGCCCAAGACCTATCCAATCTTAGAGCGGAATGGGCCGAACAGGCCTAAACAATGGGCAGGGCCGAGCTTTGGATCAGGTCTCGTACTACCAACTTAGAACAATGGGCCGTGGCGAGATGGTGATCTTAGTCCGAGTCATGAATTAGAAGTTCTTATGTTGTTTTGGTTCTCTTACACTGGAGCATGTTGCAAATATTAACCGGGTCGGCCCAAGAAGGGCTCAAATAGTCGAGGCCTTGAGAACTAAATGAAGAAATTAAGAGAGCTAATTGCAAAATGTTCAATAATTGGTTTTCCACATTGTTGTATGTGTCTGAGTTACGGTTCATCATTTGGTCGGGCTGGGACGAGCCTCATGGGTATTTTTTAATTTTTGGGTTGGGCTGGGCCGGGCCAAGGTTTCAAATGTTACCGCCCGGCCCTGCTTGTAGGGCCTAGACGAGTCAGGCCATTTTTTTTTTCCTTTTTTTACTTTTTTTTCTAAGTCTTTTATAATTTTATATTACAAAGGAATGAGATCATCAACACCACGAAGGATGAGAATTTAGAGAGATTGGAAAAATTGGAGCTTGAAATTTGAGAAACTAAAAGAATGAGAGCACCACCACCAAAGGAATGAGGATTTAGAGAGAATGAGAAAATTGGAGCTTGAAATTTGAGAGAATTATTATATTTATGGTCGTGCCGGGTTGGCCCTATTAGGACTTAATCGAGCCGGGCCTAGAATTCATGGCCAAGGTTTCAAACCGTTGGCCCTATTCGGACAGACCCACAGCTTGCTGAAGGTAAAACACTTCTAGGCCAATCCCCAAAACACTGATGACATCATCATGATCCCCGCTTGCCAAAGCGACACTTTCCTCTGATATGGCAATTTCTTGTCGAATGCGATGGCCGAAGTTCTCAAACTGCAGAAGCTAACCCTTGGACACACGTCGCCACCACAATGCTTTGCACAAAGTCCCACATCGAAATTTTGTGCAAACTCCCACTTTCATTTCTCTATAAAAAATAAATAATGCCCAAATAAAAGGGTAACCACTTTTTAACTTTACTGTTACTCTGCCAAAATTACCACTTATCACACTCTTGCTGACTTAAGTATCGGAGAGCCTTCAGTTGGCACCACATCGGCGTCCGAAGCTTGATGATCGTTTCTTCTGTCCCATCTCAGCTGGTTTCTTCCCCGCCGAAGGTTCACGTAGCAGAGATTGAATCCTTCCATTCTCTTGCTGAAGACTCCATGCTTCATCCATTTAAGTTGAATCTGATTTTGGACATTAATAGTTAGAGTATGCATCTCGAACTAATTAGAGATTAGCGAATATGCACAAGATGTTATATAATTTTATGCAATTAAGCTTATTTGTATGAATCTCCAACCCAAAATTGGACTATGTGAAGGTACGCGTCATAATGGTGTTGGCTACGCAAATCTCACGGCTTGTTGCTCCGGGTCGAGAGGATATGAGCCAACACAGGTCGTCCTACTTTGTGTTAGATGGGTGTGCGCGGGCGTGCCAGCATGGTCTACTGTGCATTCGAAGATGATGTGGATGGATGAATGGATTGATTGAGTCGATCTGACTTCGCTCAAAGCGATTGTGGCCAAGAGAGGAACAGTTCTTGGCTGTTAGGTTCACAGCCTGAGCTACAAGGCTGTTGATTGGGGTAAATGGTGGAAGATGGTCGTTGGATTTGGATGGTGCTCCAACTCCTCGCTGGATTTTGAAGGCTGTATGATATATGGGGTGGACGGAAAAGTAATAGGGATGGTGCTCCGGCGCCTTGAAAAATCAAGGGTTGTATGATATATTTGATGGATGGGAGAACTTAAATTTACCACTACTCCTAGGAAAACATTTATAGATATTGAAAGGGCATTACAGGAAGATAAATGATAGGTAAAGATAATTTGCTCCGTGGGAGGCTTGTTTGGTCAGGGACCCTTTGAACATTGCTGAGGGTCTTGTATTTATAGGAGGAGGCTTGCAAATGGAGAAGTCCACTTGAAGAAGAACTAGGTCATGGCTTGCATAGCATGCACTTGAAGAAGTCCACTAGAGACGAGAAAGGTGGTGCTTGATGGGGAGTGTTGGCCGCACACCTTTAGCCTTTGAATTGTTTACTCTTAGTGGCTCAAGTGGCTATAGATTGGCGCATTTCCCAAGTTAGTGGGCGCATCTTTCTGGCATTCAGTCCTTATCCTTGGTCTCTGTTGTCTGTGGCCGTGACCGAAGTCTGGCCTACGGTCTGCTTTGCCAGCTTCAGCACGGCCTGCACGACCCGCCTTGTGATTATGACTCTAGTGTAGGACCTGAGTTATCACGGTTTGGATTTAAAGTATTTTCCCTTTTTGGTCGTGGGGTGGAAAGCTTTCACTTTCTCAAGAACCCCGCTCCATGTTTGGATTTAAAGTATTTTCCCTATTAAGTTTCGCATATCTCGGAATGGTGGACAGGTCACAACCATTATCTGTTGTCTGCTGCCTATTCGACCTCGGCCCTGATAGCGTGGTCGTGGCTATGAAACCGTGGCCTGTGAGAGACACGGCCTCAACCTCCATAATCGTGACCGTGCATATTTCAACTGGGCTACTTCTTGGGCTATCTCTTCCCTTTATTTGGGCCGAAGGACGACTCCTACCAGGGCCAACCACTGAGATGTCGCCATGTGACCGGCCCCTTGGGTCGAGAATTTTAGACATAAACAACTGGGGATCCACTAACATTGAAAAAAGAAGATTACAAAATAAAACTCCATGAAACTTAATATTCTCAGCAGTTGAAAACCTCACAAATAAAACTCCATGAAACTTAATATTCTCAGCAGTTGAAAACGTCACAAATAAAACTCCACGAAACTTAATATTCTCAGCAGTTGAAAACCTCACAAATAAAACTCCATGACATCCCCGTTCATGAAATCTATAAAGATAAAGCTTAAAAGTTTTATTTACCATTCAAAACTATGACCAACAATAACCAAACTTTCCAACTTTTGTTCATACGAAAGTCTCATGATCGATGTACAAGATGATGAAGATTTGAGGAGGCGATCGATGCCCTGGTCGTATTGTCATTGGGACGATTATTCCCTTTAATTACTTGTTGAACTTGGTCGTTTCCTCTGGATTCATCTTCATTTGACAGTTGGCATGTGCATGGCAGATTTGTAAGATTTCCATGTAAATCATATGAAATCTTATATATCTAGAGAGTAGCCCTTAATTAATTTGATTAAGGCAAAGAATTATATTAGGGAAGAGTCTTAAACGTTTACTTTGACTAAGGAGGTACCAAACTGAAAACGACTGTACTGTTGTGAAAAATAAATATTAAAGAAGGTGCCTCTGATTGGAAGGACATCACTAGCTAGAAAATAAAAGAAAATTAAAAGAACAACTAGAAATGCTTACATATGATTCATCTTATTGTAATTAAAATCATTTTTTTGCAATAGTTGCAGCAAGAAAATTATCTTACTAACTCATTAAATCATAATTTTTTTCTTATTTTTAAGAGATGGAGGTTGGACTAATTAAGTTTGTTAAAGTAAGAGTACTAAAATATTTTAACTAGTAGGCCATGGATACGGGTATATCCATGGCTTATTTGGAGCTTTTCTAGCAGTGACTAGAACTAAAATTTGTACAAGTTTGGAGGAAGAAAGGTATTAAGCATATAAAGTATTGAAAATTACAGTGGTGGATTTCTATAATGAAAGGTGATCAGGAAATTAATTAAACCAAAGCTTTTCATAATTTCGAATGTAAAGTTGTCTGAAAAATGTTCATTTGAGAGTTTGAAAAGATAAAATAAAGCTTAGCAAACGAGCAAAGTAACTAATAGGAGTTGTGTAGTTGATAACATTATCTTGGTGCTGCCCCCCAAATTCATTCTCATCAGTTCAATGGTAAGTATCCTACCATGGTGGTAAACGTAAAACCAAAGAAATATTACAATCTACAATAATATACAATTGTTTTTGAACACATATGTATATATAGATAATATATATGTCAGCTATAGCTAGCTAGGTTTCCTTCAAATATTTGAGTGGGGCTCTCTCAAAGAAATATTAAATTAAAGAAATTAGTGTCACATACATAAATAAAATAAAATAATAAATAAAGACAGTGGATTATAAATATTGAAAAACTAAAGGCAAACAAATTATGGGATAATCATTCGAAATGGGAAAGGCATGTAGACTAAGCTTTTTCCCGGCCTCATCATATGTGTCATCATGCACCTTTGCTCTTCAATTTTCTCTCTCCTGCCTTCCTGCCCCTCCTCCCAACTTTGGGAGCATTTTTGTGCACCACTTTAATTCAAAGTGTATCCTCACTACCATCCTTAATACTTGACACATGTTCATATACATAACCATACTTAACTTTTACTTTGTATTTATGGAACCATAGTTATGTCTATGAATACGTGTCAAGTGTTAAGGATAATGGTGTTAGTACACCTTGAGTTAAAGTGGTGAGCAAAAATACTCCCCTAAACTTTAACTTTTTACCGCCTCTCAAAAAATATATTATTCCATTCCTCCTAAAAAGTAGATAATTAAAATGACTGCAACTTAAGAGAGAGAGAGAGAGAGAGAGGGAGAGAGAGAGACCATATCTTGTATATATTATAGCTCTTGTTGTTAGGGTTGAAACCGCATATAATAACACCATTACTCTTGGGTTTTCTTCCAAATCATAAGTCTCTAACTAATGCTATTCTTGGTGAGAGCTTGTCTTTTCTTCTTGTCAAGGTGTCTTATAGATTGAGTCAAAACTGAGAAGAGAAAGCCTTGAATGTTTGAAACATGGCTTTAAATGAAGAATCAATTCCACCAATGAATGGGTTTGTTCAAGACCCAGCTGCTGGATCCATTAGCCCTACTCCTCCTCCTCCTGCGAAAAAGAAGAGAAACCTCCCAGGAAACCCAGGCAAGCTTCTTTCATTTCCTAGTCAATTCATTTTTAATTATTTTCTGTTTTTTCCATGTATATGTACATACATATGCTTATATACATACGGATGTACAGATCCTGAAGCTGAAGTAATAGCCTTGTCTCCAAAGACTCTGATGGCCACCAACAGATTCTTGTGCGAAATATGTGGCAAGGGCTTCCAAAGAGATCAAAACCTGCAGCTCCATCGTCGCGGCCACAACCTTCCATGGAAGCTGAAGCAGAGAACAAACAAAGAACCGAGGAAGCGCGTGTATGTGTGCCCTGAAAAGAGTTGCGTCCATCACCACCCGTCCCGGGCTCTCGGAGATCTGACGGGCATCAAGAAACACTTCTGCCGGAAACATGGGGAGAAGAAGTGGAAGTGTGACAAGTGTGACAAGCGATATGCCGTGCAGTCAGACTGGAAGGCTCACTCAAAGACCTGCGGCACTCGGGAGTACAAATGTGACTGTGGGACTCTATTTTCACGGTACATACACTCCTATCTTAATTCATTCATTTCCTAGATTAATTTTAATTTTATAGATATTGGTTTCAATTATATATGCGTTAATATATGTGTTGTTATATATATATATATACAATTTTTTATTATGATTTGTTTTTACAAAATTAACTCAAATGCATTTTCAATCAATGGTCATTTATTTATTTACATTTTGTGAAGTGCTATTTTCCATGTTTTTAAGAGCCTCTAATAATTAGTTTCTATTTTCCAATTTAGTTGATGTCGGTTCAGTTTTGTGTAATATATAATTTTGTGGTTGACATGCAGGCGTGATAGCTTCATCACTCACCGGGCCTTCTGCGATGCGTTGGCTGAAGAAACAGCTAGAGTAAACGCAGCATCCAATATGAATAACATTCCGATGGGAGGCAATATCAATTGTCAGTACATGGGATGCTCAATCGGAGCAGTAGCAGGGCCGAATAATAACATCACGGCACAGCAATATTTTTCTTCCATTTTCAAGCCAATGATCTCAAACCATAACAATAAGAATCATGATCATCATCGTCATTGTCCTCCACCGTCGGATTATGATCAGATAAATAATTGGGTTGTTGGAAATAAGCAGCTGATTTCATCACCATCACCTTATTCAATCTCAAACAGCAATGCTCCTCATCATCAAGAAAGCATTACTTGTACTAGCACTACTACTAGTAGTTGTTCTAGTTCATCGCTTGCTTTAATTAGCAATAATATAATAAGTGATGTTCCTTCCTTGTACAGCAGTAATATGTCAGCCACGGCTTTGCTGCAGAAAGCCGCTCAAATTGGGTCAACAACTTCGAGCGAGGCGCCATTGCTGGGGAGTTTTGGGATGAATAATATCAGCAAAGTTTGTGGGCTCTACGGACTTACTAGTCCGGATGATCATGGTCATAATCATCATGCCAAGCGCCGCAGCATACCGAATTGTAGTGCGGCTACTACTACTACTACTAATGATCATCATCATCAACAAGAAACTATTGCTGCAGGAGGAGGAGGTGGTCAAACTAGGGATTTCCTTGGTGTTGGTGTGCACGCCATTTGCCACTCATCATCACCATCAATAAACGGGTATTGGACTTGATGAATTTTTTGTTTGTTTTTCTCATCAAACTATATGGACAAGAAAATGTTTAAGTAGAGCTAATATTTTAATAAAGAGAAATGAGATGAAGTACTACTTGAGAGAGAGAGAGATGTAAGAAAGCAAGGGTTGTTCCCACAGAGATTGTAATCTACAGAGATGTTTATCAATGTCACACAACGAAAAACTAAAACAAACACGAAAACAAAAGAAAGTTGAAGCCACAAGGACTTCCACACACACTCCACACCAAGGGGGGTTTTGATTTGATTTTGTAAATAAAACAAAGCAAGGAAAAGAAAAGAAAAGAAAATTTAAATTAGACTTTGAGAAGAATTGGTTTTACATCGGTCAAGAACAATAGCTAGGACTCACTATCCACCTGCAAACAATCAATCAATTCATAAACAACAATGGATAATCAATTTCCAGCAAGCATATGATGACGACACTCACAACAAGATCATGGCATTTGACTCGAGTTGTATGATTCTCTCTTAAGTGTATGTAAAGTCTATGACATTTACATCAATACTTGTATTCTTAATTGAATTCCAATATGGTATTTACTCAAATTAACAATCATGAATTCATTAAGAGCAAAGAGAATATGACTGTCACAAAAATCCTAAAACATGGCATTTGTTATTAAGAATTCAAGAATTGATTTCTCATAATTAGTTCTTAACCCAATTATTCGTTGCAAAAAAGAACACGGTCAATATGACAATTGACCTATGTTCTACTACAATTTAATTCCAATACATGTTTCAAAGTTAACTACTCAAAGAAACAAAATATCATAATTCACAGAGAAACTGAAATCATCACGCTTGTAGAAACTGAAAATCCATTCAAACTTGTTTATAGAATTGAAATCATGTTTAGGGCTTTAAGATTAAGCCCTAACTAATAAGAAATTAGTTACTCATGTTCTTGAATGAAATTGAAAACAAATACATACGAACTGAAAATTAAAAGAAAAAGGAGAAGAAAGAACTCATCTGCAGCTTTCTCTTCTTACGCGGTTGATGTCCTTAGGACGTGAATCCCTTGTATCGGAGCCTTGGCTAGCCCTTTATATGACTTATATTAGAGTCCTAAACCCTAAAATTGACTGAAAAGTTGTCCAAAAAGTCTTGGTGAACAAGAAATCAAAGTAGGAAAGTAAAGATCACAATTCCTAATTCCATAGGGAAATACAGTTCAGCCCTATTGTTACACGATTTGGGGATCTTCCACCTTCTAGAAAAATCTTTAACAGTATGATTTAGACATTTTATGTCTTATCTTTCCAACCATATATGGCATGTAGCTTGCAAAATTCGGGAAGGCTTCCGTTTCTTCACATTCAAGCAACCTGTACAAAACTGTCCTATCTACACGTGGGCTAACTTTACTACTTGGATGACGTGGAAACTTGTCGGGTTCTTCATGCTAGTAGCACTGAAATTTCTTAGCATCGCCGAATTTGGTTGCTACATCGTCGATTTGGTCATGCCTCCTTTGGATATTTACAACATTTGTTTCCTGCATTATTTAGTGGTGTCAACGAGTCTGCTTTCTAATGTTAGACTTTTATTTTAGCTAAGAGTCATCGGGTATCCTACCATTTGAGTTGTAATAAACGGCTTATGCCATTTGATTTAGTTCATTCTGATGTTGGGATGTTCCCTTTTTTCTACTGCATGGGGAGTTTGTTGGTTTGTGTTATTTATGAATTATTGCACTCGTATGATGTGGTTATATGAGATGAAAAATAAAAGTGATGTGGTCAATATCTTTCAGCGTTCTATAAGATGATTCAGACTCAATTTATGCTCCCTATCAAGGTTTTTCAATCTGATAATGGTGGAGAATTTGTTGTTTCGGCGTTATCCCTGTTTTTTCACACTAAGGGCACTACTACAATTTTGTTAAAGTACGACACTCAATAGACGACCGTTTATATAAAAACTGTCGTGGTGTTTTAAAAGACGACTAATGTTATAATACCGTCGTGGTAAGGTATCTAACACGGTGGTTTATGAAAACATATTTCAAAACCACGTCGGTTGTCAAGACGAAGCAACGTGGATTCAAAACATGCTAAACACTGTTCACTTAAGTGACCTAAATTTTCATGACTCGAGCTTGCTCTTCTAAGTTTCCATCTCGTCGCTCTCGATGAAAATTTCCAATCTCTCTTGACCTCTCCCTATCTGAACCTCACTTGGTTCAACCCATCTCTCTCTCTCGTTCTATCATATCTCTAAGGTCGTCATCTCCTTCGTGTTCACTACGGGTTCCGTCGATTTGGAGTTGTCTTGTCGTGGCTTCCGTCGACATTGGCGTTCGATGCCCTGCCCTTGGCTGTCGTCGACATTCGCGTTCACTGTCATCGATTTATCGTTCCCTGAGCTTACGCCATTGGAGGTCACTGAGCTCCCTCAAGTTGGCGACGCTTCATCAATGCTAGCTCTCAGGTACATTCTCTAAGCCTCTTAGTCCTTTTATTTTGTCAATCAAGAATTCTAAATAGTTATAATAAAAGCCGAGATCACACACAACCCCTTTCTCATGCCCTATCATTCTCTCTCTCTCTCTCTCTCTCTCTCTCTCTCTCTCTCTCTCTCTCTCTCTCTCTCTCTCTCTCTCTCTCTCTCTCTCTCTCTATGCTTGAGCTGGTTGGTTCAGGCCATGAGCTATGTTCTCCTCCATGGAAAATCTGGAGGTTAGAGGTATTGTTTTTAACTTTTTGAAATTTAATCTTTTAGGTGTGATTTGGACATGATTTGTAGGTATTCGTTTAAAATTTTCTTATAATTTCTTCGTTTATATTTGTATTACCCCAGATCTGAAGGAAGATGAAGGAGTCGAACCCGTTACCCAACCCTCTTCTGGATTGTTCGCAGTTCCAATTCCAGCGGCTTCTTCCTTGCATATGAGGTATTCTTCTTTGTGGCTCCGTCATTGGTCAATGGTTTGTGAATTAGATAGACAAGTTATGGAATTAATTTAGAATATTGTGATATGGAATTTTCGAACAAAACATGTAAGTGGTAGATTTCAGATTAAAACAAAAAACAAAAAAAACCTGAAAGCAGGAGTTGGGGAGGTGAGATTGAGCTAGTAAGGAGTATAAAATAGATATGATTGTAATCCAATCTCCATTAGGAGGTGACAATAGCTTTGAAGATCGTCATCTAAAAAATGTACATGCTTCAATTTGAGTCACACAAATGAAAAATTGTGCAAACGATGAAGTAATT
This sequence comes from Prunus padus, assembly GCA_024362665.1. Lineage (NCBI taxonomy): Eukaryota > Viridiplantae > Streptophyta > Magnoliopsida > Rosales > Rosaceae > Prunus > Prunus padus. Next base: position 15,079,283 of record JANFAM010000010.1, on the reverse strand, counting down.
ACCAGGTAATTAAGGAAAAAGTATCAGTTTTCCTGTTCTTTTTTTCTTTTGGCTAGCAGGAAAAGATCAGTTCAACAGGTCGAAGCTGTTACAACAATCATTCATCTTTGGGATGCTTCTTCTGGGCAGGTGCTGGCTCATTATTGCAAGTCTTCATTATGCAAATAAAATTAGTATCCTTGTAAAGTTTACCACTTGATATGTCATTGCAACATATACAATTTGGCTATTCCATGTTTAGATCACTATGTTCCCTTGTATATGAAGTTCTGATATGTATTTGGGGATTCAATATTTGTGTATTTCATTAACACCATTTTCTTTGGCTTAAAATTGTAGCTACGTTGCACGTATCGTGCTTATGATGCCGTGGATGAAATCACAGCTGCCTTTTCAATTGCCTTTAATCCCACTGGAATGAAGTAAGCAAGATCTTTTGCTTTTTTTCTTTTTTTCTTTTTTTCCTTTTTCAAAGGTTATACAATTTAATCACATGTTTTGTGCTTCATTTTTTGTGTTATTACTTTCATGTTTGAGAGTTGCAATTTTGTGGAATTTAAATGGACATCGAATCCTGGATTTCAATATTGGACCCTATGCATGTAACTCGTCATATTCACTCCCCTGTGTTTCTCCAAATTTGACAGAAGATTTAAGAGCATCGTATTCTTCAATTGTTTTGTAGGATTTTTGCTGGATACAAAAAATCTGTTAGGTTGTTTGATTTACATCGTCCTGGTAGGGATTTTGAACAGTATTCAACTGTTCAAGGAAACAAAGAAGGTCAAACTGGTATGTGTTATCAGTTTAGCTTTATATAGAAGTTCCGATGATAAATTAAAAGAAGTTATGCAAGTGCACAATTCTCAGCATTTTTATTGTGGACAGGTATAATGTCTGCAATGGCTTTTTGCCCAACCCATAGTGGAATGCTAGCCGTAGGTTCTTACAGCAAGACTGCTGCAATATTGTGATATGGAATTTTTGAACAGAACAAGGAAGTGGTAGGTTGCATCTTCTCTTTAGTTTTGGGTTCTAGCCTTTGACTGATTTAAGGATGTCTGAGAGTTCTTGTGTGTTGTGGGAGCGATTTTCGTCCCCAAAGAATATTCGTCTGAAGATCCCTTCTTCCTCCTCGTTTCTCTTTCTCCCTGCAAAACCAATCGGAGTAAAAGGACCACACCCGGGGGGTGTTGGCCAAAGGCCCTCCGATGCCTAAGTTAGGTCAAATGTTTGTAGGAAAACAATAGCTAACAAAAGGGTACGGAGCTCTCGCGGGGAGAGAACCGGGTGGCCGGAGCCGTGTGTGAAGGCCGGAGCCTTGTGGAGAAAATATGGAGAGTGGAGAGGGAGAGAACTTCAGGTATTTTCAGAGCTTAGAATGTGTTCTGAGAGTTTAGAATGGATTACCTCATGCCTTCTGTAGCCTCCTATTTATAGAGGCTCGGGGGCTAGGGTTTCTGGAGAGATAAACCCTCGTAGAGATAAGAATTATCCTTCCACAATAAATAGGATAATTACTGGAATTTAGATAATTAATAGGGTTTAGATAACTGATAGGGTTTAGATAATTAATAAGGGTTTAGATAAATCAGAAACTAGGATAAATATGGAATTAGGGATTATGATAAATAAAGAAATTAGGGATTAGGATAAATAAGGAATTATGGATTTAAATAAAGAAGGAATTAGGGATTAGGATAAACCGTAATTTGTAGTAGTCCCTAGGTTAAATAACTCCCAAAAATTAGAAATTATTTAACCTAGGAATATTTACTTTCCACAAATGCCCCCTACCTTCGCATGGCGCTTGTGTGGCATGTAGGAGATGACATTATTTTCGGGCTCTCCAAGCGTATGCAGGCTACTTAGACTGTACAAATGAGTCTACTCCCTTCTATGTTATTGGAGATGAAGACATAGAGGTGCTCTGCCCTGGCTTGTTCCTTGTGCAAAATGAGCAAGTTGATGCCACAAACATGGAAGGAGCTAAAGAGCAGACGGTCGAAGAGGCGATAGTCGAAGAGGATGGAGCAGAGGAGGACGCGGTGATGGGCTGGTGGCAGATGTCGTGGACCAAGTATGAGGGGTTGTTGAAGGCGTGGCTGATCAGGTGGATGCCGAAGATCGTCTCGAAGTAGATGAAGACTCTTTTAGGGAAGTGACAGGAGCCAGGGTCCTTCGTCTTCTGCATCGAATCATTTGGTAGGGATGCTCGTGGACATCGCGCATGTTGAATGATGTAATGTGTCGAATTATTGGAAGGGATGCTCGTGGACATCGCGCATGCCAAATGTTTGTATCATTGGAAGGGATGCTCGTGGACATCGCGCATACCAAATATTTGTATCATTGGGAGGGATACTCGTGGGCATCTCGCACGCCAAATGATGCGTGTGTCGATCCTTTGGGAAGGGATGCTCGTGGACATCTCGCATGCCAAATGATCGGATCATTGGGAGGGATGCTCGTGGGCATCTCGCACACCAAATGATGTAATGTGTCGAGTCATCGGGAAGGGATGCTCGTGGACATCTCGCATGCCAAATGATCGGATCATTGGGAGGGATGCTCGTGGGCATCTCGCACGCCAAATGATGTAATGTGTCGAAACCTTTGGAAGGGATGCTCGTGGACATCTCTCATGCCAAATGATCGGATCATTGGGAGGGATGCTCGTGGGCATCTCGCATGCCAAATGATGTAATGTGTCGAGTCACTAGAAGGGATGCTCGTGGACATCTCGCATGCCAAATGTTTGTATCATTGGAAGGGATGCTCGTGGACATCGCGCATACCAAATATTTGTATCATTGGGAGGGATGCTCGTGGGCATCTCGCATGCCAAATCATGCAATGTGTCGAGTCATCGGAAGGGATGCTCGTGGACATCTCGCATGCCAAATGATCGGATCATTGGGAGGGATGCTCGTGGGCATCTCGCACGCCAAATGATGTAATGTGTCGAGTCACTGGAAGGGATGCTCGTGGACATCTCGCATGCCAAATGATCGGATCATTGGGAGGGATGCTCGTGGGCATCTCGCATGCCAAATGATGTAATGTGTCGAGTCATCGAAGGTATGCTCGTGGACATCTCGCATGCCAAATGTTTGTATCATTGGAAGGGATGCTCGTGGGCATCTCGCACGCCAAATGATGTAATGTGTCGAGTCACTGGAAGGGATGCTCGTGGACATCTCGCATGCCAAATGATCGGATCATTGGGAGGGATGCTCGTGGGCATCTCGCACGCCAAATGATGTAATGTGTCGAGTCCTTTGGAAGGGATGCTCGTGGACATCTCGCATGCCGAATGACACAATGTGTTGAATCATTGGAAGGGATGCTCGTGGGCATCGCACATGCCAAATGATGCAGGTTCTCTATTGTCTTCAATGGAGGTGAATGAGACTCGGTCGCCTGCTCGGAACTAACCGGTAGATGAGAGAACTTCATTTATAGGATCTTCAAAGGCGTTGAGGGTGTAACTTCCTCTGCCCCCATGTTGGCTGATCACGTAAGGACTTTGTGTTTCATCTGAGCTAAGATCTGGAGAATCGAGATAGTGAATTCGGTGTAGTTCTCAACTGCTGGAGTTCCTTCTTGGGGTTGCGATCTGCACTTGCTCCTGTTCTTGTTGAACTCGTCGTTCTTTTACCTTGCCTGCCTTGTCGGGTGGTCAGCCTGCTTGCTGATTGTCTGATAAGAGATATATTCCTTGGTGAAAATAAAGGCAAACTCTCTGGAGCTGTCGATTGACCCGGACAGGAAGGTGTGAAACCAATATTGGGTAGCTCCATTTAGGGTCATTGCGAACACCTTGCACATCAGGGCATCATCTGCCTTGTACAGGATCATTGCACTTTTAAAGTGCCTCAGGTGACCATCAGGATCAAAGTTTCCTTTGAATGCTGTAATGGATGGCGTCGTGAACTGCTTCGGAGGTGTAGCCTGCTCCACCTCATCGGTAAAGGACAATGAGTTGACTCGATCAAATTCCCTGAGCAGGGCTTCCTCCGTGCTTCCTTTAAGTTGAAGACTTTGGAGTCGGTCATTCACTAACCTCTCGACATCCTCTGCCCGTAGGGCTGGTGGCTCGGGTTAGTGTCATCGGTGCCTCGAGCGTCGTTGGCAAACTTCCTCCTCAGCTTCCAACGGTCGATCCCCTTGATTGTTCTGCCTGTGAGGCTGGTTAGTAGATTGAGTTTGTGAGGATTCTTCTCGGGCTTGTTGCCATGTGTTGGTTCTCGAGCGAGTTGGTGATCGTCGGTCATTGCGTTCGTCACGCAGCAGTTCACAAACTCGAGCTCCTTGGGGGCCTAGCCTAGAATGGACACTTCTTTATAGGCCCAAGCGAGCGTGGACATTGGACTGTGGACTTAGCCTCTCGTGCACGTTGGTCCTCGGACCTAACCTCGAAAGGATCATCGACCGCTCGAGTACGGCCAGCAGATGTCTGCGTCTCGTAAACACGACCTCATTCTCTCCCTTGCCTGTTTGTTTGTCTAACTAGCCTAGGACATCTCGAACTGTGCACTGACATGCTCTTGCGTCCTCCTCTCCTCTTCACTGGATCCAAGTTCAAGGCCTTGATTCAGGTTGATCTGCGTGAGTGATCAACCCGTGAGTTGAGGTCCACCTGACTGCACGAGTCGGGAAGAGAGTAGTGCATTGGGCCCAATGGCATATGGGCTAGGGCTCCATTAGACGCGTATACGGGTGCACACGCCAAGTGGGACTGTAGAGGATGGGGATAGTGGATTTACTCCAACACCGAGACGGCGTCGAAGTAGCCATGGGGCTGTGTAACTAATCCGGCAGGATAGAGCGGCAGAGCAGCTCTAGCGATCGGCGCTTACGGTTGCAAGGCTGTGGAGGTCACTGGACCGTGAGGTGGTGGTGCCACCATGTCGATCACGGGTTCGTGGGAGGACTAACTTTGGGCCGTCGCGGATCGAGCCATTGCGGCGGTCTTGCTCCTCGTGAGTTTGCTTCCAACCATGGTTGTTTGGAAGTCTTCGGTTGAATGAAAAATGGAGGAACGGATTCCTTGAGCACGCGTTGAGTATAACTCGTGCTCTCAATGAAAGCACCAATTTGTGGGAGCGATTTTCGTCCCCAAAGATTATTCGTCTGAAGATCCCTTCTTCCTCCTCGTTTCTCTTTCTCCCTGCAAAACCAATCGGAGTAAAAGGACCACACCCGGGGGGTGTTGGCCAAAGGCCCTCCGATGCCTAAGTTAGGTCGAATGTTTGTAGGAAAACAATAGCTAACAAAAGGGTACGGAGCTCTCGCGGGGAGAGAACCGGGTGGCCGGAGCCGTGTGTGAAGGCCGGAGCCTTGTGGAGAAAATATGGAGAGTGGAGAGGCAGAGAGCTTCAGGTATTTTCAGATAAACAGAACTTTAATCCATTAGATATCTTAAGATGCTTTCTGACTTTTCTACACTTCGATTCAGTTTGCAGTCCTCTATGAAGACCATGCAAATACTGGTATTGACAGGATAAAAATCATTTGTGAGTGAGTACCCTATTGTGTCAATTGAGGATCCATTTGACAAAGATGACTGAGAACACTACTCCAAGATGACAGCTGAATGTGGAGAACAAGTACAAATTGTGGAAGATACAACAACTATAGGTTAATGTTTTGGATATGGTAATTTGTAATTATAGGTCAATGCTATGGATATGGTATTTTGTATGGATATAGTAGGAATCAAGATTGGTAAACAATGTAATTACTCTTGAATCTTCAAGTTTTATGAAAGAAATAATTTTTTAGTATATATTTTTATGGTGTGGGTAATAGAAGATTTGGCCTGAAAAAAAAAAGAAGCTAAAATGTAAAATATGTCATTTTACAGATAATAAATGGCATTTTTTGGAACAAAACAGTTGTCTTTAGATTTAATAGATGTTGGTTTTTTAAAACCGACGTCTTTCGACGACGGTTCTTTTAGAAAAATCGTTGTCTTTACATATAATAGACGATGGTTCTTTTAGAAACACTGTCGCCTTTACATATAATGACAAGACCCGACCAAGATTCCACCCCAGAACCCGAGCCGGACCCTGTTGATGGGCCTAACACCAACCCATGTCGGGCCCACAAACTAAACTAGCTCCCTCTTCCCGTTATTTACAAAGAAAGGAGCCAAGACTTCTGCCGAAAAAACGGGCAGAGTCTCCCCTACAACAAGGACTATCCCAAAAATTTACAACCTGTCAGACAAGCAACAGATAAAACAACCCAAGCTCCAGCATGCATATACAAATACATAACAGGCCTCCGGCCATACAACTCAACCCTAAAGGTGATACAAAGCAAACTAAGAGTGTAAGAATTCAACAGTGGAAAAGAAATAACAGAATACAAGTATAGGGTTCAAGGATGACAATCCTACCCTTCCAATGAAGCTCGAGAAGAGAAGCGCACAGCTGAACAGTAACGAAGCGACGACTACGGTCTGGGGGGCGCAAAACAGAAAGAGTGTGAGTGGACAAAAACAAGGTTTTACATACTTAAATCAAAGTACTAACCCCACCGTTAAAAGTAATGTGAATCCATGCATATGAAAACGTTTATATACTTGATTGATTTGAAAACCGTACTAACTCAAAGTACGTGAAAGCAACCTAGTTTAAAACCCCTTTTTCGAACGACCAACCTTTTACCTTTCCCGAGGCATAACCTCCCAAATCACGAACCCATATACGTATGTATAAGTATAACTGAAATAACTTGAAGAATGTAAGCATGAGAATATACTAAAATCCTCAAATATCAAAACAACATTTAAAATGTCAAAGATCTCACTCATGCCGAGAAAACCAAACTCGACAATAATACAGAACTCAAACGTAGTTCAAATCATATATATAAATATATATAAAACAGGATTTACAATCCAATAAGTAAAACCTATCAAGTACTGAAATCTAATAAAGTACTGCAACCAAAACAGGTAAACAGTTTCCCAAACTTCCCCACTCTCACAACCACGTGCTCACAAGCACGACAAGCGAGGAACGATCCTCACTAAAGGAAATATGAATACGAAGGTACTAACACACTCGTATAGGTATAGTATAACCTCAACACCAAACACAAGTACCAGGGGAAAACAATCCAACAGGGGATCATTTGACTATCATTGATACAGTCTAATCGAGACACCATGCCCAGGGTTGAGCCGTCCAAAGTGGGACTAAACTCACATGACTATATGGTAAAAACTTACCAACCATAACTCCGAAATCTGTCCTACGCTCGCAGACTACCCAATCAAGGGTCTACAGCTACACCCCGTTAAGGTATGCACCGGATCGAACCATACCAAATCTAGATAACCGTATTATATCAATCGCCATGCGATCATCAGTATCAGAATAGGGGGAGGTACAATACAAGGTGCTAAATGCACACACATCAATCGCCACACGATCATCAGTATATATACACATATATATACATAACCAATCACTATGTACCCAACCCAAAACACCAACATCAGGACGCAAGCGTTCAAAAACCCAATTACTAACATATATATATATATATATCCAAAGTAGTCATAAGCATTGAAATCATATATTCATATTAAAACCATAATCAAATATACATTCAATCAACGTCAAAACGTATTAAAGTTTCAAGTAAAGAAAACGTCAAATGGTATGAGAAACTCATTATATAAATATAACAAAATAGTTACATAAGGGACCTCACGTCCTGACACAGGGCATGCCAACCTAAAGGTATGTAATTAAAGTATAAAGAACTCAATTGTAAATACATACCGTTAAACCAAACGTATAACCCAAAATATACATATGTATATATATATATACATAAAACATAATAATCCTTTAAAATACAATAATTCAAGCCCAATCCCATATACATATATATATATATATATATACGTAATAATCAATTCCCATTATTCCAAAGTATTTATTCAAAGTAAATATATATGTATAAATATATACATATATAGTCAAAGTATAAGTAATTATACTTCGTAAGGTTTAAACGCTTGAAACCGAATACGTAATCAAATGGACTACACTAACGTCCAAATATTCAATTATATAATTAAAATATAATATAATAACCCATTTAAATATAATATCCGGATGACCCCAAACGTCCGTTTCTCATACCCAAAATATATATATATACATATATATATAAATATATAAAGACCCCAAGGTCAAAATAGCCCAATAAATGATCCGAAATCCGATGCCAAAACCCATAGACGTCACTACGTCCCGTTCAATACCCAAAGATATAAATAATAATAAAATATAGCCATCAGGGCCCCACAAACAAACCGGCAACCCAAATCATGCATATACCTCAATGCAAATCCTTTTTAAATATATTTCAAGTCAAAGTCAAGGTAAGACTTAAACCATTATCAAATTCATTTCATGCATATCATGCAATTCATCCAATTCATGCTCATTTGAAAACCAAGTCCACTCACCGTTGGTCCAATGCTACACAACCCTCAAAGGGTCCCGCTTACAAAGTACGCAGAGTCAAGGTACCTAAAGCGTTAAATACGAGGATTGGATTAGTAATCGAACCGAACGAGAACCGTAACTTGGACCTTAACAAAACCCGACTTAATGTGTACGTACGTCGTTCAAAGGATTCTAAGGTCAAACTACCTCTTTTAACAAGTGGGACCGCCCCCGAAGACTCACGGTCAACCGGCGGTCAAACACCCCTTTTCGGTCAACCCGGACCTGCGGAGCTCATGACCTCCAAATCGATCCGGACATTCCTAGAAGTCCAACTGTTAACTCGCAAGTGCACGGGCCATTGGATAGTATAGCATGTGTAAGTACGAGGTCGATCCCACGAGGATTGATGATAGATTGATTCAATTTGATTCCCTGCACAAAATAGAAATGAAAAGAAAATAAATAAAACAAGAAAGAAAGAAAATAAATTAACTCAAGCAAATTAGTTACCAAGTTCAATTTAGATTAACAGATTGATTCTAGCTAAAGTATGATTAAGCCATGATGTCTGGTCCTAACCTTGTATTCCTAATTGCCTAATTAGATCCTTGTTGTCGAACCTAAATTAAGCATTAGAAATCCATTAAGCAAAGAAGAATGTTTTAAACAACCATGACAGGACCCGACCCTAATTCCGCTTTGGAATCCGGGTCAAGCCCTGTCCGTGTCCGACATCTGTCGGGTGTCGGACACACCTGACCATTTTGCCCTTTAATTTAAGAAATTGAGGAAACAGAGTTTTAAGGTTCGACTTCTGCCGAAAATTCGGCAGAGTCTCCCCTGTAAATGGCTCAATTCCCAAATTTTCACCTGCAATAAAACGTAAATTTAAACTCTCAAACGTTCAGCAGGCACAAGTTAAGTTTCACGCACAACAGAAGTTAAGGTGTACGGCCTCAGGCCTCACAAACAGTTGGGCAAGTTCAGAGCTTTTAAAATACTTAAACACAAAGTTTTTCGGGTCAAGGACCCTACACAAGTTGTGGGAAAGCGGTGGTGACGATGACGGGCCGGTGGTGGTGCTCAGCTGCAGTCTACAGCCTGGGGGCATAAAACAATTGAAAAAGTGAGTGGACCGAAAATAAGGTTTCAGAAAAAATTGAAAAGCAACTAGCTAGACCCACTGCTAAAACGTTAGAAAACAATTATATAATCAAACGAGAAATCAAGGCATGTATATATATAAAAACATATTATAAAGTTCACTAAGGCAGAAATTCTTATTCAAAAACAGAATTAATCTTAAATCAAACTTCGTAGAATCCACCTAGGTGTACCCTTATATACTCTGTCAATTCCATTTTCTTTTTCCGTCAATTCCATTCCTCGCTAGACTCGGAGACACAGAGTCAACCGAGCCGCGTCCTTGCAAGACTCGGAAAACACAAAGTTTACCCGAGCCGCGTCCTCGCTAGACTCGGAAAACACCAAGTTTACCCGAGCCGCGTCCTCGCTCCGCACGGTCCGGGCGTCCCCAAGACTCGTGGGGCGTGAGTCATGCGCGCAGACTTAAACCGAAGGCAGCAATAGGTCCGTAGACCGGGTAATCACCAAATCCATAAATATTCCGAAGGGAACTTTATTTATCCGAAGGCAACATTTCTAGGGCACCTAGGGTGGTTTAAAACCTTCCTTAAATCATTCATACGTAAAACAATCTTTATCTTTCCGAGCCATTCAAGTTCCACAATATTAAACATAAAACTCATTTCTATGCTCGAAACAATATTTATAATAAACATTTCAAGTAAAACCATTAAATTCAGTCTCATGCTTGAAATCACATACTTTAAATCCCTTCATAATTTCCTTGAGTCATTCAATACCCATAGTCAAAAATCCCATTTAATAAATCATTCGTAGGCTCGGAATAAAAAAAACATATTCGAATAATAATAAAATTCCATTTAATCTCAACAAAAAGTTTATAGCATAAATTCTACTTAATTCAAAGATAAGCATTTAATAAAACAGTTATTGCATAAAAATTCATTTATAAAAATAAAAGTCCACTCACTGTGCGTCCAAGCTAGCCTGACCCTACGAGGGTCCTTCCTGCAAATTCTCTGAAGCTTGATGATCGGTTCATAATTGTATATCATTTTGTACCCTTCTAGCATATGATTTAGTTATGTTTTTGAGTTAAACTTGTGCTTTTAATCTCTTTTATGTTTGTCATTCAGTTAATTGAGCTTTAGGTAGCCATGGGGGCCCAAATATGCAAAATGGTCCAAAAGTGCAGATCGAGTTAGAAATTTGTTTCAGCCTTAACTCCTTCCTCCGAACTTGGATTGGCCCAAATGATATGTGGTTGGAAAGATGACATTCTAAACTTGAAGATGGACGTCTCAATGTCATCAGTTGATTAAGGTAAGCCCAATTCGTGAGCCCATGAAGTTTCTTGGCCATGATGAGCTATGCATGAGATGTGATTTACGGTGGGGTTCTCCATTAGTCGCATGTGGGAGCTGCACTAGCTTGAGAAAAAGAAGGAAATTGATTTTCTAATGTATTAGTGTGGTTAGTGGAGGCATTAATCAATTCAGAATTCTCCTTTCATTCTCCTTATAAATACCACTCTCATTCATTCCATAAGACATCAACTCTCACATCCTTGACATCTTTCACATCCTTCACATCCTTCGATCCCTCACACATCCTTCGGACCTCCTCCACACCATCCCCACATTCCCATAATTCCCCAAACACTCCAGTCATCAACCCAACACTCTAAACAACCTCAAATCACCAAAACTGTCCCCGAAAGCCTGCCTTCCATTTCCCTACGAATTTCTTCTTTCTCAACCATCACCACTCACCCAAACTCATCCCAAATCACCTCCTGAACCTTCATACATTCTTCTAGACGTGGGGAGTTCTTGGAGAAGTATTAGGCGTGGAGAAGCTCTTGGAGAAGCATTGGACACCACAAGGACTTGAGAAAAGGGTTTTTCTACTCTTGTTACATTCATCATGCTTTCTCATTTCTGTTTATGTTTCTTTCCCTTTATGAGTAGCTAAATCCATTACTAGGGCTTCGATGTAACCTAACATGAATATTCTGGGTTTATAAATTCCAAGTTTCAAGTTTGATTCAAGATTCATGCTCTTATTCATTATGCCTATCTACTTATATGCTAATCTGAATGCCTAGCTACCATTGAGATTTGTGTATTTTGGTTGGAATTAAGAGTAGACACCACATGCCTTAATTCTAATTGAACTATGAATAAGATGAGTATGTATGGACATTCGCCAATAGGGATTAAATACATGCTTGGTTGTTTAAAACATTCTTCTATGCTTAATGGATTTCTGATGCTTGATTTAAGTTCGACAATAAGGACTTAATTAGGGAATTGGAAATACAAGGTTAGGATCAAACACCATGGCCTAATCATACTTTAGCTAGAATCAATCTTTGAATCTGAATTAGACTTGTCACTTGAATCCTTATAACCTAGAATTGGATTGTTATGGTGAATCGAATGCCCTAGTCTTCAAAATCTGTTTCCAACCTCAAAACCACTCTTTAATACACTTGTTTACTTGTTTTTAATTGCAATTTAGTTTTGCTTCATTTGTTTTCACAAAAATCAATCACTCTCACTCTAAAATCTGTTTTAGACTTAACTTCTTGTTTCTTGAATTGGGTAATCTAAGTACATAACTAATTTGAACTTCTCAGTCCTTGTGGGTACGACCTCGTACTTGTCTTGCTATACTACTAATTGGCCCGTACACTTGCGAGTTAACAAAATTTTGGCGCCGTTGCGGTGGTTGAACGAAAGTTCTTCCCTGGTTATGTGCCCAAGGTTACCCTATTCTTTTAGTGTTTCTAATTAATTCAAATTTTTCTATTTCAGGTAGTTTATGTCTAAAAGACCATTCATTGATCAAGTGAGGTCTTCATTTAGACATTCTAGATCATTGGAAGGAAGACCAAAGTTGCAACCCAATCGAGTGATCTCTGAAATTCAGAATCGACTAGAAAGAGAGTTGTCAACTGCAAAAGAGCAAGCTGCGGCCACATTCACAAGTCTTGCTCTCCACACTGACCTCCTTGGTTCTTCACTTTCAAATTCGAAGCAAGTTCAGACCAAGAAGAAGAAGAGATGGCTGCCAATGAGTTAATGGGAGACCTTGATATCCCAATAATTCCAGCATCTCCTTCAAGCATTTTGCTACCCCGTAGCTCGAAACTATGAGCTTAAATCTTCTCATCTTAATATGTTGCCTTCCTTTTATGGTTTACCTAATGAAGATCCATTAACTCATATAAAGGATATTATTATTGCTGTGAGTTCTTTCCCCTTGACAGGTGTGACGGAAGATGAACTTGAATGAGAGTGTTTCCTTATACTTTGAAGGATAAGGCGAAGTATTGGCTCAATTCCTTAAAGCCTGGTTCACTCACTACATGGGATGCCATTCAGAAGAAGTTCTTGGAGAAATACTTCTCCACGCAAAGACCGACACGCTTAGGGACAAAATCTTCTCATTTACACAACAAGATGATGAATCGTTTTGTGAAGCATGGGAGATATTCAATGCGCTACTCAATCAATGTCCTCATCATGGGATTCCTTTGAAACTTCAAATGCGTATGTTTTATAAAGGACTAACCCCTTCTAGTCGTAATATTGTCACCAATTTTGCAGGTGGTTCTTATAAAACCAAGACTCAGAAGAAACATATGAACTCTTTGAGGCGATAGCAATGGAGACCCAACACACTCGATACAAGAGGTAAACGTGTTGTTAGTGGTTCTAATGATGCTTTTAGTGTGCAGATTTCAAAATTAGAACAAAAGCTAGATGCTCTTCTTGCATTAAACTCAAGAAACCCTCTGAAGGAAGTGTGTAGCATCTGTGAAGCTCATGATCATGCTACCATAGCTTGTCCACTTGGGGCTGCATATCCAGAATTTGTGCAAGAGCAAGCTAAGTTGGTAAGTTCCTACAACCAAGGTCCAAGAAATGATCCATACTCTCAAAGTTATAATCCAGGTTGGAGGAATCATCCAAACTTTTCATGGAGGAATACACAGAATCAAGCCAATCCCTCTTCACAACAATCATCATCATTGGAGGATATAGTGAAGCAAATGGCAATCAACCAATCTAATTTCCAACAAACTACACAAGCTGCCATCTCCAAATTGGAAGTTCAAATAGGCCAAATAGCAGCTGAGATCAACCAAAGAGAGCCCGGGACATGGCCAAGCCAAACTGTGATCAATCCAAAGAACCACGAAGTCAAGGCCATTCACGTGCTCAGATCAGGTAAGATAGTTGATAACAAAGTTGATTCCAAATGTTCTCCGAAAAATTATCCGAGCATACCCACACACTCGGGAGACTACGGGAGAGGTTTTGGCACGAAAAAGGACCGCCACAACCTGGCCCACTGTTAACTCGCAAGTGCACGGGCCATTGGATAGTATAGCTTGTGTAAGTACGAGGTCGATCCCACGAGGATTGATGATAGATTGATTGAATTTGATTCCCTGCACAAAACAGAATTCCAAAAGAAAATAAATAAAACAAGAAAGAAAGAAAAGAAATTAACCCAAGCTAATTAGTTACCAAGTTCAATTTAGATTCACAGATTGATTCTAGCTAAAGTATGATTAAGCCATGGTGTCTGGTCCTAACCTTGTATTTCTAATTCCCTAATTAGATCCTTGTTGTTGAACCTAAATTAAGCATTAGAAATCCATTAAGCATAGAAGAATGTTTTAAACAACCAAGTATGTATCTAATCCCTATTGTCGAATGTCCATACATACTCTTCCTATTCATAGTTCAATTTGAATTAATGCATGGTGTCTACTCTTAATTCAAACCAAGATAGCTAACATACAAGTTTTAATGGTGATCAATCATTCAAACAAGCATATTAACTTATAAGCATAATGAATAAGAACAAGAACTATAATTGAAACTTGAAAACTAATTAAACTTGAAAACTTAAGAAAAGAAATTACATTACAATGAAAAATAAATTACAACTAAGAAAAACTTAAAGGAAAATTTAGCAAAAGGATTTTGTTACAACAATTGAGAACTAAAAAGGAAAACTAAGAGAATTTGAGGGAGAGAAGGGAGAGGAGCTCTAGAGAGATGTTTGAGAGCTCCCCCCCTTGGGGTGTGTTTACATGCTTGGAGAACTCACTATTTATAGGCCTAGGGGAAGTATAAATCTGATTATACAATTGAATTTAATAACCACACTCACTTCACCAACTTACACCACTCAATTCACCACTAAAATGATTAGCTCATGCATGACAATGCATTGCAGTCAGCTTGTGGGCTCGATTTGGGCTTGCTCCTTCACTCTAACAAATCTGGAAAAATATGGATTTTGAAGCTCTTTGTCTTATCTTTCCAAGCATATGCAGCCCAACTCAAGGAAAAATCAGGAAGGCCTTCAAAAGTCATTTTTGGCCCAGTAACGCAGATCCTGCCGATTTTGACCTTAAGCTGCCAAAACTTGCATAACTTCCTCTAGAGGACTCGGAATCATGAACCGTAAAATGATCCAGAAAATAGACTTCCGTATCTTTCCAATGATGTATGGCTCATTATCTGGTTCTTCTTGAGCAAGTACAGTCCAATCCGTGAAGTTGACTGATCTGCAGACACCGTTTGAGCTAACTTGACTCCAAAATGCATTAAATGAGTCCCAAACTTATTATACTGAAACAAACACAAAATAGATTAAAAGCACAAGTTTAACTCAAAAACATAACCAAATCATAAGTTAGAAGGGTACAAAATGATATGTAATTATGCACCGATCAAATACCCCCAAACCTATATTTTGCTAGTCCTCGAGCAAAACAAAAGGAAAACAAAGATAAAAATAAATAAATAAATAAATTTATTAGACCACTTTACTTGAGTAACTCGATTGCATTGAGCATATGCAACAAGCCTTTAAACCTCTAGGCATCCCTAGTAGGAGGAGTTGTGTCTCCTGAGGGTTTAACAGATACGATACCCACAAACGTTTTACTGACTCTACAAAACAAAGTAGTTAGAAAACAAAAACAAAACAAAAACAAATACAAAAACAATATTTCCGAACATTTTCTGAAGAGAAATGACTCATGCACATGACTCAAAAGTTTTAACAATAAAAGCTCATTTTTAGAAATTATTCACAATGTGGCAAAGTTCAAAACATAACATGCTCAAAGTGTAGTAGTGTGATAGCCAAATGCAACAAATTCTCCAATCTTAGTTTTCACACAATTTCAAAATCATACAAAGCACAAATTCCACTTCAAATCTCACCAAAGTTGTCCTCTCACAAATGAATCACTCAGAAGAGGGCTACAATGCATCACTTAGTTATAAACATGAGATTAGAGTTAAACCATAAGGGAATTAACTCACAATAGAAAGATGAAGAACTTGCATTATATGATCTCAAGAAGGATTTCAAACACTTAAAAGTAGGAAAATGGATGCAATTCAATCACATGACATTTAAGATCAATTTAGGTCTTTATCATAGGTTGTAATGGGGCCAAGGGTGTAAGGTGAGTGAGAAATGAAAGATATGGATAAAACAAAGTCCAAGGAACTCACAATGTAAGAGCATAAAACAATTGTTTCCAAGACTTGAATCATCACAATGAGGATTTTTTTTTCAAAAAAACTCCTTATACCTCCATTTATAAGGATTCACACTCCTTTCTTTTATTTGAACAACCACCAATTTATTTTGAGGCCAATAAAGAAACCCAAAAATGAATTTTCATTCAACCACCACTTAATCACAACTTTTCTCTTTTCTTTCACCAATTGTGTGATTTTTTTCCGAAATGTAACACCTCTTCCAAAACTTAGTATGAAAAACACATCTCAATAAAAGCTCAAGAGTTCCTTAGAACGGTAAATAATTGTTTTTCAGGCTAAGGTGAGGAAATATAATTGGTTAAAAGAAAGAAAAGGTTTACATGTAGGCTCAAAATGGTTAACAATGGAAAATCATGCTTAAGCATGCATAAGGTTAGCTTGAAAGGCACAAACGATCCAAAGAGGGCCTTAATATCATTTCTTAAATGTCATGTAATTAAATTGAATATGAATGAATGACTTTTAAGTGTTCAACCAATTCAATGAATAATGAGATCAAACAACAACTTAGATGACAAGAAAATAAGAGTATGTGTATAACACTCATGAAATGAAGCACAAGGCTCAAAAGCTCACATTATATGGTTATACAAGTTTAATTTATGCTTGATACAATTCTTTGGATCATGCAAATCCTTTAATTGGAAAATTATGAAACAAATGGCAAGTGTAAAGAGGGTTTCGAACATATCATGCTAGAACGATGCCAAAAGTTTTTTTTTTTTTTTTTTAAATAAAAAGAAATCCAATTTTCATTTAAGTCATGCAAACATTTATCACAATCTCATCATATGTGTTCGGAAAGTGACTCAAAATTAAAAAAAAAAAAAAAAAAAAAAAACAAGACTAAAATAAAACATAAAAACAAGAATTTTTTTTAAAATTTTTATTTTAAGAACACACAATTATACAAGCAACTCTAGGATGACCAGTTAAGGGCCTCAGAAAACACAGCCAGGGGTTCCGGGAAGGTTGGAGGGGTCACAATGGTCCCGCTTAAAACCCAAACTTCTTAGACACCGAAGGTGTCGCCTAAAGAACTCCTAGACACTGCATTGACGGAGACGCTCAATGGAGTTACCAAAAGTCAACTCATATGAAAAATCTTTTTAATTTTTTTTTTAAATTATAAAAGAAACAGAAAATTAAAATTACAAAATAATAACAATACAAGTAAAAGAGAAAGGATTGGAATACTCCCCCTTGAAGCGATTAGGTCGAGCATGGATGCATTTGGAGGTAGCTACTCCTCCCACTACTCCATACTTCCTATTCTTATGATTGAAGTTCCTTTCTCTCCCTTTTTATTGAGCTACCTAAATTGCTAAAACAAACATAAAAAACTTGAAACAAAATTAAAATGATTAGGAAACAAAAAAAAAACTTAAATAAAAAGGAAAAACAAAAGTAAAACAAAGTAGGGAAAGAAAATAGAACCAAACTATGCCGTCAATCCCCGGCAACGGCGCCAAAATTTTGTTAACTCGCAAGTGCACGGGCCATTGGATAGTATAGCTTGTGTAAGTACGAGGTCGATCCCACGAGGATTGATGATAGATTGATTGAATTTGATTCCCTGCACAAAACAGAATTCCAAAAGAAAATAAATAAAACAAGAAAGAAAGAAAAGAAATTAACCCAAGCTAATTAGTTACCAAGTTCAATTTAGATTCACAGATTGATTCTAGCTAAAGTATGATTAAGCCATGGTGTCTGGTCCTAACCTTGTATTTCTAATTCCCTAATTAGATCCTTGTTGTTGAACCTAAATTAAGCATTAGAAATCCATTAAGCATAGAAGAATGTTTTAAACAACCAAGTATGTATCTAATCCCTATTGTCGAATGTCCATACATACTCTTCCTATTCATAGTTCAATTTGAATTAATGCATGGTGTCTACTCTTAATTCAAACCAAGATAGCTAACATACAAGTTTTAATGGTGATCAATCATTCAAACAAGCATATTAACTTATAAGCATAATGAATAAGAACAAGAACTATAATTGAAACTTGAAAACTAATTAAACTTGAAAACTTAAGAAAAGAAATTACATTACAATGAAAAATAAATTACAACTAAGAAAAACTTAAAGGAAAATTTAGCAAAAGGATTTTGTTACAACAATTGAGAACTAAAAAGGAAAACTAAGAGAATTTGAGGGAGAGAAGGGAGAGGAGCTCTAGAGAGATGTTTGAGAGCTCCCCCCCCTTGGGGTGTGTTTACATGCTTGGAGAACTCACTATTTATAGGCCTAGGGGAAATATAAATCTGATTATACAATTGAATTTAATAACCACACTCACTTCACCAACTTACACCACTCAATTCACCACTAAAATGATTAGCTCATGCATGACAATGCATTGCAGTCAGCTTGTGGGCTCGATTTGGGCTTGCTCCTTCACTCTAACAAATCTGGAAAAATATGGATTTTGAAGCTCTTTGTCTTATCTTTCCAAGCATATGCAGCCCAACTCAAGGAAAAATCGGGAAGGCCTTCAAAAGTCATTTTTGGCCCAGTAACGCAGATCCTGCCGATTTTGACCTTAAGCTGCCAAAACTTGCATAACTTCCTCTAGAGGACTCGGAATCATGAACCGTAAAATGATCCAGAAAATAGACTTCTGTATCTTTCCAATGATGTATGGCTCATTATCTGGTTCTTCTTGAGCAAGTACAGTCCAATCCGTGAAGTTGACTGATCTGCAGACACCGTTTGAGCTAACTTGACTCCAAAATGCATTAAATGAGTCCCAAACTTATTATACTGAAACAAACACAAAATAGATTAAAAGCACAAGTTTAACTCAAAAACATAACCAAATCATAAGTTAGAAGGGTACAAAATGATATGTAATTATGCACCGATCACCCACGCGCCGCCACACGCGCGGCCAGGTTGGGTGTCTTGAGGGAATTTTCCGGCGACGGAAAATTCTCAAGTTAACCCGCAAACCTTATGTCAAACTGATCAGTGAGCGGAGGGGAGGATTTTGGCAGTGAAAACCGGCCAAGAACTGGCCGGAATCACGTCGGAAACCATGAATTCCGATCACTGAAAACCCTAGGTTTCTATCTCTCTCAAAAACCCCAAATAACCTGGAATTAGAACTCAAAACTTGAAGAATAACATTCTAGGAGGCAGAAACTCACCCAAATCGAAGCCGAAACTTGCAGAAGTGGCCGGATTTTACTCTGCAACACCGGCGAAAATTCTGGGTTTTGGCCCAGCTTCTCCGGTCGCTTTTTGATCGGGAACTGGTCGGGGTAGGTTGGGGGAGGAGAGAGGAGACGATCGGTGGGATTGGGGTGGTTGTTTTCGGCCGGAATGGCACCTGGCCTGGACTGGCGAAATCGGAAGGGGTGGAGTTCGCACGAAGAAGATGACCGGTTTGGGGGGGTGATGCGCTCCACGCCTGGCCAATTGGCCAACGCTTTTCTTTATTTTTCCCCACTTTTTCAGAATTTACAAAAATGCCCCTAAGATATTTTGACCTTCACGCGTTCATACGAGCTCGGAATCGGTTGTTCCGCACGTCCACGGACTCGTTTCGACGAGCCGGACGCAACGGTGCACTCCGTTCCACCAAATTCTTTCTCGAACTTAAAGTCAAATTTTAAATCCAATAAATTAAGCGGGGTATAGTCGTCCTTTCCTTCAATATTTTAATAGTTTAATCTTAAATTAGGACCGGGTTGTTACAACCAAGTATGTATCTAATCCCTGTTGTCGAATGTCCATACATACTCTTCCTATTCATAGTTCAAATTGAATTAATGCATGGTGTCTTCTCTTAATTCAAACCAAGATAGCTAACATACAAGTTTTAATGGTGATCAATCATTCAAACAAGCATATTAACTTATACTGAAGTTGACTGATCTGCAGACACAGTTTTGAGCTAACTTGTCTCCAAAATGCATTTAATGAGTCATAAGCTTATTACACTGAAACAAACACAAAATAGATTAAAAGCACAAGTTTAACTCAAAAACATAATCAAATCATAAGTTAGAAGGGTACAAAATGATATGTAATTATGCACCGATCAAATACCCCCAAACCTATATTTTGCTTGTCCTCGAGCAAAACAAAAAGGAAAACAAAGATAAAAATAAATAAATAAATAAAATTAATTAGACCACTTTCGCAGGTAACTCGATTGCATTGAGCATATGCAACAAGCCTTTAAACCTCTAGGCATCCCTAGTAGGAGGAGTTGTGTCTCCTGAGGGTTTAACAGATACAATACCCACAAACGTTTTACTGACTCTACAAAACAAAGTGGTTAAAAAACAAATACAAAAACAAATACAAAACAATATTTTCGAACATTTTCTGAAGAGAAATGACTCATGCACATGACTCAAAAGTTTTAACAATAAAAGCTCATTTTTAGACATTATTCACAATGTGGCAAAGTTCAAAACATAACATGCTCAAAGTGTAGTAGTGTGATAACCAAATGCAACAAATTCTCCAATCTTAGTTTTCACACAATTTCAAAAATCATACAAAGGACAAATTCAACTTCAAATCTCACCAAAGTTGTCCTCTCACAAATGAATCACTTAGAAGAGGGCTACAATGCATCACTGAGTTATAAACATGAGATTAGAGTTAAACCATAAGGGACTTAACTCAAAATAGAAAAATGAAGAACTTGCATTAATATGATCTCAAGAAGGATGCCAAACACTTAAAAGTAGAAAATGGATGCAATTCAATCACATGACATTTAGGATCAATTTAGGTCTTTATCATAGGTTGTAATGGGGCCAAAGGTGTAAGGTGAGTAAATAGACATGCATGCAGAAGACAGATATACGTGGTTCAACTGAATGATGGCCTACGTCCATGGAGAAGGATGTTCTCATTATAATAATGTGTGTTTACGTTGTACAGGGGGTGAGACCCAAAGAGAAGATGAAGAATGCCGAAGGCTGAAGGCCAAGGATCGAAGGGCTAGGAAATGGGCTCATGAGTCAGCCCGTGAGGGCCTAGTGAGACATATGGAGCCCTAGAAGCCAGTCCCTTTCTTGAAGGAGAGATGTAATATCCCGTTCCTAAATTAATACTAAATTATTAAATTATTCAAGTAAAGGACATTTTTACCCCGAGAGTATTGTAATGCGTTTTAAATTGAATTTTTGTTAGGGAAAGAATTTGGGGAATTGAGTCATACCGTTGCGTCGGGCTCGTCGATAAGAGTTTGTGGACATGCAACACGCTCAATTCCGAGTTGTAACAAGAGAGAAAAAGCCTAAAAACGAAAAGTAAAAAATAAAATAAAAAATTTTCTGCGTGCTACAGTACCCCGCAACAGTAATCGAGGCTGTTCCTTTTATTTTTCTCCCTCATGCTTAGACCACTACCACCACACTTTTTCTCCTTATTTTCTCCAGTACCGCCATCTCCGGCCACCTCAAGACCCCGTACTACAGCCAAAATCTTCCTCTCTTCCTTCTCTACCCAACCCAGGCCCTATTAGAGCTCGAAAATCAGTGTGGCATCGACTGGGTCAATTGGAAGCTCCTTTGGCTCTAAAACTTTCAGGCGGCTTTTCCGGCAGCTCTGGCGACGGAATCCGTCGATTAGGGTATGCTTCTTCATCTATTTTTCAAGCACTAGCTATTGGTATAAGTGGTTGGGATCAATTTTGAGTGTTTAAAGTTTGATAAAAAAAACCTAAGTTCATTGAGCAAGCTTTGCATTAAATCTGCACTGCATCACCTAAATATATGCAAACTGCAATAATTTCTCAATCTTTTTGCATAATAATTGATCTCTCTGAATTATCCATAGTTCTTGTTGGACCATATGCCAGGCTTGGAGATAGATATCATTTTCTACATTTATGATTATGGTTAAATAATGACCACCTTAGTTTGGCTTAGTTAGGGTGGCATGAAATCAAAGAGGAATGATGCTACATGTTTGCAACCAGGCCCACATCTTTGATTATCATCAATAAAATCAATGAATTTTCATAAAATTAGATATAGGTAAACATGTTCATAGCATCAAATTTCGTTCATCATTGATGGGCACACTTCACACTACTACAAAAATCGCAATAAATGACGGTAATTTACTGTCGTAACTTCAAGTTCGTACCGTAAATGGTGTGGTTGGAGGATTGCGTAATTTTACTTATTGGATTTCACTCAAAACTCACCAAATGAGTCCTCCCACCGTATAATGATGTTACCCCAATGTGCGGCAATACGAAGTCAATTTGTCAAGGAAATGGGTACTGCAAGTTCGTACCATAGGAGGAGTGGTTATTTCATTGCATAGTTCTAGTGGTTGGATTTCACTCAAAACTCACCAAATGACTCCTCCCACCATATTATGATGTTACCCAAGTGTGGGGCTCGATCTGAAATCAATTTGTGAAAGAAATGGGCACTTCAAGTTCGTACGAAGTTCGTACCGTAAATGGAGTTGTCGGAGGATTGCGTAGTTTCAGTGGTTGGATTTCACTCAAAGCTCTCCAAATTGCTCCACCCACCATATTATGATGTTAAATAGTTTTGGGATCGATCCGAAATCAATTGGTCAAAAAAATTGGACACTTCAAGTTCATAAGAAGTGCGTACTGTAAATCGAGTGGTTGGTGCGTTGAATAGTTTTAGTTGTTGGATTTCATTCAAAACTGTCACATGACTGCCATGTATTGATGCAACAATTGCTACCGGTTGTAATACGTGGTGTGCTGCCCAAGCATGTTAGATATGCAATAACGAGGTTTTGCTTCTTCTTCAATGATTTATGTAAGAAAGTGGTTGATGTACCTAAGCTAGATAAGATACAATCGGACCTTGTGGCTACATTGTGTTTCTTGGAACAATTCTTTCCTCCATCGTTCTTTGATGTGATGGTCCATCTAATGGCGCATCTTATTTGTAACATCCCTGACCCAATTTCACTATTCAATCCCAATTATTTAGTCAAATAAATAATTTTGGCAAAATTACAATTTTGCCACTGGGATTAAGGGTATTTTAGGCACTTTAAATTTCCAAAAGAATTTGGGAAATTGAGTTGCGCCCGTTGCGTCCGGCTCGTCGAAGCGAGTTCGGGGATATGTTGCACGCTCAATTCCGGGTTGTAACGATCGAGAAGCGATTAGAAGAAAAAAAAAAAAAACGAATTTCAGATTACTGTAGCGGCTACAGTTTAAATGCTACAGTGCCGCTACAGTGAACGTCTTCTTCTTCTTCTCCCCGACCTCTCTCTTCTTCTCCCTCATTTTTCTTCCTCTCTTCGGGCCAAACTTTGGCTGCCGATTTCTCCCTCCACAAATGTCCGATTCAAGTAATTCCAGTTGCTAAATCTTCGTCTCTTCCTCCTCTACAAAGCCTGCCCATTCCCCCAGCTCAGAAACCCAAGGATTTTAAACTGGAGCGACTGAAAGTTCACTGGTTACCGAACTTTCCGACGAGTTTTCCGGCGACTCCGGCAACTGTTTGGGTCGAGTGAGGTATGAAACTTCATCTACTCTTCATACTCTATCCATTTATGTATGTATTGTAGATTGGTTTCAAGCCTAGGTTGTTCGATTTAGAAACCCATATTTGGCCGGTTTTTGAGTTGAATTTCCGGCCACTTGCCGGCCAAACTAGGTGTTGCCGTAGTTGAATAAGTTGCTCCACTTGTTGAGTTGAACCTTTAGCTGAAGTCTTGACCCTTGGTTTGAAGTTTTTCCGGTCACCGGAATTACTATGCACACCCAATTCCAGCGAGTTTCGGGACACTGTAGTGGTCGTGCATTGTGTCCTAAAATGTTCCCCGTGTCGTCCTGAGCATGTAGGCGTGCTCGGATTCCAATTTGGTTATCGTTTGACGGTCGAACGGATTTACGCCTATTATGCGTTATCCGGGTTCGATATGTTCGGGCCGTTGGATCGGTCCCATTTCCAAGTATGTTGTTCTCCGTACCTCTAGGATCGTGTAGGAACAAACGGATCAAGAATCGGAGTCCCGGATACTTCGAATCATTAACCCTAGGGTTAGGTAACCCGGTTACCGTCCGATCGTGCGATTGGCGCAGTTCCGACCGCTCGATCGAGACCAAACTGTCAGGACGTGTTTAGTAAACCTTGTTGAACATTTAGGAATGTTCGGATCGAAAATCGGAGGTCGTGGGTCCCGGAGGCCCGGGTTGACCTATTCGGGAAGTTTGACCAATCGGTTGACCGTGAGTCTTCCGAGGTGGTCCCACCTGTTGAAGAGCGTAGTTTGACTCTAGAAACTCCCCGGTAGTCGTGTACGCTTACTTTGAGACCCGAGAACTAAATTCTTGAGTTAAAGTTTGTTGTTGGGTACGCGTATTAATTAAACCGTTTATTCTCTCAATTAGGTACTCTTGCTTCGTGTACTCCGGAAGAAAAGCTCTCTAAGGATTGAGCAGCGTGGACTTGTTGTGAGTGGACTTTTGTTTTGAACAAGCATTATTTCAAAGATTGGAATTTGATGCATAAATGATTTATCTTGATTTTCGGGATTTAAATATTGTTTAAGTCTTGGAATTTGATTTTGATGGAATTATCGGGAAATTTATGCTTATAAAACTAGTCACTTTGACTAAGGGGTTTTAATGAGGTTTTGAATCTTGGATTTGATTTTAAGGGAATATTTGGAATTTAATTTATATTTGAAACGTATGCATGTTTTGGAGTCCCGGTTTATTTGTGGGACATTGAAGGTTATACATTTAATTAAAGGTATTTGAGTATTGAATTTGGGACGGGACAAATGTCCGGTAATTTTTGTATATGGTTTGGGTATGGTGAAATACCCGGGAATTTCTTGGAAGTTTATATTTGACAAATTGAGGATTTATTGTTATGTCGGGTTTCGAAATTATTTACTTTGGTTATCTTGAGCTTAGAATTTTTATATTGTTTTATTATTGTTTAAAATCAAGGAATTTCCTATTGACTTTAATATTTGAAATTTGTTAAAAGAATGTGAATTTTATGTTTTTGGGAATTTATAGTTTATATTCTATATTTTATATTTATATGTTGATTAAATGTTTTGGGTCTTGGATTTCACATTTTAAAGAAATTCTATCTACTTTTCGATTATGGAGTTATATATTTGTTTCAATTATGGAACTTAGTTATTTGTTTCAAGTTTGGGATTTGTATTATATGGATTATTTGGGTTATATTTGGTATTGGAAATTGATGAATACTTTGGGTTCCAGATATAAATATGTTGAGACAGTTGTGTCTATATTCTTATGGTATATATTTTGGGTGTCATTTATGGACGGGGTAACGTCCGGATATTATTATGTTCGGGTTTGGGTACGGGCTGAATACCCTGGAATTTAGGGTATGTCAGGGATTATTTATATTAGATGGAGTGCTATTAGCACCACTTTATGTACCTCCCCGGATACTGGTTACTGAAATGGATACAGGATACAAAGGAACCCGGTTCACCCTTGGCGGGGTGTTACTGTAGGCCCATGCCGGGCAGTCTGCGCGCGTAGGACTTTATTCAGCTGCACATTATTGAGGTATTTTCTTTTGTGCATGTCTGGGAGTTAGTCCCCAGTTGGGACGGCTGGTTCCCTGGCTACGTGGTTGTGAAGGAATTTTTCTCCACGTGGTCAGTCAACAATCCCCTTGTTGGATTGTTTCCCCGGTACAAGTATTGGTCTAAGAGTCTTACTATTTATATATAGTATATATATACCTATTACTATACTTTCATTCTCATTTTATTTTAAGTGAGGATCTTTCCTTGCTTGCTGTGCCTACGGGCATTGCGTCGGGAAACAGTTGGTTGGGAAATTTGGTTTTTCTTGGTTTTTAGTCATTTTAGTTTTATATTTTTCCTTGTTGGGATTTTCTGAGAATTTACATTTTTGTTATTATAAATATATATATGGGGGTGTGTCTCTGGATGTTATTTCCAGGATTTATTATATTTGGATATGTGCACCGGGACAGTGATACACAGGTACAGATTTTAAATTAAGGTTTGAAACTGGACAGGTTGGGTTCCAGGAAAAAGGGAAGTTATTCAATGTTGTTATATTTTACTTAAACGGAATATTTTTGGATGGATTCCAATCCATGGTTTTTATTTTAAGAATTCAGTGTTTAAGTTTGTGGTTTCCAAGAATTTACGGAAGTAGCAAAGCTACAGTTTTTCATTATGGTATTTCAAGGTACAAATTTAACGGAATTGTTTTCAAGTAATTGTTCGTATAAGTATGTGTATTTAAACAAGGATTTTTGTTGCATAAAGCTTGTCATTATTTGCGAAAACGGAGGGGGTTATTATGTTCAATGAAAAATGAGGTTTTAAGTTTGATTTTTCGTCCACTCACATTTTCTGTTTTGCGCCCCCCAGGTACTAGATCCCGAGGTCGAGACCACCACGTCGAGGCATCACGGCTAATGGCTCCTGTAGGAGTTTTCTTGTATTTATACTTTGCTATCCTTTACTCAGGTTGTAAAGTTTAAATCTCTTTAGATTGCTTCGTAGCGCTCACCTAGGATTGAGGTAGAGGCCGAAGGCCTCCCTATTAATCTGTGTGCTTCTGCTTTGTGCATGCTGCCTATTGGGAAATTTTCTGTTGTTTTTTTAACAGGTGGAAAATTTTGGGAAAGCCCACTTTTCAGGGGAGACTCTGCCGGATTTTCGGCAGAAGTTGACTCACCTATTTCCTTAAACTAAGGTTAAGGGGCGTTTTAGTAAAGTAAGTTCTGCGTCGGGGTAATGTCTCGACGGGAAGGTGGTTGGACACGAGTTCCGAGGGGGAATTCGGGTCGGTCCTGTCATTATTAGAGAGGTTCGTTTGTGTGGACCAGTTTTTTATAGATGGATGTATCCTTTTGAAAGGTACATGAAGGTATTCAAGGGTTATGTACACAGTCGTGTGTATCCGGAAGGTTGTATCATTGAACACATTCTTATGGAAGAATCTGTGGAGTTTTGCTCAGAGTACATGGCTGATTTGAGTGCAATTGGGGTTCCTACATCACGATTGGATTTAGCAAATACTAGTACATCTTTATCAACTCCGTCTATAGACTCAACGGCCCGCGAAAAATTGGAGCAAGCACATCGAACTGTCTTGGAGAATACAGCTGAAGTAGATCCATACATTAAGTAAGTTATCTTAATCCAATCGTGAAATTTTTCTTACGATGATGTGATGGTTGATCAACTTTAACATTACAAGCTTCTATGTGCACTACAATTTTTACAGTGAACATAAAGACCATTGGAAGGAGAATAATCCTAGGAAAGCAAAAGACGAAAAATGGATACAAGACATGCACAACCGAAGGTTTATTGACTGGTTTCATAATAGGGTTAGTAGTGTTCATTTTACTAAAGTGATGAGGGATTGGTACCTCAAACAGATTTTAATTTTCTCTTATAATTTCAGGTAGCCGGTCAATTAAATATGAATTTTAATGGAGTGACAAACATCGTGAAGTGGCTAGCTCAAGGACCACGTAAGGGAGTTTTGAAATATAACGGTTATGCGATAGATGGGTACCGTTACCACACTAAAGCACACGACAATGAACGTGCTGTCCAAAATAGTGGGGTTTGCTTGGTGGCAAGTACTATGCAAGTTTCAAGTGCAAAGGATAAAAATCCAGTTGTTTCTAACATGATATTCTATAGGGTTATCGAAGAGATATGGGAGCTTAATTATAATCACTTTCAAGTTCCTTTATTTAAGTGTGCATGGGTAGAGAATGAGAAAGGTGTCAAATATGCTGAGGATAGTGGTTTGACCATGGTGAACCTTAATCGGAGAGGTTATCGAAAGGATGAATTTGTTATGGCCACTCAAGTGAGTCAAGTATTTTACATTGATGACCCTGAAACCGATGGTTGGTCAATTGTACTCCCAATGCCGAATAGAGTTTATATTCATGGTGATGAGTTAGAAGGCGCTGTACTTGAGCACCAATCATTTACTAATGGACTGCCAGTAGTAGAAGAATTTAAGTATGAAATTGGTGAGGGTGATGCGAAGTATGTGCGAATGGATTGTGAGGGAATATGGGTGACTAATAGAAAAAAACAAGCATAGATATTGGTATAAATATGTAATAATTTGCTTCAATTTATTTTCTTTGTGTGTATTATTCTTTACATAATTTATTTTCTTATTTGCATATTCTAATGTTCTTCTTTTATGCAGATATGGCTGAATCAAATAAAGGGAGTTCATCACAAACAACTAGTTCATCAAATAGTGCAAGTAGTCCAACATAAATGAATCAAATTCAAAGAAAGAAGCTTAAAGGGAAAACAATACAAGTTGAGTATAACTCCAAAGGAGAAGCATGTGGGCAATCGGGTAAACAATTGGCTTCATACACAGGTGTAATAGCTCGAACCTTTATCCCTATTGCCATTAATGCTTGGAATGACGTGGATGATCAATTGAAAGAGAAAGTGTGGACAGAAATTTCGGTAATACTAATTATTTTATGTCTATTTATAAGCTATCTCATACTTTTTCTATTAATGATTTTCCTAAACTAAACATTTGTCTTTATTTTGTGCAGACAGTATTTGAATTACCTCCCGAAAGCAAAACGGGGATATTGCAATCAGCTTGTAACAAGTGGAGGCAGTTCAAGTCTAACTTAATGAGGTACCACGTACTACCATATCGAAATAACCAAGAAGCATTGAAGCAGCCTCCTCAAATGTATGACTTCATTGAGTTATCGGATTGGCAATCTTTTGTAATCTCGAGATTAACTTCTGAATGGCAAGTATGTTGACATATAAACTTGTAGTTTTTCATTTAAAATAATGATGTTTTGGGATAAATATGACATTCTAACTTCGGGTCTTATACTTATAATGTAGGAAATCCATGAAGTATCCAAGAAAAGGCAAAGTAAATGTAAATATCCTCACAGAACAGTCGTAAAGGGTATCTTGGAGTGGCCCAAGACTTGGTAAGTGTAAATGGAGAAACTTTTTTTTTTTTTTGTCTTATGATGTGTATATTGCCTTATGCTAAATTTGATCCATCTTAAATAGTATGAGAAGAAAGTAGTGGAGAAGGGCGAGGAAATTGATAGAGCTCTTCTATGGAAGCATGCACGTGAAGATAAAAATGGGAAGCATGCACTAATTAAGTTTGCTTATTTATGCTCTCTTTCTTTCACAATAAAAAAAGGAAATAAAAAATACTCATTGACATCCCGTGCTTGTGAATGAGTTAAGTTATTTTCCAACTTAATTGGGACCCTTCTTTCCTTTGTGGTTTTGGTTTTATTTAAATTATGGCATGCAATAATTTGCTAGTTAGGGTCGGTTTTTTCTTAGCCAAGCAAAGTCTGTAACTTTAGAGAGCTTGAGCTTCAATTTTACAACATGAGTATTTTTATTTCTTTGTATTTTTCTTTTCTTATATGACCTTCAAACCAAATTGATTCTTGTTTTGCTAATTAGTTAAGAAGTCGTGTAAAAGCAGAGGGTTAATGTTTTATAAATGCAGCCCACCATGGTTTAGATTTCATAAGTTAAGAGAAGGCGTAGAAAGAGAAAAGACCTTAAAAGATATTCTGCACAACTGATTCCGGTATCTCTTGAAAACAAGCCAAGAAATGAGGACATGAGTCTAAAAAACTGCAAAAAATATGGCAAATGAAGAATACAGAACTTTTAATATTATGTTCGTGGGACTTTGTTTTTGTCTTTTGTTATGTTTGAAGCACTCTCAGTATCACAATATTAAGCACTCTATCTACTCTCTACCTACTTTGTTTTCGTGTTCTGTTTTTCCCAGCAAATATGATGATGTTGAAGTCTTTGATTCAAAAACTGTGACTGTTTCTGTTGTTTACATGACTTGAATCAAACTTGTCTGCATTTTTAACTTTGCTGCATATTTAAGTTGATAGGGATTTTGATGTTGATTGCTCTCACCTTAGTTTTATTCATAACGGTTTCAGGATACCTTGATGAAGGAGAAAGAAGAAGGCAGTTTAACCATATCTGGGAATAATGATGTCTTGGCAATGGCTTTAGGGATCCCTGAATATGGTGGAAGGGTGAGGGGTGTGGGCGGTAATGTGAAGCCAAATACCTATTTCAAAGTTCCTAGGAAGAAGAGGGAGTGTGTCATGAAGGGACAGTTGAAAGAGCGAGATTCTTTGATCATGGAGACAAGAAAAATGATGGAAGAGCAACAAAAAAGGCATGAAGATGCGCAACAACTTCTTCAAAATCAAATCGAGCAGCTGAAGGTGGTGATTAACACTCAAGTTCGTAATAACACATCTCTCCAATCCCCAAATGCACATCCATCTCCAATCATATTCGAGAAAGCATCAACAAACAAACAGACACAATTTGAGGCTGATGAAAAACATGTTTCTGATGAAGAAGGTTGTAAGGATGTGGTGGAGCAAACTGAAATTGAGGCTATGAAGGTAATGCTGCTTTTTCATTTACTTTGATACTATGCATATGAGAGAATTTAGTTTACATGACTTGTCTTTTATATGCATATTAGGGGAAAGAATGCAAACTGGCTTTCGGAGTAAAGAGTAATATTGTTGCAAGTGGCACAATAGTTGAGATTAATGCGCCAAACCAGCTAGTTCATAATATTCCTTGGGGAGAGGGGAACATAAGAGTTGCTGTGAATTGTGCACTCATTGGAGATTCTCCACTACCAATCCCTGTGGAAGTATAGTTAGAAACTGTTAGGGATGCCATTGGGTCGCAAGTAGCTTGGCCTCAAGATCTTATTGTGTTTGATGAAAAAGTGGTAAACAACTTTTGTTTTAAGCTTGTTATGTTTTACATTCTAACTAATATATATATATATATACATATAACCTTCTTCTATGTGCAATAATTGTAGAAGAAGAGGGAAACTACAAAGGAAAAATTAGCAAAGTCTTTATTCAAGTCGATATCGGAAGCAATGCCAAAGTCTTGCAAGGTTTTATATGCATACGCACATCAAGTGATGTCCAAAGGTCAGACTATCTCCACACTTATTGATGAGGACATATTTGGTGTAAAAAAGATGGTATACATCTTTCAAGAACAAGTTATCGCGTTTGCTGAAATGAGAGAAATAGGACAAGCTATAATAACTGCTTATATCAGGTAATAGTAACTTGGTGTTCTATAATTTTATGTTTCTCATATTAATCTTGTGTTTCAATTTAGTAACTCTATGGATAATGGTTGGCAGCTATTTGTTTCACTTGGTAAAAGGGATCAAATGATTGGATTTTTGGACCCAGCGCGTCTACCACATGATCCAAAAAACCTAGATGGAAATGTGAGGTCAGAATACATTACGAAATGTTTGAGACAAACGAGTGTTGACAGTATCTTTTTGATTCCATATAATCTTGGGTAAGTAAAGTGGTTTGTTTATTACAAGGAATGTTTGAGTATTACTAATATTTTTTGAATTAACATGTAGGGGACATTGGATTCTAACAATAATTGATGAGGATAAAGATAATGTGTATGTCATGGATCCTCTTGGGTCTCGTCACCCTCATGATGCTTGGAAAACTATTGTAAATGAGTAAGTCGGTCGCTCTTAGTTATTTCCTTCATATGTTACTTTTTTTCATTTGGTTTACGGTCTATAACAATTGTTATTTATGTGCTAAAGTGGGATCAAATCTTTCAATGCGCAAGTTGGGAGACGACCTCGTAAAGGACCGGCATGGATTATGCTTTCGGTATGTTTGCATTTCACATTTTTTAGAAGATTAATTTTAAGGAACCTAACTAACTAAATGTTGAATTGTGTTGTGTAAAAATGTAGGGTGCTCCTAAACAAGTCGATGGCAAGTCATGTGGGTATTTCGTGATGAGATACATGAAGGGGATTTGCAAAGATGAGTCCCTTGGATTTTGAAATAAGGTACACATAATCTCCTTCAGCCACCCCTGCAATATTATTTTCCAGCTCTGTAATTGTGCTCAGCTGTAGCGAACTGATGCATGTTTGGTTCGTTCTTGGCTGTACTTGTATTGGTTTTTATTTTGGTTGTTCTTCCCACTGTTGTTTGTTAGCAGGGTTGTGTGTGTGTGTGTGTTTTTGAGGTTTTCATGGACTTCTTGTCCAGAAATAGGCATTACAAAAACACAAAAAAGTTTGTCCACAAATAGGATAGCCATTGCATTTGAGTGCCAGTTTGGTGTTTCACGTACTGCTGTTTTTTTATACACAGTTTTTTAGGATAGCCATTGCATTTTAGTGCTAGTCTGTCACTCCAATTTTTAAGGACTACTCTTATTCCATTATTCTGAGGGCTATGGCTGCTGCTGTGATGTGAATTTTATGTTCTGTGGGTTTTCAGTTGGGTTTTCTTGGTTACCTATCCCTTTTGCAGCTCTGGGACATTTTCAGGCTGCTGTTCCGTTTTTGTTTGATTCATGGGTGTGCCTGTTTTCGCTGTTTGTTTTGTTTGGGTGTTGTTTCTTTTCGTTTTGGCTTGTGTAGTACGAAATCCTATATTTGCAAATAAAGTGTTGTTTAGAGAAAGAGCAATGTGATTGTGGGTTTTTAAGGAGAAGCATGTGTCTGTTTTTTGCTTGCTAGCTGTGCCTTTGTTAACATGATCATTTTCGTGTTTTTTTTTCAGTATAGAGCTAAACGGAAGTACACGTACGCCCAAATTGAATTGGATGAGGTGCGAGAAGAATGGGCAGCTCATGTCCTAGAATGGCTTTTTGATTGAACTAAACATTAGTAATTCCTCCTTCATTTTGCATGTCTTGCTATAGCTAGTATTTTGCTTAGACAAGTATGGATAATTTGTGGTTTGGGGCTACAAAATTTGTGATTTGGATGTGATAATATTCTATCATTCAAGTATTTTGCTTATATATAGACAAGTATGGATATATTTAAATTTAAATTTATATATATGCTTTTTTAATCAATAATGGCAACACAACATGATTTGGAAATGATGCCTTTTTGATATTCTATAACGATAACCAAGTAAATTGTGATGTGGAACTTGGAAAATGCCTACAGAAATAGGCATAAGAGATGCCTATTATTCAAACGACTTGAGTTTTCCAGAATCTCACGAAGTTAAAAGATTAAGAAAACAACCAAACTTCTATGATCATGATGCCTACAACCAAAAATAGAATCAGCAATTATATAACAACTGATGCCCAAAACTAGAAGTTTCGTCAACATTTATATAACAACCCATGCTATTGGAGGCTTTTCACGTCCGCAAAATCTAAAAAGTGATGACACATAACATAATTTGCATCGGCATTATTGGTTTCTGCGATGTCGTAATCGATAATACGCATCAGTACAGGATAACTCAATGTTGCTGTAATACCCATTTAGCATCCTATGTTTTGTAATTACTGATGCTATTTCAGGTTTAGGCATCAGAAGTCAACCTTTTTTTCGCATTCGGAGATCTTTTAGCATCAGCGTTTATAAATATACGATGTCTTAACTATGTATAGGCAACGGATAATATCCGTTGCCTATTGTACAACAATAGGCAACAACTACCAATACCACGAAATTTTCAAACTTTAGGCAACGGAGTTTCTCCGTTGCTAAAAGCCAAATTTGGCATAGTGAAAGCAAGCACACTCAAACCTTGAAGAAAGAACATGCTTTGTGACATCCCTGACCCAAAATTAAAGGAAATTAAAATAAATAATTGAGTTAATTAAATTGAGAAATTAAAAGGGGATTAAAATGAATTAAATATGAATTAATGGAATTTAATAATTAAAGGGCATTTTGGGGCAACGATATTTCGGGACGGAATTTGGTGAAACGAGTTGCGCCATTGCGTCCGGCTCGACGAAAAGAGTCCGTTGATGGGCGGAACGTTTCGATACGAGCTTCGGATTGTTCAGAGGACATAATGGTCATTTTGAAAATTGTTAAATACCCCTCAGCCAATCAGAAACCAGATTTTCTCTTTCTATCTCCTCGGTTTCTCTCTCCTCCCTGCGTACCCTCTCTCTCTCCACGACACCGACACTCTCTCTCTTCGATTCTCTCAGCTCCGACCACGGCAAGGCGTGAGACCGATTGCAAAAGGACCGGCTCGAGCTCGCCGACAAAACCCACCAGCTTTCCCGGCCGGAAAGCTCGAATCCTGCTGACGGTGAGGACTGGTTTTTCTCCGGTTTTTCCAGGTGTCGCCACGGCGGTTCCGGCGACTGTTTGCGTCGAGTCAGGTATGGATCCTCCTCCTTTCGAGTTGTTCTTGATGTTTTCGGGGTGGGTTTTGAGCATTGGAGCCGTTTGGTAATCGGATCTGAAACCCCTATTTTGGCCGGACTTTGATTCGATTTTTCGGCCAGTTTGCCACCGATTCTTGGCGGGTTCTGGGCGGTTCTGGACTCCTAGGATAATGGTGGTTCATTTAGTATA
This sequence comes from Prunus padus, assembly GCA_024362665.1. Lineage (NCBI taxonomy): Eukaryota > Viridiplantae > Streptophyta > Magnoliopsida > Rosales > Rosaceae > Prunus > Prunus padus. Next base: position 15,044,661 of record JANFAM010000010.1, on the reverse strand, counting down.
GGCGGTGTAGTTGGAATCAAAGCTTGGGTCCATTGCGATCCTCGTATCACTGCGAGCGCGTGGGAGTTGACGGATCTCAATTCGGAGATCGTTTGGCCATCGAACGAATCTCGCCTATTGCACGATTCTCGGGTTCGATAGGATTGAACGGTTGGATCGCATCCATTTTTGGATATATTGATCTGGATAATTCTAGGATCGTGTAGGATTTAACGGATCACGATTCGGAGTCCCGGATACTCCGGATCAATGACTTGAAATTAGAATTAAACCGTAACCGTCTGATCGTGCAATCGTGTGCAATCCGACCGTCCGATCGAGACCAAACTTTCAGGACACGTTGTTTAGGCCGTGTTGAACCTGTAGGAACTTTCGGATCTAAGTTTAGAGTTCGTGGGGCCCACGGGCCCGGTTTGACCTACTCGGGTCGGTTTGACCAAGTTTGACCAGGTTTGACCAAGGCTTTCCCGAGGTCGCCTTGCAGTGTAGTTGACTTTGTTGGACTTCTAGGCATGTCTGAATCGATTTGGAGGTTTTGGGCTCCGAGGGCCCGGGTTGACCGAAACGGGGTGTTTGACCGCCGGTAGACCGTGAGTCTTCCAGGGCGGTCCCACTGGTTATAAGAGGTAGTTTGACCTTGGAATCCTTCGTAGGACGTACGTGCACGTTAAGTGGGGTTTTGTTAGGGTTTGAGTTTAAGGTTCTCGTTCGGTTCGATTACTAATCCAATCCTCGTATCTATCGCTTTAGGTACATTGACTCTTCTACGCCGCAAGTGGGACCCTTTGAGGGTTGTGCAGCATAGGACCAACGGTGAGTAGACTTTGTTTTCGAATGAGCACGATTTGAATGAATTGCATGAACTGCATAAATGAGATTTAATAATTGTTTTAAATCTTGAATGTTTAATTCTGGTTTGACTTTGGTCGAATTATATTAAAATGAATTGCATTGAGGTATATGCATGATTTGGGTTGCCGGTTTGTTTGTGGGGCCCAGATGGCTATTTTATTATTATTTATACATTTTGGTATTGAACGGGACGTGGTGAACGCCCGGTGGTTTTCGTATTGAAATTGGGTTATATAAGTGAGCTATTTTAAGCTTGGAACTATTATATTGTATTTTAATTATATAATTGAATATTTGGACGTTAGTATAGTCCGTTTCATTTCATATTCGGTTTTGGTGTTAAAACCTTATGATTAATAATATGTATACCTCGATTATATATATATATATATATATGTATTTATATATATATGGCTAATTTGAGTAAATACTTTGGATTAATGGGAAAGGGTTATATATATATATATATATATATATATATATATATATATACTTTGGTTATATATATACGTATATCTACTTTAAGAAAAGGATTACCTATACTTTGGTTATGTATATATATATATATATGTACTTTGATTATATATATATATATATATATATGTTTATCTACTTTAAGAAAAGGGTTATCTATACTTGGGTTATATATATATATATATATATATATATATATATATATATGTACTTGTTATATATATATATATATATATATATATATATATATATATGTGTGTGTGTGTTTATACCTTACAGTTGACGTTTTAGTGACTTGGGTTTTTAATATGTTTTGATATGCTTGACTTGAGCATTGAATAAGTTTTGAATATGGTTTTTAATGCGGGTTTTTCAATGTTTTGGACGTTTCATTTGATTAAGGTCTGTTATGCGGTCATTTGACCCTTGGGTTTATTTTGCTTATAGAAATATATGTTTTGGACAGTGATGTCGACTTTGAGTAATTATATGAGTTATTTGACTAATGGGCTTGTTTATGTCCTGGTGTCTCGTTGTTTTGGGGTTGGGTACATTGTGATTGTATATATATATATATATATATATATATATATATTGTTGTCACGTGGCGATTGATTTGAGTGTTGTTAGCACCTTGTATTGTACCTCCTGCTCAAGCGATGATCGTATGGCGATTGATATGAAATGTTTACCTGGTTTTGGTATGATACGATCCGGTGTATACCTTAACGGGATGTAGCTGTAGACCCTTGATTGGGTAATCTGCGCGCGTAGGATAGATTTCGGAGTTATGGTTGGTAAGTTTTTACCATATAGTCCTGTGATTTTAGTCCCACTTTGGACGGCTCAACCCTGGGCATGGTGTCTCGATGAGACTGTACCGATGTCCAGTCAAATAATCCCCTGTTGGATTGTTTTCCCCTGGTACTAGTGTTTGTGTTGGTTATACTATACCTATACGCGTGTGTTAGTACATTCGTATTCATATTTCTTTTAGTGAGGATCGTTCCTCGCTTGTCGTGCTTGTGAGCACGTGGTTGTGAGAGTGGGGAAGTTTGGGAAACTGGTTACCTGTTTTGGTTGCAGTACTTGATTTGATTTCAGTACTTGATAGGTTTTACTTATTGGATTGTAAATCCTGATTTGATCTATATTTATATATACGATTTGAACTGCAATTGATTTCTGTACAGTTGTCGAGTTGGTTTTCTTGGCATGAGGGTGATCTTTGATATTTTAAAGATTGTTTTGGTTTATGGAGTTTTATGATACTTTCGTACTCACGTTTATCTATTTCTCCTAATTCTGTTTTACAAATATATGGGTTCGTGATTTGGGAGGTTATGCCTCGGGAAAGGTAAAAGGTTAGTCGTTTGAAAAAGGGGTTTTAAACTGGGTTGTTTCACGTACTTTGAGATAGTACGGTTTTCAAATCAATCAAGTATTTATAAATGATTTCATATGCATGTTTGGCATGGTTTTAAACGGTGGGGTTAGTACTTTGTTTTAAGTATGTAAAAACCTTGTTTTTGTCCACTCACACTCTTTCTGTTTTGCGCCCTCTAGACCGTAGTCGTCGCTTCGTACTGTTCGGCTGTGCGCTTCTCTTCTCGAGCTTTGTTGGAAGGGTAGGATTGTCATCCTTTAACCCTAAACTTGTATTCAGTTATTTCTACTTTTCCGCTGACTCTTAGATATGCTCTATATCACCCTTTGGGGTTAAATTTGTTGGCCGGAGGCCTGTTATGTATTTGTTTATGCATGCTGGTGCTTGGGTTGTTTTATCTGTTGTTTGTCTGACAGGTTGTAAATTTTGGGATAGTCCTTGTTGTAGGGGAGACTCTGCCCGTTTTTCGGCAGAAGTCTTGGCCCCTTATAGGTTAAATCTCGGGAAGAGGGTAACTGTTTTAGGATGTGGGCCCAACATGGGTTGGTGTCGGGCATATTGCAGGATTCGGTGCGAGTTCCGGGGTGGAATTCAGGTCGGGTCTTGTCATGCTTCGACTCTAATTCTCGCAGATAGTACTCAATCACTCAGAACCTATGGTTTTATTCCCTCAAGCAAGCATAAGTGAGTTTATGATAGAGAAGTACAATTTTTGGTTAGATCTCGTGAAGGGAATCAAATACTAAGAATAAGGAGACACACATACTTATCAGCACCCATGAATACATTCTCAAAGATCAGCTAGGTCTTTCACAAGGTTGTAATGAAGGGCTAAGGTTAGGGGGAAATGGAAGAATTGGAAGGACAAACAAGTAAAACTTAAGAACATACCAAGGTTGCATTCTTCATTGATCTGCAAGGTATCATTTATTTGGAATGGCATGGCTGCAAACTTCATGGTATCACCTAGCATAGACCTTATTTTTCACACTTAGATCATATCAAAACACTTTCTCTTTTATCTTTCTCATTTTCTGATTTGATCTAATTCTTCTTTAACTTCATTGCACAGATTCACACCAATTTTTCATTTAGGTATATGGCAGCAACTTCCTTTCTTCAAACTTTATCTTGGCACACCTTGGTATATTTCTAAGCTATAATGTATGGCTATAATGGGTTAAATATCTCAGATTGAGATACAAAGGTAGGGGAATGATGAGGGTGATAGAAGAAAAAGGCTTGAAGTGTTTGGCTTCAAGAGAGCTGATGGAACACACATATGGTAGGGTGAAAAGAAAGCACATAGAATGGTTATGCACACATAGCCTAGCATCACTTCAATGAGTTCATTCATTCATGAGAGCAAGCACATGATATCTGCAAAAGAGAATCATCCTTAGTATTCAATCAAACTGGAACAATGAGATCATTTAGAGTGAATTGAGGAAACCAGTAGGGATGAGAAATAGAGACACTTTAAACCCTTTCAAGAAAGAAATTAGGCTCAATATAGCTCACTTGGGAAGTCTCCACTATTCTCCTTCAAGAATTTGAGCATGGTACTTTAGCCACCAGAATTCTAAAAGCATAAGCTTTGTGAAGTGCAAAAATCTGGTATGAAAACCTCAATGGCAGCTCCATAGCACTGATTGAATGACAATAAAAAAAAATAATTAGTGACAAACACAAATGAAAACAAATTGAAAACCTTCCCCCTAGACTTGAATTGAACATTGTCCTCAATGTTAAAGCAACAGTAAAGATAATTGAGAACATGTAAATAATAAGGAGAAAAGTTAAGAAAACAAATTAGAGGAACTCCCCCTTGATGCGATTAGGTCGACCGCTACCAAGCACCTTCTTCTTGAACACATGGGTTGCCTCCCATGAAGCGCCTTAGTTATTGTCTTGGCAAGACATTAACCAATCTGCTAAGTTGATGGTATGAATGGAAGTTGATCCACCACATGGCCAGTTTGAATGCCAGCTGAAATTCCTTCATAGAATGGCTTTAAATGTTGTCCATTTACTTTGAAAGTCGAGCCATCTTTAGGGTTTTGAATCTCTACAGCTCCATAGGGAGAAACATTGACCACGATGAATGGACCAAGCCACCTAGACTTCAATTTTCCTGGAAAAAGACACGAAGGTGAGTTAAACAAAAGAACTGTCATACCTTTGGTGAACTCTTTCCATCGAATGTTTCTGTCATGGTAACTCTTGGTTCTTTCTTTGTAAAGCTTTGCATTCTCATAAGACTCATGTCTTAACTCCTCCAATTCATTGAGCTGAAACTTCCTAGCTTCACCTGCCTTGTCTAGAACAAAATTCAACTTCTTGATGGCCCCAAGAGCTTTGTGTTCAAGCTCCATTGGCAGGTGACAAGCTTTTCCAAACACAAGACGATAAGGGCTCATTCCGATGGGAGTCTTATATGCAGTCCTATAAGCCCACAATGCATCATTAAGCTTGGCAGCCCAATCTTTCCTTGTATGGTTCACAATCTTCTCTAGGATGTGCTTAATTTCTCTGTTGCTTATCTCTACTTGACTAGAAGTTTGAGGATGATATGGTGTAGAGACTCGATGGGTGATGTTGTACCCTTTCATGAGTGCTTCGAATGGCTTGTTACAGAAGTGGCTGCCTCCATCACTAATGACAGCCCTTAGAGTTCCAAACCTTGTGAAAATATTGTCCCTCAAGAATTTTAGCACAACCTTGTGATTGTTGGTTTTGGTTGGTATGACTTCTACCCATTTAGACACATAATCAACAACAACAAGTATGTAGGTGTAACCAAAGGAAGATGGGAATGGTCCCATGAAATCAATTCCCCACACATCGAAGAGTTCCACAATGAGTATGTTGTTCAATGGCATTTGATTCCTGCGGCTTATGTTCCCCATTCTTTGACACCTATCACACTTAACACAAAAATTAAACACATCTTTGAATAGAGTGGGCCAAAAGAAACCAGATTGCAGAATTTTAAGTGCAGTTTTCTTAGCTCCAAAATGACCTCCACAAGCCAATTCATGGCTATGCTTAAGTATGCTTTCTTGCTCTTCTTCTGGAACACACCTTCTAATGAGTTGATCAGGGCAATGCTTGAATAAGAAAGGTTCGTCCCAAATATAATGTTTCACCATGGAAAAGAACTTCTTCTTGTCCTAAGAAGTTAGATCATTTCGAATAATACCACATGCAAGATAATTAACAAAATCAGCATACCATGGCTCTTTGACTTGGGCAACATATAGTTGTTCATCCGGGAAAGTCTCATTCAAAGGTAGCACAGCTTCTCCTTGTTCTTCAACCACAATTCTGCTCAAATGGTCAGCCACCACATTCTCACTTCCCTTCTTGTCTCGAATCTCCAAATCGAATTCTTGCAACAAGAGAATCCATCTAATCAAGCGTGGTTTGGCGTCCTTCTTAGTGAGCAAGTATCTAAGAGCTGCATGGTCAGAATAAACAATTACTTTAGAACCAACAAGGTAAGAAAGAAATTTTTCTAAAGCAAAAACCACAGCAAGCAACTCCTTCTCTGTTGTGGAGTAGTTGAGTTGAGCATCATTCAAGGTCCGGCTAGCATAATAAATCACATGGGGAAGCTTGTTCTTCCTTTGACCTAAAACTGCACCAATAGCAAAGTTAGAAGCATCACACATTATTTCAAATGGTAAAGACCAATCTGGAGCCATGATAATAGGGCCTGAAGTTAGCTCCTTTTTCAAGGTAGTAAAGGCTTCTATGCAAGCTTCATCAAACTCAAAAACAACATCTCTAGCAAGAAGATTACACAATGGTCTTGTAATGTTTGAGACATTTTTGATGAACCTTCTATAAAATCCAGCATGGCCTAGAAAACTTCTAACTCCTTTAACTGAGGAAGGGGGTGGTAGATTTGATATGAGATCGATCTTGGCTTTGTCCACTTCAATGAATCGTTCAACCATATCTGAAAAGATTGCCATCATGCATCTTTGGAAAGTTGCTGGAGCATTGCACAAACCAAATGGCATCCTTCTATAAGCAAATGTACCAAATGGGCATGTGAATGTGGTCTTCTCTTGGTCTTCCAGAGCAATGGGAATTTGATTATAACCTGAATAACCATCAAGAAAACAATAGTAAGCATGGCCAGATAAACGTTCAAGCATTTGATTAATAAAAGGTAATGGAAAATGATCTTTTCTTGTGGATGTGTTAAACTTCCTGTAATCAATACAAACTCTCCAACCAGTGATAGTTCATGTAGGAACTAGCTCATTCTGTTCATTCTTCACAACGGTGATTCCGGACTTCTTGGGAACAACTTGTACAGGACTCACCCACTTAGAATATGAAATTGGGTAGATGATGCCTACATCAAGTAGCTTTAAAACTTCAATTCTAACCACCTCTTTCATATTGGGATTTAGTCTCCTTTGGGCATCAAGAGATGGTTTGCTATCTTCTTCCATTAAAATCCGGTGCATGCACATGCTTGGACTTATTCCTTTGATATCTACTATGGTCCACCCAAGGGCTGTTTTATGCTCCTTTAGAACTTTGATTAAGCTCTCTTCTTCATGTGAGGTGAGACTTGCAGCAATTATTACTGGAAGAGTTTCATTAACACCCAAATAAGTATATTTAAGATGATTGGGCAGAGGTTTAAGTTCTAGTTTTGGTGGGGTGACAATGGATGGCTCCAATTTTGTGGAGGAAGGTCCAAGAGGTTCGAGTGGTGGCCTAAAAGATGGTGGGTATGGCTAGAACACTTCTAGGGCAGCTACCACTTCTTGGAACACCGGTTCACAAAGATCTTCCTCTTCTTGTGTTAGGACTACTTCTAGAGGATCATTGTACTTTTCCTGCAAAATTTTGGAAGAAACTTCATGATCCACAACATCAATTGAAAAACAAGTATCAAGAGAGCTAGAGGGTTGAGATCGAGCATCAAACACTTTAAATTCAACAGTTTCACCCAAAACGGTCATGGAGAGGGTGCCATCTTTCACTTTGATGATTGTGTCTGCAGTAGCCATGAATGGCCGACCTAAGAGAATGGGATCAACACGGTCTCCATTTGGGTTGTCCTCCATGTCCATCACTACAAAATCTGCAGGGAGAATTAGTGTATTAACTTGAACTAAAATATCTTCTACAATACCTTTTGGATATTTGATAGAATGATCAGCTAGTTCAAGTCGCACTGAAGTCTTCTTCATCCCTTCTAAGCCGAGATTTTGATAAACTGAATATGACATTAGATTGATGCTTGCTCCCAAGTCCAACATGGCTCTTCCAACCTTCTTGTCTCCAATGTTAATTGGAATGTCAAAACTGCCAGGATCTTCTAGTTTTGGTGGAAGCTTCCTTTGCAACACAACACTTACATTCTTGTTGAGCCTTACTTCTTCATTTGGAGCAAAATTGAGCTTGTGAGTCTTCAAGTTCTTGATGAACTTTCCATATGCTGGCATCTGTTCAATAACATCAAGCAAAGGCAAATTGATATTAACTTTACTCAAAATATCATAAATCTCTTTAAAAGCCTTATCTTGCTTTGCTTTCTTAAGACGGCCTGGAAATGGAATTGGTGGAACATATGGAGTTGGTGGCACGTATCTATCTTCTTGAAGATGTGGTGCCACGAATTTGTCATCCCTTTTATGCAATTGGAATGGATTGGGTCCCTGAGAATCTGATTTGGTCTTAGAAGCAGATTGTTGCCCTTGTGTACCTGTGGTCTCCTCCTCCTCTTCTTCATCTTCTGCAACTACAACATCATTAGAAAGATTAGTACCAACTTTGTTATCAACAATCTTACCTGATATGAGAACATGAATGGCCTTGGCTTCTTGGTTCTTTGGATTGATCACGGTTTGGCTTGGTAATCTACACGGGTTATCTCCGCAGCTATTTGGCCTATTTGAACTTCCAATTTGGAGATGGCAGCTTGTGTAGTTTGTTGGAAATTAGATTGGTGGATTGCCATTTGCTTCACTATATCCTCCAATGATGATGATTGTTGTGGCCTTTGGAGTGAAGGGGGATTGGCTTGATTCTGGGTATTCCTCCATGAAAAGTTTGGATGATTCCTCCAACCTGGATTATAACTTTGAGAGTATGGATCATTTCTTGGACCTTGGTTGTAGGAATTTACGAACTTAGCTTGCTCTTGCACAAATTCTGGATATGCAGCCCCAAGTGGACAAGCTATGGTAGCATGGTTATGAGTTTCACAAATGCTACACACTTCCTTCGGAGGGTTTCTTGAGTTCAATGCAAGAAGAGCATCTAGCTTTTGTTCTAATTTTGAAATCTGAACACTAGAAGCATCATTAGAACTACTAACAACACGTTTACCTCTTGTATCAGTGTGTTGGGTCTCCATTGCTATCTCCTCAAAGAGTTCATACATTTCTTCGGGTGTCTTGGTTTTGTAAGAACCACCTGCAAAATTAGTGACAATATTATGGCAAGAAAGGGTTAGTCCTTTATAAAACATACGCATTTGAAGTTTCAAAGGAAAACCATGATGAGGACATTGATTGAGCAGCCCATTGAATCTCTCCCATGCTTCACAAAACGACTCATCATCTTGCTGTGCAAATAGCAAGATCTTGTCCCTAAGCATGTTGGTCTTTTGCGTAGAGAAGTATTTTTCCAGGAACTTCTTTTGAATGGCAGCCCATGTGGTGAGTGAACCAGGCTTCAAAGAATTCAACCAATACTTCGCCTCATCCTTTAAAGTGTATGCAAACACTCTCATTCGAAGTTGATCTTCCGTCACACCTGTCAAGGGAAAAGAGCTCACAACATTAAAAATATCCTTTATATGAGTCAATGGATCTTCATTAGGTAAACCATAAAAGGAAGGCAACATGTTAAGATGAGAACATTTAAGCTCATAGTTTCAAGTTACGATGGGCAGCAAGATGCTTGAAGGGGATGCTGGAATTGTTGGGATATCAAGGTCTCCCATGAACTCATTTGCGGCCATCTCTTATTCTTCTTCTTGGTCTGAACTTGCTTCTAAATTTGAAGGTAAAGAACCAGGAAGGTCAATGTGGAGAGCATGACTTGTAAATGTGGCAAGAGCTTTCTCTTTTGCAGTGGACAACTCTCTTTCTAATCGACGTTGAATTTCAGAGATCACCCGGTTGGGTTGCAATGATGGTCCTACGTTCAAAGATCTTGAACGTTGGAACGAAGACCTCACTTGTTCAATGAATGGTCTTTTTGACATAAACTATCTGAAACAGAAAATTGAATTAATTAGAAACACTAAAAAGAATAGGGTAACCTTGGGCACATAACTAGGGAAGAACCCTGCAACGGCGCCAAAATTTTGTTAACTCGCAATCGTACGGGCCAATTAGTCGTACAGCAAGACAAGTAAGGGGTCATACCCACGAGGACTAAGAAGTTCAAATTAGTTACGTGCTTAGATTACCCAATTCGAGAAAACAGAAAGTTAAGTCTAAAACATAATTGAAAACGAGAGTGATTGATTTTTGTGAAAACAAATGAAGCAAAACGAAATTGCAAACAAAACCAAAGTAAACAAGTGTATCAAAGAGTGGTTTTTGAGGTTGGAAAACAAATGATTAAGCCATAGTGTTTGATCCTAACCTTGTATTTCCAATTCCCTAATTAAGTCCTTATTGTCGAACTTAAATCAAGCATTAGAAATCCATTAAGCATAGAAGAATGTTTTAAACAACCAAGCATGCATCTAATCCCTATTGGCGAATGTCCATACATACTCATCGTATTCATAGTTCAGTTGAAACAAAAGCATAAGGTGTCTACTTCAATTTCAACCAAAATACACAAATCTCAATGGTAGCTAGGCATTCAGATTAGCATATAAGTAGGTAGGCGTAATGAATAAGAGCATGAATCTTGAATCAAACTTGAAACTTGAAATTTATAAACCCAGAATATTCATTCTAGGTTACATCAAAGCCCTAGTTATGGATTTAGCTACTCGTAATGGGAAAGAAACTTAAACAGAAATGAGGAAACATAATGAATGCAACAAGAGTAGAAAAACCCTTTTCTGAAGTTCTTGTGGTGTCCAATGCTTCTCCAAGTGCTTCCCCACGTGTAGAAGGATGTATGAGGGTTAAGGAGAGGATTTGGGATGAGTTTGGGTGAGTGGTGATGGATGAGAAAGAGGAAATTTGTAGGAAAATGTAAGAAAGGCTTGCAGGGATTGTTTTGGTGATTTGGGGCTGTTTAGAGTGTTGGATTGATTGGTGGAGTGTTTGGGGTTGTGGGAGTGTTTGAGAGTGATTTCTGAATGTGTTTGGGGAATGATGGGAGTGTGGAGCATGGAATGAAGGATGGATCAGTTGTGGGAGTGTGACTCGCAGGATGTATGTTATGGAATGAATGATAAAATGAAAGTGTTCTCTTCTCTTCAGCTGATGCCCTCTTTTATAGAGTGTTTAAGTCTTCAATTCGTTCTCCCCTCTGGCTTCTGAAGCGCACCCCTTTCAGCTACTTCATTAAATGCTATGTAACTGCTATGTAAATGCTATGTAACTGCTCCAGCTACCCAATACATGCATTTGGTGGAATTTGGTTAGGTGCAGAACAACCCTTAAAATGCATAGATTTCATTGAATGTCTCTTGTTGTCCTCCTCATTATGTCTGCCCATTAACACTCCACTTGAGTTGTAAACAACAATTTAGTTGACCTAACTTTGTCAACAGCAACAAGCAACTTCATTGGATCACGAATTGGGCTTCCATCCTCATATAACGACTTTAAGCCCTTCATCTTGCAGTTCAGAATGTCATCTTTCCAACCACATATCATTTGGCCCAATCCAAGTTCGAATAAAGATGTTAAGGTTGAAACAAATTGCTAACTCAGTCTACACATTTTTGCACCATTTTGCTCCTTTTCCTATCCAAAGCCACCACTGCTACCCAAAGCTCAATTAACTGAATGACAAACACAATAGAGAATAAAAGCACAAGTTTAACTCAAAAACATAACTAAATCAAATGTTAGAAGGGTACAAAATGATATACAATTATGCACTGATCACCTCCCACCATATCATCATGTTGTCCAAGTTTTGGGATCGATCCGAAATCAATTGGTCCAAGAAATTAGACACTTCAAGTTCATACGAAGTTCATAACGTTAATGGAGTGGTTAGAGGATTGCGTAGTTTTAATTGTTGGATTTCACTCAAAACTCTCCGAATAACTCCTCCCACCAAACTGTGACGATGCCCAAGTTTAAGGCTCTATCCGAAATCAATAGGTCAAAGAAATTGGACACTTCAAGTTCATACGAAGTTCGTATCGTAAATGGAGTGGTTGGTGCATTGCATAGTTTTAGTGGTTGGATTTCACAATAAACTTTCCAAATGACTCCTCCCACCATATTATGATGTTGCTCAAGTTTTGGGATCTATCTGAAATCTATTGGTCAAAGAAATTGGACACTTCAAGTTCATACAAAGTTCATAGCGTTAATGGAGTGGTTGAAGGATTGCGTAGTTTTACTTGTTGGATTTCACTCAAAACTCTCCAAATGACTCCTCCCACCATATTATGTGGTTGCCTTAGTTTTGGGCTCGATCCGAAATTAATTGGTCAAAGAAATTGGACACTTCAAGTTCATATGACGTTCGTATCGTAAATAGAGTGGTTGGTGCATTGCATAGTTTTAGTGTTTGGATTTCACTCAAAACTCTCCAAATGATTCCTCCATCCATTTTATGATGTTGCCCTAGTTTTGGGCTCAATCCAAAACCAATTGGTCAAAGAAATTGGACACTTCAAGTTCATACGAAGTTCGAACCATAAATGAAGTGGTTGGAGGATTTTGTAGTTTTATTTATTTGATTACACTCAAAACTCACCAAAGGACTCCTCCCACCATATTATGATGTTGCCCAAGTTTTGGGATCGAACCGAAATCAATTGGTCAAAGAAATTGGAAACTTCGAGTTCATACGAAGTTCGTAGCGTTAATGGAGTGGTTAGAGGTTTGAGTAGTTTTACATGTTGGATTTCACCCAAAACTCTCCAAATGACTCCTCCCACCATACTATGATGATGCCCAAGTGTAGGGCTCAATCCGATGTCAATTGGTCAAAGAAATTGGACACTTCAAGTTCATTCGAAGTTCGTAGAGTTAATGGAGTGGTTGGAGGATTGCGTAGTTTTACTTGTTGGATTCACTCAAAACTCTCCAAATGACTCCTCCCACCATTTTATGATGTTGTCATTGTTTTGGGCCCGATCTGAAATTACTTGGTCAAAGAAATTGGATACTTCAAGTTCATAAGAAGTTCGTATCGTAAATGGAGTGGTTGGTGCATTGCATAGTTTTAGTGGTTGCATTTCACTCAAAACTCTCCAAATGACTCCTCCCACTATATTGTGATGTTGTCCTAGTTTTGGGCTCGATCCAAAATCACTTGTTCAAAGAAATTGGACACTTCAAGTTCATACGAAGTTCGTATCGTAAATGGAGTGGTTGGTGCATTGCATAGTTTTACTTATTTGATTTCACTCAAAACTCACCAAAGGACTCCTCCCACCATACTATGATGATGCCCAAGTTCAGGGCTCGATCCGAAATAAATTGGTCAAAGAAATTGGACACTTCAAGTTCATACGAAGTTCGTAGCGTTAATGGAGTGGTTGGAGGATTCAGTAGTTTTTCTTGTTGGATTCCACTCAAAATTCTCCAAATGACTCATCCCACCCTATTATGATGTTGCCCTACTCTCGGGCTCTATCCGAAATCAACTGTTCAAATAAATTGGACACTTCAACTTCAAGTTCATCCCACAATAAACTCCAAAAATGACTCCTCCCACCATATTATGATGTTGCCCAAGTTTTGGGATCGATCCGAAATCAATTGGTAAAAGAAATTGCACACTTTAAGTTGATACGAAGTTCGAAGCGTTAATGTAGTGGTTGGAGGATTGCGTAGTTTTACTTGTGTTAACTCGCAAGTGCACGGGCCATTGGATAGTATAGCTTGTGTAAGTACGAGGTCGATCCCACGAGGATTGATGATAGATTGATTCAATTTGATTCCCTGCACAAAACAGAAATCCAAAAGAAAATAAATAAAACAAGAAAGAAAGAAAAGAAATTAACTCAAGCAAATTAGTTACCAAGTTCAATTTATACTCTTAGATTGATTCTAGCTAAAGTATGATTAAGCCATGGTGTCTGGTCCTAACCTTGTATTCCTAATTCCCTAATTAGATCCTTATTGTCGAACCTAAATTAAGCATTAGAATTCCATTAAGCATAGAAGAATGTTTTAAACAACCAAGCATGTATCTAATCCCTATTGACGAATGTCCATACATACTCATCTTATTCATAGTTCAATTGAAACAAAAGCATAAGGTGTCTACTTTAGTTTCAACCAAAATACACAAATCTCAATGGTAGCTAGGCATTCAGATTAGCATATAAGTAGATAGGCATAATGAATAAGAGCATGAATCTTGAATCAAACTTGAAACTTGAAATTTATAAACCCAGAATATTCATGTTAGGTTACATGAAGCCCTAGTAATGGATTTAGCTACTCATAATGGGAAAGAAACATAAACAGAAATGAGAAAGCATAATGAATGTAATAAGAATAGAAAACCCTTTTCTGAAGTTCTTGTGGTGTCCAATGCTTCTCCAAGAGCTTCTCCACGCCTAATACTTCTCCAAGCACTTCCCCACGTCTAGAAGAATGTATGAAGGTTAAGAAGGTGATTTGGGATGAGTTTGGGTGAGTGGTGATGGTTGAGAAAGAGGAAATTCGTAGGGAAATGGAAGGCAGGCTTGCGGGGACAGTTTTGGTGATTTGAGGCTGTTTAGAGCGATGGGAGTGTGTGCAGAGTGTTTGGGGAATTATGGGAGTGTGGAGGATGGTGTGGAGGAGGTCTGAAGGATGTGTGAAGGATCTCAAGGATGTGAAAGATGTGAAGGATGTGAGAGATGATCTTATGGAATGAATGAGGGTGGTATTTATAAGGAGAATGAAAGGAGAATTCTGAATTGATTAATGCCTCCACTAACCACACTAATACATTAGAAAATCAGTTTCCCTTCTTTTCCGACTAGTGCATCTCCCACATGCAGCTAATGGAGAACCCCACCAGAAATCACATCTCATGCATAGCTCATCATGACCAAGAAACTTCATGGGCTCACGAATTGGGCTTCCCTTAATCAACTGATGACATTGAGCCGTCCATCTTTAAGTTTAGAATGTCATCTTTCCAACCACATATCATTTGGGCCAATCCAAGTTCGGAGGAAGGAGTTAAGGCTGAAACAAATTTCTAGCTCACCTGCACGTTTTTGGACCATTTTGCATATTTGGGCCCCCATGGCTACCTAAAGCTCAATTAACTGAATGACAAACATAAAAGAGATTAAAAGCACAAGTTTAACTCAAAACATAACTAAATCATATGCTAGAAGGGTACAAAATGATATACAATTATGAACCGATCAACTTGTTGGATTTCACTCAAAACTCTCCAAATGACTCACCCCACCCTATTATGATGTTGCCCTAGTTTCTATTGGTCAAAGAAATTGGACAATTCAAGTTCATACGAAGTTCGTATCGTTAATGGAGTGGTTAGAGGATTGCATAGTTTTACTTGTTGGATTTCACTCAAAATCTCCAAATGACTCCTCCCACCATACTATGATGATGCCCAAGTTTAGGGCTCGATCCGAAATCAATTGGTCCAAGAAATTGGACACTTCAAATTCATACGAATTTCGTACCGTAAATGGAGTGGTTGGTGCATTGCATAGTTTTAGTTTTTGGATTTCACACAAAACCATCCAAATGACTCCTCCACCATATTATGATGTTGCCCAAGTTCTGGGATCGATCCAAAATCAATTGGTCAAAGTAATTGGACACTTTAAGTTGATACGAAGTTCGTAGCGTTAATGCAGTGGTTGGAGAATTGCGCAGTTTTACTTGTTGGATTTCACTCAAAACTCTCAAAATTGACTCACCCCACCCTATTATGATGTTGCTCTAGTTTCTATTGGTCAAAGAAATTGAACAATTCAAGTTCATACGAAGTTCGTAACGTTAATGTAGTGGTTAGAGGATTGCGTAGTTTTACTTGTTGGATTTCACTCAAAAATCTCCAAATGACTCCTCCCACCAAATTATGAAGTTGCCCTAGTTTTGGGCTCGATCCGAAATCAATTGGTCATAGAAATTGGACACTTCAAGTTCATACGAAGTTCGTATCGTAAATGGAATGGTTGGTGCATTGCATAGTTTTAGTGGTAGGATTTCACTCACAACTCTCCAAATAATTCCTCCCACCATTTTATGTTGGTCCTCTAGTTTCGGGCTTGATCCGAAATCAATTGGTCAAAGAAATTGGACACTTCAAGTTCATACAAAGTTCGTATTGTAAATGGGGTTGTTGGTGCATTGCATAGTTTTAGTTGTTGGATTTCACAATAAACTCTCCAAATGACTCCTCCCACAATATTATGATGTTGCCCAAGTTTGGGGCTCAATCCGATATCAATTGGTCAAAGAAATTGGACACTTCAAGTTCATTCGAAGTTCGTACCGTTAATGGAATGGTTGGAGTATTGCGTAGTTTTACTTGTTGGATTTCAGTCAAAACTCTCCAAATGACTCCTCCCACCATATTATGAGGTTGCCCTATTTCTGGGCTCGATCTGAAATCAATTGGTCAATGAACATGGACAATTCAAGTTCATACGAAGTTTGTATCGTAAATGGTGTGGTTGGTGCATTGCATAGTTTTAGTGGTTAGATTTCACTCAAAACTCTCCAAATGACTCCTCCCACCGTACTATGAGGATGCCCAAGTTTAGGGCCCGATCCTAAATCCATTGGTAAAAGAAATTGGACAATTCAAGTTCATACGAAGTTCGTACCATAAATGGAGTGGTTGGAGAATTTTGTACTTTTATTTATTTAATTTCACTCAAAAACTCACCAAAGGACTCCTCCCACCATATTATGATGTTGCCCAAGTTTTGGGATCGATCCGAAATCAATTGGTCAAAGAAATTAGACACTTCAAATTCATACAAAGTTCGTATTGTAAATGTAGTGGTTGGTGCATTGGATAGTTTTAGTCGTTGGATTTCAGACAAAATCCTCCAAATGACTCCTCCCACCATATTATGATGTTGTCCAAGTTTTGGGATCGATCCGAAATCAATTGGTTAAAGAAATTGGACACTTCAAGTTCATACGAAGTTCGTATCGTAAAAGGAGTGGTTAAAGGATTGCGTAGTTTTACTTTTTGCATTTCACTCAAAACTCTCCAAATGACTCCTCCCACCATACTATGATGATGCCCAAGTTTAGGGCTCGATCCGAAATCAATTGGCTAAAGAAATTGTACACTTCAAATGCATTCGAAGTTCGTATAGTAAATGTAGTGGTTGGTGCATTGGATAGTTTTAGTCATTGGATTTCACACAAAACCCTCCGAATTACTCCTCCCACCATATTATGTTGTTGCCCAAGTTTTGGGATCGATCCGAAAATAATTGGTCAAAGAAATTGGACACTTCAAGTTCATACGAAGTTCATAACGTAAATGGAGTGGTTGGTGCATTGCATAGTTTTAGTGGTTGGATTTCACACAAAACCGTCCAAATGACTCCTCCCACCATATTATGATGTTGCCCAAGTTTTTGGATAGATCCGAAATCAATTGGTCCAAGAAATTGGACACTTCAAGTTCATACGAAGTTCGTATCGTAAATGGAGTGGTTGGTGCATTGCATAGTTTTAGTGGTTGGTTTTCACAATAAACTTTCCAAACGAATCCTCCCACCATATTATGAGGTTGCCCTATTTCTGGGCTCGATCCGAAATCAAAATGGTCAAAGAACATGGACACTTCAAGTTCATACGAAGTTTGTATCGTAAATGGTGTGGTTGGTGCATTGCATAGTTTAGTGGTTTGATTTCACTCAAAACTCTCCAAATGACTCCTCCCACCATACTATGAGGTTGCCCAAGTTTAGGGCCCGATCCGAAATCCATTGGTCAAAGAAATTGGACAATTCAAGTTCATACGAAGTTCGTACCATAAATGTAGTGGTTGGAGAATTTTGTAGTTTTACTTATTTGATTTCACTCAAAAACTCACCAAAGGACTCCTCCCACCATATTATGATGTTGCCCAAGTTTTGGGATCGATCCGAAATCAATTGGTCAAAGAAATTAGACACTTCAAATTCATACAAAGTTCGTATCGTAAATGTAGTGGTTGGTGCATTGGATAATTTTAGTCGTTGGATTTCACACAAAATCCTCCAAATGACCCCTCCCACCATATTATGATGTTGCCCAAGTTTTGGGATCGATCCGAAATCAATTGGTTAAAGAAATTGGACACTTCAAGTTCATACGAAGTTCATATCGTAATAGGAGTGGTTAGAGGATTGCGTAATTATACTTTTTGCATTTCACTCAAAACTCTCCAAATGACTCCTCCCACAATACTATGATGATGCCCAAGTTTAGGGCTCGATCCAAAATCAATTGTTCAAAGAAATTGGACACTTCAAATTCATACGAAGTGCTTATCGTAAATGTAGTGGTTGGTGCATGGGATAGTTTTAGTCGTTGGATTTCACACAAAACCCTCCGAATGACTCCTCCCACCATATTATGATGTTGCCCAAGTTTTGGGATCGATCCGAAATAAATTTGTCAAAGAAATTGGACACTTCAAGTTCATACGAAGTTCGTATCGTAAATGGAATGGTTGGTGCATTGCATAGTTTTAGTGGTTGGATTTCACACAAAACCGTCCAAATGACTCCACCCACCATATTATGTTGTTGCCCAAGTTTTGGGATTGATCCGAAATCAATTGGTCCAAGAAATTGGACACTTCAAGTTCATACAAAGTTCGTATCATAAATGTAGTGGTTGGTTTTCACAATAAACTTTCCAAATGACTCCTCCCACCATATTATGATGTTGCCCAAGTTTTGGGATCGATCCGAAATCAATTGGTCAAAGAAATTAGACACTTCAAGTTCATACGAAGTTCGTATTGTAAATGGAGCGGTTGGTGCATTGGATAGTTTTAGTCGTTGGATTTCACACAAATCTCTCCAAATGACTCCTGCCCCCATATTACAATGTTGCCCAAGTTTTGGGATCGATCCAAAATTAATTGGTCAAAGAAATTGGACACTTCAAGTTCATACGAAGTTTGTATCGTAAATGGAGCGGTTGGAGCATTGGATAGTTTTAGTCGTTGGATTTCACAGAAATCTCTCCAAATGACTCCTCCCCCCATATTATGATGTTGCCCAAGTTTTGGGATCGATCCGAAATCAATTTGTCATAGAAATTGGACACTTCATGTTCATACTAAGTTCGTATCGTAAATGGAGCGGTTGGTGCATTGCATAGTTTTAGTGGTTGGATTTCACAATAAACTCTCCAAATGACTCCTCCCACCATATTATGATGTTGCCCAAGTTTTGGGATCGATCCAAAATCAATTCGTCAAAGAAATTGGACACTTTAAGTTGATACGAAGTTCAAAGCGTTAATGGAGTGGTTGGAGGATTGTGTAGTTTTACTTGTTGGCATTCACTCAAAACTCTCCAAATGACTCCTCACACTATATTATGATGATGCCCAAGGTTAGGGCTCAATCCGACAGCAATTGATCAAAGAACTTGTTCACTTCAAGTTCATACGAAGTTCGTAGCTTTAATGGAGTGGTTGGAGGATTGCGTTGTTTTACTTATTTGGATTTCATTCAAAACTCTCCAAATGACTCATCCCACAATATTATGCTGTTGCCCTAGTTCTGGGCTCGATCCAAAATCAATTCATCCAGGAAATTGGACACTTCAAGTTCATACGAAGTTCATATCGTAAATGGAGTGGTTGGTACATTCCACAGTTTTAGTGTTTGGATTTCACTCAAAACTCTCCTAAAGACTCCTCCCACAATATTATGATGTTGCTCTAGTTTTTGGCTCGATCCGAAATTAATTGGTCAAAGAATTTGGACACTTCAAGTTCATACGAAGTTCGTACCATAAATGGTGTGGTTGGAGGATTTTTTAGTTTTACTTTTTTGATTTCACTCAAAACTCACGAAAGGACTCCTCCCACCATATTATGATGTTGCCCAAGTTTTGGGATCGATCCGAAACCAATTGGTCAAAGAAATTGTACACTTCAAGCTCATACGAAGTTCGTAGCGTTAATGGAGTGGTTGGAGGATTGCGTAGTTTTACTTGTTGGATTTCACTCAAAACTCTCCAAATAACTGCTCCCACCATATTATGATGTTGCCCCAGTTTTGGGCTCGATCCGAAATTACTTGGTCAAAGAAATGGGACAATTCAAGTTCATACGAAATTCGTATTGTAAATGGAGTCGTTGGTGCATTGCATAGTTTTAATGGTTGGATTTCACTTAAAACTTTCTAAATGACTCCTCCTACCATATTATGATGATGCCCAAGTTTTGGCCTCAATCTGATTTCAGTTGGTCCATAAAATTGGACACATCAAGTTCATATGAAGTTCGTATCGTAAATGGAGTTGTTGGTGCATTCCATAGTTTTAATGGTTGGGTTTCACTCAAAACTCTCCAAAAGACTCCTTCCACCATATTATGATGTTGCCCTAGAATAGGGCTTGATCGGAAATCAATTGGTAAAACAAATTGGACACTTCAAGTTCATACGAAGTTCGTATCATAAATGGAGTGGTTGGTGCATTGCATAGTTTTAGTGGTTGGATTTCACTCAAAACTCTCGATAACTCCTTCCACCATATTATGATGTTGCCCTAGTTTAGGGCTCGATCAGAAATCAATTGGTCAAAGAAATTGGACGCTTCAATTTCATACGAAGTTCGTATCGTAAATGGAGTGGTTGGTACATTCAGTAGTTTTAGTGGTTGGATTTCTTTCAAAACTCTACAAATGAATCCTCCCACCATATTATGACGTTGCTCTTGTTTTCGGCTCGATCCGAATCAATTGGTCAAAGAAATAGGAGACTTCAAGTTCATACGAAGTTCGTACCATAATATGGAGTGGTTGGAGAATTTTGTAGTTTTACTTATTTGATTTCTCTCAAAACTCACCAAAGGATTCCTCCCACCATATCATGGTGTTGCCCAAATTTTGGGATCTATCCGAAATTAATTGGTCAAAGAAATTGTACACTTCAAGTTCATACGAAGTTCGTAGCGTTAATGGAGTAGTTGGAGGATTGTGTAGTTTTACCTGTTGAATTTCACTGAAAACTCTCCAAATGACTCCTCCCACCATATTATGATGATGCCCTAGTTTTGGGCTCGATCTGAAATCACCTGGTCAAAGAAATTGGACACTTCAAGTTCATATGAAGTTCGTATTGTAAATGGAGTGGTTGGTGCATTGCGTAGTTTTAGTGGTTGGATTTCACTCAAAACTCACCAAATGACTCCTCCTACCATATTATGATGTTGCCCTTGTTTTTTGCTCAATCCGAACTCAATTTGTCCAAGAAATTGGACATTTCAATTTCATACGAATTTCGTATCGTAAATGGAGTGGTTGGTGCATTGCATAGTTTTAGTGGTTGGATTACGCTCAAAACTCTCTAAAAGAATTCTCCGACCATATTATGATGTTTCCCTAGTTTTGGGGTCGATCCGAAATCAATTGCTCAAAGAAATTGGACACTTTATGTTCATACGAAGTTCGTACCGTAAATGGAGTGGTTGGAGGATTTTGCAGTTTTACTTATTTGATTTCACTCAAAACTCAACAAAGGACGCCGCCCACCATATTATGATGTTGCCCAAGTTTTGGGAATGATCTGAAATCAATTGGTCAAAGAAATTGGACACTTCAATTTCATATGAAGTTCGTAAAGTTAATGGAGTAGTTAGAGGATTGCGTAGTTTTACTTGTTGGATTTCACTCAAAACTCTCCAAATCTTTTCCCATCATATTATGATGTTGCCATGTTTTCGGCTTGATCCAAATTCAATGGGTCAAAGAAATTGGACAGTTTTAGTGGTTGGATTTCACTCAAAACTCTCTAATCAACTCTTCCCACCATATTATGATGATGCCCAAGTTTTGGGCTCAATCCGATGTCAATTGGTCAAAGAAATTGGACACTTCAAGTTAATACGAAGTTTGTATCGTAAATGGAGTGGTTGGTGCATTGCATAGTTTCAGTGGTTGGATTTCACTCAAAACTCTCCAAGTGATTCATCGCACCATATTATGATGTTGCCCAAGTTTTGGGATCGATCGGAAATCAATTGGTCAAAGAAATTGGACACTTCAATTTCATACGAAGCTCATATCGTAAATGGAGTGATTGGTGCATTGCATAGTTTTAGTGGTTGGATTACTCAAAACTCTCCAAGTGACTCCACCCACCCCATTATGATGTTGCCCTAGTTTTGGGCTCGATCCGAAATCAATTGGTCAAAGAAATTGGAGATTTTAAGTTGATACGAAGGTCGTACCATAAATGGAGTGGTTGGAGGATTTTGAAGTTTTACTAATTCAAGTTCACTTAAAACTTACCAATGGACTCCTTCCACAATATTATGATGTTGCCCAAGTTTTGGGATCGATCCGAATTCAAATGCTCAAAGAAATTGGACACTTCAAGTTCATACGAAGTTCGTATCGTAAATGGAGTGGTTGGTGCATTGCATAGTTTTAGTGGTTGGATTTCACTCAAAACTCTCCAAATGAGTCCTCCCACCATATTATGATGATGCCCAAGTTTAGGGCTCGATCCGAAATCAATTGGTCAAGGAAATTGGAAACTTCAAGTTCATACGAAATTCGTATCGTAAATGGAGTGGTTGGTGCATTGCATAGTTTTAGTGGTTGGATTTCACTCAAAAATATCCAAATGACTCCTCCCACCATACTATTGAGTTAAGGGTGGCCCGAAGTAACTTTTGTGGTTGTAAAGTTGTCAAACTGGGGCCTAGCTAATTGGGTTCTAGGTTAACTTGCAAGTGAATTTGGGGTTAACTATCAGGGAAGACGTTCGGATGTCCAGGGCAAGTTTACAGAACGTTAGTATGAAATTGATTAATACGTAGGGAAAAACACTAACGATGTGGTGACAAGCACATCCCTGATAGCTTGGAAACTGTTGGTTCGGGAATGGTAGTGGTTGGAACAAGTTCCATTTTTTGAGTACGGGTTGAGTATCAAGGTAGGAAAGGGAAGTTTGAGACTCAAATTTTTGAGGGAATCGTTAACCCTGGTATGTGGGGAAGTTTAGGGTAAGAACGGAGTTGACGGCGATGTTTGCTGTCGTGGGATTTGAAACTGGTAGTAAATTTGTTGAAGGTGGAAAATTTTAAAGAAAAAGCTTGAGGGTATTATGGATTAGGAATTGGCGGAAAAGAAGGGTAGTATACTAAATAATGTAGATGTTACGCTTGGATAGCATCCAGGGAGTAAAAATAAAATGATACTAACTAAAATACAAAAACAAAAACAAAAACAAAAAACAAAAACAAAAACAAAAACAAAAAGATAAATAATAATAATATAAATAGAATGGTAATAAAAGTACTTGGAAATAAAATGATGATGTGGCTATGGGTATCTTGAATCTGGGAACCGGTGAGTTGGTGGAAGATGAAAGAGTAAGAAAGAGAGAGTACTAAAGATTGTATTCGGGTTGAGAATTGTAGAGATTACAGTAGAGTTAGTATCCCAAGGGCAGTGCATGGACCGGTGAGGCCGTCAAGGAGAGATAACGATTCAAGGAAGTTGAGTTAGTAAGTGTTAAGTTGCATCTCGTTCAGGTTGGATTAATGGAAGCGTTAATGGGTGTTTATACCTTGACACAGTACCTTTTAGAATTCGTTTCAGTATGGGTGCTCAGAATATTATCAACCTATCTATCTCATGGGGGCACCCCTTGTTAAGCTCTTGAGATGAGCGGTCATTACAAATGGAACGTTCTACTCCTTCAAGGGATGATGTACAAGAAATGAATTTCCTTACACGCTTAGAAAAATATATGTAGTTAACCGAGAGATGGTCCAAAGCGACAAGGGTGCACTCCGCTGCCCATGTAATGGATTCATGCTTAGGTGGAACCATTGACTCAAGAAGAGTGAGCAGCATATTCTAAATTGGAAGGGCTACTTGCTCAAGTGCCTCTACAATTTTTCCTGTTACAACACAATCTCGTAATGGACCCAATGATTTTTAAGTCTTAAAGCTCAAAAAGTACATCACTCAAAGGCTGAGCATAATCCTCACTAGGCATTTATGGTGATGAGTGGAAATTAGAATGTGAAAGACTATTGATAGGAGCATATTTATGCGACTTAGTTAGCTTGTTCTTGTGCATTTACGTTGTTAGTTCTTAGTTATTTTAGTCTTTTAAGCCAATTTCATGTGTTTTCAGGTTCTACGGGCAAAGTGTGCAAGAAGGTGCATTTTGGATTCTTTTGGAGCATAATTGGGCTTGGAATGGATATCACATGCTTGGAGCAAAAGGAATGGACGAAAGTGAAGACCAAAGGAGGCTAGGAGTGAGTGAAGAAATGAAATGAAGAACAAAGAGTTCAGATTTAGAAACCAAGTTTCTATTCTTGAAGGTTTCTACTCTTGGAGGGTTCCATTCTTGGGAGTTTTGATCGGTGCATAATTACATATCATTTTGTACCCTTCTAACTTATGATTTGGTTATGTTTTTGAGTTAAACTTGTGCTTTTAATTTATTTTGTGTTTGTTTCAGAGTAATAAGCTTAAAACTCAATACATGCATTTTGGAGACATGTTAGCTCAAACGGTGTCTGCAGATCAGTCAACTTCACGGATTGGACTGTACTTTCTCAAGAAGAACCAGACAATGAGCCATACATCATTGGAAAGATACGGAAGTCTATTTTCTGGAGCATTTTACGGTTCATGATTCCGAGTCCTCTAGAGGAAGTTATGCAAGTTTTTGCAGCTTAAGGTCAAAATCGGCAGGATCTGCGTTACTGGGCCAAAAATCACATTTGAAGGTCTTTCCGATTTTTCCTTGAGCTGGGCTGCATATGCTTGGAAAGATAATTCAAAGAACTTCAAGATCCATATTTTTCCAGATTTTTCAGAATGGAGGAACAAGCCCAAAACGAGCCCAAAAGAAGACTGCAATGCATTGTCAAGCATGACATATGCATGATGAAATGTTATTGATTGTGGGAAATTTTGGTGGAGCATATTCAATACATATAATTGGAGTGGAGTTTTGCAGCAGCCAAATGAAGTAAAATAAGATGAAGTGGGAGTTGCAACACTAAGCTTAAAGACAAGAAGAATTGTTTTCAAATGCAATTGTGTGAATTAAGTGTTGTAAGTTGGTGAAGTGAGTTTGTAGGTAGAAGCAATACTTAATTCAGATTTTCACTTCCCCTAGGCCTATATATAGTGAGGTTCTCCAAACTTGTAAACACACCCCAAGGGGGGGAGCTCTCAAACATCTCTCTAGAGCTCCTCTCCCTTCTCTCCCTCAAATTCTCTTAGTTTTCTTTTTAGTTCTCAATTGTTGTAACAAAACCATTTTGCTTTTTAGTTGTAATTTATTTTCCATTGTAATGTAATTTCTTTTCTTAAGTTTTCAAGTTTAATTAGTTTTCAAGTTTCAATTATAGTTCTTGTTCTTATTCATTATGCTTATAAGTTAATATGCTTGTTTGAATGATTGATCACCATTAAAACTTGTATGTTAGCTATCTTGGTTTGAATTAAGAGTAGACACCATGCATTAATTCAAATTGAACTATGAATAGGAAGAGTATGTATGGACATTCGACAACATGGATTAGATACATGCTTGGTTGTTTAAAACATTCTTCTATGCTTAATGGATTTCTAATGCTTAATTTAGGTTCGACAAGAAGGATCTAATTAGGGAATTAGGAATACAAGGTTAGGACCAGACACCATGGCTTAATCATACTTTAGCTAGAATCAATCTGTGAATCTAAATTGAACTTGGTAACTAATTTGCTTGAGTTAATTTCTTTTCTTTCTTTCTTGTTTTACTTATTTTCTTTTCATTTCTATTTGTGCAGGGAATCAAATTGAATCAATCTATCATCAATCCTCGTGGGATCGACCTCGTACTTACACAAGCTATACTATCCAACGCCTCGTGCACTTGCGAGTTAACAAGTTTCTATTTTTGGCTCTAAACTTTCCTAATCCTAATTCACCTAAGTTCCAGCCACAAAAGGATTCCAAAACATTTTAGGACACTTAATTGGTTGTTCTAGAAGCCCATCTTTCCTAATTTCTGATCCTAAGCCACCTAGCCTATTTCCTTTAATTTCCTGATTTGTTTTCCTTTTTCTAGAATCTTTGACTTAATTTCTGCTAATCTAATTAAGTTGGGGGTTTTAATTTCCAAAACTCTTTCCCAAATTATTTGCCGCATCCCCCCTTTCCGGCTCTCTCTTAATTTCTGATTTTAATTGCCTTTTTCTCTCCTGATTTATTTTCCTAAATTGTTCCAGAAATTAAGAGGGCTGAGATTACTTTCCCTTTAAATAAAATCTGTTTGGCCGCACCCTAGGGACATTCATTCAGCACCATTCCATTCTCTCAATCTCTCACTCAACCATTCTCTCACCATTCACGCCAGAAAACTTCACCCATTCTCTGCAGCCACCATCTTTCACCAATCTCCATATTTTCTGACCCTAAACCTTCCTAGCCGTGCCATACACCCATCCTAGACACTTTTCCACCATTCTACATCATCCATAACCACCACAACTCACCACCATCCCTTGTGCCGCAGCAAAGAGGAAGGAGGAGTGCCTTGAATGTGCTTGCTATTCAATTGAGGATTGCTGGAACGTTTAGGTGTTTTCTTTCTTTTATTTTCAATGTTTCAATTCAATAATATCTGTGTTGCGAGTATGAGGAAATAAACCCCTCTTAGTTAGGGGATGATTCGAAACCATGTACATACTTGCAATATGAATTGATTACCTTTAGTTGTGATTTCATAAGTTGTGAATTCAAATCGTTTAACTGCTTGATTGATAACTTATTCGTGTATGTTTATTAAGAGTGCACGCTTAGTTTTCATGCATGAATATGACGCTAGAGTATAAGGGAGTTTCACCTAATAGTTACAATCTTATATTCACAAGTAGTGGATGTCGCTTATAAACGATCGCGTTAAATGAATTCTTGGCACGAGTTTCATGCTCATCATAGTACGAATGCCTCGTCAATATTTATAGTTCTCATATTGCTTAATGATCTTTGATTGTATCTTTATTGTGCTTTTCATGTAAATGACTTTTGAAGAATGTGTTGAATTGTTGTATGCGCTTTCTCATCCAATTCAATAACTTAAGGAGAACTTGAAGGTTAAGTTAAGCGGACCTAATTAACCTGGGGTGTTGAGTTCCATGATTTATCGAAAGAACAACTGAAAATTGGATTATGTGCAAGTGTGTCATGTGTGGAGAAGAACCCTCTAGCTAACCTTCCATCCATAGTTTCACCCAAATTCGTTTTACAATCTGTTTTCTTTGTTTTCAAATTCGTCAAAACCAAGTCCCCTTTTATTTTGAAGTGTCATATTAGTTAGAAAGTGTTTTAGTTTGTGTTTTTAAGTGTTTTGATTCAAGTTATAACCCAATTTCGTCCAAATTAGTGTTAGGTGTTCAAAACTGCTCAGAAAGTGTTTTTAAGGCAGTTTTGAGTCTTTTGGTTGCTGTTTTGAGTTTTTGGTTTGTTTTAGTGTTTTAAACTTTATTTTTGCATTCTTTGAGTCAAGATTAGTGTTTTAAACTTTGTTTTTACGTTTTTAAGTCAGTTGTCAAGTGTTTAGCAATCCCTCCTAATCCCGGTCTAGAACGATCCCCACTTACATGCTTTACTACAATTGTCACAAGAGGGTTTAATTTGTGTGCTTATATATTTCGCATCAAATTTTTGGCGCCGTTGCCGAGGATTAGCAACTTTGCTAATCCCTTGGATCTTTATTTCAGTTTGTTTAGTTTATTCCAGATTCTGACCTTGTTTTGTTTTCTTGTTTTTAGGTACTAGTGTATGACTCGAAGCTCCCAACCTATTCGTAAGAATATCTTGGACTTCGACGGTGATTTTGAGCGAAATTTGAGAAGGAATAAGAATCAACAAGTGCCCAATCCACCTACTTTTGAACCTGCGTTCGAAGAACAAGTAGTAGAGGAGGAAGAAACCCCACGGCACAGGTTGGGGAGGAAGTGCAAGACATGGCAGCAGAGACTAGAACAATCAAGGAGCTTTCTGCTTCGGGGTTGGACAATGCCACACCCTTATGCATCCAATACCCGCGGCTGCTGCAAATAAGACCGCCGAGTTCGAGTTGAAGTCAAGTTTGCTCCACCATATTCGAAGTTCCATGGGTTGTCCATGGAAGATCCGAATAAACATTTGAAAGAATTTGAAGTGGTGTGTTCAAGCATGACTCCGTCAATTTTGACGGAAGTATATTGAAGATGAAGGCCTTTCCCTTTTCTCTCTTGGAAAAGGCGAAAGATTGGTTGTATGAATTGGCTCCTGAACTGTCACATCTTGGGAGAGCATGAAGCGAGCTTTCTTGGAGAAGTTTTTCCCAACTTCTCGAGTCATCACCATACGAAAAAGGATAAGTGGAATTCAGCAAGAGGAAGGTGAGTCTTTTCCTACTTACTATGAACGTTTTAAATCACTTGTTGCTTCTTGTCCACGGCATCGGATGAAGGAGAAGTTACTTCTACAATACTTCTACGAGGGGCTCCTACCAATTGAACGTCAAATGCTCGATGCCTCGGCGGGTGGAGCGTTGGTGGACAAAACACCCATGGCTGCCAAGATTCTAATTGCTAATCGAGCGTTGAACGCTCAACAATACGAAGGCGTTGGCCAAAGAGGACCCCACGGCAACAAGTGCATGAGGTAAGTTCCAAATCCGACATTCATGTACAATTAGCTAATCTTACTTCCATTGTGTCTCAGATGGCCGAAGGAATGAAGATGCAAGGACCAATTGTGTGTGGTGTGTGTTCTATCCAAGGACATGCTTCTGAAAAGTGCCCACAATTGATTGAAAATGGTGGATGGGAAAGCGCCAACGCAATTGGATTTCAAGGCCAAAATCAGTCAAGGAATGATCCGTATTCCAACACGTACAATCCGGGGTGGAGAGACCATCCAAACTTCAAGTGGAGGGAGCAACAACAACCCCAACAACAAGGTGGTTTTAGGCAGCAACCTCCGGGCTTCTACAACAAGCCATACGTCCCCACACAAGTCCCACAACAATCTGCCCCTAATGCTTCAGGTTCGTCTTTAGATAATGATGCACTTCTTAAAATACTAACCACTTTGTCTCAGGGGCAAGAAAAGCAAACCCAAGCTATGCAAAGCCAAGACAAAAGGGTGGATCAATTGGAGAAACAAATTGGGCAGATTGCAGATTTCGTGGGCAAATTTCGAGACCCGGTCAACTCCTAGCTCAACCATTCAAAATCCGAAGGAGGCTTGAAAGTGCAAAAGCCATACTCTTGAGAAGTGGAAAAGAAGTTGGGGCAGGTTCTAAACCATCAACATCAGGTCCCATAGAGGATGAAAAACTGAGATTTGAAGAGGAAGAAGCAAAGCCACCCACGGCAAAGGTGGGAACACCTTTGCCGCAAGCTTCCATAGTCCCAAATCTGTCCAATTCGGCCAATAAGGGTAAGAATGTGTCCAATTCAGTTCATACTAATGTTTTTCCTTCAAATGTGCCTTTTCCTAGTAGGTTCATGCAAACGAAGAAAGAAGAGGCTGAAAAGGACATCCTTGATACCTTTAGGAAAGTTCAAGTTAACATACCTTTGTTGGATGCAATCAAGCAAGTCCCGAGATACGCCAAGTTTTTGAAGGAGTTGTGCACCACTAGGAAGAGGATTTCGACCAAGGAGGTGGTAAAGGTAGGTGAGAATGTATCCGCCATCTTGCAACGCAAACTACCCCCCAAATGCAAAGATCCGGGTAGTTTTACCATTCCTTGTGTAATTGGTAACACTAGGTTCGAATCTGCCATGCTAGACTTAGGTGCTTCTATAAATGTTATGCCATATTCCATTTATGCATCTATGAACCTAGGAGTGTTGAAAAATGATGGTGTTATCATACAATTGGCCGATAGATCTAATGCCTATCCAAAGGGGGTTTTGGAAGATGTTTTGGTGCAAGTTAATCATTTGATCTTTCCGGATTTCTATGTTCTTGAGATGGATGAATCGGATCATGCACCTTCGCTGCCCATTCTACTTGGAAGGCCATTCATGAAGACGGCCCGGACTAAAATTGATGTGTTTAATGGAACTTTGTCCATGGAATTTGATGGGGAAGTTGTTAATTTCAATCTTTACGATTCTATTAAGTATCCTAGTGAGGATCATTCATGTTTCTCTATTGATATAGTTGACTCTTTGGCGCAGGGATATCTTGAAGATTTGAATGAAGATGCACTTGAAAAGGTCATTACAAGAGGCGTGGAACTCAAAACCAAGGGGGCAGAAATTAAGCTAACCCACGGCACACATGAATCACTTCATGCCGTGCCCCTAGTGAGGAAATCAGTGAGATGGTTGCTGCCCTTGAGTCGTTACCTAAACACCTTGGTAAGCCTCCAATCCCAATTCCAATTCCCGTATCTACTAACAAGTTGTTACCTTCAGTGATTCAGGCACCCATTCTTGAGCTTAAACCATTGCCAGACCATTTGAAGTATTTTTTGGGAGATAAAGAGACGTTGCCCGTCATTGTCTCTTCATCACTCACACAATGGAGGAGGAGAAACTGATTCGGGTGTTGAAAGAGTACAAAACAGCCATTGGATGGACCTTGGCCGACATTAAGGGAATTAGCCCTACAACGTGCATGCATCCCATACTTCTAGAGGAGAGGGCTAAACCAACTCGAGAGGCTCAACGCCGACTCAACCCTCCAATGATGGAAGTTGTGAAAAAGGAGATTATCAAGCTTCTTGATTGTGGAGTGATTTATCCAATCTCGGATAGTCGTTGGGTTTCATCGGTTAAAGTTGTTCCAAAGAAATCGGGAGTCACTGTGGTAAAGAATGATGCGAACGAACTTGTGCCTACCCGTATCCAAACAGGTTGGAGAGTTTGCATCGATTATAGAAAGCTCAACGCCACCACAAGGAAGGATCACTTCCCTCTGCCGTTCATTGATCAAATGCTTGAAAGGTTAGCTGGTCATTCATTTTATTGCTTTCTTGATGGGTATTATGGATATAATCAAATTGTCATAGCTCCGGACGATCAAGAGAAGACCACTTTTACTTGTCCATTTGGTACCTTTGCCTATCGTCGAATGCCATTCGGTTTATGTAATGCACCAGCCACGTTTCAAAGATGCATGGTAAGTATCTTTTCAGATTATGTTGAAAAGTTTATTGAGATTTTCATGGATGATTTTAGTGTCTTTGGTGATTCATTTGATGATTGCTTGGATAATCTCACTTTAATCTTGAAACGTTGTGTTGAAACAAACCTTGTGTTAAATTGGGAGAAATGTCATTTTATGGTTAAACAAGGTATTGTTTTGGGTCATATAATCTCTGAAAAAGGAATTGAAGTTGATAAGTCTAAGGTAGATCTTGTACGCTACTTACCCTCTCCTACTTCGGTTAGAGAGGTTTGTTCTTTTCTTGGTCATGCAGGATTCTATAGACGATTTATCAAGGACTTTTCCAAGGTCGCACATCCCCTATGCCGTCTCCTCCAAAAGGAAGTGTCTTTTGAGTTCAACGAGGCGTGTGAGAAAGCATTCAACCATCTCAAAGACTTACTCACCACGGCACCAATCATCACTCCACCGGATTGGTCCATTCCCTTTGAATTGATGTGTGATGCATCGCATTATGCACTTGGGGCTGTTTTGGGTCGAAGGAAAAACAAACAGCCGCATGTTATTTATTATGCGTCCGCACTTTAAATGATGCTCAATTGAATTATTCTACAACCGAAAAAGAACTTTTGGCGGTTGTATTTGCTTTAGATAAATTTAGATCATATCTAATTGGTACTAAAGTAATTGTTTTCACGACCATGCAGCCTTGAAGTATCTTTTTCACCAAAAAGGAGGCCAAACCAAGGCTCATTCGTTGGATGCTCCTACTTCAAGAATTCGATATTGAAATTAGGGACAAGAAAGGTTGTGAAAACGTGGTGGCTGACCACCTAAGTAGAATGGTGCGTGAAGAGGACCCTCTTCCCATTTCTAAAACGTTTCCGGATGAACAACTTCTGTCCATTGAGGTAAGTACCCCTTGGTATGCTGATTTGGTCAATTTCTTGGTGTCTAAGCAAGTTCCTAACACCCTAAGCAAGGCCCAACGTGACAAACTTAGAAAGGATGCACGTTTTTATGTATTGGATGACCCATATTTGTGGAAAATCTGCCCTGATCGATTGTGCGCCGTTGTGTTCTTGAATCGAGTTTAATTCAATTTTGAGTTTTTGCCATTCATATCCATGTGGTGGACACTTTGGCACACAACGCACATCGCATAAGGTTCTTGAATGTGATTTTTTTTGGCCTACGTTGTTTAGAGATGCTAGGATTTTTTGTTTGACATGTGATAGATGCCAAAGGACAGGAAATTTAGGCCAAAGAGACCAAATGCCGCAAACCCCCATTCTTGTTGTGGAAATCTTTGATGTTTGGGGTATTGATTTTATGGGTCCTTTCCCTACATCTTTTGGTTTTACTTACATTTTACTTGCGGTTGATTATGTGTCGAAGTGGGTAGAAGCCAAAGCCACCCGAACTAACGATTCTAGAGTTGTTGCAGATTTCGTTAAATCTAACATTTTCTCTAGATTTTGGATACCTAGAGTGCTCATAAGTGATGGCGAATCTCACTTCTGCAACCGCACCACTGAAGCATTGTTGAGGAAGTATAATGTGATGCATAAGGTTTCCACACCTTATCACCCCCAAACAAGTGGCCAAACCGAAGTTTCGAATAGAGAAATCAAGCAAATCTTGGAGAAGACCGTTGGGCCAAATAGAAAAGATTGGAGCTTGCGTTTGGAGGATGCATTGTGGGCGTATAGAACGGCTTACAAAACGCCCATTGGTATGTCCCCATTTCGGCTAGTATATGGCAAGCCATGCCATCTGCCCCGTGGAGCTTGAACACAAGGCACATTGGGCGGTCAAAACCTTCAATATGGATGTGGACACGGCTGGAAATCATAGAAAGCTACAATTGAACGAGCTTGAAGAGATTAGGCATGATTCGTATGAGAATGCCCGGATTTACAAAGAAAAGACCAAGGCGTTCCACGACAAGATGATTAGAGGCAAAACCTTCTCAATTGGGCAGAAAGTGTTGCTATTTAACTCTCGTCTCCGTCTATTCCCGGTAAGTTACGTTCTAAGTGGGTTGGTCCATTTGTTATTACTAATGTTTTTGTGCATGGTGCATTCCAAATACAAAGTTTGAAAATTGGACAAGAATTCAAGGTTAATGGACATCGATTGAAACCCTACTATGAGAACTTTGTTGAGCATGTCGTGGAGGAGATCCCACTCCATGCCGTGGGCTCCAATGGGGACTGAACGTGTTCTTCGTCCAGCTGCAAGACGTTAAAGCAAGCGCTACTTGGGAGGCAACCCGTGCATTCAACAAAGGAAGCCCTAGGAAACACTCCAATTCCAGATTTGCGTTCCTAAAACTCTTCTCTTTGTTGTTGTTTCTAATCTGCCCAGTTTTGTATTTAAGTTGCTGTTTGTGTGTTTACTTTTGTTTTGTGTGATTTTATGCTTGAAACATTGAGGACAATGTTTGATTTAAGTGTGGGGGGGTAACTAAGTGTTTTTGATGCAAATTCGTGGGATTTTATCACCCATTACTTATAGACTTGTTCCTTGCTGTTTTTAAGTGATTTTAAGCTGTTTTGGAGTGTTTTAGTGTGTTTTGACTTAAAAATCCGAAAATCTCAGAAAAATTTGAAAAATTGTTTTGAAAAACCCAAAAAGAGTTGTTTTTGTGTGTTTGTTTGTGTCTTAGGTTACCTTCCAACACAATGATGAGGATTCGGTTTTTAATTGCATGATTGTTAAAGAGAGTTATAACATGGATGGAATCTGATTTACTCTTTGGTTTATGCTTGGTTATGGTTATAACTTATGAATTCACATGTAATTACAAAGAAAAAAAAAATCAGTTTTGTAACATGCTTGAACGAATGAACTCAAATTAACGCTACAACCTCGTGAGACTTGAGCCTAAATGTTTATTTGGAGAGTTGATAATCTGTGCATTATTGTGTTCTAAGTCGTTGCATGATCTCTTTATTCTTTGCTTGGTTACTACTTAGAAGGCGTCTCATCACTTAGTTCCAAATGCTAGAACTCATGCCCATTTCATTCAAAGCATGCTATTGTTTTGAATAACACATATTCAAGATGAAGTTGTGTAGTGTCCACCACCATAGCCAAACTGCCGCGTATCGTACATCATTTTATGTTTAAGTTAACCCCGTTGAGCTTTGTTAGCCTATGTTCTTTGTTAACCCACACTATCCTCACCTAGCTTAGATTAGGACCATCCACACCTTTGTTCTTGAAGCATAGTAAAGCATGAATCAAAATGAATTCCTTTTGATCAATGTATGGCAGAAAACAAGTGTGGGGGAAGTAATTCTTGTGTGTGTGTGCCAAATTCCTTAATAAGGCACGGGTAGAAGAGAAAAATAAAAGAAATTCGTAGAAAAAGAAAAAGAAGAAGAAAAGTGTGTGAAAAGAATGAAAAAAAGAGTTGGAAAAGATATGAAAAAGAGTTCTAAAGTGTTGTTTGTTGAAGAAAGGGTCCAAAACATTGAATTCGGCCCTAAGTGTTGCTTGAATCTGCCCTTTGTGTTTAAAAGACGATTTCTGCAATCTTAAGTGAATTCTAAGTTTCAATTTCATTACTTTGCTTGCTATCGCTTTAAGAACGTTTGTTATCCCTATCCTTTCGTTGTTAGCCAATACCCCAAGCCCTGTTACAACCCTTGACTTCAATCTTGAGTGTTATGTGTTTCAATTTGTGGAGTTTGAATTTGGTATGAGCATATGGTGTCACTGGTTCTCGCATCTAAGTAGTAGCATTCCATTCATGAGATCATATCTAAACATGCTTAATAACTCCAGAAATTGCTTTCTTTGTTATAAAATATGTGAGTGTTTGTTTTCATGTTTACATCAATCTTCTCACATATACCTAGTGTAGGGTGTGTAGTGTAGTGTTGCTTAGACACCAAGAAATTGACCAAATCGGCATACCAAGGGGTACTTACCTCAATGGACAGAAGTTGTTCATCCAGAAATGTTTCAGAAATGGGAAGAGGGTCCTCTTCACGCACCATTCTACTTAGGTGGTCAGCCACCACGTTTTCACAACCTTTCTTGTCCCTAATTTCAATATCGAATTCTTGAAGCAGGAGCATCCAACGAATGAGCCTTGGTTTGGCCTCCTTTTTGGTGAAAAGATACTTCAAGGCTGCATGGTCAATGAAAACAATTACTTTAGTACCAATTAGATATGATCTAAATTTATCTAAAGCAAATACAACCGCCAAAAGTTCTTTTTCGGTTGTAGAATAATTCAATTGAGCATCATTTAAAGTGCGGGACGCATAATAAATAACATGTGGCTGTTTGTTTTTCCTTTGACCCAAAACTGCCCCAAGTGCATAATGCGATGCATCACACATCAATTCAAAGGGAATGGACCAATCCGGTGGAGTGATGATTGGTGCCGTGGTGAGTAAGTCTTTGAGATGGTTGAATTCTTTCTCACACGCCTCGTTGAACTCAAAAGACACTTCCTTTTGGAAGAGACGGCATAGGGGTTGTGCGACCTTGGAAGAGTCCTTGATAAATCGTCTATAGAATCCTGCATGACCAAGAAAAGAACGAACCTCTCTAACCGAAGTAGGAGAGGGTAAGTAGCGTACAAGATCTACCTTAGACTTATCAACTTCAATTCCTTTGTTAGAGATTATATGACCCAAAACAATACCTTGTTTAACCATAAAATGACATTTCTCCCAATTTAACACAAGGTTTGTTTCAACACAACGTTTCAAGATTAAAGTGAGATTATCCAAGCAATCATCAAATGAATCACCAAACACACTAAAATCATCCATGAATATCTCAATAATCCTTTCAACATAATCAGAAAATATGCTTACCATACACCTTTGAAACGTGGCAGGAGCATTGCACAAGCCAAATGGCATGCGTCGATATGCAAACGTTCCGAAGGGACAAGTAAAAGTGGTCTTTTCTTGATCATCCGGGGCAATGACAATTTGATTATAACCTGAATATCCATCAAGAAAACAATAAAAGGAATGACCTGCTAACCTTTCCAACATTTGATCTAGGAACGGTAATGGGAAGTGATCCTTCCTTGTGGTGGCGTTTATCTTCCTATAATCAATGCATACTCGCCAACCGGTTTGGATTCTTGTGGGCACAAGTTCATTCTCCGCATTTTCCACAACCGTCACTCCAGATTTCTTAGGCACACATTCGATAGGTGAAACCCAACGACTATCGGAGATGGGATAAATCACCCCACAATCTAGAAGTTTGATTATCTCCTTTTTCACAACTTCCATCATCGGAGGGTTGAGGCGGCGTTGAGGCTCTCTAGTTGGTTTGGCCCCCTCCTCAAGAAATATGTGATGCATATAGGGCTTATAACTTTAATATCGGCCAAGGTCCAACCTAGGGCAGATTTGAACTCCTTCAAAACACGCATGAGTTTCTCCTCTTCTTGTGCCGTGAGGGATGAGGAAATGATGGCAGGTAGTGTCTCGTTTTCTCCCAAGAAAATGTACTTCAAATGGCTTGGTAAAGGTTTGAGTTCAAGGATAGGTGCCTGAATGATTGATGGAAGCAACTTGTTAGTCGAAATGGGAATTGACTCACGGTTAGGAGACTTACCATCATGCTTAGGTAACGACTCAAGGGCAGCAACCATCTCACTGATTTCCTCACTAGGGGGCACGACATGAAGTAATTCATGTGTGCCATGGGTTAGCTTAATTTCTGCCCCCTTGGTTTTGAGTTCCACGCCTCTTGTAATGACCTTTTCAAGTGCATCGTCATTCAAATCTTCAAGATATCCCTGTGCCAAAGAGTCAACTATATCAATAGAGAAACATGAATGATCCTCACTAGGATACTTAATAGAATCAGAAAGATTGAAATTAACAACTTCCCCATCAAATTCCATGGACAAAGTTCCATTAAACACATCAATTTTAGTCCGGGCCGTCTTCATGAATGGCCTTCCAAGTAGAATGGGCAGCGAAGGTGCATGATCCGATTCATCCATCTCAAGAACATAGAAATCCGCCGGAAAGATCAAATGATTAACCTGCACCAAAACATCTTCCAAAACCCCTTTGGATAGGCATTAGATCTATCGGCCAATTGTATGATAACACCATCATTTTTCAACACTCCTAGGTTCATAGATGCATAAATGGAATATGGCATAACATTTATAGAAGCACCTAAGTCTAGCATGGCAGATTCGAACCTAGTGTTACCAATTACACAAGGAATGGTAAAACTACCCGGATCTTTGCATTTGGGGGGTAGTTTGCGTTGCAAGATGGCGGATACATTCTCACCTACCTTTACCACCTCCTTGGTCGAAATCCTCTTCCTAGTGGTGCACAACTCCTTCAAAAACTTGGCGTATCTCGGGACTTGCTTGATTGCATCCAACAAAGGTATGTTAACTTGAACTTTCCTAAAGGTATCAAGGATGTCCTTTTCAGCCTCTTCTTTCTTCGTTTGCATGAACCTACTAGGAAAAGGCACATTTGAAGGAAAAACATTAGTATGAACTGAATTGGACACATTCTTACCCTTATTGGCCGAATTGGACAGATTTGGGACTATGGAAGCTTGCGGCAAAGGTGTTCCCACCTTTGCCGTGGGTGGCTTTGCTTCTTCCTCTTCAAATCTCAGTTTTTCATCCTCTATGGGACCTGATGTTGATGGTTTAGAACCTGCCCCAACTTCTTTTCCACTTCTCAAGAGTATGGCTTTTGCACTTTCGAAGCCTCCCTTCGGATTTTGAATGGTTGAGCTAGGGAGTTGACCGGGGTCTCGAAATTGGCCCACGAAATCTGCAATCTGCCCAATTTGTTTCTCCAATTGATCCACCCTTTTGTCTTGGCTTTGCATAGCTTGGGTTTGCTTTTCTTGCCCCTGAGACAAAGTGGTTAGTATTTTAAGAAGTGCATCATTATCTAAAGACGAACCTGAAGCATTAGGGGCAGATTGTTGTGGGACTTGTGTGGGGACGTATGACTTGTTGTAGAAGCCCGGAGGTTGCTGCTTAAAACCACCTTGTTGTTGGGGTTGTTGTTGCTCCCTCCACTTGAAGTTTGGATGGTCTCTCCACCCCGGATTGTACGTGTTGGAATACGAATCATTCCTTGACTGATTTTGGCCTTGAAATCCAATTGCGTTGGCGCTTTCCCATCCACCATTTTCAATCAATTGTGGGCACTTTTCAGAAGCATGTCCTTGGATAGAACACACACCACACACAATTGGTCCTTGCATCTTCATTCCTTCGGCCATCTGAGACACAATGGAAGTAAGATTAGCTAATTGTACATGAATGTCGGATTTGGAACTTACCTCATGCACTTGTTGCCGTGGGGGTCCTCTTTGGCCAACGCCGTATTGTTGAGCGTTCAACGCTCGATTAGCAATTAGAATCTTGGCAGCCATGGGTGTTTTGTCCACCAACGCTCCACCCGCCGAGGCATCGAGCATTTGACGTTCAATTGGTAGGAGCCCCTCGTAGAAGTATTGTAGAAGTAACTCCTCCTTCATCCGATCTGTGGACAAGAAGCAACAAGTGATTTAAAACGTTCATAGTAAGTAGGAAAAGACTCACCTTCCTCTTGCTGAATTCCACTTATCCTTTTTCGTATGGTGATGACTCGAGAAGTTGGGAAAAACTTCTCCAAGAAAGCTCGCTTCATGCTCTCCCAAGATGTGACAGTTCCGGAGCCAATTCATACAACCAATCTTTCGCCTTTTCCAAGAGAGAAAAGGGAAAGGCCTTCATCTTCAATATACTTCCGTCAACATTGACGGAGTCATGCTTGAACACACCACTTCAAATTCTTTCAAATGTTTATTTGGATCTTCCATGGACAACCCATGGAACTTGAATATGGTGGAGCAAACTTGACTTCAACTCGAACTCGGCGGTCTTATCTGCAGCAGCCGCGGGGTATTGGATGCATAAGGGTGTGGCATTGTCCAACCCCGAAGCAGAAAGCTCCTTGATTGTTCTAGTCTCTGCTGCCATGTCTTGCACTTCCTCCCCAACCTGTGCCGTGGGGGTTTCTTCCTCCTCTACTACTTGTTCTTCGAACGCAGGTTCAAAAGTAGGTGGATTGGGCACTTGTTGATTCTTATTCCTTCTCAAATTTCACTCAAAATCACCGTCGAAGTCCAAGATATTCTTACGAATAGGTTGGGAGCTTCGAGTCATACACTAGTACCTAAAAACAAGAAAACAAAACAAGGTCAGAATCTGGAATAAACTAAACAAACTGAAATAAAAGATCCAAGGGATTAGCAAAGTTGCTAATCCCCCGGCAACGGCGCCAAAAATTTGATGCGAAATATATAAGCACACAAATTAAACCCTCTTGTGGCAATTGTAGTAAAGCATGTAAGTGGGGATCGTTCTAGACCGGGGATTAGGAGGGATTGCTAAACACTTGAAAACTGACTTGAAAACGTAAAACAAAGTTTAAAACACTAATCTTGACTCAAAGAATGCAAAACTAAAGTTTAAAACACTAAAACAAACCAAAAACTCAAAACAGCAACCAAAAGACTCAAAACTGCCTTAAAAACACTTTCTGGGCAGTTTTGAACACCTAACACTAATTTGGACGAAATTGGGTTATAACTTGAATCAAAACACTTAAAAACACAAACTAAAACACTTTCTAACTAATATGACACTTCAAAATAAAGGGGGACTTGGTTTTGACGAATTTGAAAACAAAGAAAACAGATTGTAATTAAAACAGCTTGTAAAACGAATTTGGATGAAACTATGGATGGAAGGTTAGCTAGAGGGTTCTTCTCCACACATGACATACTTGCACATAAACCAATTTTCAGTTGTTCTTTCGATAAATCATGGAACTCAACACCCCAGGTTAATTAGGTCCGCTTAAATTAACCTTCAAGTTCTCCTTAAGTTATTGAATTGGATGGGAAAGCGCATACAACAATTCAACACATTCTTCAAAAGTCCTTTACGTGAAAAGCACAATAAAGATACAATCAAAGATCATTAAGCAATATGAGAACTATTAGTATTGACGAGGCATTCGTACTATGATGAGCATGAAACTCGTGCCAAGAATTCATTTAATGCGATCGTTTATAAGCGACCTCCACTACTTGTGAATATAAGATTGTAACTATTAGGTGAAACTCCGTTATACTCTAGCATCATATTCATGCATGAAAACTAAGCGTGCACTCTTAATAAACATACACGAATAAGTTATCAATCAAGCAGTTAAACGAATTGAATTCACAACTTATGAAATCACAACTAAAGGTAATCAATTCATATTGCAAGTATGTACATGGTTTCGAATCATCCCCTAACTAAGAGGGGTTTAGTTCCTCATACTCACAACACAGAGATTATTGAATTGAAATATTGAAAATAAAAGAAAGAAAACACCTAAACGTTCCAGCAATCCTCAATTGAATAGCAAGCACATTCAAGGCACTCCTCCTTCCTCTTTGCTGCGGCACAAGGGATGGTGGTGAGTTGTGGTGGTTATGGATGATGTAGAATGGTGGAAAAGTGTCTAGGATGGGTGTATGGCACAGCTAGGAAGGTTTAGGGTCAGAAAATATGGAGATTGGTGAAGGATGGTGGCTACAGAGAATGGGTGAAGTTTTCTGGCGTGAATGGTGAGAGAATGGTTCAGTGAGAGATTGAGAGAATGGAATTGTGCTGAATGAATGTCCCTAGGGTGCGGCCGAACATATTTTATTTAAAGGGAAAGTAATCTCAGCCCTCTTAATTTCTGGAACAATTTAGGAAAACAAATCAAGAGAGAAAAAGGCAATGAAAATCAGAAATTAAGAGAGAGCAGGAAAGGGGGGGATGCGTCAAAGAATTTGGGAAAGAGTTTTGGGAAATTAAAAACCCCAACTTAATTAGATTAACAGAAATTAAGTCAAAGATTCTAGAAAAAGGAAAACAAATCAGGAAATTAAAGGAAATAGGCTAGGTGGCTGAAAATAGGCAACAACCATCCCCCTTGTGCGGCAAGAACTTTAGGACAGGTTTAGGCTTCTAGAACAACCAATTAAGTGTCCTAAAATGTTTTGGAATCCTTTTGTGGCTGGAACTTAGGTGAATTAGGATTAGGAAAGTTTAGAGCCAAAAATAGAAACTCCCAAGAATGGAACCCTCCAAGAATAGAAACCTTCAAGAATAGAAACTTGGTTTCTAAATCTGAACTCTTTGTTCTTCATTTCATTTCTTCACTCACTCCTAGCCTCCTTTGGTCTTCACTTTCGTCCATTCCTTTTGCTCCAAGCATGTGATATCCATTCCAAGCCCAATTATGCTCCAAAAGACTCCAAAATGCACCTTCTTGCACACTTTGCCCATAGAACCTGAAAACACATGAAATTGGCTTAAAAGACTAAAATAACTAAGAACTAACAACGTAAATGCACAAGAACAAGCTAACTAAGTCGCATAAATATGCTCCTATCAGGGACGCCCGAACCATGTGGAGTGAGGATACGCGTTCGGGCTAATCACCCGTTCTTGCGAGGACGCGGCTCAGGTTGACTTTGTGACTCCTGAGTCTTGCGAGGACGCGGCTCGGACATACTTCATGTCACCGAGTCTTGCGAGGAAATTGAATTGACGGAAAATCAAAGGATACGCACCTCAGGCTGATTTCGTGGTCCCTGAGTGTCGCGAGGATGTAACTGGTACATGATATACGGAATTGACGGATTGATACCTGGGAATTGACGGATATGATTGGGGGTACACCTGGGTGAGGAGTATTTTGAGATTTAAGATGTTTTTAAACAGAATTTAATGATTTGACCTTGGTTACTTATTGGATGGAACTTTATTATATATTTTCATATTTATGGAGCAAAGAATGAGAGTTTTCAAAGTAAATGATATTATACTATTTATAACTGTTACTTGAATCATGAGATCATTGTGAAATCACTTGGATTCATTCTGGTTTTAACTGATTGATTATAGTCGGGACAATTTAATAATTGGAAATATGTGGGAATATTAATTCAAGTATTTTATGGTTTGAACTTTAGTCTTTTAAGAGCTACGTGTGGATTGATCCCTCCTAGAGGGTACGTAGGCAGCCTAGATTAATTTAGGTGCAGCCACGAGCGAGGATACTATGGAATTTGGTTTTGGGCTACGTGTGGACTCAATGCTTGATTTATATTTGAGATATGAAGCTTGTTGAGAATGAACTTCAAGTATTGAATTTTCTTATGAAATGCTTTTGT
Source organism: Prunus padus (assembly GCA_024362665.1). NCBI lineage: Eukaryota > Viridiplantae > Streptophyta > Magnoliopsida > Rosales > Rosaceae > Prunus > Prunus padus. Next base: position 15,002,259 of record JANFAM010000010.1, on the reverse strand, counting down.
TATTGATGTTGTGCATGTCGAATTAATGACTACTAACATGAATGTAGTTGAATGTTTGACTAGGATTCGTCTTGGATGGCATATGATGGCTAGAAATGTTGTTGTTAAGCCCAAATTGATATTTATATTTGGAATTGATGATTTCAAGGGATGAAAATGTTAGGTTTGAATTGATGTTAATGCTTACGTTTGGTTTTGTTTTTGGGTTGGAGGCCTTTTAGTTCAAATGTTTTTAGTTATGTGAGACTCTCTTGTATGCATGCTGGAAGTTTGGGAATTAAGAATTGTGTTTTGTACAGGTGTAAAATTTTTGGGAAACGAGCTAATTACAGGGGAAGCTCTGCCGAATTTTCGGTAGAAGTCAAACCTTTAAAAGTTGTTTTCTTGAGTTTGGTTTTAAAAAGGGCAATTTGGTCAAGTGTGCCCGACACTCGACAGGTGTCGGACACGTACAGGGCTCAGCTCGGATTTCAAAGTGGAATTTGGGTCGGGTCCTGTCAACCATACTATGATGATGCCCAAGTTTAGGGCTCGATCCGAAGTCAATTGGTCAAAGAAATTGGACACTTCAAGTTCACACGAAGTTCGTATCGTAAATGGAGTGGTTAGTGCATTGCATAGTTTTAGTGGTTGGATTTCACTCAAAACTCTCCAAATGACTCCTCCCACCATATTATGTTGTTTCCCAAGTTTTGGCCTCTATCTGAAATCATTTGGTTAATGAAATTGGACACTTCAAGTTCATACGAAGTTAGTATCCTAAATGGAGTGGTTGGTGCATTGCATAGTTTTAATGGTTGGATTTCACTCAAAACTCTCCAAACGACTCCTCCCACTATATTACGATGTTGCCTAAGTTTTGGGCTCGATCCAAAATCAATTGTTCAAATTAATTGGACACTTCATGTTCATACGAAGTTCAAACCCTAAATGGAGTGGTTGGAGGATTTTGTAGTTTTACTTATTTGATTTCACTCAAAACTCACCAAAGGACTCCTCCCACCATATTATGATATTGCCCAAGTTTTGGGATCGACCCGAAATCAAGAACTTGAATTATCCAATGTTTTGGACCAATTGATTTTGGATCGAGCCCAAAACTTGGGCAACATCATAATATGGTGGGAGGAGTCATTTGGTGAGTTTTTGGTGAAATCCAATCACTAGAACTATTTAATCCTACAACCACTCCATGAAAGGTATGAACTTCGTACGAACTTGAAGTATCCAATTTCTTTGACCAATTGATTTTGTATCGAGCCCAAAACTTGGGCAACATCATAATATGGTGGGAGGACTCATTTGGTGAGTTTTGAGAGAAATCAAATGACTAGAACTATGCAATGCAACAACCACTCCACTTACGGTACGAACTTCGTAAGAACTTGAAGTATCCAATTTCTTTGACCAATTGACTTCGCATCGAGCCCACATCTTGGGTAACATCATAACATGGTGTGAGGAGTCATTTGGTGAGTTTTGAGTGAAATCCAATCACTAGAACGATGCAATCCGACAACCACTCCGCACATAGTTTGAAGTTCGTACGAACTTCAAGTGTCCGTTTTCTTTAACCAATTTACTTCGGATTGAGCCCAAAACTAGGACAACATCATAATACGGTGCGAGGAGTCATTTTGGTGAATTTTGAGAGAAATCCAATCATTAGAACTATGCAATGCACCAACCACTCTACTTCGTACGAACTTGAAGTGTCCAATTTCTTTGACTAACTGATTTCGGATCAAGTCCTAAATTTGGGCAACATCATAATATGGTGGGAGGAGTCATTTGGTGAGATTTGAGTGAAATCTAATTACTATAACTATGCAATTCTACAACCACTCCGTGTACATAACGAACTTCGTACGAAATTGAAGTGTTCCTTTTCTTTGACAAATTGATATAGGATCGTGCCCAAAACTTGGGCAACATCATATTATGGTCGGAGGAGACATTTGGTGAGTTTTGAGAGAAATCCAATCACTAGAACTATGCAATCCTACAACCACTCCGTGTATAGTACGAACTTCGTACGAACTTGAAGTGTCCCTTTTCTTAGACCAATTGATTTCGGATCGAGCCCAAAACTTGGGCAACATAATAATATGATGAGAGGGGTCGTTTGGTGAGTATTGAGTTAAATCCAATCACTAAAACTATGCAATTCTACAAACACTCCGTATACAGTACTAACTTCGTACGATCTTGTAGTTTACCCTTTTTTTTACCAATTGATTTCGGATCGAGCCCAAAAGTTGGACAACATCATAATATGGTGCGTGGAGTCATTTGGAGAGTTTTGAGTGAAATTCAATCACTAGAACTATGCAATGCCCCAACCACTACAATTACAGTACGAAGTTCTTACGAACTTAAAGTGTCTAATTTCTTTGACCAATTGATTTCGGATCAAGTCCAAAACTTGTGCAACAACATAATATGGTGGGAGGAGTCATTTGGTGTGTTTTGAGTGAAATCGAATCACTAGAACTATGCATTCCTACAACCACTCCGTGTACAAGATTTAACTTCGTACAGACATGAAGTGTCCCTTTTCTTTGACCAATTGTTTTCGGATCGAGCTCAAAACTTGGGCAACATCATAATATGGTGGGAGGAGTCACTTGGTGAGTTTTGAGTGAAATCCAATCACTAGAACAATGCAATCCAACAACCACTCCAGGTGCTGTACGAACTTCGTACGAAAATGAAGTATACCTTTTCCTTGACCAATTGATTTCGGATCGAGCCCTAAACTTGGGCAACATCATAATACGGTGAGAGGAGTCATTAGGTGAGTTTTGAGTTAAATTCAATCACTAGAACTATGCAATCCTACAAACACTCCATATAACGTACTAACTTCGTACGATCTTGTAGTTTACCGGTTTTTTACCAATTGATTTCGGATCGAGCCCAAAAGTTGGACAACATCATAATATGGTGCGTGGAGTCATGTGGTGAGTTTTGAGAGAAATCCAATCACTAGAACTATGCAATGCCCCAACCACTCCATTTACTGTACGAAGTTCTTACGAACTTGAAGTGTCCAATTTTTGACCAATTGATTTCGGATCGAGTCCAAAACTTGGGCAACATCATAATATGGTGGGAGGATTCGTTTGGAGAGTTTTGAGTAAAATCCAATCACTAGAGCTATGCAATCCAACAACCACTTCGTGAAAGGTAAGAACTTCGTACAAACATTAAGTGTCCAATTTCTTTGACCAATTGATTTCGGATCGAGTCCAAAACTTGGGCAACATCATAATATGGTGCGAAGAATCATTTGGGGAGTTTTAGGTGAAATCCAATCACTAGAACTATTTATTCCTATAACCACTCCATGTATGATCGGTGCATAATTACATATCATTTTGTACCCTTCTAACTTATGATTTGGTTATGTTTTTGAGTTAAACTTGTGCTTTTAATTTATTTTGTGTTTGTTTCAGTGTAATAAACTTAAAACTCAATAAATGCATTTTGGAGACATGTTAGCTCAAACGGTGTCTGCAGATCAGTCAACTTCACGGATTGGACTGTACTTGCTCAAGAAGAACCAGACAATGAGCCATACATCATTGGAAAGATACGGAAGTCTATTTTCTGGATCATTTTACGGTTCATGATTCCGAGTCCTCTAGAGGAAGTTATACAAGTTTTGGCAGCTTAAGGTCAAAATCGGCAGGATCTGCGTTACTGGGCCAAAAATGACTTTTGAAGGCCTTCCCGAATTTTCCTTGAGTTGGGCTGCATATGCTTGGAAAGATAAGACAAAGAGCTTCAAGATCCATATTTTTCAGATTTGTTAGAGTGAAGGAACAAGCCCAAATCGAGCCCACAAGCTGACTGCAATGCATTGTCATGCATGAGCTAATCATTTTAGTGGTGAATTGAGTGGTGTAAGTTGGTGAAGTGAGTGTGATTAATAAATTCAATTGTATAATCAGATTTATACTTCCCCTAGGCCTATAAATAGTGAGTTCTCCAAACATGTAAACACACCCCAAGGGGGAGCTCTCAAACATCTCTCTAGAGCTCCTCTCCCTTCTCTCCCTCAAATTCTCTTAGTTTTCTTTTAGTTCTCAATTGTTTCCTTTAAGTTTTTCTTAGTTGTAATTTATTTTCCATTGTAATGTAATTTCTTTTCTTAAGTTTTCAAGTTTAATTAGTTTTCAAGTTTCAATTATAGTTCTTGTTCTTATTCATTATGCTTATAAGTTAATATGCTTGTTTGAATGATTGATCACCATTAAAACTTGTATGTTAGCTATCTTGGTTTGAATTAAGAGTAGACACCATGCATTAATTCAAATTGAACTATGAATAGGAAGAGTATGTATGGACATTCGACAATAGGGATTAGATACATACTTGGTTGTTTAAAACATTCTTCTATGCTTAATGGATTTCTAATGCTTAATTTAGGTTCGACAACAAGGATCTAATTAGGGAATTAGGAATACAAGGTTAGGACCAAACACCATGGCTTAATCATATTTTAGCTAGAATCAATCCGTGAATCTAAATTGAACTTGGTAACTAATTAGCTTGGGTTAATTTCTTTTCTTGTTTTACTTATTTTATTTATCATTTCTATTTTGTGCAGGGAATCAAATTGAATCAATCTATCATCAATCCTCGTGGGATCGACCTCGTACTTACACAAGCTATACTATCCAATGGCCCGTGCACTTGCGAGTTAACAAAATTTTGGCGCCGTTGCCGGGGATTGACGGCATAGTTTGGTTCTATTTTCTTTCCCTACTTGTTTTACTTTCCTTTTTCCTTTTCATTTCAGTTTTTATTTCCTAATCCTTTTAATTCCATTTCAAGTTCTATGTTTGTTTTAGCAATATGAGATAGCTCAATAAAAAGGGAGAGAAGGAAACTTCAATCATAAGAATAGGAAGTATGGAGTAGTGGGAGGAGTAGCTACCTTCAAATGCATCCATGCTCGACCTAATCGCTTCAAGGGAAGTACTCCAATCCTTTCTCTTTTACTTGTATTGTTATTTTAATTTTCTGTTTTTTTTATAATTTAAAAAAAACAAAATTCAAAAAGATTTTTCATATGAGCTGACTTTTGGTAACTCCAGTAAGCAACCTCCGTCTATGCAGTGTCTAGGAGTTCTTAGGCGACACCTTCGGTGTCTAAGAAGTTTGGGTTTTAAGCGGGACCATTGTGACCCCTCCAACCTTCCCGGAACCCCTGGCTGTGTTTTCTGAGGCCCTTAACTGGTCATCCTAGAGTTGCTTGTATAATTGTGTGTTCTTAAAATAAAAATTTTTAAAAAAAAAAAAGATTTCTTGTTTTTCTGTTTTATTTTAGTCTTGTTTTGTTTTTATTTTGAGTCACTTTCCGAACACATATGATGAGATTGTGATAAATGTTTGCATGATTTAAATGAAAATTGGATTTCTTTTTATTAAAAAAAAATTTTTTTTTAAAAAATTTAAAACTTTTGGCATCGTTCTAGCATGATATGTTCGAAACCTTCTTTACACTTGCCATTTGTTTCATAATTTTCCAATTAAAGGATTTGCATGATCCAAAGAATTGTATCAAGCATAAATTAAACTTGTATAACCATATAATGTGAGCTTTTGAGCCTTGTGCTTCATTTCATGAGTGTTATACACATACTCTTATTTTCTTGTCATCTAAGTTGTTGTTTGATCTCATTATTCATTGATTTGGTTGAACACTTAAAAGTCATTCATTCATATTCAATTTAATTACATGACATTTAAGAAATGATATTAAGGCCTTCTTTGGATCGTTTGTGCCTTTCAAGCTAACCTTATGCATGCTTAAGCATGATTTTTCCATTGTTAACCATTTTGAGCCTACATGTAAACCTTTTCTTTCATTTAACCAATTATATTTCCTCGCCTTAGCCTGAAAAACAAGTATTTACCTTTTCTAAGGAACTCATGAGCTTTAATTATGATGTGTTTTTCATACTAAGTTTGGGAAGGGGTATTATATATTGAAAATAAAAAAATAAAAAAATCACCCAATTGGTGGAAGAAAAGAGAATGTTGTGATTGTGGTTGATTGAAAATTCATTTTTGGGTTTCTTTATTGGCCTCAAAATAAATTGGTGGTTGTTCAATTAAAAGAAAGGAGTGTGAATTCTTATAAATGGAGGTATAAGGAGTTTTCAAAACAAAAAAAAAAAAAAAAAAAAAAATCCTCATTGTGATGATTCAAGTCTTGGAAAAAATTGTTTTATGCTCTTACATTATGAGTTCTTTGGACTTTGTGTTATCCATACCTTTCATTTCTCACTCACCTTACACCCTTGGCCCCATTACAACCTATGATAAAGACCTAAATTGATCTTAAATGTCATGTGATTGAATTGCATCCATTTTCCTACTTTTAAGTGTTTAGCATCCTTCTTGAGATCATATAATGCAAGTTCTTCATCTTTCTATTGTGAGTTAATTCCCTTATGGTTTAACTCTAATCTCATGTTTATAACTGAGTGATGCATTGTAGCCCTCTTCTGAGTGATTCATTTGTGAGATGACAACTTTGGTGAGATTTGAAGTTGAATTTGTGCTTTGTATGATTTTTGAAATTGTGTGAAAACTAAGATTGGAAAATTTGTTGCATTTGGCTATCACACTACTACACTTTGAGCATGTTATGTTTTTAACTTTGCCACATTGTGAATAATGTCTAAAAAAAAGAGTTTTTATTGTTAAAACTTTTGAGTCATGTGCATGAGTCATTTCTCTTCAGAAAATGTTCGGAAATATTGTTTTGTATTTGTTGTTGTATTTGTTTTTGTTTTGTTTTTGTTTTCTAACTTCTTTTTTTTGTAGAGTCAGTAAAACGTTTGTGGGTATCGTATCTGTTAAACCCTCAGGAGACACAACTCCTCCTACTAGGGATGCCTAGAGGTTTAAAGGCTTGTTGCATATGCTCAATGCAATCGAGTTACTGCGAAAGTGGTCTAATAAATTTATTTACTTATTTTGTTTTTATTTTTGTTTTCCTTTTGTTTTGCTCGAGGACTAGCAAAATCTAGGTTTGGGGGTATTTGATCGGTGCATAATTACATATCATTTTGTACCCTTCTAACTTATGATTTGGTTATGTTTTTGAGTTAAACTTGTGCTTTTAATTTATTTTGTGTTTGTTTCAGTGTAATAAGCTTAAAACTCAATAAATGCATTTTGGAGACATGTTAGCTCAAACGGTGTCTGCAGATCAGTCAACTTCACGGATTGGACTGTACTTGCTCAAGAAGAACCAGACAATGAGCCATACATCATTGGAAAGATACGGAAGTCTATTTTCTGGATCATTTTACGGTTCATGATTCCGAGTCCTCTAGAGGAAGTTATACAAGTTTTGGCAGCTTAAGGTCAAAATCGGCAGGATCTGCGTTACTGGGCCAAAAATGACTTTTGAAGGCCTTCCCGAATTTTCCTTGAGTTGGGCTGCATATGCTTGGAAAGATAAGACAAAGAGCTTCAAGATCCATATTTTTGCAGATTTGTTAGAGTGAAGGAACAAGCCCAAATCGAGCCCACAAGCTGACTGCAATGCATTGTCATGCATGAGCTAATCATTTTAGTGGTGAATTGAGTGGTGTAAGTTGGTGAAGTGAGTGTGATTAATAAATTCAATTGTATAATCAGATTTATACTTCCCCTAGGCCTATAAATAGTGAGTTCTCCAAACATGTAAACACACCCCAAGGGGGGGAGCTCTCAAACATCTCTCTAGAGCTCCTCTCCCTTCTCTCCCTCAAATTCTCTTAGTTTTCTTTTTAGTTCTCAATTGTTTCCTTTAAGTTTTTCTTAGTTGTAATTTATTTTCCATTGTAATGTAATTTCTTTTCTTAAGTTTTCAAGTTTAATTAGTTTTCAAGTTTCAATTATAGTTCTTGTTCTTATTCATTATGCTTATAAGTTAATATGCTTGTTTGAATGATTGATCACCATTAAAACTTGTATGTTAGCTATCTTGGTTTGAATTAAGAGTAGACACCATGCATTAATTCAAATTGAACTATGAATAGGAAGAGTATGTATGGACATTCGACAATAGGGATTAGATACATACTTGGTTGTTTAAAACATTCTTCTATGCTTAATGGATTTCTAATGCTTAATTTAGGTTCGACAACAAGGATCTAATTAGGGAATTAGGAATACAAGGTTAGGACCAAACACCATGGCTTAATCATATTTTAGCTAGAATCAATCCGTGAATCTAAATTGAACTTGGTAACTAATTAGCTTGGGTTAATTTCTTTTCTTGTTTTACTTATTTTATTTATCATTTCTATTTTGTGCAGGGAATCAAATTGAATCAATCTATCATCAATCCTCGTGGGATCGACCTCGCACTTACACAAGCTATACTATCCAATGGCCCGTGCACTTGCGAGTTAACAATGTACTGTTCGAATTTCGAACGAACATGAAGTGTCCAATTTCTGTGTTGATTTCGGATCGAGCCCAAAACTTAGGCAGCATCATAATATGGTCGGAGGAATCATTTGGTGAGTTTTGAGAGAAATCCAATCACTAGAACGATGCAATTCTCCAACCACTACATGTACGGTACGAATTTCATATAAACTTGAAGTGTCCAATTTCTTTGACCAATTGATTTCGGATCGAGCCCAAAACTTTGGCATCATAATATGGTGGGAGGAGTCATTTGGTGAGTCTTCAGTGAAATTCACTCACTAGAACTATGCAATCCAACAACCACTCTATGAAAGGTAAGAACTTCATACGAACATGAAGTATCCAATTTCTTTGATCAATTGATTTCGGATCGAGCTCAAAACGTGGGCAAAATCGTAATTTGGTTGGAGTAGTCATTTGGCGAGTTTTGAGTGAAATCCAATCACTAGAACTATGGAATGTACCAACCACTCCATTTACTATACGAAGTTTGTACGAACTTTATGTGTCCAATTTCTTTGAACAATTGATTTTTGATCGAGTCAAAAACTTGGGCAACATCCTAATATGGTGGGAGGATTCATTTGGTGAGTTTTCAGTGAAATCCACTCACTAGAAATATGCAATCCAACAACCACTCCAAGAAAGGTAAGAATTTCGTACGAACATGAAGTGTCCAATTTCTTTGACCAATTGATTTCGGATCGAGCCCAAAACTTGGGCGACATCATAATTTGGTGGGACGAGTCATTTGGTGAGTTTTGAGAGAAATCCAATCACTAGAACTACGGAATGCACCAACCACTCCATTTACTGTACAAAGTTCGTACGAACCTTAAGTGTCCAATTTCTTTGAACAATTGATTTTGGAACGAGTCCAAAACTTGGCCAACATCATAATACGGTGGGAGGAGTCATTTGGTGAGTTTTGAGTGAAATCCAATCAATAGAACAATGCAATCCAACAACCACTTCATGTACAGTACGAACTTCGTACGATCTTGAAGTGTCCCTGTTCTTTGACCAATTGATTTCGGATCGAACCCAAAACTTGGGCAACATCATAATATGGTGGGAGGAGTCATTTGGTGAGTTTTGAGTGAAAACCAATTACTAGAACAATGTAATCCAACAACCACTCCAGGTACAGTACGAACTTCGTACAATCTTCAAGTGTCCCTTTTCTTTAACCAACTGATTTCGGATCGAACCCAAAACAAGAGCAACATCAAAATATGGTGGGAGGAGTAATTTGGTTAGTTTTGAAAGAAATCCAATCACTAGAACGAAGCAAACCAACAACCACTCCATGTGCGGTATGAACTTCGTACGACCACGAAGTGTCCAATTTCTTTGACCAATTGATTTCGGATCGAGTCCAAAACTTGGGCAATATCATAACATGGTGGGAGGAGTCATTTGGTGAGTTTTGAGTGAAATCCAATCACTAGAACTATGCAAACCTACAACCACTCCACGTACAATACAAACTTCGTACGAACATGAAGTGTTCCTTTTCTTTGACCAATTGATTTCGGATCGACCCCAAAACTTGGGCAACCACATAATATGGTGGGAGGAGTCATTTGGTGAGTTTTGAGTGGAATCCAATCACTAGAACTTTGCAATCCTACAACCACTCCATGTACAGTACGAACTTGAAGTGTCCCTTTTCTTCGACCAATTGATTTCGGATCGAGCCCAAATCTTCGCCAACATCATAATATTGTGAGATGAGTCATTTCGGGAGTTTTGAGTGAAATCCAATTACTAGAACGATGCAATCCTACAACCACTCCGTGTACAGTACGAACTTCGAACAAACATGAAGTGTCCAATTTCTTTGACCAATTGATTTCGTATCGAGCCTAAAACTTGGGCAGCGTCATAATATGGTGGGAGGAGTCATTCGGTGAGTTTTAAGTGAAATCCAATGACTAGAACTTTACAATCCTACAAACACTCCGTGTATAGTACGAACTTCGTACGAACTTGAAGTGTCCCTTTTCTTTGACCAATTGACTTCAGATCGAGCCCGAAACTTGAGCAACATCATAATATGGTTGGAGGAGTCATTTGGTGAGTTTGGAGTGAATTCCAATCACTAGAACTATGCAATCCTACAACCACTCCGTGTACAGTACGACCTTGAAGTGTCCCTTTTCTTTGACCTATTGACATCAGATCGAGCCCAAAACTTGGTCAATGTCATAATATGGTGCGATGAGTAATTTGGGAAGTTTTGAGTGAAATCTAGTCACTCGAACGATGCAATCCTCCAAGCACTCCATGTACGGTTCGAACTTCGAACGAACATGAAGTGTCCAATTTCTTTTACCAAATGATTTCGGATTGAGCTCAAAACTTGGGCAGCATTATAATTTGGTGGGAGGAGTCATTTGGTGAGTTTGTAGTGATATCCAATCACTAGAAACTATGTAATGCACCTACCACTCCATTTATTGTACGAAGTTCGTACGAAACTTGAAATGTCCAATTTGTGTGACCAATTGCTTTCGGATCGAGTCCAAAACTTGGGCAACATCAGAATATGGTGGGAGGAGTCATTGGTGAGATTTGAGTGAAATGCAATCATTGGTGAGTTTGGAGTGAAATCCAATCACTAGAACTATGCAATCCTACAACCACTCCTTGTACTGTACAACCTTAAATTTTCCCTTTTCTTTGACCAATTGACTTCGGATCGAGCCCAAAACTTGGTCAACATCATAATATGGTGCGAGGAGTCATTTGGTGAGTTTTAAGTGAAATCCAGTCACTAGAATGATCCAATCCTCCAAACACTCCATGTACGGTTCAAATTTTTTGAATGAACATGAAGTGTCCAATTTCTTTTACCAATTGATTTCGGATCGAGCTCAAAACTTGGGCAGCAACATAATATGGTAGGAGGAGTCATGTGGTAAGTTTTGAGTGAAATCCAATAACAAGAACTATGCAATGCACCAACTGCTCCATTTACTATATGAAGTTCGTACTTACTTGAAGTGTCCAATTTCTTTGACCAATTGATTTCCGATAGAGTCCAAAACTTGGGCAACGTCATAATATGGTGGGAGGAGTCCTTTGGTGAGTTTTGAGTGAAATCAGATCACTAGAACTACGCAATCCAACAGCCACTCCCTGAAAGGGAAGAACGTCTTACGAGCTTGAAGTGTCCAATTTCTTTGACGAATTGATTTCGGACTGAGCCCAAAACTTGGGCAACATCATAATACGGTGGGTGGAGTCATTCGGTGAGTTTTGAGTGAAATCCAATCACAATAACTACGCAATCCTACAACCACTCCGTGTACAGTACGAAGTTGAAGTGTTCCTTTTCTTTGACCAATTGATTTCGGATCGAGCCCAATACTTGGGCAACGTCATAATATGGTTGGAGGAGTCATTTAGAGAGTTTTGAGTGAAGTCCAATCACTAGAACTATGCAATCCTACAACCACTCCGTGTACAGTACGAACTTGAAGTGTCTCTTTTCTTTGACCAATTGATTTCGGATCGAGCCCAAAGCTTGGGCAACGTGATAATATGGTGGGAGGAGTCATTTGGTGAGTTTTGAGTGAAATCCAATCACTAGAACTATGCAATCCTACAACCACTCCGTGTACAGTACGAACTTCGTACAATCTTGAAGTGTCCCTTTTCTTTGACAAATGGATTTCGGATCGAGCCCAAAACTTGGGCAACATCATAATTTGGTGCGAGGAGTCACTTGGTGAGTTTTCAGTGAAATCCAATCCCTAGAACGATGCAATTCTCCAACCACTACCTGTACGGTACGAACTTCATACAAACTTGAAGTGTCCAATTTCTTTGACCAATTGATTTTGGATCGAGCCCAAAACTTTGGCAACAACATAATATGGTGGGAGGAGTCAGACGGTGAGTTTTGTGTGAAATCCAATCACTAGAACTACCCAATCCAACAACCACTCCATGAAACGTAAGAACTTTGTACAAACACGAAGTGTCCAATTTCTTTGACCAATTGATTTTTGGTCGAGCCCAACACTTTGGCAACATCATAATATGGTAGGAGGAGTAATTTGGAACGTTTTGAGTGAAGTCCAATCACAAGAACTATGTAATACACTGATCCCTCTTTTCACGGTTCGAACTTTGTACGAACTTGATGTATCCAATTTCTTTGACCAATAGATTTTGGATCGAGCCCAAAACTTGGGCAACAACATAATATGGTGGGAGGAGTCCGTTGGTGAGTTTTGTGTGAAATCCAATCACTAGAACTACGCAACCCAACAACCACTCCATGAAACGTAAGAACTTCGTACGAACATGAAGTGTCCAATTTCTTTGACCAATTGATTTCGGATTGGGCCCAAAACTTGGGCTACATCATAATATGGTGGGAGGAGTCATTTGGTAAGTTTTGAGTGAAATCCAATCACTAGGACGATGCAATGCACCTATCACTCTTTTTACGGTACGAACTTTGTACGAACATGAAGTGTCCAATTTCTTTGAGCAATTGATTTTGGATCGAGCCCAAAACTTGGGCAACATCATAATATGTTGGGAGGAGTCATTTGGTGAGTTTTTAGCGAAATCCAATCACTAGAACTTTGAAATCCTACAACCATTCCATGAAAGGTACGAACTTCGTACGAACTTGAAGTATCCAATTTCTTTGACCGATTGATTTCGGATCGGGCCCAAAACGTGGGCAACATCATAATGTGGTGGGAGGAGTCATTTGGAGAGATTTGAGTGAAATCCAATCACTAGAACTATGCAATGCACCAAGCACTCCATGCACGGTACGAACATGAAGTGTCCCTTTCCTTTACCAATTGATTTCAGATGGAGCCCACAACTTGGGCCAGATCATAATATGGTGGGCGGAGTCATTTGGTGCGTCTTGAGTGAAATTCAATCACTAGAAATATGAAATGCACCAACCACTCCATGCACGGTATGAACTACTTATGAACTTGAAATGTCCAATTTCTTTGACCAATTGAATTCGGATCGAGTCCAAAACTTGGACAACATCATTATATGGTGGCAGGAGTCACTTGGTGAGTTTTGAGTGAAATCCAATCACCAGAACTATGCGATCCTACAACCACTCCACGGAAGTTACGAACTTCGTACGAACTGGAAGTATCCAATTTCATTGACCAATTGATTTAGGATCGAGCCCTAAAGTTGGGCAACATCATAATATGTTGGGAGGAGTCAATTGGTGTGTTTTAAGTGAAATCCAATCACTAGAACTATGCAATCCAACATCCAGTCCATGTCGAGTACGAACTTCGTATGAACATGAAGTGTCCCTTTTCTTTACCAACTGATTTCAGATGGAGCCCACAACATGGGCAAGATGATAATATGGTGGGAGGAGTCATTTGGTGAGTTTTGAGTGAAATCCAATCACTAGAAATATGCAATGCACCAACCACAACATGCACTATATGCACTACTTACGAACTTGAAATGTCCAATTTCTTTGACCAACTGATTTCGGATCGAGTCCAAAACTTAGGCAACTTCATAATATGGTGGCAAGAGTCATTTGGTGAGTTTTGAGAGAAATCCCATCACCAGAACTATGCAATCCTACAATCACTCCATGGAAGGTACGAACTTCGTACGAACTGGGAGTATCCAATTTCATTGACCAATTGAATTCGGATCGAGCCCAAAACTTGGGCAACATCATAATATGTTGGGAGGAGTCATTTGGTGTGTTTTGAGTGAAATCCAATCACTAGAACTATGCAATCCTCCAACCAGTCCGTGTCGAGTACGAACTTCGTACGAACATGAAGTGTCCCATTTTTTTGACCGATTGATTTCGTATCGAGCCCAAAACTTGGGAAACATCATAATATGTTGGGAGGACCCATTTGGTGAGTTGTCAGTGAAATCCAATCACTAGAACTCTGCAATCCTACAACCAATCCATGAAAGGTACGAACTTCGTACGAGCTTGAAGTATCCAATTTCTTTGACCGATTGATTTCGGATCGAGCCCAAAACTTGGGCAACATCATAGTATGGTGGGAGGAGTCATTTGGTGAGGTTTGAATGAAATCCTATCACTAGAACTATGCAACGCACCAACCACTCCATACAGGGTACGAACTTCGTACGAACTCCATACAGGGTCAGATCGAGTAAAAGACTTGGGCAACATCATAATATGGTAGGAGGAGTCATTTGCTGAGTTTTGAGTGAAATTCAATCACCACATTTACGGTACGAACTTCGTACGTACAAGAAGTGTCCAATTTCTTTGAGTAATTGATTTCAGATCGAGTAAAAGACTTGGGCAACATCATAATATGGTAGGAGGAGTCATTTGCTGAGTTTTGAGTGAAATTCAATCACCACATTTACGGTACGAACTTAAATGCATACATGAATAGTCCAATTTCTTTGAGCAATTGATTTCGGATCGAGCCCAAAACTTGGGCAGCAACATAATATGGTGGCAGGAGTTATTTCGTGAGTTTTGAGTGAAATCCAATCACCAGAAATAGGCAATGCACCAACCACTCCATTTACGGGACGAACTTCGTAGGAACTTGAAGTGTCCAATTTCTTTGAACAATTGATTTCGGATCGAGCAAAAATTGCGCAACATCATAAAATGGTGAGTTTTCGGTGAAATCCAATCACTGGAACTACGCAATGCACCAACCACTCCATTTACGCTACGAACTTCGTTAGAACATGAATTGTTCAATTTCTTTGACCAATTAATTTCGGTCGAGCCCAAAACTTGGGCAACATCATAATATGTTGGGAGGACCCATTTGGTGAGTTTTTAGCGAAATCCAATCACTAGGACTTTGCAATCCTACAATCACTCCATGAAAAGTACGAACTTCGTACGAACTTGAAGTATCCAATTTCATTGACCGATTGATTTTGGATCGAAACTAAAACTTGGGCAAAATCATAATATGGTGGCAGGAGTCATTTGGTGTGTTTTAAGTGAAATGCAATCACTAGAACGATGCAGCCCAAAACTTGTGTACAGTACAAACTTGTACGAACATGAAATGCAATCACTAGAATGATGCAGCCCAAAACGATGCAATCATTTGGAGTCATTTGGTGTGTACAGTACAAACTTGTACGAACATGAAGTGTCCCTTTTCTTTGACCAATTGATTTCGGATGGAGCCCAAAACTTTTGCAAGATCATAATGTGGTGGGAGGAGTCATTTGGGGATTTTTTAGTGAAATCCAATCGCTAGAACAATGCAATGCACCAGCCACTCCATTTACGGTATAAACTTCGTACGAACAAGAAGTGTCCAATTTCTTTAAGCAACTGCTTTAGGATCAAGCCCAAAACTTGGGCAACGTCATAATATGTTGGGAGGAGACATTTGGTGAGTTTTGAGTGAAATCCAATCACTAGAACTTTGCAATCCAACCACCACTCCATGAAAGGTACGAACTTTGTACGAACTGGAAGTATCCAATTTCTTTGACCAATTGATTTTGGATTGAGCCCAAATCTTGGGCAACATCATAATATGGTGGAAGGAGTCATTTGGTGCGTTTTTAGTGAAATCCAATCACTAGAACTCTGCAATCCTACAACCAATCCATGAAAGGTACAAACTTCGTACGAACTTGAAGTATCCAATTTCTTTGACCGATTGATTTCGGATCGAGCCCAAAACTTGGGCAACATCATAATATGGTGGGAGGAGTCATTTGGTGAGGTTTGAGTGAAATCCAATCACTAGAACTATGCAACGCACCAACCACTCCATGCAGGGTATGAACTTCGTACGAACTTGAAGTGTCCAATTTTTTTGACCAATTGATTTCAGATCAAGTAAAAGACTTGGGCATCATCATAATATGGTAGGAGTCATTTGGTGAGTTTTGAGTGAAATCCAATCAATATATTTACGGTGCGAACTTCGTACGTACATGAAGTGTCCAATTTCTTTGAGCAGTTGATTTCGGATCGAGCCCAAAACTTGGGCAGCATCATAATATGGTGGCAGGAGTTATTTGGTGAGTTTTGTTTGAAATCCAATCACCAGAAATATGCAATGCACCAACCACTCCAATCGAGCAAAAAATTGCGCAACATCATAAAATGGTGAGTTTTCGGTGAAATCCAATCACTGGAACTACGCAATGCACCAACCACTACATTTACGCTATGAACTTCATACGAACATGAATTGTTCAATTTCTTTGACCAATGAATTTCGAATTGAGCCCAAAACTTGGGCAACGTTACAATATGGTGGCAAGAGTCATTTGGTGAGTTTTGAGTGAAATCCAATCACCAGAAATATGCAATGCACCAACCACTCCATTTATAGTACGAACGTCGTTGGAACTAGATGTGTCCAATTTCCTTGAACAATTGATTTCGGATCAAGCAAAAAACTTGGGCAACATCATAAAATGGTGAGTTTTGAGTGAAATCCAATCACTGGAACTACACAATGCACCAACCAATCCATTTACGGTATGAACTTCGTACGAACATGAACTGTCCAATTTTGTTTGAGCAAATGACTTCGGAACGAGCTCAAAACTTCGGCAACATCATAATATGGTGGGAGGAGTCATTTGGTGAGTTTTGAGTGCAATCCAACAACCAATCCATATGCGATATGAATTTCGTACAAACTTGAAGTGTCCAATTTATTTGACCAATTGATTTCGGATCGAGCCCAAAACTTGGGCAGCATCATAATATGGTGGGAGGGGTCATTTGGTGAGTTTTTTTTCAAATCCAATCACCAGAACCCTGCATTCCCAGAACCACTCCATGAAAAGTACGAATTTCGTACGAACATGAAGTATCCAATTTCTTTGACCAATTGATTTCGGATCAAGCCCAAAACTTGGGCAACAACATAATATGATGAGAGGAGTGCTTTGGTGAGTTTTGAGTGAAATCCAATCACTAGAAGTATGCATTGCACCAACCACTCCATTTACGGTACAAACTTTGTAGGAACTTGAAGTGTCCAATTTCTTTGACCATTTGATTTCGGATCGAGCCCAAAACATGAGCAACATCATAATATGGTGGGAGGAGTCATTTGGAGAGTTTTGAGTGAAATCCAACAAGTAAAACTACGCAGTCCCCCAACCACTCCATTAACTTTACGAACTTCGTATGAAATTGAAGTGTCCAATTTCTTTGACCAATTGATTTCGGATCGAGCCCAAAATTGGGCAATGTCATAATATGGTGGCAGGAGTCATTTGGTGAGTTATGAGTGAAATCCAATCTCCTGAACTATGCAATGCACCAACCACTCCATTTACGGTACGAAATTCGTAGGAACTTGAAGCGTCCAATTTCTTTGACCAATTGATTTCGGATCGAGCAAAAAACTTGGGCAACATCGTAAAATGGTGGGAGGAGTCATTTGGTGAGTTTTGAGTGAAATCCAATAACTGGAAATACGCAATGCACTGACCACTCCATTTATGGAATGAACTTCGTACGAACATGAACTGTCCAATTTCTTTAAGGAATTGATTTCGTAACGGGCCCAAAACTTGAGAAATATCATAATATGGTGGGAGGAGTCATTTGGTGAGTTTTCAGGGAAATCCAATCACTAGAACTTTGCAATCCTACAACGACTCCATGAAAGGTACGAACTTTGTACGCACTTGAAGTATCCAATTTATTTGACCGATTGATTCGAATCGAGCCCAAAAGTTGGGCAACATCCGAATATGGTGGGAGGAGTCATTTGGTGTGTTTTGAGTGAAATCCAATCACAAGAAATTTGCAATCCTCCAACCACTCCATAAAAGGTACGAACATCGTACGAACTTAAAGTATCCAATTACTTTGACCAATTGAATTCGGATCAAGGCCAAATATTGGGCACCATCATAATATGGTGGGAGGAGTCATTTGGTGAGTTTTGAGTGAAATCCAATCAATAGAACGATGCAATGCACCTATCAAACTTTTTACAGCACGAACTTTGTAAGAACTTGAAGTGTCCAATTTCTTTGAGCAATAGATTTCGTATCAAGCCCAAAACTTGGGCAACATCATAATATGGTGGGAGGACGCATTTGATGATTTTTGAGTGAAATCCAATCACTAGAACTATGCAATGCACCAACCACTCCATTTACGGTTCGAACTTCATACGAACTTGAAGTGTCCAATTTATTTTTCCAATTGATTTCGGATTGAAACCAAAACCTGGGCAACGTCATAATATGGTGGGAGGAGTCATTTGTATAGTTTTGAGTGAAATCCAATCACTAGAACGATGAAGTCCAACAACCACACCATGTGCGGAACGAACTTCGTATGAACTTGAAGTGTCCAATTTATTTGACCAATTGATTTCGGATCGAGCCTAAAACTTGAGCAACATCGTAATCTGGTGGGAGGAGTCATTTATTGAGTTTTGAGTGAAATCCAATCTCTAGAACTATGAAATCCTACAACCACTTCGTGTACTGTACGAACTTCGTATGAACTTGAAGTGCCCCTTTTCTTTGACCAATTGACTTCGGATCGGGCCCAAAACATGGGCAACATCATAATATGGTGGGAGGAGTGATTTGGCAAGTTTTGAGTGAAATCCAATCATTAGAACAATGCAATGCACCAACCACTCCATTTACTGTACGAAGTTTGTACGAACTTGAATTGTCCCATTTCTTTGATCAATTGATTTCGGATCGAGTCCAAAACTTGGGCAACATCGTAATATGGAGGGTGGAGTCACTGGTGAGTCCAATCTGTAGAACTACGCAATCCAACAACCACTACATGCAATGTAGAGCTTCGAATGAACATAAAGTGTCCAATTTCTTTGACCAATTGATTTCGGATAGAGCCCAAAACTTGGGCAACATCATAACATGGTGGGAGGAGTCTTTTGGGTAGTTTTGAGTGAAGTCCAATCACTAGAACAATGCAATCCTGCAACCACTACGTGTACAGTCCGAATTCCATACGATCTTGTAGTGTACCTTTTTTTTAACCAATTGATTTCGGATCGAGCCCAAAACTTGGGCAGCATCATAATATGGTGGGAGGAGTCATTTGGGGAGTTTTTAGTTATTTCCAATCACTATAACTATGCAATGCACCAACCACTCCATTTACTGTACGAAGTTCGTAAGAACTTGAAGTGTCCAATTTCTTGAACAAACTGATTTGGGATCGACTCCTAAACTTTAGCAACATCATAACACGGTGGGAGGAGTCATTTGGTGAGTTTTGCTTCAAATCGAATCACTAGAACTATGCAATGCACCAACCATTCAATTTACTATACGAAATTCGTACGAACATGAAGTGTCGAATTTCTTTGAGCAATTGATTTCGGATCAAGTCCAAAACTTGGGCAACATCATAATATGGTGGGAGGAGTCATTTGGTGAGTTTTGAGTGAAATCCTATCACCATAACGATGCAATCCTACAACCACTCCGTGTATAATACGAATATCGTACGATTTTAAAGTGTCCCTTTTCTTTGAGCAATTGATTTCGGATCGAGCCCAAGACTTGGGCAACATCATAATATGGTGGGAGGAGTCATTTGGTGAGTTTTGAGTGAAATTCAATCAATAGAACAATGCCATGCACCAACCACTCCATTTACGGTACTAACCCGTACGAACTTGAAGTGTACAATTTCTTTAACTAATTGATTTCGGATCGAGCCCAAAACTTGGGCAACATCGTAATATGGTGGGAGCAGTAATTTGGTGAGTTGTGAGTGAAATCCAATCATTAGACTGATGAAATCCTTCAGCCACTCCGTGTCTTGCATTTACGAACATCGCATTTAACTTGAAGTGTGCAATTTCTTTGACAAATTGATTTCGGTTCGGGCCCAAAACTTGGGCAACATCATAATATGGTGGGAGTAGTCATTTGGTGAGTTTTGAGGGAACACTATGCCAAATTTGGCTTTTAGCAACGGAGAAAATCCGTTGCCTAAAGTCTGAAAATTCCGTGGTATTGGTAGCTGTTGCCTATTGTTGTACAATAGGCAACGGATAATATCCGTTGCCTATACATAGTTAAGACATCATATATTTATAAACGCCGATGCTAAAAGATTTTCGAATGCCAAAAAAAAGGTTGACTTCTGATGCCTAAACCTGAAATAGCATCAGTAATTACATAACGTAGGATGCTAAATGGGTATTACAGCAACATTGAGTTATCTTGTACTGATGCGTATTATCGATTACGACATCACAGAAACCAATAATGCCCATGCAAATTATGTTATATGTCATCGCTTTTTAGATTTTGCAGACGTGAAAAGCCTCCAATAGCATGGGTTGTTATATAAATGTTGACGAAACTTCTAGTTTTGGGCATCAGTTGTTATATAATTGTTGATGATATTTTTGGTTGTAGGCATCAGTGATCATAAAAGTTTGGTTGTTTTCTTAATCTTTTAACTTCAGTAGATTCTGGAAAACTGAAGCTGTTTGAACAATAGGCATCTCTTATGCCTATTTCTGTGTAGGCATTTTGCAAGTTCCACATCACAATTTACTTGGTTACTGTTATAGAATATCAAAAAGGCATCATTTCCAAATCATGTTGTGTTGCCATTGTTGATTAAAAAAAACATATATATAAATTTAAATTTAAATATATCCATACTTGTCAATATATAAGCAAAATACTTGAATGATAGAATATTATCACATCCAAATCACATATTTTGTAGCCCCAAACCACAAATTATCCATACTTGTCTAAGCAAAATACTAGCTATAGCAAGACATGCAAAATGAAGGAGGGAATTACTAATGTTTAGTTCAATCAAAAAGCCATTCTAGGACATGAGCTGCCCATTCTTCTCGCACCTCATCCAATTCCTTTTGGGTGTACGTGTCCTTCCGTTTAGCTCTATACTGAAAAAAAGAAGAAGAAAATGATCATGTTAACAAAGGCACAGCTAGCTAGCAAAAAACAGACACATGCTTCTCCTTAAAAACTCAGTCACATTGCTCATTCTCTAAACAACACTTTATTTGCAAATATAGGATTTTGTACTACACAAGCCAAAACGAAAAGAAACAACACCCAAACAAAACAAACAGCAAAAACAGGCACACCCAACAGGCAAAACAAAAACAGAACAGCAGCCTGAAAATGACCCAGAGCTACAAAAGGGACAGCTAACCAAGAAAACCCAACTGAAAACCCACAGAACATAAAATTCACATCACAGCAGCAGCCATATCCCTCAGAATAATGGAATAAGAGTAGTCCTTAAAAACTGGAGTGACAGACTAGCACTGAAATGCAATGGCTATCCTAGTTCATGTAGCATGTATCAATATAATATGGAACGGTAAAAACTAAAAAGAATCAAACAAAAGCAAAAAGAGATATCATCCTTACTGCTGTAGTAAAACAAAAAATGGAGATTTATCAAGAAATCTAATGGACCTACTTTTCAGAATAAATATGAAAACCAATGGATATAAGTCTTGTTCTTTTCTTCTTTTTCTTTTGGGTTAGAGGAAGCTTATTACCTCTGATTGACTGAAATAATCATTAACCATATGCAATTTAGCTTCTTATAATGATTGGCAAGGGGGTTATACTCTTATCAAACCATCCTAAATTAATCATCTAGCTAGGAGAAAAGGAAGCTTATTAATTTATATCAAAACTACTAGTTTAGACTATTGCTAGAAAGTAATTATGGGTTTGTAACTTTGTACTGTTTCAAAAAGATATGAGAAGCCAAATTATAATAGGGTTTCATTCAAGAAAATAAATATCCACTTGCGAACATATCTTCTTTGGAGCATACACCCTTAAAAAAAACATTGTCTAAAGAGAGTTTACCTGAGTGTTAGCTTCAGAAACAGATCCACCATTCGTAGAATCAGCACATGCTTTTTTGTACCTATCAATCGTTGCTCTAACGCTGCGAAGTGGGAAAAAGAAGTTAAAACCTTACAATCTTTTTGTTTGGTTAAAAAATACATTACGATTTCTAACGGAATTGCTTATCCTCAAAAGCATTATGCATTTTCATTCAATAAAATGAAAGAGAGTTCCAACTAGATATAGAGCAGAATCCCAAGTAACTTCAAGTTAGAATTGTTCAACATGACTTGAAAAATAAAATTCATATATAGTTACCTATGAATGTGATTTATTCAAGCATATTAAATGCAGAATTATGCAATTTTGTAGAAATTATATGCATAAATTAGTGACACCTAAGCATTGTTTCCTAAAAGGGATAAGCTAAGCGCCTAGAGGCCAACCATAACACATCATTTTCAGTCAAAGGAGCTGCCGCACACATCCAGAGAGACCAAAAACCTATTATTGTGTTGTCTCTAAAGTTAAAACTCATAAGAGAATTTGAGATTCCAATATGTGTTGTCTTCTTTCCATTAAAACCTTATCCTAGACACACACACACACACACACACACAAAATCCTGGCCCTAACTAGCTAGCTCTTAGAGCTCATGAAGAGATTAGAAGCCGATCATAACATAATCAGATCAATAAGTAAACTATACATTTTTTTTCTTTTTTATGAGAGTAAATTAAGAATAGTAGATATGGATGCCCTATACATAGTATTGAATATGAACTATAACATGATCTTTTGTAATGGAAGTTAGTAAAAAGACAGTCTCAGAATTCAGCAAAATAATCAAAAGCTCCAAAAACACACACACACACAGACATCCAGACAGAGAAACATACAGTCAGAGACAAAAGCATCTTTGGAGAGCATAACAAGAAACTTTCTTTCTATGTCTTTCAGTGAATTTGTAGCTCATACATACGGTGAAAACCACCATAATAGTTTCCATTTTTAGTTGAAACTTTTTTCTGCTGCTTTGGATAAAGCAAGCTTAAAGCTGTATAGTAAAGATCAACCATCAAGGATTTTCAAACATATATCTGATTATGGCATATTCTTATGCATTGTTGTCTTGTATTTAAATGTACACAAGACAATCAACAAGCATTTTCCTCACCTGAAATCCAAATCACGAACAGACTTGTGCACTATTGGTTCATCTAAATTATTCGCAGGCTTAGCCACTCCAAAATTCTCAAATGCCCATCCGAAAATTGATTACAGCATAAGTAAATACACTTTGATATAAAACTGGACAATAATACAGATTATTGTTTACCACCCTGCCAGTAGCCAATTTAGATCTATCAACACTAAAAGCTAGACACTTGGACCAATTCCCTTCAAAGAAGCAAGTTCTTTTGCCATCAGCTTTGCATTTGAGTATTGGCCATATAATTCAAACAATCTGCATTTCTCCCAAAAACATCTAATTCAATATCTAAATGCTATATGAGGTATTGATACACTGACAACTCAAGGCAAAATACTCAATGTAGCTACACTTGAGCACTTCATAACCTCCTTTAAAAATTCAATAAACAGACCAGTTAACACAGAAAGAGGAGGAGCAGGAGGAAAAGAAGCTCAATCAGCCAACAAACACTGGCAAGTTGAACAAAATTTATACGAAAAAGAATAACAATGAAGAATCTCTACAATCAACAACCCTAATAATTTTAAATAAAAGAAATTTATTTTCCTTTCCGCATTTTCTCAGTAACCAAATAGAACAAAACAGAACAAACGATGATATTGAACAAAAGAAGAATTGAAAGTATACATGCCGAGTCCCATGGAGATGGCAGCGGCAGCGACTTCGGCGATGCCACTAGTGAGAACGATAATGAGGTGAGAGTCCTGCTGCGAGAGCTAAGGGCACGCTAAGACAGTCGGATACGCCGATAATGATGTCACGAACGATCTCTCCAGCGGTGAAGTGTTTCTCTGTGTGCTGACTCTGGAGTGTTTGCTTCTTGGGGTCCAAGGTCCTTGATTGCCCACACCCATCATTAGCTGCCATTGTAAAACAGAAAGAGAGAATTAGGGCAATTAGTTTTTGGCCACTCAGATCTGCGAGAGAGAGAGAGAGAGAGAGAGAGAGAGAGAGAGAGAACTAGGGCTTCGTTGACAATTTGGGGCTGGATTTTTGATTGAGCTCAGATACAGGAAAGGACGGGAGTTAACGGTGGGTTGGGTGGGTGGGATCTAGGGTTTGATTTTCGGTGGGTGGGATTGATTTGCAGAGGAAATAGGAGAGAGAAGAGAGAGAAGAGAGAGAAGAGTTCGTCACAGAGAGAGAGAGAAGAACTTTCCGATGTCCGAGAAAGAAAAGAAAAAGGGAGAGTCTGAAATTAAAAGGAGATGGAAGTTTTAGGGTGAGAGTTTGAGAGGGAGATGGAAGTTAGGGCGTGAGTTTGAGAGGGACTGAAAAAATTGTGAGGGAGATGGAAGATAGGGTGAGAGTTTGAGAGGGAGATGGAAGTTAGGGCGTGAGTTTGAGAGGGACTAAAAAATTGAGAGGGAGATGGAAGATAGGGTGAGAGTTTGAGAGGGAGAGCGTGAAAAATTTTGGACTAGCGTTGACTACCCTTTAGGCATCTCGTGCGGCTTTTTTTAAAAAAATGTCCCTCTTAAAAAAAAAAGGCAAATCACTTTAGGCATCTGTGATTATGAGAGATGATGCTAAAGGGGAATCAAAGGCATCGCCATAAAAGAGATGATGCTAAAGGGGAATCAAGGGCATCGTCATAAAAACCAAAAATTAAATGCGATGTCTTTGTACCTATTTAGTATCGTTATTTATAAAATCGATGCCTAATGTACTAATAGCATCGATTTTCCGTTTTACTGATGCCTATGTAGTGTTGCTGAAAGTGAAATTTGGCATAGTGGAAATCTAATCACTAGAAATGTGCAATGCACCAACCACTCCATTTCGGTTCGAACATCGTACGAACTTGAAGTGTCCAATTTCTTTGATCAATTGATTTCGGATCGAGCAAAAAACTTGGGCAACATCATAATATGGTGGGAGGAATCATTTGGTGAGTTTTGAGTGAAATCTAATCACCATAACTATGAAACGCACACCACTCCGTTTACGGTACGAACTTGAAGTGTCCAATTTTATTGGCCCATTGATTTCGGATCGAGGATAAAACTTGGGCAACATCATAATATGGTGGGAGGAATCATTTGGTGAGTTTTGAGTGAAATCCAATCACCAGAACTATGAAATGCACACCACTCCGTTTACGGTACGAACTTGAAGTGTCCAATTTTATTGGCCCATTGATTTCGGATCGAGGATAAAACTTGGGCAACATCATAATATGATGGGAGGAGTAATTGGGTGAGTTTTGAGTGAAACCCAATCACTAGAACTATGCAATCCTACAACAACTCCATCAACAGTACGAACTTCGTACGATCTTGAATTATCCAATATCTTTGACCAACTTATTTCGGATCGAGCCCAAAACTTGGGCAACATCATAATTAGGTGGGAGGAGTCATTTGGTGAGTTTTGGGTGAAATTCATTCACCAGAACGATGCAATGAACCAATCACTCTTTTTACGGTACGAACTTGAATTGTCAAATTTTTTTGACCAATTGATTTTGGATCAAGGCCAAAACTTGGCCAATGTGATATTATGGTGGGAGGAGTCATCTGGTGAGTTTTGAGTGAAATCCAGTCACTAGAACTATGCGATCCTACAACCACTCCATGAAAGTACGAACTTCCTACGAACTTGAAGTATCCAGTTTCTTTGACCAATGGATTTCGGATCGAGCCCAAAACTTGGGCAACATCATAATATGGTGGGAGTAATCATTTGGTGTGTTTTGAGTGAAATCCAATCACTAGAAATATGCAATGCACGAACCACACCTTTTACGGTACGAACTTGAAGTGTCCAATTAATTTGACCAATTGATTTCGGATCGAGCAAAAAACTAGGGCAACATCATTATATGGTGGGAGGAGTCATTTGGTGAGGTTTGAGCGAAATCCAACCACTAGAACTATGCAATGCACCAACCACTCCATTTACGGTACGAACTTCGTACGAACTTGAAGTGTCCAATTTCATTGGCCCTTTGATTAAGGATCGAGGCCAAAAATTTTCAAACGTCATAAGATGATGGGTGGAGTCATTTGGTGTGTTTTGAGTGAAACCCAATCACTAGTACTATGCAATCCTACAACCACTTCATGAAACGTTCGAACTTCGTACGAAGTTAAAGTATCCAATTTCTTTGAACAATTGATTTTGGATCGAGCCCAAAACTAGGGCAACACTATAATACAGTGGGAGGAGTCATCTGGTGAGTTTCGATTGAAATCCAATCACACGAACTTGAATTGTCAAATTTCTTTGAACAATTGATTTCGGATCAAGCCCAAAACTTGGCCAACATGAGCTTATTGTGGGAGGAGTCATTTGGTGAGTTTTGAGTGAAATCCAATCACTAGAACTATGCAATCCTACAACAACTCCATGAAAGGTATGAACTTCCTACGAACTTGAAGTATCTAATTTCTTTGATGAATTGAGTTCGGATCGAGCCCAAAACTTGGGCAACATCATAATATGGTGTGAGTAGTCATTTACGGTACCAACATTGTACGAACTTGAAGTGTACAATTTCTTTGACCAATTGATTTCAGATCGAGCCCAAACATTAGGCAAAATCAAAATATCGTGGGAGGAGTAATTTGGTTATTTGTGAGTGAAATCCAATCACTAGAACTATGCAGTAAACAAACCACTCCATTTACGGTACGAACTTCGTACGAACTTGAAGTGTACAATTTGTTTGACCAATTGAATTCGGATTGAGCCAAAAACTTGGGCAATATCGTAATATGGTCAGAGGAGTCATTTGGTGTGTTTTGAGGGAAATTTAATCACTAGAACAATGCAATGATCCAACCACTCCATTTATGGTACGAACTTGAAGTGTCCAATTTCTTTGACCAATTGATTTCGGATCGAGCCCAAAACTTGGGCAACGTCACAAAATGGTGGGAGGAGTAATTTGGTGAGTTTTGAGTGAAATGCAATCACTAGAACTTTGCAATTCTACTACCACTCCGTGTACAGTACGAACTTCGTACGAACATGAAGTGTCCCTTTTCTTTGACCAATTGATTTCGGATCAAGCCCAAAGCTTGGGCAACATCATAATATGGTGCGAGTAGTCATTTATTGAGTTTTGAGTGAAATCCAATCACAAGAACGATGCAATCATACAACCACTCCGTGTGCAGTACAAACTTCGTACGAACATGTTGCGTCTCTTTTCTTTGACCAATTGATTTCTGATCGAGCCAAAAACTTGGGCAACATCGTAATATGGTGGGAGGAGTCATTTGGTGAGTTCTGAGAGAAATCCAATCACTAGAACCATGCAATCCTACAACCACTCGATGAAAGGTATGAACTTGAAGTATCAAATTTATTTGACCAATTGATTTCGGATCGAGCCCAAGATTTGGGCAACATAATAATATGGTGGTAGGAGTCATTTGGTGAGTTTTGAGTGAAATTCAATCACTAGAACAATGCAATGAACCAACCACTCTATTTATGGTACGAACTTGAAGTGTCCAATTTCTTTGACCAATTGATTTGGGATCGAGCCCAAAACTTGGGCAACATCATAATATGGTGGGAGGAGTCATTTGGTGGGTTTTGAGTGAAATCCAATCATCAGAACTATGCAATGCACCAACCACTTCATTTACGATACGAACTTCGTACGTACATGAAGTGTCCCTTTTCTTTGACCAATTGATATCGGATCGAGCCCAAAACTTGGGAAACATCATAATATCGTGGGAGGAGTCACTTGGTGAGTTTTGAGTGAAATCCAGTCACTAGAACTATGCAATCGTTCAACCACTCCGTGTATAGTACGAACTTGATGTTTCCAAATTTCTTTGACCAATTGATTTCGGATAGAGCCCAAATCTTGGGCAACATTATAATACGGTGGGAGGAGTCATTTGGTGAGTTTTTTTAGTGAAATCCAATCACTGGAGCTATGCAATTCTACAATCACTAGATGAAGGGTACGAACTTCGTAGGAATTTGAAGTGTCCAATTTCTTTGACCAATTTATTTTAGATTGAGTCCAAAACTTGGGAAACACAATAATATGGGGGGAGGAGTCATTTGGTGAGTTTTGAGTGAAATACAATCTATAGAACTATGAAATCCTACAACCACTCCCTGAAAGGTACGAACTTCGTACGAATTGGAAGTGTCCAATTTCTTTGACCGATTGATTTCGGATCAAGCACAACGCATGGGCAACGTCATAATATGGTGGCTGGAGTCATTTGGTGTGTTTTTGAGTGAAATCCAATCACCAGAACGATGCAATCCTGCAACCATTCCGTTTACAGTACGAACTTCTTACGAAGATGAAGTGTCCCTTTTCTTTGGCCAATTGAATTCGGATGGGGGTATTTGATCGGTGCATAATTACATATCATTTTGTACCCTTCTAACTTATGATTTGGTTATGTTTTTGAGTTAAACTTGTGCTTTTAATTTATTTTGTGTTTGTTTCAGTGTAATAAGCTTATGACTCACTAAATGCATTTTGGAGACAAGTTAGCTCAAAACGGTGTATGCAGATCAGTCAACTTCACAGATTGGACTGTACTTGCTCAGGAAGAACCAGATAATGAACCATACGTCATTGGAAAGATACGGAAGTCTAGTTTCTGAAGAATTTTACGGTTCATGATTCCGAGTCTTCTAGATGAAGTTATGCAAGTTTGGCAACTTAAGGTCAAATTCGGCAGCATCTGCGTTACTGGGCCAAAAATGACTTTTGAAGGCCTTCCCGATTTTTCCTTGAGTTGGGCTGCATATGCTTAGAAAGATAAGACAAAGAGCTTCAACATCCATATTTTTCCAGATTTGTTAGAGTGAAGGAACAAGCCCAAATTGAGCCCACAAGCTGACTGCAAATTGCTTGGTCATGATTAGCTATGCATGTGCTATTGTTGATAGTTCTTGGTTATGATTAGCTATGCATGTGCTATTGTTGATAGTGGGGAAGAAGCATGTTTATTTGTCATAATTGAAGTAGGTTGTGTAAGAAATAAAGAAAGCAAAAGCATCAAGTGGGAACTAGCCAAATGATGAAAGGAGATGGATGCTCATGTGAACTTGAGGTGGCTATGCAACTTGTTGTCAAAAGAAGAATATTGGCATGTGAGTTTGATGCTTTCCTTCTCCTATAAATAGGAGGCTTGGCTAAACTTCAAACACACCCCAAGGGGGGGAGCTCTCAAACATCTCTCTAGAGCTCCTCTCCCTTCTCTCCCTCAAATTCTCTTAGTTTTCTTTTTAGTTCTCAATTGTTGTAACAAAACCATTTTGCTTTTTAGTTATAATTTATTTTCCATTGTAATGTAATTTCTTTTCTTTAGTTTTCAAGTTTAATTAGCTTCCAAGTTTCAATTATAGTTCTTGTTCTTATTCATTATGCTTATAAGTTAATATGCTTATTTGAATGAGTGATCACCATTAAAACTTGTATGTTAGCTATCTTGGTTTGAATTAAGAGTAGACACCATGCATTAATTCAAATTGAACTATGAATAGGAAGAGTATGTATGGACATTCGTCAACATGGATTAGATACATGCTTGGTTGTTTAAAACATTCTTCTTTGCTTAATGGATTTCTAATGCTTAATTTAGGTTCGACAAGAAGGATCTAATTAGGGAATTAGGAATACAAGGTTAGGACCAAACACCATGGCTTAATCATACTTTAGCTAGAATCAATCTAAGAATATAAATTGAACTTGGTAACTAATTTGCTTGAGTTAATTTCTTTTCTTTCTTTCTTGTTTTATTTATTCTCTTTTGGTTTTCTATTTTGTGCAGGGAATCAAATTGAATCAATCTATCATCAATCCTCGTGGGATCGACCTCGTACTTACACAAGCTATACTATCCAACGCCTCGTGCACTTGCGAGTCAACAAGGAGTCATTTGGTGAGTTTTGAGTGACATCCAATAACTAGAACTTTGCAATCCTACAACCACTCCATGAAAGGTACGAACTTCATACTAGCGGGAAGTATCCAACTTCTTTGACAAATTGATTTCAGATCGAGCCCAAATCCTGGGCAACATCATAATATAGTGGGAGGAGTGATTTGGTGAGTTTTGAGTGAAATCCAAC
Organism: Prunus padus; assembly: GCA_024362665.1. Lineage (NCBI taxonomy): Eukaryota > Viridiplantae > Streptophyta > Magnoliopsida > Rosales > Rosaceae > Prunus > Prunus padus. The sequence goes on along the minus strand of JANFAM010000010.1, from coordinate 14,971,700 downwards.
AACCCCTGCGTGTACAGTACGAACTTCGTAGGAACATGAAGTATCCAATTTCTTTAACCGATTGATTTCGGATCGAGCCCAAAACTTGGGCAAGATCATAATGTGGTGGGAGGAGTCATTTGGTGAGTTTTGAGTGAAATCCAATCACTAGAACTATGCAATGCACCAACCACTCCATTTACGGTACGAAATTTAATTGTCCAATTTCTTTGACCGATTGATTTCGGATCGAGCCCAAAACTCGGGCAACATCATAATATGGTGGGAGGAGTCATTTGATGAGTTTTGAGTGAAATACAATCACTAGAACTATGCAATGCACCAATCAAACTTTTTACGGTACGATCCAATTTCTTTGACCAATTGATTCCGGATCGAGCAAAAGACTTGGGCAACATCATAATATGGTGAGAGTAGTCTTCTGGTTTGTTTTGAGTGAAATCCAATCACTAGAACTATGCAACGCCCCAACCACTCCATTTACGGCACGAACTTCGTACGAACTTGAAGTATCCAATTTATTTGCCCAATTGATTTCGGATCGAGCCCAAAACTTGGGCAACATCATAATATGGTGGGAGGAGTCATTTGGTGAGTTCTGAGTGAAATCCAATCACTAGAACTATGCAATGCACCAACCACTCCATTTACGGTACGAAATTTAATTGTCCAATTTCTTTGACCGATTGATTTCGGATCGAGCCCAAAACTCGGGCAACATCATAATATGGTGGGAGGAGTCATTTGATGAGTTTTGAGTGAAATACAATCACTAGAACTATGCAATGCACCAATCAAACTTTTTACGGTACGATCCAATTTCTTTGACCAATTGATTCGGATCGAGCAAAAGACTTGGGCAACATCATAATATGGTGAGAGTAGTCTTCTGGTTTGTTTTGAGTGAAATCCAATCACTAGAACTATGCAACGCCCCAACCACTCCATTTACGGCACGAACTTCATACGAACTTGAAGTATCCAATTTATTTGCCCAATTGATTTCGGATCGAGCCCAAAACTTGGGCAACATCATAATATGGTGGGAGGAGTCAATTTGTGAGTTTTGAGTGAAATCCAATCACAAGAAGTATGCAATCCAACAACAACTCCGTGTACAGTACGAACTTCATACGAACATGAAGTATCCAATTTCTTTGACCAATTGATTTCGGATCGTGCCCAAAACTTGGGCAACATCATAATATGTTGGGAGGATTCCTACAACCACTCCATGAAAGGTACAGACTTCTTACGAACTTGAAGTGTCCAATTTCTTTGACCAATTGATTTCGGATCGAGCAAAAGACTTGGGCAACATCATAATGCGGTAGGATTAGACATTTGGGTAGTTTTAAGTGAAATCCAATCACTAGAAATTTGCAATGCTCCAACCACTACATTTTCGGTACGAACCTGAAGTGTGTAATTTCTTTGACCAATTGATTTCGGATCCAGCCCAAAACTTGGGCAACATCGTAATATGGTGGGAGGAGCCATTTGGTGAGTTTTGAGTGAAATCCAATCACTAGAACTATTACTTCCTACAACCACTCTATGAAAGGAACGAACTTCGTACAAACTTGAAGTATCCAGTTTATTTGACCGATTGATTTCTGATTGAGCCCAAAACTTGGGAAACATCATAATATGGTGGGAGGAGTAATTTGGTGAGTTTTGAGTGAAATCCAGTTACTAGAACTACACAACCCTACAAACACTCCTTGAAAGGTACGAACTGGAAGTATCCGATTTCATTGACCAATTGATTTCGGATCGAGCCCAAAACTTGGGCAACATCATAATATGGTGGGAGGAGTCATTTGGTGAGTTCTGAGTGAAATCCAATCACTAGAACTATGCAATGCACCAACCACTCCATTTGCTGTACGAAGTTCTTATGAACTTGAAGTGTCAAATTTCTTTGAACAATTTATTTCGGACCGAGTCCAAAACTTGGGCAACATCATAATATGGTGGGAGGAATCGTTTGGTGAGTTTTCAGTTAAATCCAATCAGTAGAACTATGCAGTCCAACAACCGTCCTCACCTGAACAGGGGATAGTTGAAGTTTCTTCACACAGCCATTGAGTCTCGGTTAGTTAGTGACTGCCTCAAAGGTATACCACTCTTGAATCTTCAGAGCCAACAGGGAGAGACCGGCTCTGTCTTAGATAAAGAATAAAGAGACAGCATTCAGAATATCATATTTGAGAATATCCCATGCCACTCTATAGAATGAACCTGAAAAGCCATCCAGTACAGGAGAACTATAAGCTGACATAAAGGAAACCTCATCTCGAACCTCCTCCATAGCGGGTAATCGATTAAGGAATAAATTATCCACTTCAGTGACAAGTTTCGGAATTACTTGAAAAATTTCCTCATCAATTTAGTGTTCCTTCGAAGAAAGAATATTTAAAAAATAGGTAAGCATCAATAGTAGATTGATCTTCCACCCAATTGATTTCGGATCGAGCCCAAAACCTGGGCAATATCATAATATGGTGCAAGGAGTCATTTGTTGAGTTTTGAGTGAAATACAATCATTAGAACTTTCCAATCTAACAACCACTCCATGTGCGGTACGAACTTCGTACGAACATGAAGTGCCTAATTTCTTTGACCAATTGATTTCGGATCGAGCCCAAAACTTGGGCAGCATCATAATATAGTGGGAGCAGCCATTTGTTGAGTTTTCAGTGAAATCCAATCACAAGAACAATGCAATGCACCAGCCACTCCATTTACTGTACGAAGTTCGTAGGAACATGAAGTGTCCAATTTCTTTGACCAATTGATTTCGGATCGAGCCCAAAACTTGGACAACATCATAATATGGTGGGATGAGTCATTTGGTGAGTGTTGTGTGAAAGCCAATCACTAGAACTATGCAATCCTACAACCACTCCATGAAAGGTAAGAACTGGAAGTATCCAATTTCATTGACCAATTGATTTCGGATCGAGCCGAAAACTTGGGCAACATCATAATATGGTGGGAGGAGTCAATTGGCGAGTTTTGAGTGAAATCCAATAACTAGAACTATGCAATGCACCAACCACTCCATTTACTGTATGAAGTTCGTACGAACTTGAAGTGTCAAATTTCTTTGACCGATTGATTTCAGATCGAGTCCAAAACTTTGGCAACATCATAATATGGTGGGAGGAATCAATTGGTGAGTTTTCAGTGAAATCCAATCAATAGAACTATGCAGTCCAACAACCGTCCTCACTTGAACAGGGGATAGTAGAAGTTTCTTCGCATAGCCATTGAGTCTCGGTTAGTTAGTGACTGCCTCAAAGATATACCCCTCTTGACTCTTCAGAGCCAACAGCATTCAGAAGATCATAATATGGTGGGAGGAGTCATTTTGTGAGTTTTGAGAGAAATTCAATCACCAGAACTATGGAAACCTACAACAACTCCGTGTACAGTAGGAACTTCGTACGAAATTGAAGTGTCCCTTCTCTTTGACCAATTGATTTCGGATCGAACCCAAAACCTGGCAACATCATAATATAGTGGGAGGAGTCATTAGGTGAGTTTTGAGTCAAATCCAATAGCTAGAACTATACAATCCTACAACCTCTTCGTATGCAGATTTAACTTCGCATTTAACTTGAAGTGTCCAATTTATTTGGCAAATTAATTTCGGATCGAGCCCAAAAGTCGGCCAACATCATAATATGGAGGGACGAGTAATTTTGTGAGTTTTGAGTGAAATCCAATCACTAGAACGATGCAATCCTACAACCCCTCCTCGTACAGTATGAACTTCGTACGATCTTGCAGTGTCCCTTTTCTTTGACCAATTGATTTTGGATCGAGCCCAAAATTGGGCAACATATAATATGGTGGGAGGAGTCTTTGGTGAGTTTTGAGTGAAATCACTAGAATGATGCAATCCTACAACCACTCCTAGGGCGGTACGAACTGCGTTCAAACATGAAGTGTCCAATTTATTTGACCCATTCATTTTTGATCGATTCCAAAACCTGGGCAACATCATAATATGGTGGGAGGAGTCATTTGCTGAGTTTTGAATGAAATCCAATCCTTAGAATGATGCAACCCTCCAACCACTCCGTGTACAGTTCAAACTTCTACCGAACGTGAAGTGTCCAATTTCCTTGACCAATTGATTTCGGATCGAGCCCAAGACTTGGGCAACATCATAATATGGTGGGAGGAGTCATTTGGTGAGTTTTGAGTGAAATCCAATCACTTTAACTACGCAATCGAACAACCACTCTGTGAACAGTACGAACTTTGTACAAACTTGAAGTGTCCCTTTTCTTTGACCAATTGAATTCGGATCGAGCCCAAAGTTGGGCAACATCATAATATGGTGGGAGGAGTCATTTTGTGAGTTTTGAGTGAAATCCAATCACTAGAACGATGCAATTCAACAACCACTCCCTATGCGGTACGAACTTCGTACTACCTTGATGTGTCCAATTTATTTGACCAATTGATTTCGGATCTAGCCCAAAACTTGGGCAACATCATAATGTGGTGGTAGGAGTCATTTGGTGAGTTTTGAGTGAAATCCAATCACTTTAACTATGCAATCCAAAAACCACACCGTGCACAGTACGAACTTGAAATGTCCCTTTTCTATGACCAATTGATTTCGGATCGAGCCCAAAACCTGTGCAACATCATAATATGGTGGGAGGAATCATTTGGTGAGTTTTGAGTGAAATCCAATCACTAGAACGATGTAATCCTACAACCACTCCGTGTAAAGTATGAACTTCATACGAATTTGAAGTTTCCCTTTTCTTTGACCAATTTAAATCGGATCTAGCCCAAAAGTTGGGCAATATCATAATATGGAGGGAGGAGTCATTTTATGAGTTTTGAGTGAAATCCAATCACCCGAACGATGCAATCCAACAACCGCTCCATGTGCGGTCCGAACTTGAAGTGTCCGTTTTCTTTCACCAATTGATTTCGGATCGAGCCCAAAACTTAGGCAACATCATAATATGGTGGGAGGAGTCATTTGGTAAGTTTTGAGTGAAATCCAATCACAAGAACTATGCAATCCAACAACTACTCCATGTCCGGTACGAACTTCGTATGAACTTGAAGTGTCCAAGTTATTTGACCAATTGATTTCGGATCGAGCCCAAAACTTGGGTAACAACATAATATGGTGTGAGGATTCATTTGGTGAGTTTTGAGTGAAATCCAATCACAAGAACTATGCAATCCAACAACCACTCCATTTACGGTACGAACATCGTACGAACTTCATGTGTCCCTTCTCTTTGAACAATTGATTTCGGATCGAGCCCAAAACTTGGGCAACATCATAATATGGTGGGAGAAGTCCATCGGTTAGTTTTGAGTGATATCCAATCACTAGAACTATGCAATCCAACAACCACTCCATGAAAGGTAATAACTTCGTACGAACATGAAGTGTTCAATTTCTTTGACCAATTGATTTCGGATCGAACCCAAAGCTTGGACAACATCATAATATGGTGGGAGGAGTCATTTGGTGAGTTTTGAGTGAAATCCAAATACAAGAACGATGCAATCCAACAACCACTCCCTGTACACTACGAATTTCGTACGAACATGAAGTGTCCCTTTTCTTTGACCAATTGATTTCTGAACGAGCCCAAAACTTGGGCAGCATAATAATGTGGTGGGAGGAGTCATTTGGTGAGTTTTGAGTGATTTGCAATCACTAGAACTATGCAATGCGCCAACCACTCCCTTTACTGTACGAAATTCGTAAGAACTTGAACTGTCCAATTTCTTTCGGATAGAGTCCAAAACTTGGGCGACATCATAATATTGTGGGAGGAGTCATTTGATAAGTTTTGAGTGAAATCTAATCACTAGAACTATGTAATGCACCAACAACTCCATTTACTGTGCGATGTTCGTAAGAACTTTAAGTGTCCTATTTCTTCGACCAATTTATTTCGGATCGAGACCAAAACACGGGCAACATCATAATATTGTGGGAGGAGTCATTTGATAAGTTTTGAGTGAAATCTAATCACTAGAACTATGTAATGCACCAACAACTCCATTTACTGTACGAAGTTCGTAAGAACTTGAAGTGTCCTATTTATTTGACCAATTTATTTCGGATCGAGCCCAAAACACGGGCAACATCATAATATTGTGGGAGGAGTCATTTGGTGAGTTTTGACTGAAATCCAATCACTAGAACTATGCAATCCTACAACTACTCCATGATAGTACGAATTTCTTACGAACCTGATGTGTCCCTGTTCTTAGACCAATTGATTTCGGATCGAGTCCAAAACATGGGCAACATCATAATATGGTGGGAGGAGTCATTTGGTGAGTTTTGAGTGAAATCCATTCACTAGAACTATGCAATCCAACAACCACTCCATGAAAGGTAAGAACTTCGTACGAACTTGTAGTGTCCAATTTCTTTGACCAATTGATTTCGGATCGAGCCCAAAACATGGGCAACATCATAATATGGTGGGAGGAGTCATTTGGTGAGTTTTGAGTGAAATCCAATCTCTAGAACTATGCAATCCTACAACCACTCCGTGTGCGGTACAAACTTCGCACGAACTTGAAGTGTCGAATTTATATTACCAATTGATTTCGGATCGAGCCCAAAACTTGGGCAACATCATAATACGGTGGGAGGGATTATTTGGTGAGTTTTTAGTGAAATCCAATCATTAGAACTATGCAATGCACCAATCACTCCATTTACGGTGCGAACTTCGTACGAACTTGAAGTGTCCAATTTCTTTGAGCTTTTGATTTTGGATAGAGCCCAAAACTTGGGCAACATCATAATATGGTGGGAGGAGTCATTTGGTGAGTTTTGAGTGAAATCCAATCGCTAGAACTATGCAATCCTACAACCATTCCGTGTATAGTACGAACTTGAAGTGTCCCTTTTCTTTGACCAATTGATTTCAGATCTAGCCCAAAACTTAGGCAACATCTTAATATGGTGGGAGGAGTCATTTGGTGATTTTTGAGTGAAATCCAATCACAGGAACGATGCAATCCAACAACCACTCCATGTGCAGTACGAACTTCGTACGAACTTGAAGTTTCCAATTTATTTGACCAATTGATTTTGGATCAAGCCCAAAACTTGGGCAACATCATAACATGGTGGGAGGAGTCATTTGGTGAGTTTTGAGTGAAATCGAATTAGTTGAACCATGCAATCCAACAACCACTCCATGTTGTTGTGTTCCTTCCGAGTGCCAATATATGGTTAGTATAATGGTACAAGTAAGGGTGTCGAACCACAGGGACTGATTGGACCTCTATAAATTACTAGTTTTGAAAGAACCCTAACTAAAGAACGAAAGTGACAGATTGAAAGTAGCTTTTGTGTTGTAAATGAAAAGTAACTTAAAATGCTAAAAGAATGTAGCAGTGAATGATATATTGATGTAGAAAGAATAGGGAAGAGACTAGGGATTTCGAATTCACCATCGCAAAACCAATTCCATGTTTAGAAAGTTAAGCCGTATTCAACTACCAACCTATTTCCAGAGTTCGTTTTACATATATATGATCAGCAATATGATGTGTGGTTTTGATCAACTTCACCTAATCTGCAACCTAATTGGGATGTTCAACTTTGGTTCCAAGTTAAGAATCATTAGCATGCAAGAAAACATTAAAGAACCGAAGAGAACACACGGCAGGATGTTTGCATAGCATTCTCTTCATTCATTCACATGTCTACCAAGAGTAAGCATGATGTTTACTATAACCTTGTTCAGATAATCTGTAGGCAACCCTAATGGTGATCAAACATTAAAATTAACACACAAATTTAACAATAGATTCAGTGAATGAAACAAGACGCAGATTGATGAATTGAATACTTTAACTTAGAAACATGGATCAAAGTTGCAAGGCTACATCGAAATCCCTAGCTATGAATTTAGTTACATATCATGTTCACATAGATTAAAACGAAAATAAACAACATGAGTGAAAATAAATTCAAGAGAGGAAACCCTTGAAGCAAGTCTGATGTTGAACTTCTCCAAGAACAGCCTCCTGCGATGAGACTTGAGGGATGGTAATATATGGAACGGCTAGGGTTTTTGTGTGCATGAAAAGAGAGAACAGATGGACTTAGGGTTGTGAAATTCGTCCATAATAAATAGGGCCTGTAAAAGTGGCTGAAAGGCAAGTTTTTATGGGGTAAAAGAGGCTACATGATATTCCAAAGAGATCCTAACAAATCAGCCTTTATTTTGCACGTTTTTGCCTTATTTGGCACCTCCAAATCAGGCTAAATCCTCATTACTTTCCCGTTTTGCTCTTAGTCTTCAAACAAGCCAGATTCGCATTGAATTCTTTATTTGAACTTCAAAACAGGTCACGAAACTTGTTTCCACGTTTGAATAAGGATCAGCTCCAAAAATGGCATGTTTTCACTTCTTTTGCCTTCAAATTGATCCTAAAGTAGATGCAACTGCATATTAACACAAAATAGGATAAAATGCAACAAGTTTAACTCAAAAACATCACAAATAGACTAGAAATGGGTGGTATAAATGTATAAATATATGAGTTATCAAATACCCCCAAACCTGGTTTTTTGCTAGTCTTCGAGCAAAACTGAAACTAAAAACACACAAGACAATAAAATCTAGGGTAAATTTCACTTTACTACCTGTAAGTTTCCCAAAATTCAGACTTTGCTACCCAAAGTTTTTTCCTTCTCACTTTCATCCCCAAAATTTACTTTTACTACCAATTTCATACCTCCGTCCGTGTTACCGTCAGTACTTCCGTTAAAACGCTGACGTGTCACATTTTTTTAATTTTTAATTAATTAAAATATTAATAAAATATTAAAAAACCAACTAGAAATCAGGAAAAATTAAATAAATAAAGCCTCGTCATCATCTCTCTCTCTTTGCACGCTTCGCTCCCTCTCCCTTTCTCTCTCCTCCGCCATCACCCCTGCACCCTCCCCCACCACACTAGCCGCCCCCACCTTCTTCCCCAAACCCTAGCACCTCATCTCTTCCATGCACACCACCATCTCCTCACCGTCTCTCTCTCTTCGGATGAACCCAGGAGCAGCCCCATCTCCAGATACAACCCCAAACAACTAAATTGCACAGCCAGGCAAATCCACCCCAAATCGCACAGCCAGGCAAATCGATTGGGCAATTCGTCAAACACCTTAGCCGCAAATCCCAAAAACCCCAAATCCCATCCCCTATGGATATCCAGAGCATGCTATTTGAGCCCAAAAGTTGGGCAACATTATAATATTATGGGGGGAGTCATTTGGCGAGTTTTGAGTGAAATCCAATCACTAGAATGATGCAATCCTCCAACCACTCCATGTACATTCCGAACTTCTAACGAACATGAAGTGTCCAATTTATTTGACCAATTGATTTCAGATCGAGCCCATAACTAAGACCATATCATAATATGGAGGGAGGAGTCATTTCGAGAGTTTTGAGTGAAATCCAATCACTAGAACTATGCAATGCACCAACCCCTCCATGAAAGGTAAGAAATTCGTTGGAACATTAAGTGTCCAATTTCTTTGACCAATTGATTTCGAATCGAGCCCAAAACTTGGGCAACATCATAATATGGTGGGAGGAGTCATTTGGTGAGTTTTGAGTGAAATCCAATCGCTAGAACGATGCAATCCTACAACTACTCCGTGTACAGTACGAACTTTGTGAGAACTCTAAGTGTCCAATTTATTTGACCAATTGATTTCGGATCGAGCCTAAAACTTGGGCAACATCATAATATGGTGGGAGGAGTCTTTTGGTGATTTTTGAGTGATTTCCAATAACTAGAACTACGCAACGCACCAACCACTCCATTTACTGTACGAAGTTCAAAGAAAGTTGAAATTTCCAATTTCTTTGACCAATTGATTACAGATCGAGACCAAAACTTTAGCAACATTATAATATGGTGGCAGGAATCATTTGGTGAGTTTTGAGAGAAATTCAATAACTAAAACTATGCAATCCAACAACCACTACATGAAAGGTAATAACTTCGTACGAACATGAAGTGTCCAATTTCTTTGACCAATTGATTTCGAATCGAGTCCAAAACTTTAGCAACATCATAATATGGTGGAAGGAGTCATTTGGTGAGTTTTGAGTGAAATCCAATTACAAGAACGATGCAATCCAACAACCACTCCATATGTGGTACGAAGTTCGTACGAATTTGAAGTCTTCAATTTATTTGACTAATTGATTTCGGATCGAGCCCAAAATTTGGGCAATAACATAATACGCTGGGAGGGGTCATTTGGTGAGTTTGGAGTGAAATCCAATCACCAGAACGATGCAATCCTACATCCACTCCATGTATAGTGGCGTGAGAAATAACTAACGCACAAATTAAACCCTATGAATTATGCAATCGTAGTACGAGTAAGTAGGGATCGTTCTATTCTGGGGATTAGGAGGGATGCTAATCAACACAAATTAAACTTATTAAACTGAAAACTAAGTTAAGGTAAACAATTATTGGGGGGAATTTGGACGATTTAGACTAAAGTAATAATGACAGCAACAAACAACTAAGTTGTGAATAGAATATGGATGAAGGGATAGCTAGAGGATTCTTCTCCACACATGGAACATATGCATACAAATCGATCTCCAGTTATTCTTTCTACAAAGTATGAATGACAATGCCCCAAATTAATTGTGAATGCACTAATTAACTCTCAGATTTTCCTAAGTTCATTGAATTGGACTCAGCGACACAATCAAATTATTCTTATTAAGTTCCCTATATGAACAGCATGATAAAGATACGTATCAAAGATCATTAAGTTCTGTGAAAATCATAAGCATCAACAAAGCATTCGTAACTATGAAAAGCATGATACTCCTGCCAAGAATTTACTTAACTCAATCATGACTAGTGACTTTTACCACTTGTGAATATAAGTTCATAACGATTAGGTGAAATTCCCTTATATTCTAGCATCAAATCCCTGCATGCAAACTTAGTATGCATCCTTAATAAACATACAAGAATAAGTTCTCACTAAAACAGAAAAGTAAATCACATTCATACTTTATGAAACCATAACTGGAAGTAATCAATTCATATAAAACATATGTCCATGGCTTCGAATTCACCTCTAACTAACAAGAAATTTAGTTACACATGTTCATAACAATTGAAAAGCAATCTGAAATAAACATTGAAACTGAGCAAGGGAAGAAAGAACTCTAAAAACTCCAATGGATGATGGTAGGTTACAGTACACTTGGATCTGAAGGTAGGTAGGTTGCGGCACTAGGTGGATCTGTTCTTCTTCTTCTTCTCCCTTGGCTTATGCAGGTCACGACACAAACCTCCTTATTCTTCTCCCCTCTCCCCTCTTTTATGTGGCAGATCTCTCCTTTATATATGCAGTATACTTAGGGTAAAAAGGGCCAGCAGAAACCCTAAGGATTAGGGTTTTGTTTGGCAAGTTTCTAGAAGGAAAAATAAGGGTAATTCCCTTTTTTTTAGCTTCCAGGCCTCTTTAAACTCCAAAAACGTCCAGCCCACTTGCTCTCCAAGCATACTATCCAATCCAAGCCCAAAACTGCTCCAAACTGCTTCATTAGGTCATTTATTGTCATCTTTACCAATTGGGCCTACAAAAATCCGAAAATAAATTAAATTGACATAATAAATGGAAATTAACTAAGTAAATGCAAAGAAATAGGATAGCAAAGTCGCATAAATATGCTCCTATCATATAGTACGAATTTCGTACGATCGTGAAGCGTCCCTTTTCTTTGACCAATTGATTTCGGATCGAGCCCAAAACTTGGGCAGCATCAAAATATGGTGGGAGAAGTCATTTGGTGAGTTTTGAGTGATTCCAGTCACTAGAACTATGCAATGCCCCAACCACGGTGAGTTTTGAGTGAAATCCAATCACTAGAATGATGCAATCCAGCAACCACACCATGTGTGGTACGAAAATCGTACGAACTTGAAGTGTCCAATTTATTTGACCAATTGATTTCGGATCGAGCCCAAAACTTGGGCAACATCATAATATGGTGGGTGAAGTTATTTGGTGAGTTTAGAGTGAAATCCAATCACTACAATCCTACAACCAGTCCATGTACAGGACGAACTTGAAGTGTCCCTTTTCTTTAACCAATTGATTTCGGATCGAGCCCAAAACTTCGGCAAGATCATAATATGGTGGGAGGAGTCATTTGGTGAGTTTAGAGTCAAATCCAATCTCTAGAACTATGTAATCCTTCAACCACTCCGTGTAGAGTACGAACTTGAAGTGTCCCTTTTCTTTGACCAATTGATTTCGGATCGAGCCCAAAAACTGGGCAACATCACAATAAGGAGGGACGAGTCATTTGGTGATTTTTGAGTGAACTCCAATCACTAGAACGATGCAATCCTACAACCGCTCCGTGTACAGTACGAACTTCGTGCGAACTCTAAGTGTCCAATTTATTTGACCAATTGATTTCGGATCAAGCCTAAAACTTGGGCAACATCACAATATGGTGGGAGGAGTCTTTTGGTGATTTTTGAGTGATTTCCAATTACTAGAACTACTCAATGAAACAACCACTTCATTTACTGTACGAAGTTTGAAAAAATTTGAAATTTTCAATTTCTTTGACCAATTGACCAAAAATTTGAAAAAATTTGAAACAACCACTTCATTTACTGTATGGTGGGAGAGGTCATTTGGTGAGTTTTGAGTGAAATTTAATAACTACAACTTTGCAATCCAACAACCACTCCATGAAAGGTAATAACTTCGTCCGAACAAGAAGTGTCCAATTTCTTTGACCAATTGATTTCGGAACGAGCCCAAAAGACGACCTCATAATATGGTGGGAGGAGTCATTTGGTGAGTTTTGAGAGAAATCTAATCACTAGAACGTTGCAATCCTCCAACCACTCGTTGTACGGTTCGAACTTCGAACGAACTTGAAGTGTCCAATTTATTTGACCAATTGATTTCGGATCGAGCCCAAAACTTGGGCAACATCATAATATGTTGGGAGGAGTCATTTATTGAGTTTTGAGTGAAATCCAATCTCTAGAACTATGAAATCCTACAACCACTCCGTGTACAGTACGAACTTCGTATGAACTTGAAGTGCCCCTTTTCTTTGACAATTGACTTCGGATCGAGCCCAAAACATGGGCAACATCATAATTTGGTGGGAGGAGTGATTTGGCAAGTTTTGAGTGAAATCCAATCATTAGAACAATGCAATGCACCAACCACTCCATTTATCGTATGAAGTTAAATGCGAACTTGAATTGTCCAATTTTTTGATCAATTGATTTCGGATCGAGTCCAAAACTTGGGCAACATGATAATATGGAGGGAGGAGTCACTGGTGAGTTTTGAAAGAAATCCAATCTGTAGAACTACGCAATCCAACAACCACTACATGCAATGTAGAGCTTCGAACGAACATAAAGTGTCCAATTTCTTTGACCAATTGATTTCGGATAGAGCCCAAAACTTAGGCAACATCATAATATGATGGGAGGAGTCTTTTGGGTAGTTTTGAGTGAAATCCAATCACTAGAACAATGCAATCCAGCAACCACTACGAGTACAGTCCGAACTCCATACGATCTTGTAGTGTACCTTTTTTTTAACCAATTGATTTCGGATCGAGCCCAAAACTTGGGCAGCATCATAATATGGTGGGAGGAGTCATTTGGGGAGTTTTTAGTTATTTCCAATCACTAGAACTATGCAATGCACCAATCACTCCATTTACTGTACGAAGTTCGTAAGAACTTGAAGTGTCCAATTTCTTGAACAAATTGATTTCGGATCGACTCCTAAACTTTAGCAACATCATAACACGGTGGGAGGAGTCATTTGGTGACTTTTGCGTCAAATCGAATCACTAGAACTATGTAATGCACCAACCATTCAATTTACTATACGAAATTCGTACGAACATGAAGTGTCGAATTTCTTTGAGCAATTGATTTCGGATCAAGTCCAAAACTTGGGCAACATCATAATATGGTGAGAGGAGTCATTTGGTGAGTTTTGAGTGAAATCCTATCACCATAACGATGCAATCCTACAACCACTCCGTGTATAATACGAATATCGTACGATTTTAAAGTGTCCCTTTTCTTTGAGCAATTGATTTCGGATCGAGCCCAAGACTTGGGCAACATCATAATATGGTGGGAGGAGTCATTTGGTGAGTTTTGAGCGAAATTCAATCAATAGAACAATGCCATGCACCAACCACTCCATTTACGGTACTAACTTCGTACGAACTTGAAGTGTACAATTTCTTTAACTAATTGATTTCGGATCGAGCCCAAAACTTGGGCAACATCGTAATATGGTGGGAGCAGTAATTTGGTGAGTTGTGAGTGAAATCCAATCACTAGACTGATGCAATCCTTCAGCCACTCCGTGTACTGTACGAACATCGTACGAACTTGAAGTGTGCAATTTTTTTGACAAATTGATTTCGGTTCGGTCCCAAAACTTGGGCAACATCATAATATGGTGGGAGTAGTCATTTGGTGAGTTTTGAGGGAAATCCAATCACTAGAAATGTGCATTGCACCAACCACTCCATTTTCGGTTCGAAACATCGTACGAACTTGAAGTGTCCAATTTCTTTGACCAATTGATTTTGGATCGGGCAAAAAACTTGGGCAACATCATAATATGGTGGGAGGAATCATTTGGTGAGTTTTGAGTGAAATCCAATCACCAGAACTATGAAATGCACCAAACACTCCGTTTACGGTACAAACTTGAAGTGTCCAATTTCATTGGCCCATTGATTTCGGGTCGAGGATAAAACTTGGGCAATACTACAATTTGGTTAGTTTTGAGTGAAACCCAATCACTAGAACTATGCAATACTACAACGACTCCATCAACAGTACGAACTTCGTACGATCTTGAATTATCCAATTTCTTTGACCAACTTATTTCGGATCGAGCCCAAAACTTGGGCAACATCATAATTAGGTGGGAGGAGTCATTTGGTGAGTTTTGGGTGAAATGCATTCACCAGAACGATGCAATGCACCAATCACTCTTTTCACGGTACGAACTTGAATTGTCAAATTTTTTTGTCCAATTGATTTTGGATCAAGGCCAAAACTTGGCCAACGTGATATTATGGTGGGAGGAGTCATCTGGTGAGTTTTGAGTGAAATCCAGTCACTAGAACTATGCGATCCTACAACCACTCCATGAAAGTACGAACTTCCTACGAACTTGAAGTATCCAATTTCTTTTACCAATGGATTTCGGATCGAGCCCAAAACTTGGGCAGCATCATAATATGGTGGGAGTAATCATTTGGTGTGTTTTGAGTGAAATCCAATCACTAGAAATATGCAATGCACGAACCACACCATTTTTGGTACGAACTTGAAGTGTCCAATTAATTTGACCAATTGATTTCGGATCGAACAAAAAACAAGGGCAACATCATTATATGGTGGGAGGAGTCATTTGGTGAGTTTTGAGCGAAATCCAACCACTAGAACTATGCAATGCACCAACCACTCCATTTACGGTACGAACTTCGTACGAACTTGAAGTGTCCAATTTCATTGGCCCTTTGATTAAGGATCGAGGCCAAAATTTTTCGAACGTCATAAGATGATGGGTGGAGTCATTTGGTGTGTTTTGAGTGAAACCCAATCACTAGTACTATGCAATCCTACAACCACTTCATGAAACGTTCGAACTTCGTACGAAGTTAAAGTATCCAATTTCTTTGAACAATTGATTTTGGATCGAGCCCAAAACTAGGGCAACACTCTAATACAGTGGGAGGAGTCATCTGGCGAGTTTCGATTGAAATCCAATCACACGAGCTTGAATTGTCAAATTTCTTTGAACAATTGATTTCGGATCAAGCCCAAAACTTGGCCAACATGAGATTATTGTGGGAGGAGTCATTTGGTGAGTTTTGAGTGAAATCCAATCACTAGAACTATGCAATCCTACAACAACTCCATGAAAGGTATGAACTTCCTACGAACTTGAAGTATCTAATTTCTTTGATGAATTGATTTCGGATCGAGCCCAAAACTTGGGCAACAACATAATATGGTGTGAGTAGTCATTTACGGTACCGACATTGTACGAACTTGAAGTGTACAATTTCTTTGACCAATTGATTTCAGATCGATCCCAAACCTTAGGAAACATCAAAATATCGTGGGAGGAGTAATTTGGTTATTTTTGAGTGAAATCCAATCACTAGAACTATGCAGTAAACCAACCACTACATTTACGGTACGAACTTCGTACAAACTTGAAGTGTACAATTTGTTTGACCAATTGAATTCGGATCGAGCCAAAAACTTGGGCAATATCGTAATATGGTTAGAGGAGTCATTTGGTGTGTTTTGAGTGAAATTTAATCATTAGAACAATGCAATGATCCAACCACTCCATTTATGGTATCAACTTGAAGTGTCCAATTTCTTTGACCAATTGATTTCGGATCGAGCCCAAAACTTGGGCAACATCACAAAATGGTGGGAGGAGTCATTTGGTGAGTTTTGAGTGAAATCCAATCACTAGAACTATGCAATACTACAACAACTCCATGAAAGGTATGAACTTCCTACGAACTTGAAGTATCTAATTTCTTTGATGAATTGATTTCGGATCGAGGCCAAAACTTGGGCAGCATCATAATATGGTGTGAGTAGTCATTTACGGTACCAATATTGTACGAACTTGAAGTGTACAATTTCTTTGACCAATTGATTTCAGATCGAGCCCAAACATTAGGCATCATCAAAATATCGTGGGAGGAGTAATTTGGTTATTTTTGAGTGAAATCCAATCACTAGAACTATGCAGTAAACAAACCACTCCATATACGGTACGAACTTCGTACGAACTTGAAGTGTCCAATTTGTTTGACCAATTGAATTCGGATCAAGCCAAAAACTTGGGCAATATCGTAATATGGTCAGAGGAGTCATTTGGTGTGTTTTGAGTGAAATTTAATCACTAGAACAATGCAATGATCCAACCACTCCATTTATGGTACGAACTTGAAGTGTCCAATTTCTTTGACCAATTGATTTCGGATCGGGCCCAAAACTTGGGCAACATCACAAAATGGTGGGAGGAGTCATTTGGTGAGTTTTGAGTGAAATCCAATCACTAGAACTATGCAATCCTACAACAACTCCATGAAAGGTATGAACTTCCTACGAACTTGAAGTATCTAATTTCTTTGATGAATTGAGTTCGGATCGAGCCCAAAACTTGGGCAACATCATAATATGGTGTGAGTAGTCATTTACGGTACCAACATTGTACGAACTTGAAGTGTACAATTTCTTTGACCAATTGATTTCAGATCGAGCCCAAACATTAGACATCATCAAAATTTCGTGGGAGGAGTAATTTGGTTATTTTTGAGTGAAATCCAATCACTAGAACTATGCAGTAAACAAACCACTCCATTTACGGTACGAACTTCGTACGAACTTGAAGTGTACAATTTGTTTGACCAATTGAATTCGGATCGAGCCAAAAACTTGGGCAATATCGTAATATGGTCAGAGGAGTCATTTGGTGTGTTTTGAGTGAAATTTAATCACTAGAACAATGCAATGATCCAACCACTCCATTTATGGTACGAACTTGAAGTGTCCAATTTCTTTGACCAATTGATTTCGGATCGAGCCCAAAACTTGGGCAACATCACAAAATGGTGGGAGGAGTCATTTGGTGAGTTTTGAGTGAAATCCAATCACTAGAACTATGCAATCCTACAACAACTCCATGAAAGGTATGAACTTCCTACGAACTTGAAGTATCTAATTTCTTTGATGAATTGAGTTCGGATCGAGCCCAAAACTTGGGCAACATCATAATATGGTGTGAGTAGTCATTTACGGTACCAACATTGTACGAACTTGAAGTGTACAATTTCTTTGACCAATTGATTTCAGATCGAGCCCAAACATTAGACATCATCAAAATTTCGTGGGAGGAGTAATTTGGTTATTTTTGAGTGAAATCCAATCACTAGAACTATGCAGTAAACAAACCACTCCATTTACGGTACGAACTTCGTACGAACTTGAAGTGTACAATTTGTTTGACCAATTGAATTCGGATCGAGCCAAAAACTTGGGCAATATCGTAATATGGTCAGAGGAGTCATTTGGTGTGTTTTGAGTGAAATTTAATCACTAGAACAATGCAATGATCCAACCACTCCATTTATGGTACGAACTTGAAGTGTCCAATTTCTTTGACCAATTGATTTCGGATCGAGCCCAAAACTTGGGCAACATCACAAAATGGTGGGAGGAGTCATTTGGTGAGTTTTGAGTGAAATCCAACCACTAGAACTATACAATGCACCAACCACTCCATTTACGATACGAACTTCGTACGAACTTGAAGTATCCAATTTGTTTGACATATTGATTTCAGATCGAACCCAAACCTTGTGCAACATCAAAACATGGTGGGAGTAGTCATTTAGTGAGTTTTGAGTGAAATTCAATTACAAGAACTCCGCAATTCTACAACCACTCCATGTAAAGTACGAACTTCGTACAAACATTAAGTGTCCCTTTTCTTTGACCAATTGATTTCAAATCGCACCCAAAACTTGGGAAAGATAATAAAATGGTCGGAGGAGTCATTTGGTGAGTTTTGTGTGAAATCCAATAACTTGAACGATGCAATCCTACAACCACTCCATGAATGGTACGAACACAAAGTGTCCCTTTTCTTTTTCCAATTGATTTCGGATCGAGCCCAAAACTTAGGCAACATCATAATCTGGTGGGAGGAGTCATTTGGTGAGTTTGACTAAAATCCAACCACCAGAACAATGCAATGCACCAATCACTCCATTTACAGTACGAACTTCGTTCGAACCAAAAGTATCCAACTTCTTTGACCAACTGATTTCGGATCGAGCACAAAACTTGGGCAACATCATAATATGGTGAGAGAAGTCATTTGGAGAGTTTTGAGTGAAGTCCAATCTCTATAACTATGAAATCCTACAACCACTCCATGAAAGGTAGGTACTTCGTACGAACATGAAGTGTCCCTTTTCATTGCCCAATTGATTTCGGATAGAGCCGAAAACTTGGGCAACATCATAATATGGTGGGAGGACTCATTCGTCTAGTTTTGAGTGAAATCCAATCACTAGAACTATGCAATGCACCGACCACTCCATTTACGGTACGAACTTAACGTGTGCAATTTCTTTGACCAATTGATTTCGGATCGAGCCTAAAACTTGGGCAACATCGTAATATGTTGGGAGCTGTCATTTCGTGAGTTTTGAGTGAAATCCAATCACTAAAACTATGCAATCCTACGACCACTCCATTAAAGGTACAAACTTCGTACGAACTTGAAGTGTCTAATTTCTTTGACCAATTAATTTCGGATCGAGCCCAAAACTTGGGCAACATCATAAAATGGTGGGACTCATTTGGTGAGGTTTGAGTGAAATCCAGTCACTAGAACTATGCAATCCTACTACCACTCTGTGTACAGTATGAACTTCGTACGAACATGAAGTGTACAATTTCTTTGACCGATTGATTTCGGATCGAGCCCAAAACTTGGGCAACATCATAATATGGTGGGATGAGTTATTTGGTAAGTTTTGAGTGAAATCCAATCACTAGAACTATGCAATGCACCAACCACTCCATTTGCGGTACGAATTTCGTACGAACTAGAAGTGTCCAACTTCTTTGACCAACTGATTTCGGATCGAGCCCAAAACTTTTTCAACATCAAAACATGGTGGGAGGAGTCATTTGATGAGTTTTGAGTGAAATCCATTCACTAGAACGGTGCAATGCACCCATCGCTCTTTTTACGGCACAAACTTGAAGTGTACAATTTCTTTGACCAATTGATTTCGGATCGAGCCCAAAACTTGGCCAACAACATAATATGGTGGGACTCATTTGGTGGCAACTTCGTACGAACTTGAAGTTTGCAATCCTACAACCACTCCATGAAAGGTAGGAACTTCGTACGAACTTGAAGTATCCAATTTCTTTGACCAATTGATTTCGGATCGAGCGCAAATCTTGGGCAACACCATAATATGGTGAGAGGAGTCATTTGGGGTGTTTTAAGTTAAATCCAATCAATAGAACTATGCAATCCTACAACCACTCCGTGAAAGGTAAGAACTTCGCACGAACATGAAGTGTCCAATTTCTTTGACCAATTCGGATCGAGCCCAAAACTTGGGCAACATCACAAAATGGTGGGAGGAGTCATTTGGTGAGTTTTGAGTGAAATCCAATCATTAGAACTATGCAATGCACCTATCGCTCTTTTTACGGTACGAACTAGACGTGTACAATTTCTTTGACCAATTGGTGGGATTCATTTGGTGAGTTTTGAGCAAAATCCAATCACTAGAGTGATGCAATCCTACGACCACTTCGTGTACAGTACAAACTTCTTACGAACATTAAGCGTCTCTTTTCTTTGACCAATTGATTTCGGATACTGCCCAAAACTTGGGAAACAACATAAAACAATGGGAGGAGTCATTTGGTGAGTTTTGAGTGAAATCCAATCACTAGAACGATGCAATCCTACAACCAATCCGTGTAGAGTACGAACTTCGTACGAACTTGAAGTGTCCAATTTCTTTGCCGAATTGATTTCGGATCGAGCCCAAAACTATGCATGATGGGAGGAGTCATTTGATGAGTTTTGAGTGAAATCCAATTATTAGAACTATGCAATTATACAGCCACTCCATGAAAGGTACGAACTTCTTACGAACTTGAAGTATCCAATTTCTTTGACCAATTAATTTCGTATCGAGCCCAAAACTTGGGCAACACCATAATATGGTGGGAGGAGTCATTTGGTGAGTTTTGAGTGAAATCCAATCACTATAACTATGAAGTCCAACAACCACTCCATGGAAGGTACGAACTTCGTACGAACATGAAGTGTCCCTTTTCTTTGACCAATTGATTTCGGATCGAGCCTAAAACTTGGGCAACATCATAATACGGTGGGAGGAGTCATTTGGTGAGTTTTGAGTGAAATTCAATCACTGGAACAATGATATGCACCAACCAATACATTGACGGTATGAACTTCGTACGAACTTGAACTGTACAATTTCTTTGACCAATTGATTTCGGATCGAGTCCAAAACTTGGGCAACACCATAATATGGTGGGAGGAGTCATTTGGTGAGTTTTAAGTGAAATCCAATCATTAGAACTATGCAATGCATGAACCACTCCATTTATGGTACGAACTTCGTACGAACTTGAAGTGTGGAATTTCTTTGACCAATTTATTTCGGATTGAGCTCAAAACTTGGGAAACATCGTAATATGGTGGGAGGAGTCAGTTGGTGAGTTCTGAGTGAAATTCAATCGCTAGAACTATGCATTCCTACAGCCGTAAAAAGTACGAACTTCGTATGAACTTGAAGTATTCAATTTCTTTTACCAATTAATTTCGTATCGAGCGCAAAACTTGGGCAACATCATAATATAGTGGGAGGAGTCATTTGGTGAGTTTTGAGTGAAATCCAATAACTAGAACTATGCAATCCTATAACCACTCCCTAAAAGGTACAAACTTCGTACGAAATTGAAGTATCCAATTTATTTGACCAATTGATTTCGTATCTAGACCAAAACTTGGGCAACATCTTAATTTTTTGAGAGGAGTCATTTGGTGAGTTTTGAGTTAAATCCAATCATCAGAACTACGCAATGCACCAACCACTCCATTTACGGTACGAACTTCGTACGAATTTGAAGTGTGCAATTTCTTTGACAAATTGATCTCGGATCGAGCCCAAATTTGGGCAAGATCATAATTTGGTGGGAGTAGTCAT
This sequence comes from Prunus padus, assembly GCA_024362665.1. Classification (NCBI taxonomy): domain Eukaryota; kingdom Viridiplantae; phylum Streptophyta; class Magnoliopsida; order Rosales; family Rosaceae; genus Prunus; species Prunus padus. The sequence continues at coordinate 14,949,798 of JANFAM010000010.1, read as the reverse complement.
TTGGTGAGTTTTGAATGAAATCCAATCACCAGAACTATGCAATCCTACAACCACTCCCTAAAAGGTACGAACTTCGTACGAACTTGAAGTATCCAATTTATTTGACCAATTGATTTCGGATCTATTCCAAAACTTGGGCAACATCTTAATTTTTTGAGAGGAGTCATTTGGTGAGTTTTGAGTGAAATCCAATCACTAGAACTATGCAATGCACCAAACTATGCAAAGTTTTGAGTGAATTTTTTGAGGGCAACGTCATAATATGGTTGCAGAAAGTCACTTGGTGAGTTTTGAGTGAAATCCAATCACTAGAACTATGCAATCCTACAACCACTCCATGGAAGGTTCGAACTTCATACGAACTGGAAGTATCCAATTTCTTAGACAAATTGATTTCGGATCGAACCCAAATCTTGGGCAACATCATATTATGGTGAGAGGATTCATTTGGTGGGTTTTGAGTGAAATCCAATCACTAGAACTATGCAATGCTCCGGCCACTCCATTTACAGTACGAAATTGAAGTTTCCAATTTCTTTGAGCAATTGATTTCGGATCGAGCCCAACACTAGCAACACCATAATATGTTGGGATGAGTCATTTGGTGAGTTTTGAGTGAAATCCACTCACTAGAACTTTGCAATCCTACAACCCCTCCATGAAGGGTACGAACTTCGTACGAACTTGAAGTATCCAAAACCTGGCCAACATCATAATACGGTTGGAGGAGTCATTTGGTGTTTTTTTTAGTGAAATCCAATCACTGGAACCACGCAATGCACTAATCACTCCATTTACGGTACGAACTTCGAACATACATGAAGTGTCCAATTTTTTTGAGAATTGAATTCGGATCGATCCCAAAACTTGGGCAGCATCATAATATGTTATGAGGAGTCATTTGGTGAGTTTTGAGTGAAATTGATCGGTGCAAAATTACATATCATTTTGTACCCTTCTAACTTATGATTTGGTTATGTTTTTGAGTTAAACTTGTGCTTTTAATCTATTTTGTGTTTGTTTCAGTATAATAAGCTTAAGACTCATTAAATGCATTTTGGAGACAAGTTTGCTCAAAACGGTTTCTGCAGATCAGTCAACTTCACGGATTGGACTGTACTTGCTCAAGAAGAACCAGATAATTAGCCATACATTATTGGAAAGATACGGAAGTCTATTTTCTGGAGCATTTTACGGTTCATGATTCCGAGTCCTCTAGAGGAAGTTATACAAGTTTTGGCAGCTTAAGGTCCAAATCGGCAGGATCTGCGTTACTGGGCCAAAAATGACATTTGAAGGTCTTTCCGATTTTTCCTTGAGCTGGGCTGCATATGATTGGAAAGATAATTCAAAGAACTTCAAGATCCATATTTTTGCAGATTTTTCAGAATGGAGGAACAAGCCCAAAACGAGCCCAAACGTATACTGCAATGCATTGTCATGCATGACATATGCATGAGCTAATTATTTTTAGTGGGGAAGTTAGGTAAAGTTGGTGGATTGAGTGTTGTAAGTTGGTGAAGTGAGTGTTGTAGGTAGAAGCAATACTCAATTCAGAATTTTACTTCCCTTAAGCCTATATATAGTGAGGTTCTCCAAACTTGTAAACACACCCCAAGGGGGGGAGCTCTTAAACATCTCTCTAGAGCTCCTCTCCCTTCTCTCCCTCAAATTCTCTTAGTTTTCCTTTTTAGTTCTCAATTGTTGTAACAAAATCCTTTTGCTAAATTTTCCTTTAAGTTTCTCTTAGTTGTAATTTATTTTTCATTGTAATGTAAATTCTTTTCTTAAGTTTTCAAGTTTAATTAGTTTCCAAGTTTCAATTATAGTTCTTGTTCTTATTCATTATGCTTATAAGTTAATATGCTTGTTTGAATGATTGATCACCATTAAAACTTGTATGTTAGCTATCTTGGTTTGAATTAAGAGTAGACACCATGCATTAATTCAAATTGAACTATGAATAGGAAGAGTATGTATGGACATTCGACAACAGGGATTAGATACATGCTTGGTTATTTAAAACATTCTTCTTTGCTTAATGGATTTCTAATGCTTAATTTAGGTTCGACAACAAGGATCTAATTAGGGAATTAGGAATACAAGGTTAGGACCAGACACCATGGCTTAATCATACTTTAGCTAGAATCAATCTGTGAATCTAAATCGAACTTGGTAACTAATTTGCTTGAGTTAATTTCTTTTCTTTCTTTCTTGTTGTATTTATTTTCTTTTCATTTCTATTTTGTGCAGGGAATCAAATTGAATCAATCTATCATCAATCCTCGTGGGATCGACCTCGTACTTACACATGCTATACTACCCAACGCCTCGTGCACTTGCGAGTTAACAGAAATCCAATCAATAGAACTATGCAATGCACCAACCACTCCATTTACGGTACGAAGTTCGTACAAATTTAAAGTGTCTAATTTCTTTGACCAATTGATTTCGAATCGAGTCAAAAACTTGGGCAACTTCATAATATGGTGGGAGGAGTCATTTGTTGAGTTTTGAGTGAAATCCAATATGTAGAACTATGCAATCCAACAACCACGCCCTGTGGGGTACAAACTTGAAGTGTCCAATTTATTTAACCAATTGATTTCGGATCGAGCTCAAAACTTGGGCAACCCCATAATATGGTGCGAGGAGTCATTTGGTGAGTTTGAGTGAAATCTAATCTTTTGAACGATGCAATCCCCCAACCACTCAATGTACGGTTCGAACTTCGAATGAACAGGAAATGTCCAATTTATTTGACCAATTGCTTTTGGATCGAGCCCAAAACTTGGGCAACACCATTTTATGGTGCGAGGAGTCATTTGGTGAGTTTTGAGTGAAATCCAATCACTGGAACGATGCAATCCTCCAACCACTCCATGTATGGTTAGCACTTCGTACGAACATGAAGTGTTCCATTTCTTTGACCAATTGATTTAGAACAGTGTCCAAAACTTGGGCAACCTCATAATATGGTGGGAGCAGTCATTTGGTGAGTTTTGAGTGAAAACCAATCACTAGAACTATGAAATCCTACAACCACTCTATGAAAGGTAAGAACTTCGTACGAACATGAAGTCTCCCGTTTCTTTGACCAATTTATTTCGGATCGAGCCCAAAACTTTGGCAACATCATAATACGGTGGGAGTTGTCATTTGTTTAGTTTTGAGTGAAATCCAATCACTAGAACTATGCAATCCTACAACCACTCCGTGTACAGTACGAACTTCGTACGATCTTGAAGTGTCCCTTTTCTTTGACCAATTGATTTCAGATTGAGACCAAAACTTGGGCAGCATCATAATATGGTGGGATGAGTCATGTGGGGAGTTTTGAGTGAAATCCAATCACTAGAAATTTGCAATGCAACAACAGCTCCATTTACTGTACGAAGTTCGTACGAACTTGAAGTGTCCAATTTCTTTGACCAATTGATTTCGAATCGAGCCCAAAACATAGGCAACAACAAAATACTGTGGGAGGAGTTAATTGGTGAGTTTTGAGTGAAATCCAATCACTAGAACTATGCAATCCTACAACCACTCCGTGTACAGTTCGAACTTCGTACGTACTTGAAGTGCCACTTTTCTTTGACTAATTGATTTCGGATCGAGTCCAAAACTTGGGCAACATCATAACATGGTGGGAGGAGTAATTTGGGTTGTTTTGAGTGAAATCTAATCACTAGAACTATGCAATGCACCAACCACCCCATTTAATGTACGAACTTGAACTGTCTAATTTCTTTGACCAATTGATTTCGAATCGATCCCAAAACTTGAGAAACAACAAAATACTGTGGGAGGAGTAAATTGGTGAGTTTTGAGTGAAATCCAATCACTAGAACTATGCAATCCTACAACCACTCCGTGTATAGTTCGAACTTCGTACGTACTTGAAGTGCCAGTTTTCTTTGTCTAATTGATTTAGGATCGAGCCCAAAACTTGGGCAAGATCATAATATGGTTGGAGGAGTCATTTGGTGACTTTTGAGTGAAATCCTATCCCAAGAACTATGCAATCCAACAACCACTCCATGTACGGTACGAACTTCGTACGAACTTGAAGTTTCCAAATTCTTTGACCAAATGATTTCGGATCGAGCCCAAAAGTTGGGCAACATCACAATATGGTGAGAGGAGTCATTTGGTGAGTTTTGAGTGAAATCCAATCACTAGAACTATGCAATGCACCAACCACTCCATTTACTGTACGAAGTTCGTACGAACTTGAAGTGTCCAATTTCTTTGACCAATTGATTTCGGATCAAGCCCAAAACTTGGGCTGCATCATAATTTGGTCGGAAGGGTCATTTGGGGAGTTTTAGTGAAATCTAATCACTAGAATTATGCAGTCCGACAACCACTCCATGAAAGGTAAGAACTTCGTACAAACATGAAGTGTCCAATTTCTTTGACCTATTAATTTCTGATCAAGCCCAAAACTTTGGCAACAACATAATATGGTGGAGGGAGTCAATTGGTGACTTTTTAGTGAAATACAATCACTAGAACTATGCAACCCTACAACCACTTCGTGTACAGTACGAACTTCTTACGAACTTGAAGTGCCACTTTTCTTTGACTAATTGATTTTGGATTGAGTCCAAAACTTGGGCAACATCACAATATAGTGGGAGGAGTAATTTGGGTTGTTTTGAGTGAAATCTAATCACTAGAACTATGCAATGCACCAACCAACCCATTTAATGTACGAAGTTCGTACGAATTTGAACTGTCTAATTTCTTTAACCAATTGATTTCGAATCGACCCCAAAACTTGGGCAACATTATAATATGGTGGGAGGAATCATTTGGAGAGTTTTGAGTGAAATCCAATCACTAGAACTATGCAATGTACCAACCACTCCATTTACGGTACAAAGTTCGTACGAACTTGAAGTGTCCAATTTCTTTCAGCAATTGCTTTCGAATCGAGTCCAAAACTTGGGCAACATCATAATATGGTGGGAGGAGTCATTTGGTGAGTTTTGAGTGAAATCCAATCTCTAGAACTATGCAATCCAACAACCACTTCCTGTGCGGTACGAACTTGAATTGTCCAATTTATTTAATCAATTGATTTCGGATTGAGCCCAAAACTTGGGCAACCACATAATATGGTGCGAAGAGTCATTTGGTGCGTTTTGAGTGAAATCCAATCACTAGAACTATGCAATGCACCAACCACTCCATTTACAGTATGAAGTTTGTATGAACTTGCACTACTACAAATATGAGAATTAACAACACTGAATCTACAACGGTTGGCTCCAAAACCGTTGTAGTTGTTTCTTCCACAACGGTTATGCCATAACCGTTATTAAAAGGGGTTTTTAAGCGTTGTGGTTTAGGGTATGTGGTTTTCTGATTTTATCTCACAACTTTCCATAACGGTTTTTGTTGCAACCGTTGTAATTGAGGCTTTTTAAAAAAAACACGGAGTGAACAGTGACTCAAAAAATTTTCTTAAGCCCCGATATAGTTCTCATTATCACTTCTATCTCTCTTAGGCCCCGATATTTTTTTCTCAATATTTGTTGCAGCCGTTCTCATTCTCTCTCGTGTCTCCCTCTCTCCACGGTTTGTTCTTCCCACCTTGTCACCTTGCCTTCGCCACGACCATAGACAGAGAGACTCTGTCTTTCGCATCTCCCACTCTCCACGCTCTCTCTCTCTCTCTTCCCTCTCCCATCTCTTTCTCTCCCTCCTTCGAGTTCAGTCAACAAAGGTCATGAAAATAATTTTAGGGTTACTGATTTGGGTTTGAATCTAACCATTTGGGTGTTTGCTTGCTGTCGCTCTACCTCAATCACCAAAAGGTAAAGAAAAAAATTTAGGGTTTCAATTTATTTCGACACTATTGTGATTTGGGTGTTAACCATCTCTCTTTATTTCCTCTGTAGGTGCTTAGCTTTTCCATCTCTCTTGCCCTCTGCAACTGTGGCGCTCACTCTGAAGCTTTGATAGGTAAGATTTCTAGAGTGGTTTTCTTTCATAAGAACTCTGGTCAGTCCCCTTTCTCAGTCTCATGCCCCTTTCTCAGTCCCCTTTCTCATGCCCCTTTCTCAGTTCCCACAAAACCCAATCCACATATCAAAAAGACATCAGACACTTTCTGAAAAAGAAAATGAAGTTACAGAGTCTTATCATTTTCTCCATGTGCTGCAGGGAACATGGGTGGTGCGGCACCACAGCCCAAACTTTGGACTTGGCCTCCAAAACTGACAAGTATTTGCAGCCTTTAAGTTGAGAGTTGATATCACTTTTGCTTTGCATTCAAACCGAGGTATAGTCTTCAAACCTTGAATTCAGTTTTGGTGTCTTTTTCTGCATTTGAATATTCGTGCCATTTCCCCTTTTGTGTATGACATTTTCTGCTAATATTGATAACACCAAATAAAAATTTAGTTTGGTAATTGTTGATAACACCAAATAAAAGGGTTAGCTCGGGGGATGAAATTGAAATTAGTTAATGAATGGGTTACCTCTCCTGGAAGTGAAGAAAAACTGAGCAGAGCACAGAGAGAGAGAGAGAGAGAGAGAGAGAGAGAGAGAGAGAGAGAGAGAGAATGAAAGCAAACGGTGGACACATATTGACGTGTTACTCTCACAACTCTCTTTGAAATCCAAAACTCCAAACACCACTCTTAACTACATGCACTGCAATGCCCCTTTTTTGTTTTCTAAGCCATTTTTATCACTTGGATTTCTTAAACTAATTCATTTCTTCACTCCCCAAATTGCATTCAATTAATTAATTTTTTATTTATTTAAAAAACTACATATGTTCTGGATTTTCTCTTATTCTTGAGGACTGGAAACCTTAAGGACATAATTCGGATGCCAAATCCAGAAATTTTCATATCTAATAGTCTATGCGTCTATCTAGTTCGGTGCATGTTGTAGGTATCAACATATTTATAGTCCTTTTACTTAGTGTGTATTGTCTAATAAATAAAGGGCATGTTGTATAAATGGTTTGCTTACTTGAATCCTCTTAAATCCTCTTAAATCCTCTTATTTCATATTCTACTATGTTGGCATAAATCATTGGATGTTGACTATTGTTAATGTGGATGTTCACTATTGCGAATGACAGGTTTCTAATTTCGTAGATCTGTGAGTGATGGGTTTTTGTAGGTAGAAACAATGGCAACTCCAACCCAATCTCTTTGTCATGGCTCTTTTTCCTTGTCCAGGAGGCACATCTCATTGGAAAGCTGTCTCCAACCCTCAAGGTAACTGCTTTTGGGTTTCTCATTTAATGCACAAATTTATTTCTCTTCTTTTGTTATTGTTCTTTTTTTGCTGTGTTGCTGTTGTTTTGGGTTGCATTGAACCATCCAAGAGGCAAAGTCCTCAACTTGAATTTATTAATCACATTGGTGCTCATGGGTTCGATGATTAGGCTTTCATTCTCTGGTCCCAAATGATAATTTTTTTTATTCTTCTTTTATCTTTCTTCTATAAGATTTTATAAAAAGGAAGAAGGAAAGATTCGCATTTGTGGGTCCTTTTGAAATTTACATTTCTAGCAAGTTTTTCTCTTGTTCCATATGGGTGGGTATATTTCTTTATTGCGTAAGTAATTTTGATAACCCTACTGGATGCTGAGCCATGTCGCATTCTGAAATCTGAATTTTTGGTGTTTAATGTGTTCTATTAGCATTATTCCAAGTATTATATGAATCTTTGTTGTACGAGTCACTGTTGTAAAGTGTTGTTGGTATCACCCATCGTAATTAGGAAAGCTTGGGATCATCCATTGTTCGTATTAAGAATCTCGTGGAGAGCTTGAGGTCAAGTCAAGGGTAATTTTCTCTGTTTCTCTTAGCTTTCCTTTTACATAGTTTTATCAAGCCTCTAATTGTTTATTTATATCAGAGCAAATATATCACCTCGCATAGATGATGGAAGTTCAAAAGTAAATAACCCAAGAAAAAATCTTGAAGAGGAATATTTTCACATGGAAGCGAAGGTATGCACAAATTTTACCCTGGTTTTTTTTTTGCTTTGATAAGTGAAATTTTCAGTCAAATTCTTTAAGATCACGTTCCACTATATTTGCATGTATGTATTAATCTTGTATTTCTTCATTCATTGTGCTTTGAACCAATATATCAGCATGAAATATTCCTCAATCTAATTTCCCTCTGTCATTTCAGTTTCTGACCACCTTAAGCGTACTAAAACACCCTGAAACTGTGCCCACGTACTTGGCACAATACCATTTGTCATGAAAAATCATGAAAAATCAACTTTCTTTCTGACAAATGTCCAATTTCCTGCTCTGGCTTGACAGTCTCAAGGTGTTTTAGCACGCAATAGCCTGTGTGGCCTATAATTTCTTAATCATAGCTTTTTTAATTGTTAGCAGAAGCTCTGAAGCATTGCAATTACTAAGTGTGTGCACCAACTGTTTTCTTTCTTCCCTATTTTATTACACTACAGCCTGTGGCCTACAATTTCTTTATCAAAACTCTATTTTTTGTTCTCATAAGCTATGAAGCACAAGTATTACTATTTGATCTGGTTTTCCACAATTGTACCATCTTCCTTTGGTCTCCAAATTTGTAGTATGAAAGGGTTTTTTTTTTTTCTCTTGCTTTGTTGAGTGTTAATCATATCAGAGGTGATAGCTGTGATTTGAATGTGAGGCTGAACTATCTTGAAATCGAGGTGATGATATCGAAAATTGAAGGCTTTTTTGCTTCTATTATGGTCAGCTTCTTCCGCCTTTTCTTTTAGTTGAATAGATTATCGTGGAACCGATATCTGATTGGAATCCTTTAGAAAGATAAGAAAATTGGACCTTTTTTCTTCTTTTAATTTGTATGGGCTCTGCAGGACCCACTCATAGTTATTACATTTTTCCTATGTCTTTTATCAGTCCCATCATGTATCCCTTTGACTTTGTTCTTGTTTTGGTAGCACTTCCAACATTGCATCACATCTTCTTGACATTTAAGTCGAAAAAAGGATTTCTTAGTATTTTCTCTTATGTATGGAATATGATGGATACAAAATGGAAGATAACTCAGGCTAACATGTGTAAGGTTTTGCTAATACGCTTCTAATGTAGGAGGATCAACGGAACCAGAACAACCTTCAGGTTCTGGAAGTTCAGATGAGAGTGGATGCTCTTCTCGAAAGCGTGCTAGGAAGGGGGCTCTTGGAGGTGGTTTTTTTTATCTGAACTTGCCAGCAGAGGTTATTGACAAATCTGATTCATGAAAGTTGCCGGCTTCGTGCAGAAAAGGTGTACAGTCTCTAACGTAAGACTCTATTTTTCTATGATGGTACCGTCATTATTAAACTCCTGAACTCCCAAGTGCTTTACGTTTCAGCTCCTGAGTATTTTGTGTTTTCCCCATTCTTATCCTTTTTGTTGCCATTGGTCTCTATATGAAGAGAAATTTGGAGTTCTCTCTTTGAAAATACTTTGTAGATAAACGTTTATTGGGGTTGTTTTGGGGAACTAAATTTGTAAATTGTCCGACTGAAACTTGAGCTATTCTTAAATAGTATTTTGGGATATATTCAAAAAATTTGGAGATTGGAAATAAGCTGATTCTATCATTTTGTCTGATATCAAGTTTAATTGTGCGCCTCTGCTAGGAAGTTGGTTTCTTGGTTTTCTTCGTTTGCCTTTTTGTGCTCTGTGAAATCCAATGACTAGAAGTTTGCAACTCTACAACCACTCCGTGTATAATACGAATTTCGTACGAACTTGAAGTATTCCCTTTGTTTGACCAATTGATTTTGGATCTTGGGAAACATCATAATACATTGTGAGGAGTCATTTGGTGAGTTTTGCGTCAAATCCAATCACTAGAACTATGCAATACAACGACCAATCCATTTACTGTACGAAGTTCGTACGAACATGAATTGTCCAATTTCTTTGAGCAATTGATTTTGGATCGAGTCCAAAACTTGGGCAACATCATGATATGGTGGCAGGAGTCATTTGGTGAGTTTTGAGACAAATCCAATCACTAGAACGATGCAATCCAACAACTACTTCATGAAAGGTATGAACTTCGTATGGACAAGAAGTGTCCAAATTCATTGACCAATGGATTTCGGATTGAGCCCAAAACTGGTTCAACTTCATAATAAGGTGGGAGGAATCATTTGGTGAGTTTTGAGTGAAATCCATTCACTAGAACGATGCAATGCACCTATCACTCTTTTTACGGTACGAACTTGAAGTGTCCAATTTCTTTGACCAATTGATTTCGGGTCAAGCCCAAAACCTGAACAACATCATGATACGGTGGGAGGAGTCATTTGGAGACTTTTGAGTGAAATCTAATCACTACAACGATGCAATCCCGAAACCACTGCATGTGCGGTACGAACTTGAAGTGCCCAATTTATTTGACCAATTGATTTCGGATCGAGCACAAAACTTGTTAGACATCATAATATGATGGGAGGAGTCATTTGGTGAGTCTTGAGAGAAATCCAATCACTAGAACTATGCAATCCTACAACCACTCCATGAATGGTACGAACTTCGTACGAACTTGAAGTATACAATTTATTTAACCTATTGATTTCGGATCGAGCAAAAAACTTGGGCAACAACATAATATGGTAGGAGGAGTCATTTGGTGAGTTTTGAGTGAAATCCACTCACTAGAACTATGCAATCCTACAACCCCTCCATGAAAGGTACGAACTTCGTACGAACTTGAAGTGACCAATTTATTTAACCAATTGATTTCGGATCGAGACCAAAACTTGGGCAACATCATAATTTGGTCGGAGGTGTCATTTGGTGAGTTTTGAGTGAAATCCAATCACTAGAACTATGCAATCCTACAACCACTACGTGTAAAGTACGAACTTCGCACGATCTTGAATTGTCCATTTTCTTTGACTAACTGATTTCGGATCGAGCCCAAATTTTGGGCAACATCATAATATGGTGAGCGGAGTCATTTGGTGAGTTTTGAGTGAAATCCAATTACTAGAACTAAGCAATCCTACAACCACTCCGTGAAAGGTAAGAACCTCGTACGAACAAAAAATTCCAATTTCTTTGACCAATTGATTTCAGTTCTAGCCCAAATCATTGGCAAGGTCAGAATATGGTGAGAGGATTCATTTGGGGAGTTTTGAGTGAACTCCAAGAAAGGTACGAACTTCAAGTATCCAATTTATTTGACCAATTGATTTCGGATCGAGCCCAAAAACTTGGGCAACTTCATTTGGCGAGTTGTGAGTGAAATCTAATCACTAGAACGATGCAATCCTACAACCACTCCGTGTACAGTATGAACTTTGTACAAACATGAAGTGTCCCTTTCTTTGGCCAATTGATTTCGGATCAATCCCAAAACCTGGGCAACTTCATAATATGGTGGGAGGAATCATTTGGTGAGTTTTGAGTGAAATCCAATCACTAGAACTATGCAATGCACCAACCAATCCATTTACGGTACGAACTTCGTACGAATTGAAGTGTCCAATTTCTTTGACCAATTGATGTTGGATCGCGCCCAAAACAGTCATTTGGTGAGTTTTGAGTGAAATCCGATCGCTAGAACTATGCAATGCACCAACCACTCCATTTACGGTACGAACTTGAAGTGTCCAATTTCTTTGACCAATTGAATTCATATTGAGTCCAAAACTTCGCAACATCATAATATGGTGGGAGGAGTCATTCGGTTTGTTTTTAGTGAAATCCAATCACTAGGACAATGCAATCCTACAGCCACTCCATGAAATGTACAAACTTCGCACGAACTTGAAATGTCCAATTTCTTTGAGCAATTGATTTCGGATCGAGCAAAAACTTGGGCAACATCACAATATGGTGGGTGGAATCATTTGGTGAGTTTTGAGTGAAATCCAATGAATAGAACGATGCAATCCTACAACCACTCCATGTACGATTTAATTCGTACAAATGTGAAGTGTCCCTTTTCTTTGACCAATTGATTTCGGATCGAGCCCAAAACTTGGGCAACAACATAAAATTGTGGGAGGAGTCATGTGGTGAGTTTTAACTGAAATCAAATCACTAGAACTTTGCAATCCTACAGCCACTCCATGAAAGGTACGAACTTCGTATGAACTTGAAGTATCCAATTTCTTTGACCAATTGATTTCGCTCGAGTAAAAAAGTTGGGCAACATCATAACAAGGTGGGAGGAGTCATTTGGTGAGTTTTGAGTGAAATCCAATCACTAGAACTATGCAATGCACCAACAGCTCCATGAAAGGTACGAACTTCGTATGATCTTTAAGTATCAAATTTATTTTACCAATTGATTACGGATCGAGCCCAAAACTTGGGCAACATCATAATTTGGTGGGAGGAGTCATTTGGTGTGTTTTGAGTGAAATCCAATCACTTGAACTAGCATGGCACCAACCACTCCATTTACGGCACGAACTTCGTACGAACTTGAAGTATCCAATTTCTTTGACCAATAGATTTCGGAGCGAGCCCAAAACTTGGGCAACATCATAATATGGTGGGAGGAGTCATTTGGCGAGTTTTGAGTGAAATCTAATCACTAAAACTACGCAATGCACCAACCACTCCATTCACAGTATGAACTTCGTTCGAAATAGAAGTGTGCAATTTCTTTGGCCAATTGATTTCGGATCGAGCCCAAAAGTTGGACAACATCATAATATGTTGGGTGGAGTCATTTGGTGATTTTTGAGTGAAATCCAATCACTAGAACTATGCAATGCACCAACCAATCCATTTACGGTACGAACTTCGTACGAATTGAAGTGTCCAATTTCTTTGACCAATTGATGTTGGATCGCGCCCAAAACAGTCATTTGGTGAGTTTTGAGTGAAATCCGATCGCTAGAACTATGCAATGCACCAACCACTGTTAACTCGCAAGTGCACGAGGCGTTGGGTAGTATAGCTTGTGTAAGTACGAGGTCGATCCCACGAGGATTGATGATAGATTGATTCAATTTGATTTCCTGCACAAAACAGAAATCCAAAAGAAAATAAGTAAAACAAGAAAGAAAGAAAAGAAATTAACCCAAGCTAATTAGTTACCAAGTTCAATTTAGATTCACGGATTGATTCTAGCTAAAATATGATTAAGCCATGGTGTTTGGTCCTAACCTTGTATTCCTAATTCCCTAATTAGATCCTTGTTGTCGAACCTAAATTAAGCATTAGAAATCCATTAAGCATAGAAGAATGTTTTAAACAACCAAGTATGTATCTAATCCCTATTGTCGAATGTCCATACATACTCTTCCTATTCATAGTGCAATTTGAATTAATGCATGGTGTCTACTCTTAATTCAAACCAAGATAGCTAACATACAAGTTTTAATGGTGATCAATCATTCAAACAAGCATATTAACTTATAAGCATAATGAATAAGAACAAGAACTATAATTGAAACTTGAAAACTAATTAAACTTGAAAACTTAAGAAAAGAAATTACATTACAATGGAAAATAAATTACAACTAAGAAAAACTTAAAGGAAACAATTGAGAACTAAAAAGAAAACTAAGAGAATTTGAGGGAGAGAAGGGAGAGGAGCTCTAGAGAGATGTTTGAGAGCTCCCCCCCTTGGGGTGTGTTTACATGTTTGGAGAACTCACTATTTATAGGCCTAGGGGAAGTATAAATCTGATTATACAATTGAATTTATTAATCACACTCACTTCACCAACTTACACCACTCAATTCACCACTAAAATGATTAGCTCATGCATGACAATGCATTGCAGTCAGCTTGTGGGCTCGATTTGGGCTTGTTCCTTCACTCTAAAAAATCTGCAAAAATATGGATCTTGAAGCTCTTTGTCTTATCTTTCCAAGCATATGCAGCCCAACTCAAGGAACATTCGGGAAGGCCTTCAAAAGTCATTTTTGGCCCAGTAACGCAGATCCTGCCGATTTTGACCTTAAGCTGCCAAAACTTGTATAACTTCCTCTAGAGGACTCGGAATCATGAACCGTAAAATGATCCAGAAAATAGACTTCCGTATCTTTCCAATGACGTATGGCTCATTATCTGGTTCTTCTTGAGCAAGTAGAGTCCAATCCGTGAAGTTGACTGATCTGCAGACACCGTTTTGAGCTAACTTGACTCCAAAATGCATTAAATGAGTCCCAAACTTATTACACTGAAACAAACACAAAATAGATTAAAAGCACAAGTTTAACTCAAAAACATAACCAAATCATAAGTTAGAAGGGTACAAAATGATATGTAATTATGCACCGATCAAATACCCCCAAACCTATATTTTGCTAGTCCTCGAGCAAAACAAAAGGAAAACAAAGATAAAAAGAAATAAATAAATAAATTTATTAGACCACTTTCGCAGGTAACTCGATTGCATTGAGCATATGCAACAAGCCTTTAAACCTCTAGGCATCCCTAGTAGGAGGAGTTGTGTCTCCGAGAGTTTAACAGATACGATACCCACAAACATTTTCCTGACTCTACAAAACAAAGTAGTTAGAAAACAAAAACAAAACAAAAACAAATACAAAAACAAATACAAAACAATATTTCCGAACATTTTCTGAAGAGAAATGACTCATGCACATGACTCAAAAGTTTTAACAATAAAAGCTCTTTTTTTAGACATTATTCACAATGTGGCAAAGTTCAAAACATAACATGCTCAAAGTGTAGTAGTGTGATAGCCAAATGCAACAAATTCTCCAATCTTAGTTTTCACACAATTTCAAAATTCATACAAAGCACAAATTCAACTTCAAATCTCACCAAAGTTGTCCTCTCACAAATGAATCACTCAGAAGAGGGCTACAATGCATCACTCAGTTATAAACATGAGATTAGAGTTAAACCATTAGGGAATTAACTCACAATAGAAAGATGAAGAACTTGCATTATATGATCTCAAGAAGGATGCTAAACACTTAAAAGTAGGAAAATGGATGCAATTCAATCACATGACATTTAAGATCAATTTAGGTCTTTATCATAGGTTGTAATGGGGCTAAGGGTGCAAGGTGAGTGAGAAATGAAAGGTATGGATAACACAAAGTCCAAAGAACTCACAATGTAAGAGCATAAAACAATTGTTTCCAAGACTTGAATCATCACAATGAGGATTTTTTTTTTTCAAAACTCCTTTTACCTCCATTTATAAGGATTCACACTCCTTTCTTTTAATTGAACAACAACCAATTTATTTTGAGGCCAATAAAGAAACCCAAAAATGAATTTTCAATCAACCACAATCACAACATTCTCTTTTCTTCCACCAATTGGGTCATTTTTTTTTTTTTTTTTTTTTCAATATATAATACCCCTTCCCAAACTTAGCATGAAAAACACATCACAATTAAAGCTTATGAGTTCCTTAGAAAAGGTAAATACTTGTTTTTCAGGTTAAGGCGAGGAAATATAATTGGTTAAATGAAAGAAAAGGTTTACATGTAGGCTCAAAATGGTTAACAATGGAAAAATCATGCTTAAGCATGCATAAGGTTAGCTTGAAAGGCACAAACGATCCAAAGAAGGCCTTAATATCATTTCTTAAATGTCATGTAATTAAATTGAATATGAATGAATGACTTTTAAGTGTTCAACCAAATCAATGAATAATGAGATCAAACAACAACTTAGATGACAAGAAAATAAGAGTATGTGTATAACACTCATGAAATGAAGCACAAGGCTCAAAAGCTCACATTATATGGTTATACAAGTTTAATTTATGCTTGATACAATTCTTTGGATCATGCAAATCCTTTAATTGGAAAATTATGAAACAAATGACAAGTGTAAAGAAGGTTTCGAACATATCATGCTAGAACGATGCCAAAAGTTTTAAAATTTTTATTAATTTTTTTTTAAAATAAAAGGAAATCCAATTTTCATTTAAATCATGCAAACATTTATCACAATCTCATCATATGTGTTCGGAAAGTGACTCAAAATAAAAACAAAGCAAGACTAAAATAAAACAAAAAAAACAAAATTTTTTTTTTTAAAAAAAAAATTTTTATTTTAAGAAAAACCAAATTTACTTGATAAACTTTAATACCCCCAAACTTAGACATGAACAATGTCCTCAATGTTAAAAAATTAGGCACAAGCAATGTCATAACAAAAAAATGAAAGGTATTAAAACAAATAAATATCACACAATACAATAATTAAAATACAAAACAAAATAAAAATTGCAAAACAACCAAACGAATAAAAAATAAAAATAAAAACGAAACAAGAAGCCCTAAACACACAAGCTTACGCAAATTGAAACCCAAAAAACTTGAAGCCCAAAGCCCATAATTTCGAAACCCAAACCACGGTGAAACCCGACCCACAATGAAATCCGAAGCCCACACGTTTAAAATTTTTTTTTTTTTTTGGGTTTGTTTTTGTTTGTTTTTATTTAAAATTTAAAATTTATTTATTTATTTTTGAAACGTGAAGTGGATTCAGAAACGGGGGTCCATATGTCGTCTTGGGCAACGAAGTAAGAGCGACGTGTCGACGCATAGAGGCGCCGCAGAGCTTTTGCGCTTCCCCAAGCGGAAATTACGGACGCCATGGAAAGGCGCGACGACTTAGCTGAACGCGTCCGTTCAGAAAAAGGCAAGTGGGGACGGTTGAAGTTGTAATTGCTAGGGTTTGTCAAAAACTGCGTCTATAAACTGGAGAGAGGGGAAACAAAAAAAACAACCTACGCAGAAGAGAGAAAAGAAAGAAGAAAAGAGAGAGGAAAGAAAAGAAAAGGAAGAGAGAAGAGAGAAAAAGAAAGAAAGCAGAAAGAAAATGTCGTCTCCTTTCCCATTTTCGCTCGATCTTAACCTAGCTCAACCAATTCAGACGTCGAGTCAAGGAGCGACACCAGTGTGGATGCCCTATTTTGGCTCAGCACGAGGGCCCGTGACAGTGAATGACACAATACTCATGGACAACGAAGTTGCCCTTGGAGTCGCAAGGAGTTTAGTGACTCCCAGAGATGCACGAGTGCTCGGCGCAAAGTGTGACAATCGAATCGTCAGTGATGCCATGGCACTGGCCGCACAAAACACGACCACTATCGCAACTGTGGGTTATCGCCTAATTGCGAAATCCCGTGAGTTGGAGCTAGTAAAGGCTCAGTTGGCGGCATCGCAGAATGTGGTTGAGGATTGTCAAGGCATTATAAGGGACTTGAAAAAGGAGAGGACAAGGATGGTGGAGTTTAATCGACGTCAGCTAGAAGGTTTGCAGGCAGAGAATAAACAGCTATCATCGATGGTAGATTTGTACGCCAAAGACATGCGCACGAAGCTGGAGTCTATTGGGCGACCGGGTAAGCGCAAGCAGCCAGAGCACGAGACAAGTGGTGCTCAAGCCAAGAGTGCAGCCATAAGTGCGATATTTGGGAGCTCAAGTGATGGGCCCCAAGAGGCTGTGCGTGAAGACCCAAAAGACGACGTCCAGAAGGCTAAACTAAAGTTTCCAATTTTGGAATCTGGAAGCGTGCCATGATAATGCTGATGCTGACGAAGATGAAGAAGAAGAAGAATATGAAGAAGAAGAAGAAGAAGAAGAAGAAGATGATGATGATGAAAAAGAAGAAGAACAAGTCTTATGTATTTTTTTTTTGTTTTATGTAATGTTTTTTTGTGTGTTTTTTTGTGTGTTTTTTTTTTTTGTTTTTTTGTTTTTTTGTTTTTAAGTTTTTAGTGATGCAGCTTTAATTAGAGTTTTTTTTTTTTTTTTAAAATTTTTAACACTCAGAAACAAACTAACTAACCACACCACATAAAAGTTAAAATAATAATAAAAAAATCACAGACTATAAAACAACTAAACAGAAAAGAAAACAAAGAAGTTCCAAATTGCAATTTTATTTTTTTTATTTTTTTATTATTTTTTGTAATTATTATTTAAGCAAGAATACAATTCCCAAACTTAAATTTTTATTTAAACTAAACCATTATTGTAAAAAAAACAAATTTTATTTTAAGAACACACAATTATACAAGCAACTCTAGGATGACCGATTAAGGGCCTCGTAAAACACGGCCAGGGGGTTAGGGAAGGTTGGAGGGGTCACAATGGTCCCGCTTAAAACCCAAACTTCTTAGACACCGAAGGTGTCGCCTAAAGAACTCCTAGACACTGCATTGACGGAGACGCTCACTGGAATTACCAAGAGTCAGCTCATATGAAAAATCTTTTTGAATTTTGTTTTTTTAAATTATAAAAGAAACAAAAATTAAAATAACAATACAAGTAAAAGAGAAAGGATTGGAGTACTTCCCCTTGAAGCGATTAGGTCGAGCATGGATGCATTTGAAGGTAGCTACTCCTCCCACTACTCCATACTTCCTATTCTTATGATTGAAGTTTCCTTCTCTCCCTTTTATTGAGCTATCTCATATTGCTAAAACAAACATAGAACTTGAAATGGAATTAAAAGGATTAGGAAATAAAAACTGAAATGAAAAGGAAAAAGGAAAGTAAAACAAGTAGGGAAAGAAAATAGAACCAAACTATGCCGTCAATCCCGGCAACGGCACCAAAATTTTGTTAACTCGCAAGTGCACGAGGCGTTGGGTAGTATAGCTTGTGTAAGTACGAGGTCGATCCCACGAGGATTGATGATAGATTGATTCAATTTGATTCCCTGCACAAAACAGAAATCCAAAAGAAAATAAGTAAAACAAGAAAGAAAGAAAAGAAATTAACCCAAGCTAATTAGTTACCAAGTTCAATTTAGATTCACGGATTGATTCTAGCTAAAATATGATTAAGCCATGGTGTTTGGTCCTAACCTTGTATTCCTAATTCCCTAATTAGATCCTTGTTGTCGAAGCTAAATTAAGCATTAGAAATCCATTAAGCATAGAAGAATGTTTTAAACAACCAAGTATGTATCTAATCCCTATTGTCGAATGTCCATACATACTCTTCCTATTCATAGTGCAATTTGAATTAATGCATGGTGTCTACTCTTAATTCAAACCAAGATAGCTAACATACAAGTTTTAATGGTGATCAATCATTCAAACAAGCATATTAACTTATAAGCATAATGAATAAGAACAAGAACTATAATTGAAACTTGAAAACTAATTAAACTTGAAAACTTAAGAAAAGAAATTACATTACAATGGAAAATAAATTACAACTAAGAAAAACTTAAAGGAAACAATTGAGAACTAAAAAGAAAACTAAGAGAATTTGAGGGAGAGAAGGGAGAGGAGCTCTAGAGAGATGTTTGAGAACTCCCCCCCTTGGGGTGTGTTTACATGTTTGGAGAACTCACTATTTATAGGCCTAGGGGAAGTATAAATCTGATTATACAATTGAATTTATTAATCACACTCACTTCACCAACTTACACCACTCAATTCACCACTAAAATGATTAGCTCATGCATGACAATGCATTGCAGTCAGCTTGTGGGCTCGATTTGGGCTTGTTCCTTCACTCTAAAAATCTGCAAAAATATGGATCTTGAAGCTCTTTGTCTTATCTTTCCAAGCATATGCAGCCCAACTCAAGGAACATTCGGGAAGGCCTTCAAAAGTCATTTTTGGCCCAGTAACGCAGATCCTGCCGATTTTGACCTTAAGCTGCCAAAACTTGTATAACTTCCTCTAGAGGACTCGGAATCATGAACCGTAAAATGATCCAGAAAATAGACTTCCGTATCTTTCCAATGACGTATGGCTCATTATCTGGTTCTTCTTGAGCAAGTAGAGTCCAATCCGTGAAGTTGACTGATCTGCAGACACCGTTTTGAGCTAACTTGACTCCAAAATGCATTAAATGAGTCCCAAACTTATTACACTGAAACAAACACAAAATAGATTAAAAGCACAAGTTTAACTCAAAAACATAACCAAATCATAAGTTAGAAGGGTACAAAATGATATGTAATTATGCACCGATCAACCACTCCATTTACGGTACGAACTTGAAGTGTCCAATTTCTTTGACCAATTGAATTCGGATTGAGTCCAAAACTTCGGCAACGTCATAATATGATGGGAGGAGTCATTTGGTGAGTTTTGAGTGAAATCCAATCACTAGGACAATGCAATCCTACAGCCACTCCATGAAATGTACGAACTTCGTACGAACTTGAAATGTCCAATTTCTTTGAGCAATTGATTTCGGATCGAGCAAAAAATTGGGCAACATCACAATATGGTGGGTGGAATCATTTGGTGAGTTTTGAGTGAAATCCAATGAATAGAACGATGCGATCCTACAACCACTCCATGTACAGTACGAATTCGTACAAATGTGAAGTGTCCCTTTTCTTTGACCAATTGATTTCGGATCGAGCCCAAAACTTGGGCAACAACATAAAATTGTGGGAGGAGTCATGTGGTGAGTTTTAACTGAAATCAAATCACTAGAACTTTGCAATCCTACAGCCACTCCATGAAAGGTACGAACTTCGTATGAACTTGAAGTATCCAATTTCTTTGACCAATTGATTTCGGCTCGAGTAAAAAGTTGGGCAACATCATAACAGGGTGGGAGGAGTCATTTGGTGAGTTTTGAGTGAAATCCAATCACTAGAACTATGCAATGCACCAACAGCTCCATGAAAGGTACGAACTTCGTATGATCTTTAAGTATCAAATTTATTTTACTAATTGATTACGGATCGAGCCCAAAACTTGGGCAACATCATAATTTGGTGGGAGGAGTCATTTGGTGTGTTTTGAGTGAAATCCAATCCCTTGAACTAGCATGGCACCAACCACTCCATTTACGGCACGAACTTCTGCATTTAATTGAAGTGTCCAATTTCTTTGACCAATTGATGTCGGATCGAGCCCAAAACAGTCATTTGGTGAGTTTTGAGTGAAATCCGATCGCTAGAACTATGCAATGCACCAACCACTCCATTTACGGTACGAACTTGAAGTGTCCAATTTCTTTGACCAATTGAATTCATATTGAGTCCAAAACTTCGGCAACATCATAATATGGTGGGAGGAGTCATTCGGTTTGTTTTTAGTGAAATCCAATCACTAGGACAATGCAATCCTACAGCCACTCCATGAAATGTACAAACTTCGTACGAACTTGAAATGTCCAATTTCTTTGAGCAATTGATTTCGGATCGAGCAAAAAACTTGGGCAACATCACAATATGGTGGGTGGAATCATTTGGTGAGTTTTGAGTGAAATCCAATGAATAGAACGATGCAATCCTACAACCACTCCATGTACAGTACGAATTCGTACAAATGTGAAGTGTCCCTTTTCTTTGACCAATTGATTTCGGATCGAGCCCAAAACTTGGGCAACAACATAAAATTGTGGGAGGAGTCATGTGGTGAGTTTTAACTGAAATCAAATCACTAGAACTTTGCAATCCTACAGCCACTCCATGAAAGGTACGAACTTCGTATGAACTTGAAGTATCCAATTTCTTTGACCAATTGATTTCGGCTCGAGTAAAAAAGTTGGGCAACATCATAACAAGGTGGGAGGAGTCATTTGGTGAGTTTTGAGTGAAATCCAAATACTAGAACTATGCAATGCACCAACAGCTCCATGAAAGGTACGAACTTCGTATGATCTTTAAGTATCAAATTTATTTTACCAATTGATTACGGATCGAGCCCAAAACTTGGGCAACATCATAATTTGGTGGGAGGAGTCATTTGGTGTGTTTTGAGTGAAATCCAATCACTTGAACTAGCATGGCACCAACCACTCCATTTACGGCACGAACTTCGTACGAACTTGAAGTATCCAATTTCTTTGACCAATAGATTTCGGAGCGAGCCCAAAACTTGGGCAACATCATAATATGGTGGGAGGAGTCATTTGGCGAGTTTTGAGTGAAATCTAATCACTAAAACTACGCAATGCACCAACCACTCCATTCACAGTATGAACTTCGTTCGAAATAGAAGTGTGCAATTTCTTTGGCCAATTGATTTCGGATCGAGCCCAAAAGTTGGACAACATCATAATATGTTGGGTGGAGTCATTTGGTGATTTCTGAGTGAAATCCAATCACTAGAACTATGCAATGCACCAACCAATCCATTTACGGTACGAACTTCGTACGAATTGAAGTGTCCAATTTCTTTGACCAATTGATGTCGGATCGAGCCCAAAACAGTCATTTGGTGAGTTTTGAGTGAAATCCGATCGCTAGAACTATGCAATGCACCAACCACTCCATTTACGGTACGAACTTGAAGTGTCCAATTTCTTTGACCAATTGAATTCGGATTGAGTCCAAAACTTCGGCAACGTCATAATATGATGGGAGGAGTCATTTGGTGAGTTTTGAGTGAAATCCAATCACTAGGACAATGCAATCCTACAGCCACTCCATGAAATGTACGAACTTCGTACGAACTTGAAATGTCCAATTTCTTTGAGCAATTGATTTCGGATCGAGCAAAAATTGGGCAACATCACAATATGGTGGGTGGAATCATTTGGTGAGTTTTGAGTGAAATCCAATGAATAGAACGATGCGATCCTACAACCACTCCATGTACAGTACGATTTAATTCGTACAAATGTGAAGTGTCCCTTTTCTTTGACCAATTGATTTCGGATCGAGCCCAAAACTTGGGCAACAACATAAAATTGTGGGAGGAGTCATGTGGTGAGTTTTAACTGAAATCAAATCACTAGAACTTTGCAATCCTACAGCCACTCCATGAAAGGTACGAACTTCGTATGAACTTGAAGTATCCAATTTCTTTGACCAATTGATTTCGGCTCGAGTAAAAAAGTTGGGCAACATCATAACAGGGTGGGAGGAGTCATTTGGTGAGTTTTGAGTGAAATCCAATCACTAGAACTATGCAATGCACCAACAGCTCCATGAAAGGTACGAACTTCGTATGATCTTTAAGTATCAAATTTATTTTACTAATTGATTACGGATCGAGCCCAAAACTTGGGCAACATCATAATTTGGTGGGAGGAGTCATTTGGTGTGTTTTGAGTGAAATCCAATCACTTGAACTAGCATGGCACCAACCACTCCATTTACGGCACGAACTTCGTACGAACTTGAAGTATCCAATTTCTTTGACCAATAGATTTCGGAGCGAGCCCAAAACTTGGGCAACATCATAATATGGTGGGAGGAGTCATTTGGCGAGTTTTGAGTGAAATCTAATCACTAAAACTACGCAATGCACCAACCACTCCATTCACAGTATGAACTTCGTTCGAAATAGAAGTGTGCAATTTCTTTGGCCAATTGATTTCGGATCGAGCCCAAAAGTTGGACAACATCATAATATGTTGGGTGGAGTCATTTGGTGATTTTTGAGTGAAATCCAATCACAAAAACTTTGCAATGCTCCAACCACTCCATTTACGGTAAGAACTTTAAGTGTCCAATTTATTTAACCAATTGATTTCGGATCGAGGCCAAGACTTGGGTAGGATAGTAATATGGTGGGAGGAGTCATTTGGTGAGTTTTGAGTGAAATCCAATCACTTGAACTATGCAATGCTCCAACAACTCCATTTACAGTACGAACTTCGTACGAACTTGAACTGTCCAATTTCTTTAACCAATAGATTTCAGATCGTACAAAAAACAAGGGCAACATCATAATATGGTGGGGGGAGTGATTTGGTGAGTTTTGAGTGAAATCAAATTACTAGAACTATGCAATGCACCAACCCCTCCATTTACGGTACGAACTTCGTACGAACTTGAAGTGTCCAATTTCTTTCACCAATTGATTTCAGATAGGGCAAAAAACAAGGGCAACATCATAATATCGTGGGAGGAGTCATTTGGTGAGTTTTGATTGAAATCCAATCACTAGAATAATGCAAGGCACCAGTCACTCCATTTACGGTACTAAGTTCGTGCGAACTTGAAGTGTTCAATTTATTTGACTAATTGATTTCGGATCGAGCCCAAAACTTGGGCAACATCATAATTAGGAGAGATGAGTCATTTGGTGAGTTAGAGTGAAATCCATTCACTACAACTAGAACGATGCAGTTCTCCAACCACACCAATTTCTTTGACCAATTGATTTCTGATCAAGCCACAACATAATATGGTGGGAGGAGTCATTTGGTTTGTTCTGAGTGAAATCCAATCACTAGGACGATGCAATCCTCCAACCACTCCATGTACGGTTCAAACTTCGAGCGAACATGATGTGTCCAATTTCTTTGACCAATTGATTTTGGATCGAGCAAAAAACTTGGACAACATCATAATATGACGGGAGGAGTCATTTGGTGAGTTTTGAGAGAAATCCAATCACTAGAACTATGCAATCCTACAACCATTCCATTTACGGTACGAATTTCGTACGTACTTGAAGTGTCCAATTTCTTTGACCAATTAATTTCGGATCGAGCAAAAAACTTGTACAACAACATAATATGGTGGGAGGAGTCATTTGGTGAGTTTTGAATGAAATCCAATCACTAGAACAAAACAATCCAACAACCACTCCGTGTATAGTACGACCATGACGTGTCCCTTATCTTTGACCAATTGAATTCGGATCGAGCCATTAACTTGGGCAACAACATAATATGGTGGGTGGAGTCATTTGGAGAGATTTGAGTGAAATCCAGTCACTAGAACTATGCAATGTACTAATCACTCCATTTACGGTACGAACTTGAAGTGTCCAATTTCTTTGACTAATTGAGCTCGGAACGAGCACAAAACTTGGGCAACATCATAATATGGTGGGAGGAGTCATTTGGAAAGTTTTGAGTGAAATCTAATCACTAGAACTATGCAATCCTACAACCACTCCATGAAAGGTACGAATTTCGTACGAACTTGAAGTATCCAATTTCTTTGACCAATTGATTTCTGATCGATCCAAAAACATGGGCAACGTCATAATATGGTGGGAGAAGTCATTTGGTGAGTTTTGAGAAAAATCCCATCACTAGAACTATGCGATGCTCCAAGCACTCCATTTACGTTACAAACTTCGTACAAAGTTGAAGTGTCCAATTTCTTTGACCAATGGATTTCGGATCGAGAAAAAAACTTGGGCAACATCATAATACTGTGGGAGGAGTCATTTGGAGAGTTTTGAGTGAAATCCAATCACTAGAACTATGCAAAGCATCAACCACGCCATTTACGGTACGAACTTCGTACGAACATGAAATGTCCAATTTCTTTGACCAATTGATTTCGGATCGGGCAAAAAACTTGGGCAACATCATAAAATGGCGGGAGGAGCCATTTGGCGAGGTTTGAGTGAAATCCAATCTCTAGAACTTTGCAATCCTACAACCACATCATGAAATGTACGAACTTCTTACGAACTTGAAGTTTCTAATTTCTTTGACCAACTGATTTCGTATCGAGCCCAAAACTTGGGCAACTTCATAATATGATAGGAGGATTCATTTGGTGAGTTTTGAGTGAAGTCCAATCACTAGAACTATGCAATGCACCAACCACTCCACGTACAGTACGAACTTTGAACGAACTTGGAGTGTCCAATTTCTTTGACCAATTGATTTCCGATCGAGCAGAAAACTTGGGCAATATCATAATACGGTAGGAGGAGTCATTTGGTGAGTTTTGGGTGAAGTCCAATCACAACAACTATGCGATGCACCAACCACTTCATTTACGGTACGAACTTGAAGTGTGCAATTTATTTGACAAATTGATTTCGGACTGAGCCCAAAACTTGGGCAACATCATTATATGGTGGGAGGAGTAATTCTGTGAGTTTTGAGCAAAATCCAATCACAAGAACTTTGCAATTCTACAACCACTCCATGAACGGTACGAGCTTTCGTACGAACTTGAACTTTCCAATTTCTTTGACCAATTGATTTCGGATCGAACCCAAAACTTGGGCAACTTCATAATATTTAGGGAGCAGTAATTTGGTGAGTTTTGAGTGAATTCCAATCACTAGAACTTTGCAATCCTGCAACCGCTACTTGAAAAGTTCGAACTTCGTACGAACTTGAAGTTTCCAATTTTTTAACCAATTGATTTCGGATCGAGCTCAAAACTTGGGCAACATCATAATATATAGGGAGCAGTAATTTGGTGAGTTTTGAGTGAATTCCAATAAATAGAACTATGCAATCCTACAACCAAATCATGAAAGGTACGACCATTGTACGAACTTAAAGTATCCAATTTCTTTAACCAATGGATTTCGGATCGAGCCGAATCTTGGGCAACATCATAATATGGGGGGTGGAGTCATTTGTTGAGTTTTGAGTGAAATCCAATCACTAGAACTAAGCAATCCTGACCTTGAAAGTACGGCCTTCGTACGAACTTGAAGTACCCAATTTCTTTAACCAATTGATTTCGGATCGTGCCCAAATCTTGGAAAACATCATAATATGGTGGGAGGAGTCATTTGGTGAGTTTTGAGTGAAATCCAATCACTAGAACTATGCAATACACCAACCTATCCATGAAAGGTATGAACTTCGTATGATCTTGAAGTATCAAATTTTTTTGACCAATTGATTTCGGATCAAGCCCAAAACTTGGGCAACATCATAATTTGGTGGGAGGAGTCATTTGGTGTGTTTTGAGTGAAATCCAATCACTAGAACTTTGCAATCCTAGAACTGTTCCATGAAAGGTATGACCTTCGTACGAATTTGAAGTACCCAATTTCTTTAACCAATTGATTTCGGATCGTGCCCAAATCTTGGGCAACATCATAATATGGTGGAAGTCATTTGGTGTGTTTTGAGTGAAATCCAATCACTAGAACGATGCAATCATACAACCACTCCGTGTACAACATGAAATTCGTACGAATATGAAGTGTCTCTTTTCTTTGACAAATAGATTTCGGATCGCGACCAAAAGTTGGGCAACATCATAACATGGTGGGAGGAGTCATTTGGTGAGTTTTGATTGAAATCGAATCACCAGACACTATGAAAGGTACGAAATTCGTACGAACTTGAATTCTCCAATTTCTTTGACCAATTGATTTCGGATCGAGCCCAAAACTTGCGCAACATCAAAATTTGGTAGGTGGAGTCATTTGGTACTTTTTGAGTGAAATCGAATCACTAGAACTATACAATCCAACAACGACTCCATGAAAGGTTCGAACTTCGTACGAACTTGAAGTATCTAATTTTTTTGACCAATTGATTTCGGATTGTGCCCTAAACTTGGGCAACATCATAATATGATGGGAGGAGTCATCTGGTTAGTTTTGAGTGAAATCGAATCACAAGAAATATGCAATCGTACAACCACGCTATGAAAGGTACGAACTTAGTACGAACTTGAATTATCCAATTTCTTTGACCAATTGAATTCGGATCGAGCACCAAACTTGGGCAACATCATAATATGGTGGGAGGAGTCATGTGGTTGGTTTTGAGTGAAATCCAGTCACTAGAACTAAGCGATCCTACAACCACTTTAAGAAAGGTACAACCTTCGTACGAACTTGAAGCATTCAATTTCTTTAACCAATTGATTTCGGATCGAGCCCAAATCTTGGGCAACATCATAATATGGTGGGAGGAGTTATTTGAAGAGTTTTGAGTGAAATGCAATCACTAGAACTATGCAATCCTACAACCTCTACATGAAAGGTACGAACTTCGTACGAACTTGAAGTATTCAATTTCTTTTACCAATTGATTTCGGATCATGCCCAAAACTTGGGCAACATCATAATAAGGTGGGAGGAATCATTTGATGAGTTTTGAGTGAAATCCATTCACTAGAATGATGCAATGCACCTATCACTCTTTTTACGGTACGAACTTGAGGTGTCCAATTTCTTTGACCAAATGATTTCGGATCGAGCACAAAACATGGGCAACATCATAATATTGTGGGAGGAGTCATTTGGTGAGTTTTGAGTGAAATCCAATCACTAGAACTATGCAATGCACCAACCTATCCATGAAAGGTATGAACTTCGTATGATCTTGAAGTATCAAATTTTTTTGACCAATTGATTTCGGATCAAGCCCAAAACTTGGGCAACATCATAATTTGGTGGGAGGAGTCATTTGGTGTGTTTTGAGTGAAATCCAATCACTAGAACTTTGCAATCCTAGAACTGTTCCATGAAAGGTATGACCTTCGTACGAATTTGAAGTACCCAATTTCTTTAACCAATTGATTTCGGATCGTGCCCAAATCTTGGAAAACATCATAATATGGTGGGAGGAGTCATTTGGTGAGTTTTGAGTGAAATCCAATCACTAGAACGATGCAGTCATACAACCACTCGGTGTACAGCACGAAATTCGTACGAACATGAAGTGTGTCTTTTCTTTGACCAATTGATTTCGGATCGCGACCAAAACTTGGGTAACATCATAATGTGGTGGGAGGAGTCATTTGGTGAGTTTTGATTGAAATCGAATCACTAGACACTATGAAATGAACGAAATTCGTATGTACTTGAATTCTCCAATTTCTTTGATCAATTGATTTCGGATATGAATTTTCCAATTTCTTTGATCAATTGAGTGAAATCCAACCACTACATTTACGATATGAACTTTGTACGAACATTAAGTGTCCAATTTCTTTGAGCAATTGATTTCGGATCAAGCCCAAAACTTTGGCAGCATCACAATATGTTGGGAGGAGTCATTTTGTGAGTTTTGAGTGAAATCCAACGTACAGAACTTTGCAATCCTGCAACCACTCCATGAAAGGTACGAACTTCGTACGAACTTGAAGTATCCAATTTGTTTAACCAATTGATTTTGTAACGTGCCAAAAACTTGGGCAATATCATAATATGGTGGGAGAAGTCATTTGGTGATTTTTGAGTGAAATCCAATCACTTGAACTATGCAATGCACCAACCACTCCATTCACGGTACGAACTTCATACGAACTTGAAGTGTCCAATTTCTTTGATCAATTGATTTCGAATCGAGCCCAAAACTTGGGCAACTTGATAATATGGTGGCTGGAGTCATTTGGTTCGTTTTGAGTGAAATCCAATATCTAGAACTATGCAATGCGTCAACCACTCCTTGCACGGTACGCACTTTGTACGAACTTGGAGTGTCCAATTTCTTTGACCAATTGAGTCCAGATCGAGCCCAAATCTTGGGCAACAACATAATATGGTGGAAGGAGTCATTTAGTGAGTTTTGTGTGAAATCCAATCACTAGAACGATGCAATGCACCTATAACTCTTTTTACGGAACGAACTTCGTATGAACTTGAAGTGAACAATTACTTTGACCAATTCATTTCGAATCGAGCAAAAGACTTGGGTAACATCATAATATGGTAGGAGTATTCATTTGGTGAGTTTTGAGTGAATTCCAATCTATAATACTTTGCAAGCCTACACCACTACATGAAAGGTACGAACTTCGTTCGTACTGGAAGTATCCAATTTCTTTGACCAATTGAATTCGGATCGAGCCCCAATCTTTGGCAACATCATAATATGTTGGCAGGAGTCATTTGGTGAGTTTTGAGTGAAATCCAATCACTGGAACGATGCAATGCACCTATAACTCTTTTTACGGTACGAACTTTGTACGAATTGAAGTATCCAAATTCTTTGACCAATTCATTTCGAATCGAGCAAAAGACTTGGGCAACGTCATGATATGGTAGGCGGAGTCATTTGGTGTGTTTTGAGTGAAAGCCAATCACTAGAACTTTGCAATCCTACAACCACTCCATTAAAAGTACGAACTTTGTACGAACACGAAGTGTCCAATTTTTTTGACCAATTGATTTTGGATCGAGCCCAAAACTTGGGCAACATCATAAAATGGTGGGAGGATTCATTTGCTGAGTTTTGAGTGAAATCCAATCACTAGAACTATGCAATGCACCAACCACTCCATCTACGGTATTAACTTCGAACGAACATGAACTGTCCAATTTCTGTGACCAATTGATTTTGGATGGGGCCCAAAACTTGGGCAACATCATAATATGGTGGGTGGAGTCATTTGGTGTACTTTGAGTGAAATCCAATCACTAGAACTTTGCAATCCTAGAACCATTCCATGAAAGGTACGAACTTCGTATAAATTTGAAGTATCCAATTTCTTTGACCAATTGATTTCGGATCGAGGCCAAATTTTGGGCACCATCATTATATGGTGGGAGGAGTCATTTGGTGAGTTTTGAGTGAAATCCAATCACTAGAACGATGCAATGCTTCTATCAATCTTTTTATGGTATGAACTTCGTACAAACTTGAAGTGTCCAATTTCTTTGATCAATTGATTTCGGATCGAGCCCAAAACTTGGGCAACAACATAATATGGTTGGAGGAGTCTTTTGGTGAGTTTTGAGTGAAATCCAATCTCGTGAACTATGCAATCCTACAACCACTCCATGAAAGGTACGAACTTCATACGAACTGGAAGAATCCAATGTCTTTGACCAATATATTTTGGATCGAGCCCAAATCTTGGACAACATCATAATATGGTGGGTGGAGTCATTTGGTGAGTTTTGAGTGAAATCCAATCACTAGAGCTTTCCAATCCTACAACGACTCCATGAAAGGTGCGAACTTCGGACGAACTTGAAGTATCTAATTTCTTTGACCGATTGATTTTCGATCGAGCTTAAAACTTGGGCAACATCATAATGTGGTGGGAGTAGTCATTTGGTGTGTTTTGAGTGAAATCCAATCACAAAAGAACTTTGAAATTCTACAACCACTCCATAAAAGGTACGAACAACGTACGCACTTGAAGTATTCAATTTCTTTGACCAATTGAATTCGTATCAAGGCCAAATCTTGGGCACCATCATAATATGGTGGGAGGAGTCATTTGGTGAGTTTTGAGTGAAATCCAATCACTAGAACGATGCAATGCACGTCTCAATCTTTTTACGGTACGAACTTCATACGAACTTGAAGTGTCCAATTTCTTTGACCAATTGATTTAGGATAGAGCAAAAAACTTGGGCAACATCATAAAATGGTGGGAGTAGTCATTTGGTGAGTTTTGAGAGAAATCTAATAACTAGAACTACGCAATGCACCAACCACTTGATTTATGAATGAACTTCGTACGAACTTGAAGTGTCCAATTTCTTTAAGCAATTGATTTCGGGTCAAGCCCAAAACTTGGGCAACATCATAATATTGTGGGAGGACCCATTTGGTGAGCTTTGAGTGAAATCCAATCACTAGAACTATGCAATGCACCAGTCACTCCATTTACAGTACTAAGTTCGTGCGAACTTGAAGTGTCCAATTTATTTGACTAATTGATTTCGGATCGAGCCCAAAACTTGGGCAACATCATAATTAGGAGAGAGGAGTCATTTGGTGAGTTAGAGTGAAATCCATTCACTACAACTATTCAATCCAACAACCACTCCATGAAAGGTAAGAACTTCGTACGAACTTGAAGTGTCCAATTTCTTTGACCAATTAATGTCGAATCGAGCCCAAAACTTGAAGTAAGTTAGTGAAATCCAATCTCTAGAACTAGGCAATCCTACAACCACTCCATGTACGGTTCGAACTTCGAACGAACATGAAGGTTTCAATTTCTTTGACCAATTGGTATCGGATCGAACCCAAAACTTGGGCAACATCATAATATAGTGGGACGAGTCATTTGGTGTCTTTTCAGCGAAAGCCAACCACTATAACTATGCAATTCTCCAGCCACTCCATGTACGGTACGAACTTCATACGAACTTGAAGTGTCCAATTTCTTAGACCAATTGATTTCCGATCGAGCCGAAAGCTTGAGGAGCATCATAATCTGGGGGGAGGAGTCATTTGGTGAGTTTTGAGTGATTTTCAATTACTAGAACGATGCAATCATACAACAACTCCGTGTACAGTTCAAACTTCGTACAATCTTGAAAGGTCCCTTTTCTTTGACCGATTGATTTCGGATCAAGCCCAAATCTTGGGCAACGTCATAATATGGTGAGAGTAGTCATTTTGGGAGTTTTGAGTGAAATTCAATTACTAGAACGATGCAATCATACAACAAATCCGTGTACAGTTCAAACTTCGTACAATCTTGAAATGTCCCTTTTCTTTGACCGATTGATTTCGGATCGAGCCCAAAACCTGGGCACCATCATAATATGGTATGACGAGTCACTAGAACGATGCAATCCTCCAACAACTCCATGTACGGTTCGAACTTCATACGAACTTGAAGTGTCCAATTTCTTTGACCAATTGATTTCGGAACAAGCCCAAAACTTGGGCAGCCTCATAATATGGTGGGA
Source organism: Prunus padus (assembly GCA_024362665.1). NCBI lineage: Eukaryota > Viridiplantae > Streptophyta > Magnoliopsida > Rosales > Rosaceae > Prunus > Prunus padus. The sequence goes on along the minus strand of JANFAM010000010.1, from coordinate 14,917,634 downwards.
AGAGTCATTTGGTGAGTTTTGAGTGAAATTCAATCACTAGAACAATGCAACGCACCAACCAATCCTTTTACGGTGTGAACTTCGTACAAACTTGAAGTGTCCAATTTCTTTGACCAATTGATTTCGGAACGTGCCCAAAACTTAGGCACCCTCATAATATGGTGGGAGGAGTCATTTGGAGAGTTTATTGTGAAATCCAACCACTAAAACTATGCAATGCACCAACCACTCCATTTACGAAACGAACTTTGTATGAACTTGAAGTGTCCAATTTCTATGACAAATTGATTTCGAATCGATCCCAAGACTTGGGCAACATCATAATATGGGGGAGGAGTCATTTGGAGAGATTTGTGTGAAATCCAACGACTAAAACTATCCAATTCACCAACCGCTCCATTTACGATACGAACTTCATATGAACTTGAAGTGTCCAATTTCTTTGACCAATTGATTTCGGATCGTGCCCAAAACTTGGGCAATATCAAAATATGGTGGGAGGAGTCATTTGGAAAGTTTTTAGTGAAGTCCGATCACTAGAACTATGTAATTCTCCAACCACTCCACGTACAGTACGAACTTCATACGAACATGAAGTGTCCAATTTTTTTAACCAATTGGTATCGGATGGAACCCAAAACTTGGGCAACATCATAATATAGTAGGACGAGTCATTTGGTTTCTTTTCAGCGAAAGCCAACCACTATAACTATGCAATTCTCCAGCCACTCCATGTACGGTACGAACTTCATACGAACTTGAAGTGTCCAATTTCTTAGACCAATTGATTTCCGATCGAGCCGAAAGCTTGAGGAGCATCATAATCTGGGGGGAGGAGTTATTTGGTGAGTTTTGAGTGAAATTCAATTACTAGAACGATGCAATCATACAACAACTCCATGTACAGTTCAAACTTCGTACAATCTTGAAAGGTCCCTTTTCTTTGACCGATTGATTTCGGATCAAGCCCAAATCCTGGGCAACGTCATAATATGGTGAGAGGAGTCATTTTGGGAGTTTTAAGTGAAATTCAATTACTAGAACGATGCAATCATACAACAAATCCGTGTACAGTTCAAACTTCGTACAATCTTGAAATGTCCCTTTTCTTTGACCGATTGATTTCGGATCGAGCCCAAAACCTGGGCACCATCATAATATGGTATGACGAGTCACTAGAACGATGCAATCCTCCAACAACTCCATGTACGGTTCGAACTTCATACGAACTTGAAGTGTCCAATTTCTTTGACCAATTGATTTCGGATTGAACCCAGAACTTTGGCAACATCATTATATGGTGGGAGGAGTAATTTGGTAAGTTTTGAGTGAAGTCGAATCACAAGAACTATCCAATGCACCTATCCCTCTTTTTACGGTACGAACTTGAAGTATCCAATTTCTTTTACCAATTGATTTCGGATTGATCCCAAATTTTGGGCAACATCATAATATGGTGGGAGGAGTCATTTGGTTTGTTTTGAGTGAAATCCAATCACTAGAACTATGCAATTGTCCAACCACTCCATGTACGGTACGAACTTCATACGAACTTGAAGTGTCCAATTTCTTAGACCAATTGATTTCGGAACAAGCCCAAAACTTGGGCAGGCTCATAATATGGTGGGAAGAGTCATTTGGTGAGTTTTGAGTGAAATTCAATCACTAGAACAATGCAACGTACCAACCAATCCTTTTACGGTGTGAACTTCGTACAAACTTGAAGTGTCCAATTTCTTTGACCAATTGATTTCGGAACGTGCCCAAAACTTGGGCACCCTCATAATATGGTGGGAGGAGTCATTTGGAGAGTTTTGAGTGAAATCCAGTCACTAGAACGATGCAATCCTCCAAGCACTCCATGTACGGTTCGAACTTCGAACGAACATGAAGTGTCCAATTTCTTTGACCAATTGATTTTGGAACGAGCCCAAAACTTGGGCAGCCTCATAATATGGTGGGATGAGTCATTTTCTGAATTTTGATTGAAATCCAATCACTGCAATCCTCCAACCACCCCATGTACGGTTCGAACTTCAAACGAACATGAAGTGTCAAATTTCTTTGACGAATTGATTTTGGAACGAGCCCAAAACTTGGGCAGCCTCATAATATGCTGGGAGGAGTCATTTGGTGAGTTTTGAGTGAAATCCAATCATAAGAACAATGCAATGCACCAACCACTCCATTTATTGTATGAAGTTTGTACGAACTTGAACTGTCCAATTTCTTTGACCAATTTGTTTTGGATCGAGTCCAAAACTTGGGCAACATCATAACATGGTGGGAGGAGTCATTTGGAGAGTTTCAAGTGAAATCCAATCTCTAGAACGATGCAATCCTCCACCCACTCCATGTACGGTTCGAACTTCGAACGAACATGAAGTGACCAATTTCTTTGACCAATTGATTTCGGATTGACCCCAAAACTTGGGAAACATCATAATGTGGTGGGAGAAGTCATTTGGTGTGTTTTGAGTGAAATCCAATCACTAGAACTATGCAATCCAACAACCACTCTATTAAAGGTAAGAACTTCGTACGAACATGAAGTGTCCCTTTTCTTTGATCAATTGATTTTGGCTCGAGCTGAAAACTTGGGCAACATCATAATATGGTAGGAGGATTCATTTGGTGAGTTTTGAGTGAAATCCACTCATGACAGGACCGGACCCGAATTCCCCCTCGGAACTCGTGTCCAACCCTGCTTCCCGTCAGACACTACCCTGACGCAGGAACTTAATTTACTAAAACGCCTCTTGACCTAGTTTAAAGAAATAGGAAAGTTGACTTCTGCCGAAAATCCGGCAGAGTCTCCTCTGAAAAATGGACTTTCCCAAAATGTCCACCTGTCAAAAACAACAGAGAATTTCCCAACAGGCAGCATGCACAAAGCAGAAGCACACAGATTAATAGGGAGGCCTTCGGCCTCTACCTCAATCCTAGGTGAGCACTACGAAGCAATCTAAAGATATTTAAACTTTACAACCTGAGTAAAGGATAGCAAAGTATAAATACAAGAAAACTCCTACAGGAGCCATTAGCCGTGATGCCTCGACGTGGTGGTCTTGACCTCGGGATCTAGCACCTGGGGGGCGCAAAACAGAAAATGTGAGTGGACGAAAAATCAAACTTTAAACCTCATTTTTCAATGAACATAATAACCCCCTCCGTTTTCGCAAATAATGATAAAGCACTTATGCAATAAAAATCCTTGTATAAACACATATTCTTATACGAACAGGTACTTGAAAACAATTCTATTAACTTTGTACCTTGAAATACCATAAAGAAAACCGTAGCTTTGCTACTTCCATAAATTCTTGAAACCACAACTTGAACTCTGATTTCTTAAAATAAAAACCATGGAATTGAATCCATCCAAAAATATCCCGTTTAAGTAAAATACAGTAATACTGAATAACTCCCTTTGAACAACTTCCCTTTTTCCTGGAACCCAACCTGTCCAGTTTCAAACCTTAATTTAAAATCTGTACCTGTGCATCACCGTCCCGGTGCACATATTCAAACGTAAATAAATCCTGGAAATAACATCCATAGACACACCCACATATATATATTTATAATAACAAAAATGTAAATTCTCATAAAATCCCAACAAGGAAAATATAAAACTAAAACGACTAAAAATCAAGAAAACCAAATTTCCCAACCAACTGTTTCCCGACGCAATGCCCGTAGGCACAGCAAGTAAGGAAATATCCTCACTTAAAAGAAAATGAGAAAGGAATTATAGTAATACGTATATATATATATTATATATAACTAGTAAGACTCTTAGACCAATACTTGTACCGGGAAACAATCCAACAAGGGGATTGTTGACTGACCACGTGGAGAAAAATTCCTTTACAACCACGTAGCCAGGGAACCAGCCGTCCCAATCGGGACTAACTCCCGGACATGCACAAAAGAAAATACCTCAATAATGTGCAGCTGAATAAAGTCCTACGTGCGCAGACTGCCCGCATGGGCCTACTGATAACACCCGCCAAGGGTGAACCGGGTTCCTTTGTATCCTGTATCCATTTCAAGAACTTGATCCGGGAGGTACATAAAGTGGTGCTAATAGCACTCCATCTAGTATACATAATCACGACATACCCTAAATACCAGGGTATTCAGCCCGTACTCCAAACCCGAACACAATAATTTCCGGACGTTACCCGTCCATAATTGACACCCAAAATATTCACAATAAGAATATACGCAAATGTCTGAACATAGTTATATCTGGAACCCAAAGTATTCATAATTTTCCAATACCAAATATAACCCAAATAATCCATATAATACAAATCCCAAACTTGAAACAAATAACTAAGTTCCATAATTGAAACAAATATATAACTCCATAATCGAAAAGTAGATAGAATTTCTTAAAAACGTGAAATCCAAGACCCAAAACATTTAATCAACATATAAATATAGAATATAGAATATAAACTATAAATTCCCAAAAACATAAAATTCACATTCTTTTAACAAATTTCAAATATTAAAGTCAATAGGAAATTCCTTGATTTAAAACAATATAAAAATTTCAAGATCAAAATAACCCATATAAATAATTATGAAAACGAACATAATAATAAATCCTCAAGAAATTCCCGGGTATTTCACCATACCCAAAACCATATACGAAGATCACCGGACGATGGTCCCGTTCCAAATTTAATACTCAAAAACCTTTAATTTAAAGTATAGCCATCCATGTCCCACAAATAAACCGGGACTCCAAAACATGCATAAACTTTGAATATAATTTAAATTCCAAATAACCTCACAAAATATTCTATCCAAGATTCAAAATATCATTAAAACCCCTTAGTCAAAGTGACTAGTTTTATATGCATAAATTTCCCGATAATTCCATCAAAAATCAAGTCCAAGACTTAAACAATATTTGAAATCCCAATCATCAAAATAAATCATTTCATATGCATTGCAATTCATTCTTTAAAAATATGCTTGTTCAAAACAAATGTCCACTCACAACAAGTCCACGCTGCTCAATCCTTAGAGAGCTTTTCTTCCAGAGTACGCGAAGCAAGAGTACCTAATTGAGAGAATAAACGGTTTAATTAATACGCGTACCCAACAACAAACTTTAACTCAAGAAACTAGTTCTCGGGTCTCAAAGTAAGCGTACACGACTACCGGGGAGTTTCTAGAGTCAAACTACACTCTTCAACAGGTGGGACCACCTCGGAAGACTCACGGTCAATCGGCGGTCAAACACCCCGTTTTGGTCAACCCGGGCCCGTTGGGCCCACTACTTCCAAAAGGTTAGGACATTCCTAGAAGTCCAACAAAGTCAACTACACGGCAAGGCGACCTCGGAGACCCTCGGTCAACCCTGGTCAAACTTGGTCAAACCGACCCGACTAGGTCAAACCGGACCCGTGGGTCCCATGACCTCCAAACTTAGATCCGAAAGTTCCTACAGGTTCACTACGACTTAGAGAATACGTCACGAAAGTTTGGTCTCGATCAGCGGTCGGAGCTGCGACAATCGCACGGCCAGGGACGATCGGGTTACCCAACCCTAGGGTTAAGGATTCGGAGTATCCGGGACTACGATTCTTGATCCGTGTGTTCCTACCGCGATCTTTGGGGGTACAGGAACAACATACTTGGAAATGGGACCGATCCAACGGCCGAACATATCGAACCGGATAACGCATAATAGGCGTAAATCCGTTTGACCGTCAAACGATAACCAAAATTGAATCCGAGCACACCTACGCGCTCAGGACGACATGGGGAACATTTTGGGACACAATGCACCACCACAACAGTGCCCCGAAACTCGCCGGAATTGGGTGTGCATAGTAATTCCGGTGACCGGAAAAACTTCAAACCAAGGGTCAATACTTCAGGTAAAGGTTCAACTCAACTAGTGGAGCAACTTATTCAACTACGGCAACACCTAGTTTGGCCGGCAAGTGGCCGGAAATTCAACTCAAAAACCGGCCAAATATGGGTTTCTAAATCGAACAACCTAGGCTTGAAACCAATCTACAATACATACATAAATGGATAGAGTATGAAGAGTAGATGAAGTTTCATACCTCACTCGACCCAAACGGTTGCCGGAGTCGCCGGAAAACTCGTCGGAAAGTTCGATAACCAGTGAACTTTCAGTCGCTCCAGTTTAAAATCCTTGAGTTTCTGAGCTGGGGGAATGGGCAGGCTTTGTAGAGGAGGAAGAGATGAAGATTTAGGGACTGGAATCACCCGAAACGGAGTTCAGATGAGGGAGATATGGGCAGTCAAAGTGACTGCCCCGAAGAGAGGAAGAAAAACAAATGGGAGAAGAAGAGAGCCGTCGGGGAGAAGAAGAAGAAGACGTTCACTGTAGCGGCACTGTAGCATTTTAACTGTAGCGCTACTGTAGCCGCTACAGTAATCTGAAATTGCGTTTTTTTTTTTTTTTTTTTTTTTCTCTTATCGCTTCCCGATCGTTACAACCCGGAATTTGGTGTACCGCATATCCACGAACTCGTTTCGACGAGCCGGACGCAACGGCACAACTCAATTTCCCAAATTCTTTTTGGAATTTTAAAGTTCCTAAAATACCCTTAATCCCAGTGGCAAAATTGTAATTTCGCCAAAAATTATTTAAATTGAATAAATTCAATTAAATTGGGTCAGGGATGTTACAACTCTATAGAACGATGCAATCCTACAACCACTCCAGGTACAGCACGAACTTCGTACGATCTTGAAATGTCCCTTTTCTTGGACCAATTGATTTCGGATCGAGCTCAAATCTCGGGCAACATCATAATATGGTGCGAGGAGTCATTTGGTGAGTTTTGAGTGGAATCCTGTCACTAGAACTATGCAATCCTACAACCACTCTGTGTACAATACGAACTTCGTACGAACTTGATTTCGGATTGAACCCAAAACTTGGGCAACATCATAATATGGTGGGAGGAGTCATTTTGTAACTTTTGATTGAAGTCCAATCACAAGAACTATGCAATGCACCTACCACTCTTTTTATGGTATGGACATGAAGTGTTCAATTTCTTTGACCAATTGATTTCAGATCAAGCCCAAGACTTGTGAAACATTGTAAAATGGTGGGAGGAGTCATTTGGTGAGTCTTGAGTGAAATCCAATCACTAGAACGATGCAATGCAACTATCATAATATGGTGGGAGGAGTATTTGGTGGGTTTTGAGGGAAATCCAACGACTGGAACTGTGCAATGCACCAACCACTCCATTTACGTATGAACTTCGTACAAACATGAATTGTCCAATTTCTTTGAGGAATTGATTTCGGATAGAGCCCAAAACTTGGGCAACATCATAATTTGGTGGGGGGAGTCATTTGGTGAGTTTTGAGTGAAATCCAATAACTTGAACTACACAATGCACCAACCACTCCATTTACGGTATGAACTCTGTACGAACTTGAAGTGTCCAATTTCTTTGACTAATTGATTTTGGATTGATCCCAAAACTTGGGCAACATCGTAATATAGTGGGAGGAGTCATGTGGTGAGTTTTGACGGAAATCCAATCACTAGAACTATGCAATGCACCAACCACTCCATTTACTGATTTAACATCGTACGAACATGAATTGTCCCTTTTCTTTGACCAATTGAATTTGGATTGAGCCCAAAACTTGGTCAACATCATAATATGCTTGGAGGAGTCATTTCGTGAGTTTCGAGTGAAATCCAATCACTATAACTGTGCAATGCACCAACCACTCCATTTGCAGTACGAACTTCGTACGAACTTGAAGTGTCCAATTTCTTTGACCAATTGATTTCGGATCGAGCCCAAAACTTGGGCAACATCATAATATGGTGGGAGGAGTCATTTGGTGAGTTTTGAGAAAAATCCAATCACTAGAACTATGCAATACACCAACCACTCCATTTACTGTACAAACTTCGTACGAACTTGAAGTGTGCAATTTCTTTCACCAATTGATTTCGGATCGAGCCCTAAACTTGGGCAGCATCATTTTATGGTGGGAGGACTCATTTGAGGAGTTTTGAGTGAAATCCAATAACTAGAACTGTGCAATGCACCAACCACTCCATGTAGGGTACGAACTTCGCACGAACTTGAAGTCTCCAATTTCTATGACCAATCGATTTGCATCGAGCCCAAAACTTGGGCAACATCATAATATGGTGGTAGGAGTCGTTTGGCGAGTTTTGAGGGTAATCCAGTCTCTAGAACTTTGCAATGCGTCAACCATTCCATTTACTATACGAACTTCGCACGGACTTGAAGTGTTCAATTTCTTTGACCAATTGATTTTGGATCAAGCCCAAAACTTGGCCAACATCGTAATATGGTGGGAGGAATGATTTGGTAAGTTTTGAGTGAAATCCAATCACTAGGACTATGCAATGCACCAACCACTCCATTTACTGTACGAACTTGAAGTGTGCAATTTCGTTGACCAATTGATTTCGGATCTAGCCCAAAACTTGGGCAACATCATAATATGGTGGGAGGAATCATTTGGTGAATTTTGAGAGAAATCTAATCGCAAGAACAATGCAATACACCAACCACTCCATTTACTGTACAAACTTCGTACGAACTTGAAGTGTGCAATTTCTTTCACCAATTGATTTCGGATCGAGCCCTAAACTTGGGCAGCATCATTTTATGGTGGGAGGACTCATTTGAGGAGTTTTGAGTGAAATCCAATAACTAGAACTGTGCAATGCACCAACCACTCCATGTAGGGTACGAACTTCGTACGAACTTGAAGTCTCCAATTTCTATGACCAATCGATTTCGCATCGAGCCCAAAACTTGGGCAACATCATAATATGGTGGTAGGAGTCGTTTGGCGAGTTTTGAGGGTAATCCAGTCTCTAGAACTTTGCAATGCGTCAACCATTCCATTTACTGTACGAACTTCGCACGGACTTGAAGTGTTCAATTTCTTTGACCAATTGATTTTGGATCAAGCCCAAAACTTGGCCAACATCGTAATATGGTGGGAGGAATGATTTGGTAAGTTTTGAGTGAAATCCAATCACTAGGACTATGCAATGCACCAACCACTCCATTTACCGAACTTAAATGCGAACTTGAAGTGTCCAATTCATTGACCAATTGATTTCGGATCAAGACCAAATCTTGGGCAACATCATAATATAGTGCAAGGAGTCATTTGGTGAGTTTTGAGTGAAATCCAATCACTAAAACGATGCAATCCTACAACCACTCTGTGTATAGTATGAAAATGAACTGTCCCTTTTCTTTGACCAATTGATTTCGGATCGAGCCCAAAACTTAGCAAACATCATAATATGGTGGGAGGAATCATTTGAAGAATTTTCCGTGAAATCCAATCACTAGAACTATGCAATGAACAACCACTCCATTTACGGTACGAACATCGTACGAACTTGAAGTGACCAATTTCTTTGACCAATCGATTTCTGATCGAGCAAAAAACTTGGGCAACATCATAAAATGGCGGGAGGAATCCTTTGGTGAGTTTTGAGTGAAATCCAATCACTAGAACTACGCAATGCACCAACCACTCCATTTACGGTGCGAACTTCGTACGAACTTCAAGTGTCAAATTTCATTAACCAATTGATTTCGGATCAAGCCCAAATCTTGGGAAACATCATAATATGGGGGCGGAGTCATTTGGTGAATTTTGGGTGAAATCCAATCACTAGACTACGCAATGCACCAACAACTCCATTTGCGATACGAACTTCTTACAAACTTGAAGTGTCCAATTTCTTGGACCAATGGATTTCGGATCGAGGCAAACACTTGGTCAACATCATAATATGGTGGGAGGCGTCATTTGGTGAGTTTTGAGTCAAATCCAGTCACTAGAACAATGCTATCCAACAATCACTCCATGTGCATTACGAACTTCGTACGAACATGAAGTGTCCAATTTATTTGACCAATTGATTTCGGATCGAGCCCAATACTTGGGCAACATCATAATACGGTGGGAGGAATCATTTGGTGAGTTTTGAGTGAAATCCAATCGCTAGAACTATGCAATCCAACAACCACTCCTTGAAAGGTATGAACTTCGTACGAACATGTAGTATCCAATTTTTTTGACCAATTGATTTTGGATCGAGCCCAATACTTGGGCAACATCATAATATGGTGGGAGGAGTCATTTAGTGAGTTTTGAGTGAAATCCAATCACTTGAAATATGCAATCCGACAACCACTCCGTATGAACTTCGTAGTATGAACTTCGTACGAACTTGAAGTATCCCTTTTATTTGACCAATTGACTTCGGATCGGGCCCAAAACTTGGGCAGCATCATAATATGGTTGTAGGAGTCATTTGGAGAGTTTTGACTGAAATCCAATTACAACAACTATGCAATCCAACAACCACTCCGTGTACAGTTGGAACTTCGTACGAACTTGAAGTGTCCCTTTTGTTTGATCAATTGATTTTGGATCGAGCCCAAAACTTGGGCAACCTCATAATACGGTGGGAGGATACATTTGGTGACTTTTGAGTGAAATCCAATCACTCGCACTATGTATTTCTACAACAACTCCGTGTACAGTACGAACTTCGTAAGATTTTGAAGTATCCCTTTTCTTTAACCAATTGATTTCGGATCGAGCCCTAAACTTGGGCAGCCACATAATATGGTGGGAGAAGTCATTTGGAGAGTTTTGAGTGAAATCCAATCACCTACAATCCTACAACAACTCCGTGAAAGGTAAGAACTTCGTACGAACATGAAGTGTCCAATTTCTTTGACCAATTGATTTCGGATTGAGCCCAAAACTTGGGCAACATCATAATATGGTGGGAGGAGTCATTTGGTATGTTTTGAGTGAAGGCCAATCACAAGAACTATGCAATGCACCTATCCCTCTTTCTACGGTATGAAATTCGTACGAACTTGAAGTATCCTATTTCTTTGACCAATTGATTTCGGATCGAGCCCAAATCTTGGGCAACACCATAATATGGTGAGAGGAGTGATTCGTGGACTTTTGAGTGACGTCCAATCACTAGAATGATGCAATTCTCCAACCACTCCATGTACGGTACAAACTTCATATGAACTTAAAGTGTCCAATCTCTTTGACCAATTGATTTCGGATCGAGCCCAAAAGTTGGGCAACATCATAATATGGTGAGAGGAGTCATTTGGGGAGTTTTGAGTTAAATCCATTCACTAGAACTATGCAATCCTACAACAACTCCGTGAAAGGTAAGAACTTCGTACGAACATGAAGTGTCCAATTTCTTTGACCAATTGATTTCGGATTGAGCCAAAAACTTGGGTAACATCATAATATGGTGGGAGGAGTCATTTGGTATGTTTTGAGTGAAGTCCAATCACAAGAACTATGCAATGCACCTATGAATCTTTTTACGGTACGAATTTCTTTGACCAATTGATTTCAGATCGAGCCCAAATCTTGGGCAACATCATAATATGGTTTGAGGAGTCATTTGGGCAGTTTTGAGTGAAATTCATTTACTAGAACGATGGAATTCTACAACAACTCCGTGTATAGTACGAACTTTGTACGATCTTGAAGTGTCCCGTTTCTTTGTCCAAATTATTTTGGATCGAGTCCAAATGATTTTGGATCGAGCCCAAAACTTGGGCGGCATCATAATATGGTGGGAGGAGTCTTTTAGTGAGTTTTGTGTGAAATCCAATCACTAGAACGATTCAATCCTACAACCATTATGCGTACAGTACGAACTTGAAGTATCCCTTTTCTTTGACCAATTGATTTCGGATCGAGCCCAAAACTTGGGCAACATCATAATGTGGTGGGAGGAGTCATTTGTTAAGTTTTGAGTGAAGTCCAATCACAAGAACTATGTAATGCACCAATGACTCTTTTTACAGTACGAACTTGAAGTGTCCGATTTCTTTGAGAAATTGATTACGGATCGAGCACAAATCTTGGGCAACATCATAATGTGGGGGGAGGAGTTTTTGTACAGTACGATCTTGAAGTGTTGCTTTTCTTCGACCAATTGGTTTCGGATCAAGCCCAAAACTTGAGCAATATCATAAAATTGTGGGAGGAGTCATCAGGTGAGTTTTGGGTGAAATCCAATCACTTGAACAATGCAATCCTACGGCCACTCCACGAAAGTTACAAACTTCGTACGAAATTCAAGTGTCCAATTTCTTTGACGAATTGATTTCGGATCTTGAAAAAAACTTGAGCAACATCATAATATGGTGGTAGGGGTCATTTGGTGAGTTTTTAGTGAAATCCAATCAGTAGAACTATGCAATCCTAGAACAACTCTATGAAAGGTACGAACTTCGTACGAACTTGAAGTATCCAATGTCTTTGACCAATTGATTTCGGATCGAGCCCAAAATTTGGGCAAGATCATAACAAGGTGCGGGGAGTAATTTGGTGCGTTTTGTGTGAAATCCATTCACCAGAACGATGAAATGCACCTATCAGTCTTTTTACGGTACGAACTTGAAGTGTCCAATTTCTTTGACCAATTGATTTCGGATCGAGCCTAAAACTAGGGCAACATCATAAAATGGTGCGAGGAGGCATTTGGGGAGTTTTGAGTGAAATCCGACTAGAACTATGCAATCCTACAGCCACTCCGTGAAAGGTACGAATTTTGTACAAACTTGAAGTATACAATTTCTTTGAGCAATTGATTTCGGATCGAGCCCAAAACTTGGGAAATATCATAAAATGGTGGGAGGAGTCATTTGGGGAGTTTTAAGTGAAATCTAGTCACTAGAACTATGCAATCCTACAACCACTCCATGAAAGGTACAAACTTCGTACGAACTTGAAGTATCTAATTTCTTTGACCACTTGATTTTGGATTGAGCCCAAAACTTGGGCAACATCATAATATAGTGGGAGGACTCATTTGGTGAGTTTTGAGTGAAATCCAATCACTTGCATAATGCAAGGCACCAACTACTCCGTTTACGGTATGAACTTTGTACGAACTTGAAGGGTCCAATTTATTTGACCAATGGATTTCGCATCGAGCCCAAAACTTGGGCAACATCATAAAATGGTGGGAGGAGTCATTTGGTGAGTTTTGAGTGAAATCCAATATCCAGAATTATGCAATCCTAAAGCCACTCTATGAAAGGTACGAAAGTCATACGAACTTGAAGTATCGAATTTCTTTTACCAATTGATTTCGGATCGGGCCCAAAACTTGGGCAACATCATAATATGGTGGGAGGAGTCATTTGGTGAGTTTTGAGTGAAATCCAATTACATGAACTATGCAATCCTACTGCCACTCCATGAAAGGTACAAACTTCGTACGAACTTGAAGGGTCCAATTTCGTTGACGAATTGATTTCGGATCGAGCGCAAAACTTGGGCAATATCATAAACTCTCCAAATGACACCTCCCACAATATTATGTTGTTACCCTAGTTTTGGGCTTGATCCGAAATCACTTAGCGAAAGAAATTGGATACTTCAAGTTCATACGATGTTCGTATCGTAAATGGAATGGTTGTTGCATTTCAAAGTCTTAGTGGTTTGATTTCTCCCATAATTCTCCAAATGACTCCTCCCACCATATTATGATGTTACCTTAGTTTTGGGCTCGATCCGAAATCAAATGGTCAAAGAAATTGAACACTTCAAGGTCATACAAAGTTCGTATCGTTAATGTAGTGGCTGTTGCATTGCGTAGGTTTAGTGATTCGATTTCACTCAAAACTCTCCAAATGACTCGTCCCACTATATTATGATATTACCCATGTTTTGGGCTCGATCAGAAATCACTTGGTCAAAGAAATTGGACACTTCAAGTTCATATTAAGTTCGTATCGTAAATAGAATGGTTGGTGCATTTCATAGTTTTAGTGGTTGGATTTCTCTCAAAACTCTCCAAATGACTCCTCCCACCATATTACGATCAAAGACATTGGACACTTGCAGTTCATACGAAGTTCATATCGTAAATGGAATGGTTGGTGTGTTGCATAGTTTTAGAGTTTGAATTTCTCTCAAAACTCTGCAAATGACCCCTCCCACCATACTATGATGATGCCCATGTTTATTGCTCGATCCGAAATCAATTCATCAAAGAAATTGGACATTTAAAGTTCCTACGAAGTTCGTATCGTAAATGGAGTGGTTGGTGCAATGCATAGTTTTAGAGGTTGGATTTCCCTCAAATCTCTCCAAATGACTCCTCCCAATTCTAGGGATCGATCCGATATCAACTGGTCAAAGAAATTGGACCATACGAAATTTGTATTGTAAATAGATTGGTTGTTGCATTGTGTTGTTTTAGTGGTTGCATTTCACTGAAAACTCTCCAAATGACTCCTTCCACCATATTGTGATGATGCCCAAGTATTGGGCTCGATCCGAAATCAATTGGTCAATGAAATTGGACACTTCAAGGTCTTACGAAGTTCGTATCGTTAATGGAGTGGTTGTTGCATTGCTTAGTTTTAGTGGTTGGATTTCTCTCAAAACTCTCCAAATGACTTCTCTCACCATATTACGATGATGCCCAAGTTTTGGGATCTATCTAATATCAATTGGTCAAAGAAATTGGACACTTCAAGTTCTTATGAAGTTCGTATCGTAAATTGAGTGGGTTATGCATTCCATAGTTTTAGTGACTCCTCCAAGTGACTCCTCCTAACATATTATGATGTTGCACTTGTTTTGGGATCGATCCTACTTCAATTTATCAAAGAAATTGGGCACTTCAAGTTCATACGATGTTCGTATCGTTATTGGAGTGGTTGGTGCATTGCGTAGTTTTAATAGTTGGATTTCACTCAAAACTCTCTAAATGACTCCTCCCACCATATTATGATGTTGCCCTAGTTTTGGGCTCGATTCGAAATCAATTCGTCCAAGAAATTGGACACTTCAAGTTCATGCGAAGTTCGTATCGTAAAACTAGTGGTTGGTGCACTGCATAGTTTTAGCGGTTGGATTTCACAGAAAACTCTCCAAATGACTCCTAACACCATACTATGATGATGCCCAAGTTTAGGGCACAATCCGAAATCAATTGGTCAAAAAAATTGGACACTTCAAGTTCATACGAAGTTCGTATTGTAAATGGAGTGGTTGGTGCATTGCACAGTTTTGGTGGTTGGATTTCACTCAAAACTCACCAAAGGACTGCTCCAACCATATTATGATGTTGCCCAAATTATGGGATCAATACGAAATCAATTTGTTAAACAAATTGGACACTTCACGTTCATACGAAATTCGCAGCGTTAATGGAGTGGTCGGAGGATTGCGTTGTTTTACTAGTTGGAGTTTACTCAAAACTCTCCAAATGACACCTCCCACCATATTATGATGATGATGCCCAAGTTTAGGGCTCGATCCGAAAATAATTGGTTAAAGAAATTGGACACTTCAAGTTCGTATGAAGTTCGTATTGTAAAGGGAGTGGTTGGTGCATTGCATAGTTTTTGTGGTTGGATTTCACTCATAACTCACCAAAGGACTCCTCCAACCATATTATGATGTTGCCCAAGTTTTGGGATCGATCCGAAATCAAATGGTCAAAAAAATTGGACACTTCAAGTTCATATGAAGTTCGTAATGTAAATGGAGTGGTTGGTGCATTGCATAGTTTTAGTGGTTGGATTTCACTCAAAACTCTCCAAATGACTCCTCCCACCATACTATGAGCCCAAGTTTGGTGCTTGATCAGAAATCAATTGGTCAAAGAAATTGGACACTTGAAGTTCATACGAAGTTCGTAGCGTTAATTTAATGGTTGGTGGACGCCATAGTTTTACTTGTTGGATTTCACTCAAAACCGTCCAAACGACTCCTCCCACCATACTATGGTGATGCCCAAGTTTAGGGCTCGATCCGAAATCACTTGGTCAAGAAAATTAGACACTACATGTTCATACGAAGTTCGTATCGTAAATGGAGTGGTTGGTGCATTGCATAGTATTAGTGGTTGGATTTCCCTTAAAACTCTCCAAATGACTCCTCCCACCATACTTGTTGATGCACAAGTTTTGGGCTCAATCCGAAAACACTTGGATAAAGAAATTGGACACTTCGTGTTCATTCGAAGTTCGTATCGTAAATGGAGTGGTTGGTGCATTGCATAGTTTTAATGGTTGGATTTCACTCTACACTCTCCAACTGACTACTCCCACCATAATTTGATGATACCCAAGTTTAGGCTCGATCCAAAATCAATTATTCAAAGAAATTGGACACTTCAAGTTCATATGAAGTTCGTATCGTAAATGGAATGATTGCTCCATTTCGTAGTTTTAGTGGTTGGATAGCACTTAAAACTCTCCAAAGGACTCCTCCCACCATACTATGATGATGCCCAAATTGAGGGCTCGATCCGAAATCACTTCGTCAAAGAAATTGGACACTTCAAGTTCATACGAAGTTCGTAGCGTTAATGGAATGGTTAGTCGATCCAGTAGTTTTACTTGTTGGATTTCAGTCAAAACTCTCCAAATGACTCCTCCCACCATACTATGTTGATGCCCAAGTTTAAGGCTCGATCCGAAATCACTTGGTCAAAGAATTTAGACACTTCAAGTTCATACGAAGTTCGTATCATAAATGGAGTGGTTGGTGCATTGCGGAGGTTTAGTGGTTCGATTTCCTTCAAAACTCTCCAAATGACTCTTCCCACCATACAATGATGTTGAAAAAGTTTTGGGCACGATCCGAAAACACTTGGTCAAAGAAATTGGACAATTCAAGTTCATACGAAGTTCGTACCGTAAACGGAGTGGTAGGTGCCTTGCATAGCTTTAGTGGTTAGGTTTCCCTCCAAACTCACCAAAGGACTCCTCCAACCATATTATGATGTTGGCCAAGTTTTGGGATCGATCCGAAATCAATTGGTCAAAAAAATTGGACACTTCAAGTTCATACGAAGTTCGCATCGTAAATGGAGTGGTTGGTGCATTGCATAGTTTTAGTGGTAGAATTTCACTCAAAACTATCCAAATGACTCCTCCCAGCATACTATGATGATTCCCAAGTTTTGGGCTCCATCCGAAATCACTTGGTCAAAGAAATTGGACACTTCAAGTTCATACGAAGTTCGTAGCGTTAATGGAATGTTTGGTGGATCGCATAGTTTTACTTGTTGGATTTCACTCAAAACTCTCCAAATGACTCCTCCCACCATACTATGATGATGCCCAAGTTTAGGGCTCGATCTGAAATCACTTGGTCAATGAAATTAGACACTTCAAGTTCATACGAAGTTCGTTTCGTAAATGGAGTGGTTGGTGCATTGCATAGTTTTAGTGGTTGGATTTCCCTCAAAACTCTCCAAATGACTCCTCCCACCATACAATGATGATGCACAAGTTTTGGGCTCGATCCGAATACACTTTGTAAAAGAAATTGGACACTTCAAGTTCATACGAAGTTCGTATCGTAAATGGAGTGGTTGGTGCCTTGCATAGTTTTAGTGGTTGGATTCCACTTAAAACTCACCAAGGGACTCCTCCAACCGTATCATGATGTTGCCCAGGTTTTGGGATTGATCCGAAATTAATTGGTCAAAAAAATTGGACACTTCAAGTTCATATGAATAGTGTATCGTTAATATAGTGGTTGGTGCATTGCATAGTTTAAGTGGTTGGATTTCTCTCAAAACTATCCAAATGAATCCTCCTACCATACTATGATGATGCCCAAGTTTTGGGCTCTATCCGAAATCACTTGGTCAAAGAAACTGGACACTTCAAGTTCATACGAAGTTCGTATCGTAAATCGAGTCGTTGGTGCCCTGCATAATTTTAGTGGTTGGATTTCACTCAAAACTCTCCAAGTGACTCCTCCCACCACACTATGATGATGCCCAAGTTTGGTGCTCGAATCGAAATCAATTGGTCAAAGAAATTGGACACTTCAAGTTCTTACGTAGTTCGTATCGTAAATTGAGTGATTGGTGCATTGCATTGTTTTAGTGGTTGGATTTTGCTCAAAACTCTTCAAATGACTCCTCCCACCAAACTATGATAATGCCCAAGTTTGGTGCTCAATCTGAAATCAATTGGTCAAAAAAATTGGACACTTCAGTTTCGTACAAAGATCATATCGTAAATGGTGTGGTTGGTGCATTGCATAGTTTTAGTGGTTGGTGCATTGCAATGGATACCTCCCAACATCCTCCTGGACCTCAGTAATGAGGAAATTGAAGAAAGGTTCAGACGAACTAATCCCGACCGAGACAACGGTCAGTGGGTTCATGGGAGACACTGATCAGTGCATAATTACATATCATTTTGTACCCTTCTAACTTATAATTTGGTTATGTTTTTGAGTTAAACTTGTGCTTTTAATCTATTTTGTGTTTGTTTCAGTGTAATAAGCTTATGACTCACTAAATGCATTTTGGAGACAAGTTAGCTCAAAACGATGTATGCAAATCAGTCAACTTCACGGATTGGACTGTACTTACTCAGGAAGAACCAGATAATGAACCATACATCATTGGAAAGATGCGGAAGTCTAGTTTCTGAAGAATTTTACGGTTCATGATTCCGAGTCTTCTAGAGAAAGTTATACAAGTTTTGGCAGCTTAAGGTCAAAATCGGCAGCATCTGCGTTACTGGGCCAAAAATCACATTTGAAGGTCTTTCCGATTTTTGCTTGAGCTGGGCTGCATATGCTTGGAAAGATAATTCAAAGAACTTCAAGATCCATATTTTTCCAGATTTTTCAGAATGAAGTAACAAGCCCAAAACGAGCCCAAAATCAGACTGCAATAGTTCTTGGTCATGATTAGCTATGCATGTGCTATTGTTGATAGTTCTTGGTCATGAGTAGCTATGCATGTGCTATTGTTGATAGTGGGGAAGAAACATGTTAATTGTCATAATTGAAGTAGGTTGTGTAAGAAATAAAGAAAGCAAAAGCATCAAGTGGGAACTAGCCAAATGATGAAAGGAGATGGATGCCTATGTGAACTTGAGGTGGCTATGCAACTTGTTGTCAAAAGAAGGAATTAAATAAACCAAGAAGAATATTGGCATGTGAGTTTGATGCCTTCCTTCTCCTATAAATAGGAGGCTTGGCTAACCTTCAAACACACCCCAAGGGGGGGAGCTCTCAAACATCTCTCTAGAGCTCCTCTCCCTTCTCTCCCTCAAATTCTCTTAGTTTTCTTTTAGTTCTCAATTGTTGTAACAAAACCATTTTGCTTTTTAGTTGTAATTTATTTTCCATTGTAATGTAATTTCTTTTCTTTAGTTTTCAAGTTTAATTAGCTTCCAAGTTTCAATTATAGTTCTTGTTCTTATTCATTATGCTTATAAGTTAATATGCTTGTTTGAATGAGTGATCACCATTAAAACTTGTATGTTAGCTATCTTGGTTTGAATTAAGAGTAGACACCATGCATTAATTCAAATTGAACTATGAATAGGAAGAGTATGTATGGACATTCGTCAACATGGATTAGATACATGCTTGGTTGTTTAAAACATTCTTCTTTGCTTAATGGATTTCTAATGCTTAATTTAGGTTCGACAAGAAGGATCTAATTAGGGAATTAGGAATACAAGGTTAGGACCAAACACCATGGCTTAATCATACTTTAGCTAGAATCAATCTAAGAATATAAATTGAACTTGGTAACTAATTTGCTTGAGTTAATTTCTTTTCTTTCTTTCTTGTTTTATTTATTCTCTTTTGGTTTTCTATTTTGTGCAGGGAATTAAATTGAATCAATCTATCATCAATCCTCGTGGGATCGACCTCGTACTTACACAAGCTATACTATCCAACGCCTCGTGCACTTGCGAGTTAACAGACACCGCTACTTCAAAAGGGATCATCCCACTTCAAGTTACAGTGGGTAGAAGGTTAGGATGATGGCTTTCTTTGTGGTGGAGACAACGGCCCATTTTAATGCTTTATTGGGCAGAGATTGGATCCATGGAAGCATGTGTGTGCCCTCTTCCCTCCATTGATTTTTGGAATTTTGGCATGAGGATGAAAGTGTATGGTGGGAAGAAACGTCATGGTACTAAAATAGCCCGCCGCAAGAAACTCAAAGATAGCCCGCCGCAAGAAACGTCATGGTACTAAAATAATGATTTGTATTGGGAGAATGGGCTTCATAAAAAGATTTATCCCAAAAGATATTTTACATATATATATATATATATATAGGTGGGCAAAGTTTGCTACAAAATATGGCTAAACAATGGCTTAGGCATCCTCCAATGGTTTGAGAAATAGTGGGCAAGCTAGTTCTATCACATGTAATGGCCTAATAGAAATTCTTAGAAACCAACATCTGAGAAAATTTAGATTCATCTACCTATCCGCCAACTTCTGGCTAAATGAATAAAGGGGACAATGTTTGCGGGTGGTGAAATTCACCGAGTTCGGGCCTCATTTGCCCTTAAAAAATAAGCAGCCGGGATTTGTCAAGGCTAGATGGTGGCCGGGTTGTGGAGACTTGGCAGCCCAAATTTGTGAGATGCTGAGGCCGAAGAGATGAGGCTGGATTTGGCCGAGCCTCGAAGGAATATTGCGGCCGGATTCTAGAGTTTGGAGCGGACGAATTAGAGGCTGGAGCCTAGAGTTTTGAAGTGGCTGAAAATTGGAGTTGGCGGCCAGGTTCTTTGAGGATTTTGGCGGCCAGGTTTTGAGGAAGTTCAAAAGCGGCCAGGCTCGTGTATTGCAGCTGGAGCCAGGTCGAGGCTTTGAGGAGTTTTGGCTAGGCCGGGCTTGAAGATTAGAATAGCAGCCGCCTAGTTTTTGGGCTGGAGTGATAAGGTTCTTCACTTTATTATATATATATGGCGAGATGGGTTTGACCAAGCAAATTAGAAGGAAGTTTCGGCGGGATCCGTAGAGCTTTGGGGGCTGGACTTGGCGGCTAGACTTGCTAGGTTTGGGCGATGGATTTGCTGGGCATGCGCCAATTCTTAAAGGGCCAATATTGGTCCCTCTCTGGCCAATTGTTTTTCAATTAATCATTATATATATATACAGTCATTCTCTTATCCGGATGCATTAACGTGCGGAATGTACGGATGCATGTGTAAATAGGCAGGAAAGCAAGGCGGGGATAGTACAGAATACACTGCGTCCGCACGATAATAACGTCCAGATATCCGCATAAGAGAATTTCTGTATATATATAATTAGGTATAAGTGTAAAATGGCGGCTGGGATTGTTATGCTTTGCCCATTATACTTATGCCCATATACTTATATATATATATATATATATATATATATATATATATATATATAATTAGAAGCCAAGTCTTGAGGTCCTGAAAAGTTGGCCGCCAGGTTTTGTTTGGTTGGAAGGATTTGGGTCATTATATATATATATATATATATATATAAGAGTTGGCTGAAGGATTAAATGGCAATTGGCAATTGGTGGTTTGTTATATATAATACGTGAGGCCAATCATTCATGCTGCCAGTTATATATGCTGCCAATTACACATATATGCGGCCGGGGTTCTAAGCTAAAATGCGGCCCGGGCTGGGGCGACTTGGAGGTTGGCCGGGTATGAAGATTTAGCGGCCGTGCTGTTGTGGCCTAGAGTCGGCGGGGATGAAAATTGAAGTAGCTAGGCCGAATCTTGCCTCCAAGTTTTGAAAGTCAGGGCCGTGTGTTTTGGACTTTTGTCATATATATATATATATATGAATATAAAAGTTAGCTGGGGATTTGAGAGCTTCGGGCAATTGGGCTTTGTCATTGATATATACATATATATACGAATATAAGAAATGGCGACTGAAGGTTTGAAGGCTTTGGGCAATTGAAGTTGTGGCTGAAATATGTATATTAATATATTGTTGTGTTCCTTCCGAGTGCCAATATATGGTTAGTATAATGGTACAAGTAAGGGTGTTGAACCACAGGGACTGATTGGACCTCTATAAATTACTAGTTTTGAAAGAACCCTAACTAAAGAATGAAAGTGACAGATTGAAAGTAGTTTTTGTATTGTAAATGAAAAATAACTTAAAATGCAAAAAGAATGTAGCAGTGAATGATATATTGATTTAGAAAGAATAGGGAAGAGACCAGGGATTCGAATTCACCATCGCAAAACCAATTCCATGTTTATCAAGTTAAGCAGTATTCAACGACCAACCTGTTTCCAGAGTTCGTTTTACATATATAATCAGCCATATGATGTGTGGTTTTGATCAACTTCTCCTAATCTGCAACCTAATTGGGATGTTCAACTTTGGTTCCAAGTTAAGAGTCATTAGCATGCAAGAAAACGTTAAAGAACCGAAGAGAACACATGGCAGGATGTTTGCATAGCATTCTCTTCATTCATTCACATGTCTACCAAGATTAAGCATGATGTTTACTTTGTTCAGATAATCTGTAGGCAACCCTAATGGTGATCAAACATTAAAATTAACACACAAATTTAACAATAGATTCAGTGAATGAAACAAGACGCAGATTGATGAACTGAATACTTTAACTTAGAAACCTGGATCAAAGTTGCAAGGCTACATCGAAATCCCTAGCTATGAATTTAGTTACACATCATGTTCACAGAGATTAAAACGAAAATAAACAACATGAGTGAAAATAAATTCAAGAGAGTCTTGAAGCAATTCTGATGTTGAACTTCTCCAAGAACAGCCTCCTGCGATGAGACTTGATGGTGGTAATATATGGGACGGCTAGGGTTTTTGTGTGCATGAAAAGAGAGAACATATGGATTTAGGGTTTTGAAATTCGTCCATAATAAATAGGGCCTGTAAAAGTGGCTGAAAGGCAAGTTTTTATGGGGTAAAAGAGGCTACAAGATATTCCAAAGAGATCCTAACAAATCAGCCTTTATTTTGCACGTTTTTGCCTTATTTGGCACCTCCAAATCAGGCTAAATCCTCATTGCTTTCCCGTTTTGCTCTTAGTCTTCAAACAAGCCAGATTCGCATTGGATTCTTTTTTGAACTTCAAAACAGGTCACGAAACTTGTTTCCACGTTTGAATAAGGTTCAGCTCCAAAAATGGCATGTTCTCACTTCTTTTGCCTTCAAATTGATCCTAAAGTGGATCCAACTGCATACTAACACAAAATAGGGTAAAACGCAACAAGTTTAACTCAAAAAAATCACAAATAGACTAGAAATGGATGGTATAAATGTATAAATGTATGAGTTATCATATATGAATATGAAAGTTAAATGAAGAATTTCTCGACAGACTAAGTATAGAGTTCAAGAATTTCAAAGGTTATGGGGCCAACCCCATATCATTCCAAAGAGCTCGGAGGGCCAAGTCCAAGCCACGGATTCGTGCCCAAGATTTCCAGAGGTCAATATGCATGTGACGGAGGCCTTACAAGGAAAGAAATCAAGGAGATTGATGGTGATCCGGAATTTTCCAGAACAAGAGAGAATCAAGCAATCATAATATCTCCGCCGACGTGATCTACGGATTTGGGGGGCCTCAAAAGGAAATAATTTTAAAGAATTGATCTTTGGCCAATCAGTGGCCGGCCCATGGGCTGATGGATGCCCCTATATAAACCTCACTAGACGAAGGGAGAAGACACACAACATCAGACAAACAAACTTATCTTTCGTCTCACACTTTTCTTTTCCTAGACTTAGGATTTTACTTTTCAAGCACCTAGAATAGCTTGTTCTTCCTTTCCTTAGTGTAAGTTTAATTCTTGCAATTTACTTTCTCTTGTCGTTTAAATTCTTGCAATTACGTTACATTGTCATTTGAATTCAAGTTTTTAAGTTTATTTTAATCGCTCTTCTTTTTATCGTTATTAAGTTTTTATCAAGTTTAATTTACTTTATCGTTCTTATTGTTCTTACTTCGTTCTTGTTTATTTATCGCTTTGATTTACTTTATTGCACTTCAATTCTTGTTTTTACGTTTAAACATGCATTTTGTTTAATTGCACTATTTTTACCAAAAAACCTAAAAATCACAAAAACATTCATACAAAGCTCAACCATCCTCTAGCCCAAGGAAGTGAAAGAACCTAGGCCGAGAGGAGGTTCCAAGATTGGCCGAGCAATCACTTGATCAGAAGTCAGAAGCACACACTATCCGTCTACTCACATTCCATCCAAGCCGACGTTCGTGGCTTGGTAGTGGCATGCCCAACACTCAGAAAAGAAGAAGGACCAAAATTTCCTTCCGTCGGCCTACCCGGCCGAAAAGAGGGAAACAGACTCCTCCCACCATACTATGATGACGACCAAGTTTAGGGCTCGATCGGAAATCGATTGGTCAATGAAATTGGACACTTCAAGTTCATACGAAGTTCGTATAGTAAATGGAGTGGTTGGTGCATTGCATAGTTTTAGTAGTTGGATTTCACTCAAAACTCACCAAAGGATACCTCTCACCATACTATGCTGATGCCCAAGTTTGGTGATCGATTCGAAATCAATTGGTAAAAGAAATTGGTTAAAGAAATTGGGATCAATCTGAAATCAATTGGTTAAAGAAATTTGGGATCAATCTGAAATCAATTGGTTAAAGAAATTGGACACTTCAAGTTCATACGAAGTTCATAGCGTTAATGGAGTGGTTTGAGGATTGAGTCGTTTTACTTGTTGGATTTCACTCAAAACTCTCCAAATGACTCTTCCCGCCATATTATGATGTTGCCCCAGTTTTGGGCTCGATCCGAAATCGCTTGGTCTAAGAAATTGGACACTTCTAGTACATACGAAGTTCGTATCGTAAATGGAGTGCTTGGTGCATTGCAATGTCTTAGTGGTTGGATTTCACTTAAAAATATCCAAATGACTCCT
Organism: Prunus padus; assembly: GCA_024362665.1. Lineage (NCBI taxonomy): Eukaryota > Viridiplantae > Streptophyta > Magnoliopsida > Rosales > Rosaceae > Prunus > Prunus padus. Next base: position 14,892,851 of record JANFAM010000010.1, on the reverse strand, counting down.
CCCACCATACTATGATGACGACCAAGTTTGGGGCTCGATCGGAAATCAAATGGTCAATGAATTTGGACACTTCAAGTTCATACGAAGTTTGTATCGTAAATGGAGTGGTTGGTGCTTTGCATAGTTTTAGTGGTTTGATTTCAGTCAAAACTTTCGAAATGACTCCTCCCGCCATACTACGGTGATGCCCATGGTTAGGGCTCGATCCGAAATCAAGTGGTTAAAGAAATTGGACACTTCAAGTTCAAACGAAGTTCGTATTCTAAATGGAGTGGTTGGTGCATTGCATAGTTTTAGTGGTTGTACTTCACTCAAAACTCTCCAAATGACTCCTTTCACCATATTATGATGATGCCGAACTTTAGGGCTCGATCCGAAATCAATTGGTATAAGAAATTGGACACTTCATGTTCATACGAAGTTCGTAAATTGAGTGGTTGGTGCATTACATAGTTTTAGTGGTTGGATTTCACTCAAAACTCTCCAAACGACTCCTCCCACCGTACTATGATGATGCCCAAGTTTAGGGCTCAATCCGAAATCAATTCGTCAAAGAAATTAGACACTTCAAATTCATACGAAGTTCGTATCATAAATGGAGTGATTGGTGCATTGCACAGCTTAAATGGTTAGATTTCACTCAAAACTCTCCGAATGACTCCTCCCACCATATTATGATGTTGCCCCGGTTTTGGGCTCGATCCGAAATTTGGTCAAAGAAATTGGACACTTCAAGTTCATTAGAAGTTCGTAGCGTTAATTGAATGGTTGGACGATTGCATAGTTTTACATGTTGGATTTCACTCAAAACTCTCCAAATGACTCCTCCCACCATACTATGATGATGCCCAAGTTTGGTGCTCCATCGGAAATCAATTGGTCAAAGAAATTGGACACTTCAAGTTCATCCGAAGTTCGTATCGTAAATGGAGTGGTTGGTGCATTGCATAGTTTAAGTGGTTGGATTTCACTCAAAACTCACCAAATGACTGCACCCACCATACTATGATGATGCCCAAGTCTAGGGTTCGATACGAAATCAATCAGTCAAAGAAATGATACACTTCAAGTTCATATAAACTTTGTATCGTAAATGGAGTGGTTGCTGCATTGCATAGTTTTAGTGGTTGGATTTCAGTCAAAACTCACCAAATGACTCCTCCCACAATACTATGATGATGCCCAAGTTTAGGGCTCGATCCAAAATCAGTTGGTCAAAGAAATTGGACACTTCAAGTTCATACGAAGTTCGTATCGTAAATGGAATGGTTGGTGTATTGTATAGTTTTAGTGGTTGGCTTTCACCGAAAACTCACCAAATGACTCCTCCCACCATACTATGATGATGCCCAAGTTTGTGGTTCGATCCGAAAACAATTGGTCAAAGAAATGGGACACTTCAAGTTCATATCAAGTTCGTATCGTAAATGGAGTGGTAGGTGCATTGCATAGTTTTAGTGGTTGGATTTCACTGAAAAGTTTCCAAATGACTCCTCCCAACATACTATGATGATGCCCACGGTTAGGGCTCGATCCGAAATCAAATTGGTCATAGAAATTGCACACTTCAAGTTCATACGAAGTCCGTTTCGTAAATGGAGTGGTTGGTGCCTTGCATAATTTTAGATGTTGGATTTCACTCAAAACAATCCAAATGACTCCTCCCACCATACAATGAGGATTCCCAAGTTTAGGGCTCGATCCGAAATCAATTGGTCAAAGAAATGGGACACTTCAAGTTTATACGAAGTTCGTATTGTAAATGGAGCGGTTTGTGCATTGTATAGTTTTAGTGGTTGGATTTAACTCAAAAGTATCCAAATGACTCCTCCCACCATAGTATGATGATGCCCAAGTTTTGGGCTATATCTGAAATGATTTGGTCAGAAAAATTAGAAACTTCAAGTTCATACGAAGTTCGTATCGTAAATGGAGTGGTTGGTGCATTGCATAGTTTTAGTGGCTGGATTCCACTCACAACTATCCAAATGACTCCTCCCACCATACTATGATGATGCCCAAGTTTAGGGCTCAATCCGAAATCAATTGGTCAAAGAAATTGGATAGTTCAAGTTCATACGAAGCTCGTATCGTAAATATAGTGGTTGGTGCATTGCATAGTTTTAGTGGTTGAATTTCACTCAAAACTATCCAAACGACTCCTCCCACCATACTATGATGATGCCCAAGTTTTGGGCTCGATCCGAAATTTGGTCAAAGAAATTGGACACTTCAAGTTCATTAGAAGTTCGTAGCGTTAATTGAATGGTTGGACGATTGCATAGTTTTACATGTTGGATTTCACTCAAAACTCTCCAAATGACTCCTCCCACCATACTATGATGATGCCCAAGTTTGGTGCTCCATCGGAAATCAATTGGTCAAAGAAATTGGACACTTCAAGTTCATCCGAAGTTCGTATCGCAAATGGAGTGGTTGGTGCATTGCATAGTTTTAGTGGTTGGATTTCACTCAAAACTCACCAAATGACTGCTCCCACCATACTATGATGATGCCCAAGTCTAGGGTTCGATCCGAAATCAATCAGTCAAAGAAATGGGACACTTCAAGTTCATATAAAGTTTGTATCGTAAATGGAGTGGTTTCTGCATTGCATAGTTTTAGTGGTTGGATTTCAGTCAAAAATCTCCAAATGACTCCTCCCACAACACTATGATGATGCCCAAGTTTAGGGCTCGATCCAAAATCAGTTGGTCGAAGAAATTGGACACTTCAAGTTCATGCGAAGTACGTATCGTAAATGGAATGGTTGGTGTATTGTATAGTTTTAGTGGTTGGCTTTCACCAAAAACTCACCAAATGACTCCTCCCACCATACTATGATGATGCCCAAGTTTGTGGTTCGATCCGAAATCAATTGGTCAAAGAAATGGGACACTTCAAGTTCATACGAAGTTCGTATCGTGATGGAGTGGTTGGTGCATTGCATGGTTTTAGTGGTTGGATGTCACTCAAAAGTCTCCAAATGACTCCTCCCACCATACTATGATGATGCCCAAGTTTAGGGCTCGATCCGAAATCAAATTGGTCATAGAAATTGGACACTTCAAGTTCATATGAAGTTCGTTTCGTAAATGGTGCAGTTGGTGCATTGTATAGTTTTAGTGGTTGGATTTAACTCAAAAGTATCCAAATGACTCCTCCCACCATACTGTGATGATGCCCAAGTTTAGGGCTCAATCTGAAATCAATTGGTCAAAGAAATCAGAGACTTTAAGTACACACGAAGTTCGTACCGTAAATGGGGTGGTTGGTGTTAACTCGCAAGTGCACGAGGCGTTGGGTAGTATAGCTTGTGTAAGTACGAGGTCGATCCCACGAGGATTGATGATAGATTGATTCAATTTGATTCCCTGCACAAAATAGAAATGAAAAGAAAATAAATGCAACAAGAAAGAAAGAAAAGAAATTAACTCAAGCAAATTAGTTACCAAGTTCAATTTAGATTCACAGATTGATTCTAGCTAAAGTATGATTAAGCCATGGTGTTTGGTCCTAACCTTGTATTCCTAATTCCCTAATTAGATCCTTCTTGTCGAACCTAAATTAAGCATTAGAAATCCATTAAGCATAGAAGAATGTTTTAAACAACCAAGCATGTATCTAATCCATGTTGTCGAATGTCCATACATACTCTTCCTATTCATAGTTCAATTTGAATTAATGCATGGTGTCTACTCTTAATTCAAACCAAGATAGCTAACATACAAGTTTTAATGGTGATTATTCATTCAAACAAGCATATTAACTTATAAGCATAATGAATAAGAACAAGAACTATAATTGAAACTTGGAAACTAATTAAACTTGAAAACTAAAGAAAAGAAATTACATTACAATGAAAAATAAATTACAACTAAAAATCAAAATGGTTTTGTTACAACAATTGAGAACTAGAAAGAAAACTAAGAGAATTTGAGGGAGAGAAGGGAGAGGAGCTCTAGAGAGATGTTTGAGAGCTCCCCCCCTTGGGGTGTGTTTACATGTTTGGAGAACTCACTATTTATAGGCCTAGGGGAAGTATAAATCTGATTATACAATTGAATTTATTAATCACACTCACTTCACCAACTTACACCACTCAATTCACCACTAAAATGATTAGCTCATGCATGACAATGCATTGCAGTCAGCTTGTGGGCTCGATTTGGGCTTGTTCCTTCACTCTAACAAATCTGCAAAAATATGGATCTTGAAGCTCTTTGTCTTATCTTTCCAAGCATATGCAGCCCAACTCAAGGAAAATTCAGGAAGGCCTTCAAAAGTCATTTTTGGCCCAGTAACGCAGATCCTGCCGATTTTGACCTTAAGCTGCCAAAACTTGTATAACTTCTTCTAGAGGACTCGGAATCATGAACCGTAAAATGATCCAGAAAATAGACTTCCGTATCTTTCCAATGACATATGGCTCATTATCTGGTTCTTCTTGAGCAAGTAGATTCCAATCCGTGAATTTGACTGATCTGCAGACACCGTTTTGAGCTAACTTGACTCCAAAATGCATTAAATGAGTCCCAAACTTATTATACTGAAACAGACACAAAATAGATTAAAAGCACAAGTTTAACTCAAAAACATAACCAAATCATAAGTTAGAAGAGTACAAAATGATATGTAATTATGCACCGATCAGTTGGTGCATTGCATAGCTTTTGTGGTTGGATTTCACTCAATACTATCCAAATGACTCCTCCCACCATAGTGTGATGATGCCCAAGTTTGGGGCTATATCTGAAATCAATTGGTCAAAAAAATTAGAAACTTCAAGTTCATACGAAGTTCGTATCGTAAATAGAGTGGATGGTGCTTTGCAGAGTTTTAGTGGCTGGATTCCACTCACAACTATCCAAATGACTCCTCCCACTATACTATGATGATGCCCAAGTTTAGGGCTCGATCCAAAATCAGTTGGTCAAAGAAATTGGACACTTCAAGTTCATACGTAAATGGAATGGTTGGTGTATTATATAGTTTTAGTGGTTGGCTTTCACCAAAAACTCACCAAATGACTCCTCCCACCATACAATGATGATGCCCAAGTTTAGGTCTCGATCCGAAATCAATTGGTCAAAGAAATGGGACACTTCAAGTTTATATGAAGTTTGTATCGTAAATGGAGCGGTTGGTGCGTTGTATAGTTTTAGTGGTTGTATTTAACTCAAAAGTATCCAAATGACTCCTCCCACCATACTGTGATGATGTCCAAGTTTAGGGCTCGATCTGAAATCAATTGTGAAATAAATCAGACACTTCAAGTTCACACGAAGTTCGTATCGTAAATGGAGTGGTTGGTGCATTGCATAGCTTTTGTGGTTGGATTTCACTCAAAACTATCCAAATGACTCCTCCCACCATAATATGCTGATGCCCAAGTTTGGTGCTCCATCCGAAATCAATTGGTGAAAGAAATTGGACACTTCAAGTTCGTAAGAAGTTCGTAGCGTTAATGGAATGGTTGGACAATTGCATAGTTTTACGTGTTGGATTTCACTCAAAACTCACCAAACGACTCCTCCCACCATAATATAATGATGCCCAAGTTTGGGGATCCATCGGAAATCAATTGGTCAAAGAAATTGGACACTTCAAGTTCACCCGAAGTTCGTATCGTAAATGGACTGGTTGGTGCATTGCATAGTTTTAGTGGCGGGATTCCACTCACAACTATGCAAATGACTCCTCCCACCATACTATGATGATGCCCAAGTTTAGGGCTCAATCCGAAATTAATTGGTCAAAGAAATTGGTCACTTCAAGTTCATACGAAGTTCGTAGCGTTAAGTGAATGGTTGGACGATTGCATCGTTTTACTTGTCGGATTTCACTCAAAACTCTCCAAATGACACCTCCCACCATACTATGATGATGCCCAAGTTTGGTGCTCCATCCTTAGTCAATTGGTCAAAGAAATTGTACACTTCAAGTTCATAAGAAGTTCGTAGCGTTGATGGAATGGTTGGACGATTGCATAGTTTTACGTGTTGGATTTCACTCAAAACTCTCCAAATGACTCCACCCACCATACTATGATGATGCCCAAGTTTGGTGCTCCATCGGAAATCAATTGGTCAAAGATATTGGACACTTCAAGTTCATCCGAAGTTCGTATCGTAAAGGGAGTGGTTGGTGCATTGCATAGTTTTAGTGGTTGGATTTCACTCAAAACTCACCAAATGACTCCTCCCAACATACTATGATGATGCCCAAGTCTAGGGTTCGATCCGAAATCAATCGGTCAAAGAAATGGGACAATTCAAGTTCATATAAAGTTTGTATCGTAAATGGTGTGGTTGCTGCATTGTATAGTTTTAGTGGTTGGATTTTTCTCAAAACTCTCCAAATGACTCCTCCCACAATACTATGATAATGCCCAAGTTTAGGGCTCGATCCCAAATCAGTTGGTCAAAGTAATTGGACACTTCAAATTCATATGAAGTTCGTATCGTAAATGGAATGGTTGGTGTATTGGGTAGTTTTAGTTGTTGGCTTTCACCAAAAACTCACCAAATGACTCCTCCCACCATACTATGATGATGCCCAAGTTTGTGGCTCGATACGAAATCAATTGATCAAAGAAATGGGAAACTTCAAGTTCATATGAAGTTCGTATCGTAAATGGAGTGGTTGGTGCATTGCATAGTTTTAGTGGTTGGTTTTCACTCAAAAGTCTCCAAATGACTCCTCCCACCATACTATGATGATGCCCAAGTTTAGGGCTCGATCCGAAATCAAATTGGTCATAGAAATTGGACACTTCAAGTTCATACGAAGTTTGTTTCGTAAATGGAGTTGGTTAATGCCTTGCATAATTTTAGATGTTGGATTTCACTCAAAACAATCCAAATGACTTCTCCCACCATACAATGATGATGCCCAAGTTTTGGGCTCGATCCGAAATCAATGGGTCAAAGAAATGGGACACCTCAAGTTTATATGAAGTTCATATCGTAAATGGAGCGGTTGGTGCATCGTATCGTAAATGCAGTGGTTGGTGCATTGCATAGTTTTAGTGGCTGGATTCCACGCACAACTATCCAAATGACTCCTCCCACCATACTATTATGATGCCCAAGTTTAGGGCTCAATCCGAAATCAATTGGTCAAAGAAATTGGACACTTAAAGTTCATCCAATGTTCGTATCGTAAATGGAGTGGTTGGTGCATTGCATATCTTTTTCGCTTAGATTTCACTCAAAACTATCTAAATGACTCCTATCACCATAGTATGATGATGCCCAAGTTTTGGGCTATATCTGAAATCAATTGGTCAAAAAAATTGGAAACTTCAAGTTCATAAGAAGTTCGTAGCGTTATTGAAATGGTTGGACGATTGCATAGTTTTACGTGTTGGATTTCACTAAAAACTCTCCAACTGACTCCTCCCACCATACTATGATGATGCCCAAGTTTGGTGCTCCACCGGAAATCAATTGGTCAAAGAAATTGGACACTTAATGTTCATCTGAAATTCGTATCGTAAGTGGAGTGGTTGGTACATTGCATTGTTTTAGTGGTTGGATTTATTTAAAAACTCACCAAATGACTCCTCCCACCAAACTATGATGATGCCCAAGTCTAGGGTTGGATCCGAAATCAATCGGTCAAAGAAATGGGACACTTCAAGTTCATATAAAGTTTGTATCGTAAATGGAGTGGTTGCTGCATTGCATAGTTTTAGTGGTTGGATTTCAATCAAAACTCTCCAAATGACTCCTCCCACAATACTACGATGATGCCCAAGTTTAGGGCTCGATCCAAAATCAGTTGGTCAAAGAAATTGGACACTTCAAGTTCATACGAAGTTCGTATCGTCAATGGAATGGTTGGTGTATTGTATAGTTTTAGTGGTTGGCTTTCACCCAAAACTCACCAAATGACTACTCCCACCATACTAGGATGATGCCCAAGTTTGTGGTTCGATCCGAAATAAACTGGTCAAAGAAATGCGACACTTCAAGTTCATATGAAGTTCGTATCGTAAATGGAGTGGTTGGTGCCTTGCATAATTTTAGATGTTGGATTTCACTCAATACATTCCAAATGACTCCTCCCACCATACTATGATGATGGCTAAGTTTAGGGCTCAATCAGAAATCAATTGGTCAAAGAAATGGGAAACTTCAAGTTCATACGAAGTTCGTATTGTAAATGGAGTGGTTGGTGCATTGCATAGGTTTATTGGTTGGATTTCACTCAAAAGTCTCCAAATGACTCCTCCGACCAAACTATGATGATGCCCAAGTATTGTGCTCGATTCGAAATCAATTGGTCAAAGAAATTGGACACTTCAAGTTCATACAAAGTTCATATCGCAAATGGGGTGCTTGGTGCATTGCATAATTTTAGATGTTGGATTTCACTCAAAACTCACCAAATGACTCCTCCGACCATACTATGATGATGCTCAAGTTTAGGGTTCGATCCGAAATCAATTGGTCAATGATATGGGAAACTTCAAGTTCATATGAAGTTCGTATCGTAAATTGAGTGGTTGGGGCATTGCATAAATTTAGATGTTGGATTTCACTCAAAACTATCCGAATGTCTCCTCCCACCATACTATGAAGATGCCCAAGTTTAGGGCTCGATCCGAAATCAATTGGTCGTAGAAATTGGACACTTCAAGTTCATACGACGATTGAGTCGTATATCGAGTGGTTGGTGCATTACATAGCTTTTGCGGTTGGATTTCAGTCAAAACTATACAAATGACTCCTCCCACCATACTATGATGATGCCCAAGTTTAGGGCTCAATCCGAAATCAATTGGTCAAAGAAATTGGACACTTCAAGTTCATACGAAGTTCGTAGCGTTAATGGAATGGTTGGACGATTGCATAGTTTTACTTGTTGGATTTCACTCAAAACTCTCCAAATGACTCCTCCCACCATACGATGTTGATGCCCAAGTTTGGTGCTCCATCCGAAATCAATTGGCCCAAGAAATTGAACATTTCAAGTTCATACGAAGTTCGTATCGTAAATGGAGTGGCTGGTGCATTGCATAATTTTAGTATGTTGGATTTCACTCAAAACTCACGAAATGATTCCCACCATACTGTGATGATGCCCAAGTTTAGGGTTCGATCGAAATCAATTGTTCAAAGAAATGGGACACTTCAAGTTCATATGAAGTTCGTATCATAAATGGACTGGTTGGTGCATTGCATAGTTTTAGATGTTGGATTTCACTCAAAACTCTCCAAATAACTCCTCAAACCAAACTATGAAGATGCCCAAGTTTGGTGCTCGATCCGAAATCAATTGGTTAATGAAATTGAACACTTCAAGTTCATACGAAGTTCGTATCGTAAATGGAGTAGTTGGTGCATTGCATAGTTTTAGTGGTTGGATTTCACTCAAAACTCACCAAATGACTCCTCCCACCATACTATGATGATGCCCAAGTTTGAGGTTTGATACAAAATCAATTGGTCAAAGAAATTGGACACTTCAAGTTCATATGAAGTTCGTATCGTAAATGGAATGGTTGGTGCATTGCATAGTTTTAGATGTTGGATTTCACTCAAAACTCTCCAAATGACTCCTCTAATGAAACTATGAAGATGCCCAAGGTTGGTGCTCAATCCGAAATCAATTGGTCAATGAAATCGGACACTTCAAATTCATATGAAGTTCGGATCGTAAATGGAGTGGTTGGTGCATTGCATAGTTGTAGTGGTTGGATTTCCCTCAAAACTCTCCAAATGACTTCTTCCACAAGACTATGATGATGCCCAAGATTAGGGCTCGATCAAAAATCAGTTGGTCAAAGAAATTGGACATTTCAAGTTCATACGAAGTTCGTATCGTAAATGTAATGGTTGGTGTATTGTATAGTTTTAGTTTTGGTGCTCCATCAATTGGTCAAAGATATTGGACACTTCAAGAGCATACGAAGTTCGTATTGTAAATGGAGTGGTTAGTGCATTGCATAGTTTTTGACGTTGGATTTCAATCAAAACTATCCAAATGACTCCTCCCACCATACTATGATGATTCCCAAGTTTAGGGCTAGATCTGAAATCAATTGGTCAAAAAAATTAGACACTTCAAATACATACGAAGTTCATATCGTAAATGGAGTGCATGGTGCATTGCATAGTTTTAGTGGTTGAATTTCACTCAAAACTCTCCAAATCACTCCTCCCACCATACTATTATGATTCCCAAGTTCAGGGCTCGATCCAAAATTAATTGGTCAAAGAAATTGGACACTTCAAGTTCATACGAAGTTCATATCGTAAATGGAGTGGTTGGTGCATTACAAAATTTTAGATGTTGGATTTCACTCAAAACTATCTAAATGACTTCTCCCACCATACTATGATGATGCCCAAGTTTAGGGCTCGATCCGATATCAATTGGTCAAAGAAATAGGACACTTCTACTTCATATGAAGTTCGTATCGTAAATGGAGTGGTTGCTGCGTTGCATTGTTTTAGTGGTTGGATTTCACTCAAAAGTCTCCAAATGACTCCTCCCACCATACTATGATGATGCCCAAGTTTAGGGCTCGATCCGAAATCAATTGGTCAAAGAAATTGGACACTTCAAGTTCATACGACATTCGTATCGTATATCGACTGGTTGCTGCATTGCAAAGTTTTAGTGGTTAGATTTCACACAAAACTATCCAAATGACTCCTTCCAAGTTTAGGGCTCGATCCGAAATCAATTGGTCCATGAAATTCGACACTTCAAGTTAATACGAAGTTCGTATCGTAAATGGAGTGGTTGGTGCATTGCATAGTTTTAGTGTTTGGATTTCACTCAAAACTGTCCAAATGACACCTCCCACCATACTATGATGATGCCCAAGTTTGGTGCTCTATCCGAAATCAATTGGTCGTAGAAATTGGACACTTCAAGTTCATATGAAGTTCGTATCGTAAATGGAGTGGTTGGTGCATTGCATAGTTTCAGTGGTTGGATTTCACTCAAAACTATCCAAATGACTTCTCCCACCAAACTATGATGATGCCCAAGTTTAGGGCTCAATCCGAAATCAATTGGTCAAAGAAATTGGACACTGCAAGTTCATACGAAGTTCGTAGCGTTAATGGAATGGTTGGACGATTGCATAGTTTTACTAGTTGGATTTCACTCAAAACTCTCCAATTAAGTCCTCCCACCATATTATGATGGTGCCAAAGTTTAGGGCTCGATCCGAAATCAATTGGTCATAGAAATTAGAAACTACAAGTTCATTCAAAGTTCGTATCGTAAATGGAGTGGTTGGAGGATTGCGCAGTTTTGCTTGTTGGATTTCTCTCAAAACTCCCCAATGACTCCTCCCACAATATTATGATGTTGCCCTAGTTTTGGGATCGATCCGAAATAAATTGGTCAAAGAAATTGGACACTTGAAGGTCATTTGAAGTTCGTAATTTAAATGGTGTGGTTGGTGCATTGCATAGTTTTAGTGTTTGGATTTCACTCAAAACTCCCCAAAAGACTCCTCCCACCATATTATGATGATGCCCCAGTTTAGGGCTCGATCTTATATCAATTGGTCAAAGAAATTGGACACTCCACGTTCATATGAAATTCGTATCGTAAATGGAGTGGTTGGTGTATTGCACTGTTTTAGTTGCTGGATTTCACCCAAAACTCTCCAAATGACTCCTCCCACCGTATTACGATGTTAACCTAGTGTACGGCCCGATCCGATATCAATTGGTCAAAGAAATTGGACACTTCAAGTTCCTACGAAGTTCGTCTCGTAAATGGAGTGCTTGGTGCATTGCAAAGTTTTAGTGGTTGGATTTCACTCAAAACTCTCCAAATGACATCTCCCACCATATTACGATGTTGCCCTAGTTTTTAGCTCGATCCGAAATCAATTGGTCAATAAATTGGACACTTCAAGTTCATACAAAGTTTGTAGTTTTATTTATTTGATTTCACTCAACACTCATCAAAGGACTACTCCCTCCATATTATGATGTTGCCGAAGTTTTGGGATCGATCCGAAATCAATTGGTCAAAGAAATTGGAACTTCAAAGTCAAACGAAGTTCATATCGTTAATGGAGTGGTTGGAGGATTGCGTAGTTTTACTTGTTTTATTTCACTCGAAACTCTCCAATGACTCCTTCCACCATATTATGATGATGCCCAAGTTTTGGGCTCGATCCGAAATCAATTGGTTAAAGAAATTGCACACTTCAAGTTCAGATGAAATTCGTATCGTAAATGGAGTGGCTGGTGCCTTGCGTAGTTTCACTGGTTGGATTTCACTCAAAACACACCAAATGATTCTTCCAACCAAATTATGATGTTAACCTAGTTTTGTGCTCAATCCGATATCAATTGGTCAAACAATTGGACACTTCAAGTTCAAACGAAGTTCGTAGTGTTAATGGAGTGGTTGGAGGATTGCGAATTTTTACACGTTGGATTTCCATCAAAACTCTCCAATTGACTCCTCCCACCATATTATAATGATGCCAAAGTTTTGGGCTCAATCCGAAATCAATTGGTCAATAAATTGGACACTTCAAGTTCATACAAAGTTCGTATCGTAAATGGAGCGGTTGACGCATTGCATAGTTTTACTTATTTGATTTCGCTCAAAACTCACCAAAGGACTCTTCCCACCACAATACGATGTTGCCCAAGATTAGGGCTCAATCCGATATTAATTTGTCAAAGAAATTGGACACTTCAAGTTCATACGAAGTTCGTATCGTAAATGGAGTGGTTGGTGCATTGCATAGTTTTAGTGGTTGGATTTCACTCAAAACTCTCTGTTAACTCGCAAGTGCACGGGCCATTGGATAGTATAGCTTGTGTAAGTACGAGGTCGATCCCACGAGGATTGATGATAGATTGATTCAATTTGATTCCCTGCACAAAACAGAAATCCAAAAGAAAATAAATAAAACAAGAAAGAAAGAAAATAAGTTAACTCAAGCAAATTAGTTACCAAGTTCAATTTAGATTCACAGATTGATTCTAGCTAAAGTATTATTAAGCCATGGTGTTTGGTCCTAACCTTGTATTCCTAATTCCCTAATTAGATCCTTCTTGTCGAACCTAAATTAAGCATTAGAAATCCATTAAGCATAAAAGAATGTTTTAAACAACCAAGCATGTATCTAATCCATGTTGTCGAATGTCCATACATACTCTTCCTATTCATAGTTCAATTTGAATTAATGCATGGTGTCTACTCTTAATTCAAACCAAGATAGCTAACATACAAGTTTTAATGGTGATTATTCATTCAAACAAGCATATTAACTTATAAGCATAATGAATAAGAACAAGAACTATAATTGAAACTTGGAAACTAATTAAACTTGAAAACTAAAGAAAAGAAATTACATTACAATGAAAAATAAATTACAACTAAAAAGCAAAATGGTTTTGTTACAACAATTGAGAACTAAAAGAAAACTAAGAGAATTTGAGGAGAGAAGGGAGAGGAGCTCTAGAGAGATGTTTGAGAGCTCCCCCTTGGGGTGTGTTTACATGTTTGGAGAACTCACTATTTATAGGCCTAGGGGAAGTATAAATCTGATTATACAATTGAGTTTATTAATCACACTCACTTCACCAACTTACACCACTCAATTCACCACTAAAATGATTAGCTCATGCATGACAATGCATTGCAGTCAGCTTGTGGGCTCGATTTGGGCTTGTTCCTTCACTCTAAAAAATCTGCAAAAATATGGATCTTGAAGCTCTTTGTCTTATCTTTCCAAGCATATGCAGCCCAACTCAAGGAAAATTCGGGAAGGTTTTCAAAAGTCATGTTTGGCCCAGTAACGCAGATCCTGCCGATTTTGACCTTAAGCTGCCAAAACTTGTATAACTTCCTCTAGAGGACTCGGAATCATGAACTGTAAAATGATCCAGAAAATAGACTTCCGTATCTTTCCAATGACGTATGGCTCATTATCTGGTTCTTCTTGAGCAAGTAGAGTCCAATCCGTGAAGTTGACTGATCTGCAGACACCGTTTTGAGCTAACTTGACTCCAAGATGCATTAAATGAGTCCCAAACTTATTACACTGAAACAAACACAAAATAGATTAAAAGCACAAGTTTAACTCAAAAACATAACCAAATCATAAGTTAGAGGAGTATGATCGGTGCATAATTACATATCATTTTGTACCCTTCTAACTTATGATTTGGTTATGTTTTTGAGTTAAACTTGTGCTTTTAATCTATTTTGTGTTTGTTTCAGTATAATAAGTTTGGGACTCATTTAATGCATTTTGGAGTCAAGTTAGCTCAAAACGGTGTCTGCAGATCAGTCAACTTCACGGATTGGACTCTACTTGCTCAAGAAGAACCAGATAATGAGCCATACGTCATTGGAAAGATACGGAAGTCTATTTTCTGGATCATTTTACAGTTCATGATTCCGAGTCCTCTAGAGGAAGTTATACAAGTTTTGGCAGCTTAAGGTCAAAATCGGCAGGATCTGCGTTACTGGGCCAAACATGACTTTTGAAAACCTTCCCGAATTTTCCTTGAGTTGGGCTGCATATGCTTGGAAAGATAAGACAAAGAGCTTCAAGATCCATATTTTTGCAGATTTTTTAGAGTGAAGGAACAAGCCCAAATCGAGCCCACAAGCTGACTGCAATGCATTGTCATGCATGAGCTAATCATTTTAGTGGTGAATTGAGTGGTGTAAGTTGGTGAAGTGAGTGTGATTAATAAATTCAATTGTATAATCAGATTTATACTTCCCTAGGCCTATAAATAGTGAGTTCTCCAAACATGTAAACACACACCCCAAGGGGGAGCTCTCAAACATCTCTCTAGAGCTCCTCTCCCTTCTCTCCTCAAATTCTCTTAGTTTTCTTTTAGTTCTCAATTGTTTCCTTTAAGTTTTTCTTAGTTGTAATTTATTTTCCATTGTAATGTAATTTCTTTTCTTAAGTTTTCAAGTTTAATTAGTTTTCAAGTTTCAATTATAGTTCTTGTTCTTATTCATTATGCTTATAAGTTAATATGCTTGTTTGAATGATTGATCACCATTAAAACTTGTATGTTAGCTATCTTGGTTTGAATTAAGAGTAGACACCATGCATTAATTCAAATTGAACTATGAATAGGAAGAGTATGTATGGACATTCGACAATAGGGATTAGATACATACTTGGTTGTTTAAAACATTCTTCTATGCTTAATGGATTTCTAATGCTTAATTTAGGTTCGACAACAAGGATCTAATTAGGGAATTAGGAATACAAGGTTAGGACCAAACACCATGGCTTAATCATATTTTAGCTAGAATCAATCCGTGAATCTAAATTGAACTTGGTAACTAATTAGCTTGGGTTAATTTCTTTTCTTTCTTTCTTGTTTTACTTATTTTATTTATCATTTCTATTTTGTGCAGGGAATCAAATTGAATCAATCTATCATCAATCCTCGTGGATCGACCTCGTACTTACACAAGCTATACTATCCAACGCCTCGTGCACTTGCGAGTTAACAAAATTTTGGCGCCGTTGCCGGGATTGACGGCATAGTTTGGTTCTATTTTCTTTCCCTACTTATTTTGCTTTTGTATTTCCTTTTTCATTTCAGTTTTTATTCCTAATCTTTTTAATTCTATTTCAAGTTCTGTGTTTGTTTTAGCAATATAGGATAGCTCAATAAAAAGGAGAGAAGGAAACTTCAATCATAAGAATAGGAAGTATGGAGTAGTGGGAGGAGTAGCTACCTCCAAATGCATCCATGCTCGACCTAATCGCTTCAAGGGGAGTATCCAATCCTTTCTCTTTACTTATATTGTTATTATTTTCTGTTTCTTTTATAATTAAAAAAATTTAAAAGATTTCTCATATGAGCCGACTCTTGGTAACTCCGGTGAGCGTCTCCGTCAATGCAGTGTCTAGGAGTTCTTTAGGAGACACCTTCGGTGTCTAAGAAGTTTGGGTTTTAAGCGGGACCATTGTGACCCCTCCAACCTTCCCGAACCCCTGGCTGTGTTTTCCGAGGCCCTTAATCGGTCATCCTAGAGTTGCTTGTATAATTATGTGTTCTTAAAATAAATTTAAAAAAAAAGATTTATTGTTTTTGTTTTATTTTAGTCTTGCTTTGTTTTTATTTTGAGTCACTTTCCGAACACATATGATGAGATTGTGATAAATGTTTGCATGATTTAAAATTGGATTTCTTTTTATTTAAAAAAAAATTTTAAAAAAATTTAAAACTTTTGGCATCGTTCTAGCATGATATGTTCGAAACCTTCTTTACACTTGCCATTTGTTTCATAATTTTCCAATTAAAAGATTTGCATGATCCAAAGAATTGTATCAAGCATAAATTAAACTTGTATAACCATATAATGTGAGCTTTTGAGCCTTGTGCTTTATTTCATGAGTGTTATACACATACTCTTATTTTCTTGTCATCTAAGTTGTTGTTTGATCTCATTATTCATTGATTTGGTTGAACACTTAAAAGTCATTCATTCATATTCAATTTAATTACATGACATTTAAGAAATGATATTAAGGCCTTCTTTGGATCGTTTGTGCCTTTCAAGCTAACCTTATGCATGCTTAAGCATGATTTTTCCATTGTTAACCATTTTGAGCCTACATGTAAACCTTTTCTTTCATTTAACCAATTATATTTCCTCGCCTTAGCCTGAAAAACAAGTATTTACCTTTTCTAATGAACTCATGAGCTTTAATTATGATGTGTTTTTCATACTAAGTTTGGGAAGGGGTATTATATATTGAAAAAAAAAAAAATCACCCAATTGGTGGAAGAAAAGAGAATGTTGTGATTGTGGTTGATTGAAAATTCATTTTTGGGTTTCTTTATTGGCCTCAAAAGAAATTGGTGGTTGTTCAATTAAAAGAAAGGAGTGTGAATTCTTATAAATGGAGGTATAAGGAGTTTTTAAAATAAAAAAAAATCCTCATTGTGATGATTCAAGTCTTGGAAAAAATTGTTTTATGCTCTTACATTATGAGTTCTTTGGACTTTGTGTTATCCATACCTTTCATTTCTCACTCACCTTACACCATTGGCCCCATTACAACCTATGATAAAGACCTAAATTGATCTTAAATGTCATGTGATTGAATTGCATCCATTTTCCTACTTTTAAGTGTTTAGCATCCTTCTTGAGATCATATAATGCAAGTTCTTCATCTTTCTATTGTGAGTTAATTCCCTTGTGGTTTAACTCTAATCTCATGTTTATAACTGAGTGATGCATTGTAGCCCTCTTCTGAGTGATTCATTTGTGAGAGGACAACTTTGGTGAGATTTGAAGTTGAATTTGTGCTTTGTATGATTTTTGAAATTGTGTGAAAACTAAGATTGGAGAATTTGTTGCATTTGGCTATCACACTACTACACTTTGAGCATGTTATGTTTTGAACTTTGCCACATTGTGAATAATGTCTAAAAGAGCTTTTATTGTTAAAACTTTTGAGTCATGTGCATGAGTCATTTCTTTTCAGAAAATGTTCGGAAATATTTGTTGTTGTATTTGTTTTTGTTTTGTTTTTGTTTTGTTTTTGTTTTCTAACTACTTTGTTTTGTAGAGTGAGTAAAACGTTTGTGGGTATCGTATCTGTTAAACCCTCAGGAGACACAACTCCTCCTACTAGGGATGCCTAGAGGTTTAAAGGCTTGTTGCATATGCTCAATGCAATCGAGTTACCTGCGAAAGTGGTCTAATAAATTTATTTATTTATTTATTTTTATCTTTGTTTTCCTTTTGTTTTGCTCGAGGACTAGCAAAATATAGGTTTGGGGGTATTTGATCGGTGCATAATTACATATCATTTTGTACCCTTCTAACTTATGATTTGGTTATGTTTTTGAGTTAAACTTGTGCTTTTAATCTATTTTGTGTTTGTTTCAGTATAATAAGTTTGGGACTCATTTAATGCATTTTGGAGTCAAGTTAGCTCAAAACGGTGTCTGCAGATCAGTCAACTTCACGGATTGGACTCTACTTGCTCAAGAAGAACCAGATAATGAGCCATACGTCATTGGAAAGATACGGAAGTCTATTTTCTGGATCATTTTACAGTTCATGATTCCGAGTCCTCTAGAGGAAGTTATACAAGTTTTGGCAGCTTAAGGTCAAAATCGGCAGGATCTGCGTTACTGGGCCAAACATGACTTTTGAAAACCTTCCCGAATTTTCCTTGAGTTGGGCTGCATATGCTTGGAAAGATAAGACAAAGAGCTTCAAGATCCATATTTTTGCAGATTTTTAGAGTGAAGGAACAAGCCCAAATCGAGCCCACAAGCTGACTGCAATGCATTGTCATGCATGAGCTAATCATTTTAGTGGTGAATTGAGTGGTGTAAGTTGGTGAAGTGAGTGTGATTAATAAATTCAATTGTATAATCAGATTTATACTTCCCTAGGCCTATAAATAGTGAGTTCTCCAAACATGTAAACACACCCCAAGGGGGAGCTCTCAAACATCTCTCTAGAGCTCCTCTCCCTTCTCTCCCTCAAATTCTCTTAGTTTTCTTTTTAGTTCTCAATTGTTTCCTTTAAGTTTTTCTTAGTTGTAATTTATTTTCCATTGTAATGTAATTTCTTTTCTTAAGTTTTCAAGTTTAATTAGTTTTCAAGTTTCAATTATAGTTCTTGTTCTTATTCATTATGCTTATAAGTTAATATGCTTGTTTGAATGATTGATCACCATTAAAACTTGTATGTTAGCTATCTTGGTTTGAATTAAGAGTAGACACCATGCATTAATTCAAATTGAACTATGAATAGGAAGAGTATGTATGGACATTCGACAATAGGGATTAGATACATACTTGGTTGTTTAAAACATTCTTCTATGCTTAATGGATTTCTAATGCTTAATTTAGGTTCGACAACAAGGATCTAATTAGGGAATTAGGAATACAAGGTTAGGACCAAACACCATGGCTTAATCATATTTTAGCTAGAATCAATCCGTGAATCTAAATTGAACTTGGTAACTAATTAGCTTGGGTTAATTTCTTTTCTTTCTTTCTTGTTTTACTTATTTTATTTATCATTTCTATTTTGTGCAGGGAATCAAATTGAATCAATCTATCATCAATCCTCGTGGGATCGACCTCGTACTTACACAAGCTATACTATCCAACGCCTCGTGCACTTGCGAGTTAACAGAGTACAAAATGATATGTAATTATGCACCGATCAAATACCCCCAAACCTATATTTTGCTAGTCCTCGAGCAAAACAAAAGGAAAACAAAGATAAAAATAAATAAATAAATAAATTTATTAGACCACTTTCGCAGGTAACTCGATTGCATTGAGCATATGCAACAAGCCTTTAAACCTCTAGGCATCCCTAGTAGGAGGAGTTGTGTCTCCTGAGGGTTTAACAGATACGATACCCACAAACGTTTTACTCACTCTACAAAACAAAGTAGTTAGAAAACAAAAACAAAACAAAAACAAATACAACAACAAATACAAAACAATATTTCCGAACATTTTCTGAAGAGAAATGACTCATGCACATGACTCAAAAGTTTTAACAATAAAAGCTCTTTTTTAGACATTATTCACAATGTGGCAAAGTTCAAAACATAATATGCTCAAAGTGTAGTAGTGTGATAGCCAAATGCAACAAATTCTCCAATCTTAGTTTTCACACAATTTCAAAAATCATACAAAGCACAAATTCAACTTCAAACAAATCTCACCAAAGTTGTCCTCTCACAAATGAATCACTCAGAAGAGGGCTACAATGCATCACTCAGTTATAAACATGAGATTAGAGTTAAACCATAAGGGAATTAACTCACAATAGAAAGATGAAGAACTTGCATTATATGATCTCAAGAAGGATGCTAAACACTTAAAAGTAGGAAAATGGATGCAATTCAATCACATGACATTTAGGATCAATTTAGGTCTTTATCATAGGTTGTAATGGGGCCAAGGGTGTAAGGTGAGTAAGAAATGAAAGGTATGGATAACACAAAGTCCAAAGAACTCACAATGTAAGAGCATAAAACAATTTTTTCCAAGACTTGAATCATCATAATGAGGATTTTTTTTTTTTTCAAAACTCCTTATACCTCCATTTATAAGGATTCACACTCCTTTTTTTTAATTGAACAACCAACAATTTATTTTGAGGCCAATAAAGAAACCCAAAAATGAATTTTCAATCAACCACAATCACATCATTCTCTTTTCTTCCACCAATTGGGTGAATTTTTTTTCAATATATAATACCCCTTCCCAAACTTAGCATGAAAAACACATCACAATTAAAGCTCATGAGTTCCTTAGAAAAGGTAAATATTTGTTTTTCAGGTTAAGGCGAGGAAATATAATTGGTTAAATGAAAGAAAAGGTTTACATGTAGGCTCAAAATGGTTAACAATGGAAAAATCATGCTTAAGCATGCATAAGGTTAGCTTGAAAGGCACAAACGATCCAAAGAGGGCCTTAATATCATTTCTTAAATGTCATGTAATTAAATTGAATATGAATGAATGACTTTTAAGTGCTCAACCAATTCAATGAATAATGAGATCAAACAACAACTTAGATGACAAGAAAATAAGAGTATGTGTATAACACTTATGAAATGAAGCACATGGCTCAAAAGCTCGCATTATATGGTTATACAAGTTTAATTTATGCTTGATACAATTCTTTGGATCATGCAAATCCTTTAATTGGAAAATTATGAAACAAATGGCAAGTGTAAAGAGGGTTTTGAACATATCATGCTAGAACGATGCCACAAGTTTTTTTTTAAAATAAAAAGAAATCCAATTTTCATTTAAGTCATGCAAACATTTATCACAATCTCATCATATGTGTTCGGAAAGTGACTCAAAATAAAAACAAAGCAAGAATAAAATAAAACAGAAAACCAAGAAATCTTGTTTTTTATTTTTAAATTTTTATTTTAAGAACACACAATTATACAAGCAACTCTAGGATGACCGATTAAGGGCCTCGTAAAACACAGCCAGGGGTTCCGGAAGGTTGGAGGGGTCACAATGGTCCCGCTTAAAACCCAAACTTCTTAGACACCGAAGGTGTCGCCTAAAGAACTCCTAGACACTGCATTGACGGAGACGCTCACTGGAGTTACCAAGAGTCAGCTCATATGAAAAATCTTTTTGAATTTTGTTTTTTTTAAATTATAAAAGAAACAGAAAATTAAAATAACAATACAAGTAAAAGAGAAAGGATTGGAGTACTTCCCCTTGAAGCGATTAGGTCGAGCATGGATGCATTTGAAGGTAGCTACTCCTCCCACTACTCCATACTTCCTATTCTTATGATTGAAGTTTCCTTCTCTCCCTTTTTATTGAGCTATCTCATATTGCTAAAACAAACATAGAACTTGAAATGGAATTAAAAGGATTAGGAAATAAAAACTGAAATGAAAAGGAAAAAGGAAAGTAAAACAAGTAGGGAAAGAAAATAGAACCAAACTATGCCGTCAATCCCCGGCAACGGCGCCAAAATTTTGTTAACTCGCAAGTGCACGGGCCATTGGATAGTATAGCTTGTGTAAGTACGAGGTCGATCCCACGAGGATTGATGATAGATTGATTCAATTTGATTCCCTGCACAAAACAGAAATCCAAAAGAAAATAAATAAAACAAGAAAGAAAGAAAATAAATTAACTCAAGCAAATTAGTTACCAAGTTCAATTTAGATTCACAGATTGATTCTAGCTAAAGTATGATTAAGCCATGGTGTTTGGTCCTAACCTTGTATTCCTAATTCCCTAATTAGATCCTTCTTGTCGAACCTAAATTAAGCATTAGAAATCCATTAAGCATAGAAGAATGTTTTAAACAACCAAGCATGTATCTAATCCATGTTGTCGAATGTCCATACATACTCTTCCTATTCATAGTTCAATTTGAATTAATGCATGGTGTCTACTCTTAATTCAAACCAAGATAGCTAACATACAAGTTTTAATGGTGATTTTCATTCAAACAAGCATATTAACTTATAAGCATAATGAATAAGAACAAGAACTATAATTGAAACTTGGAAACTAATTAAACTTGAAAACTAAAGAAAAGAAATTATATTACAATGGAAAATAAATTACAACTAAAAAGCAAAATGGTTTTGTTACAACAATTGAGAACTAAAAGAAAACTAAGAGAATTTGAGGGAGAGAAGGGAGAGGAGCTCTAGAGAGATGTTTGAGAGCTCCCCCTTGGGGTGTGTTTACATGTTTGGAGAACTCACTATTTATAGGCCTAGGGGAAGTATAAATCTGATTATACAATTGAGTTTATTAATCACACTCACTTCACCAACTTACACCACTCAATTCACCACTAAAATGATTAGCTCATGCATGACAATGCATTGCAGTCAGCTTGTGGGCTCGATTTGGGCTTGTTCCTTCACTCTAACAAATCTGAAAAATATGGATCTTGAAGCTCTTTGTCTTATCTTTCCAAGCATATGCAGCCCAACTCAAGGAAAATTCGGGAAGGCCTTCAAAAGTCATTTTTGGCCCAGTAACGCAGATCCTGCCGATTTTGACCTTAAGCTGCCAAAACTTGCATAACTTACTCTAGAGGACTCGGAATCATGAACCGTAAAATGATCCAGAAAATAGACTTCCGTATCTTTCCAATGACGTATGGCTCATTATCTGGTTCTTCTTGAGCAATTAGAGTCCAATCCGTGAAGTTGACTGATCTGCAGACACCGTTTTGAGCTAACTTGACTCCAAGATGCATTAAATGAGTCCCAAACTTATTACACTGAAACAAACACAAAATAGATTAAAAGCACAAGTTTAACTCAAAAACATAACCAAATCATAAGTTAGAGGAGTACAAAATGATATGTAATTATGCACCGATCACTCTCCAAATGACTCCTCCACCATATTATGATGATGCCCAAGTTTAGGGCTAGATCCGAAATCAATTGGTCAATGAAATTGGACACTTCAGGTTCATACAAAATTCTTACCATAAATTGAGTTGTTGGAGTATTTTGTAGTTTTACTTTTTTGATTTCACTCAAAACTCACAAAATGACTTCTGCCACCATATTATGATGTTGCCCAAGTTTGGGGATCGATCCTTAATCAATTGGCCAAAAAAATTGGACACTTCAACTTCATACAAAGTACGTATCGTAAATGGAGTGGTTGGTGCATTGCATAGTTTTAGTGGTTGGATTTCACTCAAACTCTCCAAATGACTCCTCCCACCATATTATGATGTTGCCCTAGTTTTGGGATCGATCCGAAATCAATTGGTCGAAGAAATTGGACACTTCAAGTTCAAACGAAGTTCGTACTGTTACTGGAGTGGTTGGAGGATTGCGAAGTTTTACTTGTTGGATTTCCGTCAAAACTTTCCAAATGACTCCTCCCACCATATTATGATGTTGCCCAAGTTTTGGGCTCGATCCAAAATCAATTGGTCAAACAAATTGGACACTTCCAGTTCAAACGAAGTTCGTAGCGTTAATGTAGTGGCTGGAGGATTGTGTAGTTTTACTTGTTGGATTTCCGTCAAAACTCTCCAACTGACTCCTCCCACCATATTATGATGTTGCTCAAGTTCATACGAAGTTCGTACCGTAAATGGAGTGGTTGGAGGATTTTGCAGTTCTACTTATTTGATTTCACTCAAAACTCGCCAAAGGACTTCACTCACCATATTATGATGTTGCCCAAGTTTGGGGATCGATCCGAAATCAATTGGCCAAAGAAATTCGACACTTCAACTTCATACAAACTTCGTATCGTAAATGGAGTGGTTGAATGTCACTGAAAACTCTCCAAATGACTCCTCCCACCAAACTATGATGATACCCAAGTTTAGGGCTCGATCCGAAATAAATTGGTCAAAGAAATTGGACATTTCATGTTCATACAAAGTTCATATCATAAATGGAGTGGTTGGTGCATTGCATAGTTTTAGTGGTTGGATTTCACTCAAAACTCTCCAAATGATTTCTCCCACCATTTTTGAGATCAATCCGAAATCAAATGGTCCAAGAAATTGGACAATTCAAGTTCATGCGAAGTTCGTACCATAAATGGAGTGGTTGGTGCATTGCTTAGTCTTAGTGGTAGGATGTCACTCAAAACTCACCAGTGGACTCCTCCCACAATTTTATGATGTTGTCCAAGTTTTGGGATCGATCCAAAATCAATTGATCAAAGAAATTACACACTTCAAGTTCATACGAAGTTCGTAACCTTAATGGAGTGGTTAGAGGATTACGTAGTTTTACTTGTTGGATTTCACTCAAAACTCTCCAAATGACTCTTCCCACCATACTATGATGATGCCAAAGTTTAGGGCTCGATCCGAAATCAATGGGTCAAAGAAATTGGACACTTCATGTTCATACGAAATTCGTATCGTAAATGAAGTGGTTGGTGCATTGCATAGTTTTAGTGTTTGGATTTCACTCAAAACTCTCCAAATGATTCCTCCCACCATATTATGATGCTGTCCAAGTTCTGGGATCGATACGATATCAATTGGTCAAAGAAATTGGGCACTTCAATTTCAAACGAAGTTCGTATCGTAAATAGAGTGGTTGGTGTGTTGCATAGTTTTAATTGTTGGATTTCACTCAAAACTCTCCAAATGACTCCTCCCACCATATTATGATATTCCCCAAATTTTGGGATCGATCCGAAATAAATTGGTCAAAGAAATTGGACACATCAAGTTCATACGAATTTCGTATCATAAATGGAGTGGTTGGTGCATTGCATAGTTTTAGTGGTTGGATTTCACGCAAAACACTCCAAATGACTCCTCCCACCATACTATGATGATGCCCAAGTTTAGGGCCCGATCCGAAATCAATTGGTCAAAGAAATTGGAGAATTCAAGTTCATGCGAAGTTCGAACCATAAATGGATCGGTTGGTGCATTTCATAGTCTTAGGGGAAGGATTTCACTCAAAACTCACCAAAGGACTCCTCCAACCATATTATGATGTTGTCCAAGTTTTGGGATCGATCCGAAATCAATTGGTCAAAGAAGTTGGACACTTCAAGTTCATACGAAGTTCGTATCGTAAATTTAGTGGTTGGTGCATTTGCATAGTTTTTGTGGTTGGATTTCACAATAAATTCTCCAAAGGACTCCTCCTGTTAACTCGCAATTGTATGGGCCAATTAGTAGTATAGCAAGACAAGTAGGAGGTCGTACCCATGAGGACTGAGAAGTTCAAATTAGTTACGTGCTTAGATTACCCAATTCTAGAAAACAGAAAGTTAAGTCTAAAATAGAAGGAATGAAGGATGGATCAGTTGTGGGAGTGTGACTCGCAGGATGTATGTTATGGAATGAATGATAAAATGAAAGTGTTCTCTTCTCTTCAGCTGATGCCCTCTTTTATAGAGTGTTTAAGTCTTCAATTCGTTCTCCCCTTTGGACAGCACACCCCTTTCAGCTAACCTAACTTTGTCACCAGCAGCAAGCAACTTCATTGGATCACGAATTGGGCTTCCATTCCTCATATAACGACTTTAAGCCCTTCATCTTGCAGTTCAGAATGTCATCTTTCCAACCACATATCATTTGCCCCAATCCAAGTTCAAATAAAGATGTTAAGGCTGAAACGAATTGCTAACTCAGTCTGCACATTTTTGCACCATTTTGCTCCTTTTCCTATCCAAAGCCACCATTGCTACCCAAAGCTCAATTAACTGAATGACAAACACAAAAGAGATTAAAAGCACAAGTTTAACTCAAAAACATAACTAAATCATATACTAGAAGGGTACAAAATGATATACAATTATGCACTGATCAAATACCCCCAGACCTAGATTTTGCTAGTCCTCGAGCAAAACAAAACAAGAAGTTAACTAGACCACTTCCGCAGGATAACTGGATTGCATTGAGCATATGCAATAAGCCTTTAAACCTATAGGCATCCCTAGTAGGAGGAGTTGTGTCTCCTGAGGGTTTAACAGATATGATACCCACAAACGCTTTACCGACTCTACAAAACAAAGTGGTTAGAAAATAAAAACTTTTGAAATCAACTAATGTAATGAATGAAACTTTAAGTCATACCTCCAACACCATAGAGTTGCCAAGAGAGGTGACCAATCAGTGTGTAAAGTGGAAGATATAGCTCAAAGGCACACGGCTTCAAAGCAAGCACACTCAAACCTTGAAGAAAGAACATGCTTCGACTCTAATTCTCGCAGATAGTACTCAATCACTCAGAACCTATGGTTTTATTCCCTCAAGCAAGCATAAGTGAGTTTATGACAGAGAAGCACAATTTTTGTTTAGATCTCGTGAAGGGAATCAAATACTAAGAATAAGGAGACATACATACTTACCAACACCCATGAATACATCCTCAAAGATCTGCTAGGTCTTTCACGAGGTTGTAATGAAGGACAAACTAGTAAAACTTAAGAACATACCAAGGTTGCATTCTTCATTGATCTGCAAGGTATCATTTATTTATAATGGCATGGCTCCAAACTTCATGGTATCACCTGGCGTAGACCTTATTTTTCACGCTTAGATCATATCGAAACACTTTCTCTTTTATCTTTCTCATTTTCTGATTTGATCTACTTCTTCTTTAACTTCATTGCACAGATTCACACCAATTTTTCATTTAGGTATATGGCAGCAACCTCCTTGCTTCAAACTTTATCTTGGCACACCTTGGTATATTTCTAAGCTATAAGGTATGGCTATAATGGGTTAAATAACTCAGATTGAGATACAAAGGTAGTGGAATGATGAGGGTGATAGAAGAAAAAGGCTTGAAGTGTTTGGCTTCAAGAGAGCTGATGGAACACACATATGGTAGGGTGAAAAGAAAGCACATAGAATGGTTATGCACACATAGCCTAGCATCACTTCAATGAGTTCATTCATGAGTGAGAGCAAGCACATGATATCTGCAAAAGAGAATCATCCTTAGTATTCAATCAAAATGGAACAATGAGATCATTTAGAGTGAATTGAAGAAACCAGTAGGGATGAGAAATAGAGACACTTTAAACCCTCTCAAGAAAGCAATTAGGCTCGATATAGCTCACTAGTGAAGTCTCCACTATTCTCCACTATTCTCCATTGATGAAGAAGTACAACATCACACATAAAGTGGCAACTCCATACCATCCTCAAACCTCTGGACAAGTGGAAATCAGCAATAGAGAAATAAAGAACATCTTGATGAAAACCATCAGGCCTACAAGGAAGGATTGGTCACTAAGATTGAATGATGCACTTTGGGCTTATTGAACAGCATACATATTGGGCCATAAAGGCATGTCATTTGCCAATGGAGCTTGAGCACTGTGCATATTGGGCCATAAAGAAGTTCAATTTTGATCTCAAAGAAGCTGGTACAGTGAGGAAGCTCCAACTTAATGAGTTGGAAGAGCTCAGAAATGAATCATATGAGAATGCTAGGATCTACAAAGAACGAACCAAGCTCTTCCATGACAAAGCAATTCTTAGGAAGGAGTTTCAACCAGGTATGAAAGTACTTTTGTATGACTCACGTTTGCGACTTTTTCCAGGTAAATTGAAGTCTAGATGGGTTGGACCATTCAAAGTGCTTCAAGTATTTCCCCATGGAGCTATGGAGATAGAAAACATCAAGAATGGCACCCGTTTTAAGGTCAATGGACAGCGTTTGAAGCCTTATTTGGAGAATGTTTCATAGGAGCAGGTTTATGTAGTTATGGATTCTCTCGAGTTTATGACAACTTAGACACACTACCATGTCTTGCCTAGACATTAAATAAAGCGCTTGCTAGGAGGCAACCTAGCTGGGTTTGTGTTCTTTCCTTTTATTTGTGTTTTTTAATTTCATTCCATGCACACTCTGCCAATTTGCATTGCATCCATTCCGTTCATTTGTTTTTAAGCATCGAGGACAATGCTTAGTTTAGGTTTGGGGGTGTGGGATTTTCATTTGTTCTTAGTTCTGGTTAAAGTTTGCTTTTGCTTACTAATGTGAATGTATATGAGGGCTATGGTTTACAATGAGGACTACTGTATTGTCATGAAAAAGTTCGTATCGTATTTTTTTTACAAAGCTGTTCCTCTTGGAATCATGGTGGTTAAAGTATCTTGCTCAAATTCTGGAAGAAGAATAGTTGAGACTACCCTAGTGAGTGATTTTGAGCCTATTTACTTCTTTGAGAGGGTTTAAAGTGTTTGTGCTCCTATCTTTTTGCATCAATTTCACTTCAAATTATCTCATTATTTTTGTTTGATTGAACACGTGTTTGGTAACACTCATGAATGAACTCCTTGAGACGATGTTAGGCTATGCATGTCTTAACCAACCAAAAGGCCTAATTTCTTACCTTTTTGTGTGTGCCATTACCCCCGTTTTGAAGCCAATCGCTTTTAGCAGATATTTAGCCCATTACAGATATACCCTATAGTTTGGGGAATACCAAAGTGATGAAGACGAAGATAATTCGAGCTCTACATCAAGAAAGTGGCGTGTACTGAGGTATGTGTGCTGGAATTGTAAAAAAAAGAAAGAAACGAAACAAAGTTTTAGAAAAATAAAAGAAAAGAAAAAGAATAAAAGAGGATGTAATTTCTAAATCCTTCCATTATCGCACAAATCCTGGACACCACAAACAAACAACAAAGATCAATTCAAGAGGAGAGCTTGATGCTTTCACAAGGAAGACACTTTGGTATGTCCCAAGCTTTAGTCTTTCCTATCCCTTCTTTCATAACCCCTGACCTAAATCGTACAATACAAACTTTGTGAAAGACCTAGCTGATCTTTGAGGATGTATTCATGGGTGCTACTAAGTATGTGTGCTATCCATATTCTTAGTGTTTGATTCCTTTCATGAGATCTGCCCAGAAATTGTGCTTTTATTTCATATTTCATATGTGAGGATTTTGATTCCCTTTTACATAACATGTGACGTCCCTGACCTAAAAATACAAGAAAATAAATAAATAAATTGAGTTAAATAAATAAAGAATTAAAAGGAATTAAAAGGAATTAAATTAAAGAAATTGGAATTAAATAAGAATTTAATAATTTAAGGGTATTTTGGTCAACTATATTTTCGGGACGTAATTTGGCCAAACGAGTTGCGCCATTGCGTCCGGAACGTCGAAACAAGTTCGTGGAAGTGCGGAAAGTTCGATTCGGAGTTGTAACGCTTAAAAAGGATTTATTGGTCATTAAAGAAATTGTTTAAAACCCTAATATCTGATGTGGACCAATCAGATCCCTCCATTTCAGCTTCTCTCTCTCTCTCTCTCTCTCTCTCTCTCTCTCTCTCCCCGAGTACGAGCCCTCCCTCCCCTGTGCGACTGCCAATTGGGTTTTGCAACCCAGCCACCAACTCCGGCCGCCACCTGGGACGGCACCTCACCCAATCGAACGGCCACCATCCCCCGACCTTACCCCAGCCTGGACCCGCCGTTTGTCGCATTCTTACCGCCGGAAAAAGCTCGATTTTTGGCCGGTTTAACCTCGAATTTTCAGTGGCTCATCTGGGCGATTCCGGTAACAGAATCCATCGATTCAGGTGAGCATTCTTCTTCTCTTGATCCCCTCTAGCTGTTTTGATAGGTCGTGTGGATTGTTTCTGCGTTTTTGGAGCTTGACCAAAACCTAGAAACTGGTCAGTTTTTTATTCGAGATTCCGGCCAGTTGCCAGCCGGTTCTTGATCGGTTCAGGCCGGTTTTGGAACCCCCTCTAGGTGCTGATCGTTTTGGTATAAGCCTTGTCCCTCGAATCGACGAAAACCCGAACACCTGAAATTACTCAAGGCACACACGCGCTGCCAGCGCGTGGGCACTGTAGCAGGGTGGTTTCTTCATCCCAATGCAATCCTCGTGTCGTCGTGAGCACATACGTATGTTCGGATTCAGATTCGGATGTCGTTTGGACCTCGAACAAATGTACGCCTATTAGGCGTTGCTTGGGTTCGACATGTTCGGACCGTTGGATCGAATCCGAATTCGCGTATGTTAGTTTAGGATTTGACGGATCGTGATTCGGAGTTCCGGATGCTTCGGATCAATGACTTAACACTTGAATTAAACCGTAACCGTCCGATCGTGCGATCGTGAGCGATCCGACCGTCCGATCATGACCAAACTTCCAGGACATGTTCTTTAAGCCATAATGAACCTATAGGAACTTTCGGATCTAAGTTTGGAGGTCATGGGACCCACAGGCCCAGTTTGACCTCTTCGGGTTAGTTTGACCAAGTTTGACCAGGGTTGAGCGAGCGTCTCCCGAGATCGGTTCGTCTTCTAACGAACTTCGTTGACCTTAGAATTCTTCGTACGACGTATTGGTACACTTGAGTCGGGATTAGTTAGGG
Source organism: Prunus padus (assembly GCA_024362665.1). NCBI lineage: Eukaryota > Viridiplantae > Streptophyta > Magnoliopsida > Rosales > Rosaceae > Prunus > Prunus padus. The sequence continues at coordinate 14,862,516 of JANFAM010000010.1, read as the reverse complement.
TTGACTTTTAAGGTTATTGCTTCGGTACGGTTGTTAATCTTAATCCCCGTATTCTTGAAATAGGTTCTCAAGCTTCTCGTGATGTCAAGCGGGACCGTATTCGAGTCAGGCGGAGTGGGACTATCTGTGAGTGGACTTTGTTTCCTAACGAGCATGATTTTAAAGAATTGAATGCGATGCATATAAATGAGATTTAAATATTGTTTTAAATCTAGATTTGGCCATTGATGGGTTTATTATGATTGAATTGATATTTGAGTGTTATATATGATTTGGGTTGCCGATTTGTTTGTGGGGCCCTGTTGGCTATATTTTATTGATATAATTATCTTTAAGTATTGAATTTGGGACGAGTCAAGCGTCTGGTAGAATTTATGTACGTATTTGAGTATGGTGGAACTTTATGGATTTTCTTTGGGTTTTATATTTAATATTTGGACGTTAGTATAGTCCGGTTGATTAGGTCTTCAATTTTGATGTTTAAACCTTATGAATTATAATTACTTATACTTTGATTATATATATATATATATATGTATATGTACATATAGATCAACTTGGGAAGAATATGTCGGATTAATGGGAATTGATCATATGTATATATATATATATATATATATATATATATATCTACTTTGAATATATATATATATATATATATATCTACTTTTAGTATAATTATGTATATTTACTTTGAAATAGAGTTTTGGAACTTATATGTATATGGGATTGGACTTTTGGTTATATTTTAATGAATCACTATTTATGTTGTTTTAAAGTATGAATTTAAGGGATGTCAACGATATGTGGAATTTCGAATGCTTGAGTATGAGTTATTGTATTTTAAAGGATAGTTATGTTTTGTACATATATATATATATATATGTATATTTTGAATAATACGTTCGGGGTTTGGACTTTATATTTTTAAGGGGATAGTACCTATACTATGTTTTGGAGTATATGTTTTACTTGGGGTTTGACTTGACGTTTTCTTGACTTGGGTTTTGAATACGGTTTGATTATGCATTTTCTGTGATTATGACATTTCAATGGTTTATGGATTGTTACGCCGTCATTTGACGCTTATGTCTATTTTAACTATATAATTGTATGTTTGGGACGGTGATGTCCTTATATTGGGTATATATGAGGTTATTGGATTGTTGGACGTATATATGTCCTGGTGTGAGATATTTTGGGGTTCGGGTACATGTGATTAAATATTTATATGTTGATTATTGTGTAGCGATTGATTTGTGTGCGGTTGGCACCCTGTTATGTACCTCCCTTATTCTTATGACACGATTACTCGAGTATGGTTCGATCCAGTGCATACCTTAACGGGGTGTAGCTGTAGACCCTTAATTGGGTAGTCTGCGCGTATGACTTGTTTCGGACGTATGTTGTTCAGGTTGGAAGTTTTTGGGATTGTTTGTATTTTAGGGGAGACTCTGCCCGATTTTCGGTAGAAGTCTTGACCCCTTTAACTTTTGTCTCGGGAAGAGGGATTCTTTTAGTATGTGGGCCCGGCATCGGGTCGATGTCGGAACTTCCACAAGGTCCGAGTCGGGTCCTGTCATAATAACATCACTCACATATGTTTGTGGAGAGACCACACCTTAGGATCTGAGTGAAAATTTGAGTGATATCTGTGATGACTAGAGTTGAGGCAAATTCTATCTTTCGCCTAGTTTTGGCCACGATCCGAAATCAATTGGTCAAAGAAATTGGACACTTCAAGTGCATACGAAATTCGTATCGTAAATGGAGTGGTTGGTGCATTGCAAAGTTTTAGGGGTCGGATTTCACTCAAAACTCTCCAAATGACTCCTCCCAACATATTATGATGATGCCCAAGTTTATGGCTCGATCTGATATCAATTGATCAAAGAAATTGGACACTTCAAGTTCATACGAAGTTAGTATCGTAAATGGAGTGGTTGGTGCATTGCATAGTTTTAGGGGTTGGTTTTCACTCAAAACTCTCCAAATGACAACTCCCACAATATTATGATGTTGCCCTAGTTTTGGGCTCGATCCGAAATCAATTGGGCAAAGAAATTGGACACTTCAAGTTCATACGAAGTTAATATCGTAAATGGAGTGGTTGGTGCATTGCAAAGTTTTAGTGGTTGGATTACACTCAAAACTCTCCAAATGACTCCTCCCACCATATTATGATGTTGCCCTAGTTTTAGGCTCGATCCGAAATCAATTAGTCAAAGAAATTGGACACTTCAAGTTCATACAATGTTCGTAGCGTTAATGGAGTGGTTGGAGGATTGCGTAGTTTTACTTGTTGGATTTCACTTAAAACCCTCCAAATGACTACTCCCACCATATTACGATGTTGCCCTGGCTTTGGGCTAGATCCGAAATCACTTGGTGAAAGAATTTGGAAACTTCAAGTTCATATGAAGTTCGTATCGTAAATGGAGTGATTGGTGCATTGCATAGTTTTAGTGGTTGGATTTCACTCAAAACTCTCCAAATGACACCTCTGACCATATTATGATGTTGCCCTAGTTTTGGGCTCGATCCGAAATCATTTGGTCAAAGAAATTGGACACTTCAAGTTCATACGAAGTTCGTAACATAAATGGAGTGGTTGGAGGATTTTGCAATTTTACTGATTCGATTTCACTCAAAACTCACCAAAGGACTCCTCCCACCATATTATGATGTTGCCCCTGTTTTGGGATCAATCCGATATCAATTGGTCACAGAAATTCGACACTTCAAGTTCATACGAAGTTCGTATCGTAAATGGAGTGGTTGGTGGATTGCATAGTTTTAGTAGTTGGATTTCACTCAAAACCCACCAAATAACTCCTCCCACCATATTATGATGATGCCCAAGTTTATGGCTCGATCCCATATCAATTGGTAAAAAAAATTGGTCACTTCAGGTTCATACGAAGTTCGTATCGTAAATGGAGTGGTTGGTGCATTGCATAGTTTTAGTGGTTGGATTTCACTCAAAACTCTCCAAATGACACCTCTGACCATATTATGATGTTGCCCAAGTTTTGGGATCGATCCGATATCAATTGGTCAAAGAAATTGGACACTTCAAGTTCAAATGAAGTTCGTAGCGTTGATGGAGTGGTTGGTGCATTCCGTAGTTTTAGGGGATGGAATTCACACAAAACTCTAAAAATGACTCCTCCCACCATATTATGATGTTGCCCTGGCTTTGGGTTTGATCCAAAATCTCATGGTCAAAGAAATTGGAAACTTCAAGTTCATGCGAAGTTCTTATCGTAAATGGAGCGGTTGGTGCCTTCTATAGTTTTAGTGGTTGGATTTCACTCAAAACTCTCCAAATGACACCTCTGACCATATTATGATGTTGCCCAAGTTTTGGGATCGATCCGATATCAATTGGTCAAAGAAATTGGACACTTCAAGTTCATATGAAGTTCGTAGCGTTAATGGAGTGGTTGGTCCATTCCGTAGTTTTAGGGGATGGAATTCACACAAAACTCTAAAAACGACTCCTCCCACCATATTATGATGTTGCCCTGGCTTTGGGTTAGATCCGAAATCTCATGGTCAAAGAAATTGGAAACTTCCAGTTCATACGAAGTTCGTATCGTAAATGGAGTGGTTGGTGCCTTGTATAGTTTTAGTGGTTGGATTTCACTCAAAACTCTCCAAATGACACCTCTGACCATATTATGATGTTCCCCAAGTTTTGGGATCGATCCGATATCAATTGGTCAAAGAAATTGGACACTTCAGGTTCATATGAAGTTCGTAGCGTTAATGGAGTGGTTGGTGCATTCCGTAGTTTTAGGGGATGGAATTCACACAAAACTCTAAAAACGACTCCTCCCACGATATTATGATGTTCCCCTAGCTTTGGGCCCGATCCGAAATCACATGGTGAAAGAATTTGGAAACTTCAAGGTCATACGAAGTTCGTATCGTAAATGGAGCGGTTCGTGCCTTGCATAGTTTTAGAGGTTGGATTTCACTCAGAACTCTCCAAATGACTCCTCCCACCATATTGTGATGATGTCCAAGTTTTGGGATCGATCCGAAATCAATTGGTCAAAAAAATTGGAAACTTCAAGTTCATACGCAGTTCGTATCGTAAATGGCGTGGTTGGAGCATTGCATAGTTTAAGTGGTTGGATTTCACACGAAACTTTCCAAATGACTCCTGCCACCGTATTATGATGTTGCCCAAGTTTTTGGATTGATCCGAAATCAATTGGTCAAAGGAATTGGACACTTCAAGTTCGTACCTTAAATGGAGTTGTTGGAGGATTGCGTAGTTTTACTTGTTGGATTTCACTCAAAACTCTCCAAATGACTCCTCCCACCATATTATTATGTTTCCCTAGTTTTGGGCTCGATCCAAATTCAATTGGTCAAAGAAATTGGACACTTCAAGTTCGTACCATAATTGGAGTGGTCGGAGGATTTTGTAGTTTTACTGATTCGAGTTCACTCAAAACGCACCAAAGGACTTCTCCCAGCATATTATCATGTTGCCCAAGTTTGGGGATCGATCTGAAATCAATTGGTCAAAGAAATTGGACAATTCAAGTTCATACGAAGTTCATAGCGTTAATCTGGTTGCAGGATTGCGTAGTTTTACTTGTTGGATTTCACTCAAAACTCTCCAAATGACTCCTCCCACCATATTATGTTGTTGCCCTTGTTTTGGACTCGATCCGTAATCATTTGGTCAAAGAAATTGGACACTTCAAGTTCATACGAAGTTCGTATCGTAAATGGAGTGATGGGTGCACTGCATAGTTTTAGTGGTTGGATTTCACTCAAAACTCTCCAATTGACTCCTCCCACCACATTGTGATGTTGCCCTAGTTCTGGGCTTCATCCGAAATCAATTGGTCCAAGAAATTGGACACGTCAAGTTCATATGAAGTTCGTACCATAAATGGAGGGGTTGGAGGATTTTTTTAGTTTTACTGATTCGAGTTCACTCCAAACGGTCCAAATGACTCCTCCCACCATATTATGATGTTGCCCTAGTTTTAGCCTCGATTCGAAATCTATTGGTCAAAGAAATTGGACTGTTCAAGTTCATACGAAATTCGTAGTGTTATTAGATGGTTGGGGGATTGCGTAGTTTTACTTGTTGGATTTCACTCAAAACTCTCCAAATGACTCCTCCCACCATATTATGATGTTGCCCTAGCTTTGAGCTCGATTCGAAATCAATTGGTCAAAGAAATTGGACAGTTCAAGTACATACGAAGTTCGTAGCGTTAATGGAGTGGTTGGAGGATTGCGTAGTTTTACTTGTTAAATTTCATTCAAAACTCTCCAGATGACACCTCCCACCATATTATGATTTTGCCCTAGTTTTGGGCTCGATCCGAAATCAATTGGTCAAAGATATGGGACACTTCAAGTTGATACGTAGTTCATACCATAAATGGCAGGGTTGTAGGATTTTGTAGTTTTACATTTCGATTTCAATCAAAACTCACCAAAGGACTCCTCCCGTATTATGATGTTGCCCAAGTTTAGGGATCTATCCGAAATCAATTGGTCAAAGAAATTGAACACTTCAAGTTCATACGAAGTTCGTTTCGTAAATGGAGTGGTTGGTGTATTGAATAGTTTTAATAGTTGGATTTCACACAAAACTATGATGATGCCCAAGTTTAGGGCTCAATACGAAATCAATTGGTCAAGGAAATTGGACACTTCAAGTGCATACAAAGTTCGTATCGTAAATGGAGTGGTTGGTGCATTGCATTGTTTAAGGGGTTGGATTTCACACAAAACTCTACAAATGACTTGTCCCACCGTATTATGATGTTGCCCAAGTTTTGGGATCGATCCGAAATCAATTGGTCAAACAAATTGGTCACTTCAAGTTCATACGAAGTTCGTATCGTAAATGGAGTGGTTTGCGCATTGCGTAGTTTTAGTGGTTGGATTTCACTCAAAACTCTCCAAATGACTCCTCCCACCCAATTATGATGTTGCCCTAGTTTTGGGATCTATCCGAAATCAATTGGTCAAAGAAATTGGACACTTCAAGTTCATACGAAGTTCGTATTATGAATCGAGTGGTTGGAGGATAGCGTAGTTTTACTTTTTGGATTTAACTCAAAACTCTCCAAATGACTCCTCCCACCATACTACGATGTTGCCCAAGTTTTGGGCTCGATCCGATATCAATTGGCCAAAGAAATTGGACACTTCAAGTTCATACGAAGTTCATATTGTGAATAGAGTGGTTGGAGGATAGCGTAGTTTTACTTTTTGGGTTTCACTCAAAACTCTCCAAATGACTCCTCCCACCATACTATGATGCTGGCCTTGTTTTAGGCTCGATCCGAAATCAATTGGTCAAAGAAATTGGACACTTCAAGTTCATACTAGGTAAATATTGTAAATGGAGTGGTTGGAGCATTGCACAGTTTAAGTGGTTGGATTTCACACAAGACTCTCCAAATGACTCCTCCCCCCATATTATGATGTTGCCCAAGTTTTTGGATTGATCCGAAATCAATTGGTCAAGGAAATTGGAAACTTCAAGTTCATACGAAGTTCGTATCGTAAATGGAGTGGTTTGAGCATTGCCAAGTTTAAGTGGATGGATTTCACACAAAACTCTCCAAATGACTCCTCCCCCCGTATTATGATGTTTTCCAAGTTTTTGGATTGATCCGAAATCAATTGGTCAAAGAAATTGGACACTTCAAGTTCATACGAAGTTCGCAGCGTTAATGGAGTTGTTGGAGGATTGCGTAGTTTTACTTGTTGGATTCGACTCAAAACTCTCCAAATGACTCGTCCCACCATATTATGAAGTTGCCCATTGCTTTGGGCTCGATCCGAAATCACTTGGTCAAAGAAATTGGATACTTCAAGTTCATACGAAGTTCGTAGCCTTAATGGAGTGGTTGGAGGATTGCGTAGTTTTACTTGTTGGATTTCACTCAAAACTCTCCAGATGACACCTGCCACCATATTATGTTGTTGCCCTAGTTTTGGGCTCGATCCGAAAGCAAGTCAAAGATATTAGACACTTCAAGTTCATACCATAAATGGAGTGGTTGGAGGATTTTGTAATTTTACATTTCGATTTCAATCAAAACCTACCAAAGGACTCGTCCCATAATATGATGTTGCCCAAGTTTAGAGATCGATTTCACTTCAAGTTCATACGAAGTTCGTATCGTAAATGAAGTGGTTGGTACATTGCAGAGTTTTAATAGTTGGATTTAAATCAAAACTCTCTAAATGACTTCTCCCACCATACTATGATGATGCCCAAGTTTAGGGCTCGATCAGAAATCAATTGGTCAAGGAAATTGGAAACTTCAAGTTCATACGAAGTTCTTATCGTAAATGGAGTGGTTGGTGCATTGCATAGTTTAGGTGGTTGGATTTCACACTTCAACAATTCAAGTTCATTCGAAATTCATAGCGTTACTCTGGTTGGAGGATTGCGTAGTTTTACTTGTTGGATTTCTCTGAAAAATCTCCAAATGACTCCTCCCACCATATGACAAGGTTGCCCAAGTTTTGGCCTCGATCCGATATCAATTGGTCAAAGAAATTGGACACTTCAAGTTCATACGAAGTTCGTATCGTAAATGGAGTGGAGGATTGAGTAGGTTTCTTGTTGGATTTCGCTCAAAACTTTCCAAATGACTCCTCCCACCATATTATGATGTTGCCCTGTTTTTCGGCTCGAGCCGAAATCAATTGTTCAAAGAAATTGGACACTTCAAGTTCATACTAAGTTCGTATCGTAAATGGAGTGGTTTGTGCATTGCGTAGTTTTAGTGGTTGGATTTCACTCAAAACTCTACAAATGACTCCTCCCACCCCATTATGATGTTGCCCTAGTTTTGGGCTCGATCCGAAATCAATTGGTCAAAGAAATTGGACAGTTCAAGTTCATACGAAGTTCGTACCATAAATGCAGTGGTTGTATTATTTTGTAGTTTTACATATTCGAGTTCACTCAAAACTCACCAAAGCACTCCTCCCTCCGTACTATGTTGTTCCCAAATTTTGGGATCGATATGAAATAAATTGTTCACGGAAATTGGAAACTTCAAGTTCATACCAAGTTTGTATCGTAAATGGAGTGGTTGGAGGATTGCGTAGTTTTACTTGTTGGATTTCACTCAAAACTATCTAAATGACTCCTCCCACCATACTATGATGATGCCCAAGTTTAGGGCTCGATCCAAAATCAATTGGTCAATGAAATTGGACACTTCAAGTTCATACGAAGTTCGTATCGTAAATGGAGTGGTTGGAGCATTGTATAGTTTAAGTGGTTGGATTTCACTAAAAACTATCCAAATGACTCCTCCCACCATACTATGATGATGCCCAAGTTTAGGGCTCAATCCGATATATATTGGTTAAAGAAATCGGACACTTCAATTTCATACGAAGTTCATATCGTAAATGTAGCGGTTGGGGAATTGCATAGTTTTAGTGGTTGGATTTCACTCAAAACTTTAAAAATGACTACGCGCACCATACTATGATGATGCCCATGTTTAGGGCTCAATCCGATATCAATTGGTCAAAGAAATTGGACACTTCAATTTCAGACGAAGTTCGTATCGTGAATGGAGTGGTTGGTGCATTGCATAGTTTTAGTGGTAGGATTTCACTCAAAACTATCCAAATGACTCCTCCCACCATACTATGATGACGCCCAAGTTTAGGGCTCGATCCGAAATCAGTTGGTCAAAGAAATTGGACACTTTAAGTTCATACGAAGTTCGTCTCGTAAATGGAGTGGTTGGAGCATTGCATAGTTTTAGTGGTTGGATTTTACTCAAAACTCTACAAATGAGGCCCACCATACTATGATGATGCCCAAGTTTAGGGCTCGTTACGAAATCAATTAGTCAATGAAATTGGAAACTTCAAGTTCATACGAAGTTCGTTTCTTAAATGGAGTGGTTGGAACATTACACAGTTTTAGTGGTTGGATTTCTCTCAAAACTCTCCAAATGGCTCCACCCAACATATTATAATGATCCCAAGTTTTGGGCTCGATATGATATCAATTGGTCAAAGAAATTGGACACTTCAAGTTCATACGAAGTTCGTATCTCAAAACTCTCCAAATGACTCCTCCCACCGTATTATGATTTTACCCTAGTTTTGGCCTCGATCCGAAATCAATAAATTAAAGAAATTGGACACTTGTTCATACGAAGTTTGTAGCGTTAATGGAGTGGTTGGAGGATTTCACAGTTTTACTTGTTGGATTTCACTTAAAACTATTGAAATTACTCCTCCCACATTATTATGATGATGAGCAAGTTTAGGGCTCAATATGATATTAATTGGTCAAAGAAATTTGACACTTCAAGTTCATACGAAATTCGTAGCCTTAATTTAGTGGTTGGAGGATTGCGTAGTTTTACTTGTTGAATTTCACTCAAAACTCTCCAGATGACACATCCCACCATATTATGATGTTGCTCTTGTTTTGGGCTCGATCCGAAATCAATTTTTCAAAGAAATTGGAAATTTCAAGTTCATACGATGTTCATACCTTAAATGGAGTGGTTGGAGGATTTTGTAGTTTTACATTTCGATTTCAATCAAAACTCACCAAAGGAATCCTCCCGTATTATGATGTTGGCCAAGTTTTGGGATTGATCCGCAATCAATTGGTCAAAGAAATTGGACACTTAAAGTTCGTACTATAAATGGAGTGGTTGAAAGATTTTGTTGTTTTACTTATTTGATTTCACTCAAAACTCACCAAAGGAGTCCTCCCACCATATTATGATATTGCCCAAGTTTTGGGATCGACCCGAAATCAAGAACTTGAATTATCAAATTTTTTTGACCAATTGATTTCGGATCAAACCCAAAACTTGGGCAACATCTTAATATGGTGGGAGGAGTCATTTTGTGAGTTTTTAGTGAAATCCAATCACTAAAACTATTTAATCCTACAACCACTCCATGATAGGTACGAACTTCGTACGAACATGAAGTATCCAATTTATTTGACCAATTGATTTCGGATTGAGCCCAAAACTTGGGCAACATCATAATATGGTTGGAGGAATCATTTGATGAGTTTTGTGTGAAATCCAATCACTTGAACTATGCAATGCAACAACCACTCCATTTACGGTACGCACTTCGTACAAACTTGAAGTTTCCAATTCCTTTGAGCAATTACTTTCGGATCGAGCCGAAACTTGGGCAGCATCATAATATGGTGGGAAGAGTCATTTGGTGAGTTTTGAGTGAAATTCAATCAATATAACTTTTTAATCCCACAACCACTCCATGAAAAGTACGAACTTTGTACGAACTTGAAGTATCCAATTTCTTTGACGAACTGATTTCGCATCGAGCCCAAATTTTCGGCAACATCATAACCTGGTGTGAGGAGTCATTAGGTGAGTTTTGAGTGAAATCCAATTACATAAACGATGCAATCCGACAACCACTCCGAACACAGTTTGAACTTCGTACGAAACTTGAAGTGTCCGTTTTCTTTAAGCAATTTATTTCAGATCGAGCCCAAAACTTGGGCAACATCATAATAAGGTGGGAGGAGTCATTTGGTGAGTTTTGAGTGAAATCCAATAACTAGAACTTTGCAATCCAACAACCAAAACATGAAAGGTAACCAATTTATTTCGGATCGAGCCCATAACTTGCTTAACATCATAATATCGTGGCAGGAGTCATTTGGTGCGTTTTGAGAGAGATCCAATAACTAGAACTATGCAATCCTACAACCACTCCGTGTATAGTACGAACTTTGTACGAACTTGAAGTGTCCATTTTCTTTGACCAATTGATTTCGGATCGAGCCCAAAACTTGGGCAACATCATAATATGGTGAGAGGAGTCATTTGGTGAGTTTTGAGTGAAATCCAATCACTAGAACTATGCAATCCTACAATCACTCCGTGTATAGTACTAACTTCGTACGATCTTGTAGTTTACCTTTTTTTTGACCAATTGATTTGGGATCGAGCCCAACTGTTGGACAACATCATAATGTGGTGCGAGGAGTCATTTGGTGAGTTTTGAGTGAATCCAATCACTAGAACTATGCAATGCCCCAACCACTCCATTTACTGTACGATGTTCGTACGAACTTGAAAAGTCCAATTTCTTTGACCAATTGATTTCGGATCGAGTCCAAAGCTTGGGCAACATCATAATATGGTGGGAGGATTCGTTTGGAGAGTTTTGAGATAAACCAACCACGAGAACTATGCAATCCAATAACCACTCCATGAAAGGTTAGAACTTCATACGAACATGAAGTGTCCAATTTCTTTTACCAATTGATTTCGGATCGAGTCCAAAACTTGGGCAACATCATAATATGGTGGGAGGAGTCATTTCGATTGTTTTGAGTGAAACCCAATCACTAGAACTACGCATTCCTACAACCACTCCGTGTATAGTACGAACTTCGTCCGAACATAAAGTGTCCTTTTTCTTTGACCAATTGATTTCGGATCGAGCCCAAAACTTGGGCAACATCATAATATGGTGTGGAGGAGTCATTTTGTGAGTTTTGAGTGAAATCCAATCACTAGAACGATGCAATCTAACAACCACTCCATGTACTGTTCGAACTTCGAACGAACATGAAGTGTCCAATTTCTTTGACCAATTGATTTTGGATTGAGCCAAAACTTTGGAAGCAACATAATATGGTGCGAGGAGTCATTTGGTCAGTTTTGAGGGCAATCCAATCAGTAGAACTATGCAAAGCCCCAACCACTCCATTTATTGTACGAAGTGCGTATAAACTTGAAGTGTCCGATTTCTTTTACCAATTGATTTCGGATCGAGTCGAAAACTTGGGCAACATCATAATATGGCGAGAGGAGTCATTGGTGAGTTTTGAGTGAAATCCAATCACTAGAACTATGCAATCCTACAACCACTCCGTGTACAATACGAACTTCGTACGAACTTGAAGTGTCCCTTTTCTTTGACCAATTGACTTCGTATTGAGCCCAAAACTTGAGCAACATCATAATATGGTGGGAGGAGTCATTTGGTGAGTTTGGAGTTAAATCCAATCACTAGAACTATGCAATCCTACAACCACTCCATGTACAGTACGACCTTGAAATATCGCTTTTCTTTGACCAATTGACTTCAGATCGAGCACAAAACTTGCTGAACATCATAATATGGTGTGAGGAGTCATTTGGTGAGTTTTGAGTGAAATCCAATCACTAGAACGTTGCAATCCTCCAAGCACTCCATGTACGGTTCGAACTTCATACGAACTTGAAGTGTCCCTTTTCTTTGACAAATTGATTTCAGATTGAGCACAAAACTTGGGCAACATCATAATATGGTGCGAGGAGTCATTTGGTGTGTTCTGAGTGAAATCCAGCCACAAGAACGATGCAATTCTCCAACCACTCATGTTTGGTACGAACTTCATACGAACTTGAAGTATCCAATTTCTTTGACCAATTGATTTCGGATCGAGCCCAAAAGTTTGGCAACATCATAATATGGCAGGAGAAGTAATTTGGAACATTTTGAGTGAAGTCCAATCACAAGAACTATGTAATGCACCTTTTCCTCTTTTTACTGTACGAACTTAAATGCACGAACTTGAAGTCTCCAATTTCTTTGACCAATTGATTTCGGATCGAGCACAAATCTTGGGCGACATCATAATACGGTGAGAGGAGTCAATTGGGGAGTTTTTAGTGAAGTCCAATCTCTAGAACGATGCAATTCTCCAACCACTCCATGTACGGTACGAACTTTATACGAACTTGAAAGTATCCAATTTCTTTGACCAATTGAGTGAGGGAAATCCAATTGGGAGGAGTCATTTGGTTTGTTTTGAGTGAAATCCAATCACTAGAACTATGCCATGAATCAACCACTCCATTTACGGTATAAACTTCCTACGAACATGAAGGGTCCAAGTTCTTTGAGCAATTGATTTCGGATCGAGCACAAAACATAGGCAACATAATAATATGGTGGGATGAGTCGTTTGGTGAGTTTTGAGTGAAATCCAATCACTAGAACTATGCAATCCGACAACCACTCCCTGAAAGGTAAGAACTTCGTACGAACATGAAATGTCCAATTTCTTTGACCAATTGATTTTGGATCGAGACCAAAACTTGGGCAACAACATAATATGGTGGGAGGAGTCAGTTGGTGATTTTTGTGTGAAATCCAATCACTAGAACTACGCAATCTTACAACCACTCCCTGAAAGGTAAGAACTTCGTACGAACATGAAGTGTCCAATTTCTCTGACCAATTGATAACGAGACCAAAACTTGGCCTACATCATAATATGGTGGGAGGAGTCATTTGGTGAGTTTTGAGTGAAATCCAATCACTAGAACTATGCAATCCAACAACAACTCCAGGAATGGTTCGAACTTCGTACAAACTTGAAGTATCCAATTTCTTTGACCAATTGATTTCGGAGCGAGCCCAAAACTTGGGCAGCCGTATAATATGGTGAGAGGAGTCATTTTGTGAGTTTTGAGTGAAATCCAATCACTATCACTATGCAATCCTACAACCGCTCCATGAAAGATAAGAACTTCGTATGAACATTAAGTGTCCAATTTCTTTGACCAATTGATTTCGGATCGAGCCCAAAATTTGGGCAACATCATAAAATGGTGGGAGGAGTCATTTGGTAAGGTTTGAGTGAAATCCAATTTCCAGAATTATGCAATCCTCCAACCACTCCATGTATGGTTCGAACTTCGAACGAACATGAAGTGTCCAATTTCTTAGACCAATTGATTTCGAAACGAGCCCAAAACTTGGGCAGCCACATAATATGCTGGGAGGAGTCATTTCGTGAGTTTTGAGTGAAATCCAATCACTAGAACTGCTCCAAGAAAGATAAGAACTTCGTATGAACAATTGATTTCGGATCGAGCCCAAAACTTGGGGAACATCATAATATGGTGGGAGGAGTTATTTGATGAGTTTTGGGTGAAATCCAATCACTAGAACTATGCAATCCTACGACCACTCCGTGTACAGGACAAACCTCGTACGATCTCGAAGTGCCCCTTTTCTTTGACCAATCGATTTCGGATCGAGCCCAAATCTTGGGCAACAACATAATATGGTGGGAGGAGTCATTTGGTGAGTTTTGAGTGAAATCCGATCAATAGAACGAGGCAATCCTCCAACCACTCCCTGAAAGGTAAAAACTTTGTATGAACATGCAGTGTCACTTTTCTTTGACCAATGGATTTTGGATCGAGCCCAAAACTTGGGCAACATCACAATATGGTGGGAGGAATCATTTAGTGAGTTTTGGGTGAAATCCAATCACTAGAAATATGCAATCCAACAACCATTACCTGAAAGGAAAGAACTTCGTAGGAACATCAAGTGTCCAATTTCTTTGATCAATTGATTTCGGACCGAGCCCAAAACTTAGGCAACATCATAATATGGTGGGAGGAGTCATTTTGTGAGTTTTGAGTCAAATCCAATCACTAGAATGATGCAATCCTACAACCACTCCGTGTACAGTACGAACTTCGTACAATCTTGAAGTGTCCAATTTCTGGGACCAATTGATTTTGGATAGAGCCCAAATCTTGGGCAACATTATAATATGGTGGGAGGAGTCATTTGATGAGTTTTGGGTGAAATCCAATTGTTAACTCGCAAGTGCACGGGCCATTGGATAGTATAGCTTGTGTAAGTACGAGGTCGATCCCACGAGGATTGATGATAGATTGATTCAATTTGATTCCCTGCACAAAATAGAAATGAAAATAAAATAAATACAACAAGCAAATTAATTACCAAGTTCAATTCATATTCTTAGATTGATTCTAGCTAAAGTATGATTAAGCCATGGTGTCTGGTCCTAACCTTGTATTCCTAATTCCCTAATTAGATCCTTATTGTCGAACCTAAATTAAGCATTAGAAATCCATTAAGCATAGAAGAATGTTTTAAACAACCAAGCATGTATCTAATCCATGTTGTCGAATGTCCATACATACTCTTCCTATTCATAGTTCAATTTGAATTAATGCATGGTGTCTACTCTTAATTCAAACCAAGATAGCTAACATACAAGTTTTAATGGTGATCACTCATTCAAACAAGCATATTAACTTATAAGCATAATGAATAAGAACAAGAACTATAATTGAAACTTGGAAGCTAATTAAACTTGAAAACTTAAGAAAAGAAATTACATTACAATGGAAAATAAATTACAACTAAAAAGCAAAATGGTTTTGTTACAACAATTGAGAACTAAAAAGGAAAACTAAGAGAATTTGAGGGAGAGAAGGGAGAGGAGCTCTAGAGAGATGTTTGAGAGCTCCCCCTTGGGGTGTGTTTACAAGTTTGGAGAACCTCACTATATATAGGCCTAGGGAAGTGAAAATCTGAATTAAGTATTGCTTCTACCTACAAACTCACTTCACCAACTTACAACACTTAATTCACCACTAAAATGATTAGCTCATGCATGACAATGCATTGCAGTCAGCTTGTGGGCTCGATTTGGGCTTGTTCCTTCACTCTAAAAAATCTGCAAAAATATGGATCTTGAAGCTCTTTGTCTTATCTTTCCAAGCATATGCAGCCCAACTCAAGGAAAATTCGGGAAGGCCTTCAAAAGTCATTTTTGGCCCAGTAACGCAGATCCTGCCGATTTTGACCTTAAGCTGCCAAAACTTGTATAACTTTTTCTAGAGGACTCGGAATCACGAACCGTAAAATGATCCAGAAAATAGACTTCCGTATCTTTCCAATGACGTATGGCTCATTATCTGGTTCTTCTGGAGCAAGTAGAGTCCAATCCGTGAAGTTGACTGATCTGCAGACACCGTTTTGAGCTAACTTGACTCCAAGATGCATTAAATGAGTCCCAAACTTATTACACTGAAACAAACACAAAATAGATTAAAAGCACATGTTTAACTCAAAAACATAACCAAATCATAAGTTAGAAGGGTACAAAATGATATGTAATTATGCACCGATCAAATACCCTCAAACCTAGATTTTGCTAGTCCTCGAGCAAAACAAAAGGAAAACAAAGATATAAATAAATAAATAAACAAAATGAATTAGACCACTTTCGCAGGTAACTCGATTCCATTGAGCATATGCAACAAGCCTTTAAACCTCTAGGCATCCCTAGTAGGAGGAGTTGTGTCTCCTGAGGTTTTAACAGATACGATACCCACAAACGTTTTACTGACTCTACAAAAACAAAGTAGTTAGAAAACAAAAACAAAACAAAGACAATTACAAAAACAAATACAAAACAATATTTCCGAACATTTTCTGAAGAGAAATGACTCATGCACATGACTCAAAAGTTTTAACAATAAAAGCTCATTTTTAGACATTATTCACAATGTGGCAAAGTTCAAAACATAACATGCTCAAAGTGTAGTAGTGTGATAGCCAAAT
Source organism: Prunus padus (assembly GCA_024362665.1). Lineage (NCBI taxonomy): Eukaryota > Viridiplantae > Streptophyta > Magnoliopsida > Rosales > Rosaceae > Prunus > Prunus padus. Next base: position 14,846,088 of record JANFAM010000010.1, on the reverse strand, counting down.
GCAACAAATTCTCCAATCTTAGTTTTCACACAATTTCAAAAATCATACAAAGCACAAATTCAACTTCAAATCTCACCAAAGTTGTCCTCTCACAAATGAATCACTCAGAAGAGGGCTACAATGCATCACTCAGTTATAAACATGATATTAGAGTTAAACCATAAGGGAATTAACTCACAATAGAAAGCTGAAGAACTTGCATTATATGATCTCAAGAAGGATGTCAAACACTTAAAAGTAGAAAATGGATGCAATTCAATCACATGACATTTAGGATCAATTTAGGACTTTATCATAGGTTGTAATGGGGCCAAGGGTGTAAGGTGAGTGAGAAATGAAAGGTATGGATAACACAAAGTCCAAAGAACTCACAATGTAAGAGCATAAAACAATTGTTTCCAAGACTTGAATCATCACAATGAGGATTTTTTTTTTTTTTTTTCAAAACTCCTTATACCTCCATTTATAAGGATTCACACTCCTTTCTTTTAATTGAACAACCACCAATTTATTTTGAGGCCAATAAAGAAACCCAAAAATGAATTTTCAATCAACCACAATCACAACATTCTCTTTTCTTCCACCAATTGGGTGATTTTTATTTTATTTTTTATTTTCAATATATAATACCCCTTCCCAAACTTAGTATGAAAAACACATCATAATTAAAGCTCATGAGTTCCTTAGAAAAGGTAAATACTTGTTTTTCAGGCTAAGGCGAGGAAATATAATTGGTTAAATGAAAGAAAAGGTTTACATGTAGGCTCAAAATAGTTAACAATGGAAAAATCATGCTTAAGCATGCATAAGGTTAGCTTGAAAGGCACAAACGATCCAAAGAAGGCCTTAATATCATTTCTTAAATGTCATGTAATTAAATTGAATATGAATGAATGACTTTTAAGTGTTCAATCAAATCAATGAATAATGAGATCAAACAACAACTTAGATGACAAGAAAATAAGAGTATGTGTATAACACTCATGAAATGAAGCACAAGGCTCAAAAGCTCACATTATATGGTTATACAAGTTAAATTTATGCTTGATACAATTCTTTGGATCATGCAAATCCTTTAATTGGAAAATTATGAAACAAATGGCAAGTGTAAAGAGGGTTTTGAACATATCATGCTAGAACGATGCCAAAAGTTTTTTTTTTTTTTTTGAATTTTTTTGAATTTTTTTGAAATAAAAAGAAATCCAATTTTCATTTAATTCATGCAAACATTTATCACAATCTCATCATATGTGTTCGGAAAGTGACTCAAAATTAAAAAAAAAACAAAGCAAGACTAAAATAAAATAGAAAAACAAGAAAATTTTTTTTTTCAAAATTTTTATTTTAAGAATACACAATTATACAAGCAACTCTAGGATGACCAGTTAAGGGCCTCTGAAAACACAGCCAGGGGTTCCGGGAAGGTTGGAGGGGTCTGTTAACTCGCAAGTGTACGGGCCAATTAGTAGTATAGCAAGACAAGTACGAGGTCGTACCCACAAGGACTGAGAAGTTCAAATTAGTTATGTACTTAGATTACCCAATTCTAGAAACAAGAAGTTAAGTCTAAAACAGATTTAAAAGAGAGATTGATTGACTTTGTGAAAACAAATGAAACAAAACAAAATTGCAAACAAAGGCAAAGTAAACAAGTGTATCAAAGAGTGGTTTTGAGGTTGGAAACAGATTTGGAGACTAGGGCATTCGATTCACCATAACAATCCAATTCTAGGTTATAAGGATTCAAGTGACAAGTCTGATTCAGATTCAAAGATTGATTCTAGCTAAAGTATGATTAAGCCATGGTGTTTGATCCTAACCTTGTATTTCCAATTCCCTAATTAAGTCCTTATTGTCGAACTTAAATCAAGCATTAGAAATCCATTAAGCATAGAAGAATGTTTTAAACAACCAAGCATGTATCTAATCCCTATTGACGAATGTCCATACATACTCATCTTATTCATAGTTCAATTGAAACAAAAGCATAAGGTGTCTACTTTAGTTTCAACCAAAATACACAAATCTCAATGGTAGCTAGGCATTCAGATTAGCATATAAGTAGATAGGCATAATGAATAAGAGCATGAATCTTGAATCAAACTTGAAACTTGAAATTTATAAACCCAGAATATTCATGTTAGGTTACATCGAAGCCCTAGTAATGGATTTAGCTACTCATAATGGGAAAGAAACATAAACAGAAATGAGAAAGCATAATGAATGTAATAAGAATAGAAAACCCTTTTCTGAAGTTCTTGTGGTGTCCAATGCTTCTCCAAGAGCTTCTCCACGCCTAATACTTCTCCAAGCACTTCCCCACGTCTAGAAGAATGTATGAAGGTTAAGAATGTGATTTGGGAGGAGTTTGGGTGAGTGGTGATGGTTGAGAAAGAGGAAATTCGTAGGGAAATGGAAGGCAGGCTTGCAGGGACAGTTTTGGTGATTTGAGGCTGTTTAGAGTGATGGGAGTGTGTCTGGAGTGTTTGGGGAATTATGGGAGTGTGGAGGATGGTGTGGAGGAGGTCTGAAGGATGTGTGAAGGATCTGAAGGATGTGAAAGATGTGAAAGATGTGAGAGATGATGTCTTATGGAATGAATGAGGGTGGTATTTATAAGGAGAATGAAAGGAGAATTCTGAATTGATTAATGCCTCCACTAACCACACTAATACATTAGAAAATCAGTTTCCCTTCTTTTCTGACTAGTGCAGCTCCCACATGCAGCTAATGGAGAACCCCACCAGAAATCACATCTCATGCATAGCTCATCATGACCAAGAAACTTCATGGGCTCACGAATTGGGCTTCCTTAATCAACTAATGACATTGAGCCGTCCATCTTCAAGTTTAGAATGTCATCTTTCCAACCACATATCATTTGGGCCAATCCAAGTTCGGAGGAAGGAGTTAAGGCTGAAACAAATTTCTAGCTCAGTCTGCACGTTTTTGGACCATTTTGCATATTTGGGCCCCCATGGCTACCTAAAGCTCAATTAACTGAATGACAAACATAAAAGAGATTAAAAGCACAAGTTTAACTCAAAAACATAACTAAATCATATGCTAGAAGGGTACAAAATGATATACAATTATGAACCGATCAAATACCCCAGACCTAGATTTTGCTAGTCCTCGAGCAAAACAAAACAAAACAAAGGTAAAAACAAAAACAAGAAGTTAACTAGACCACTTCCGCAGGTAACTCGATTGCATTGAGCATATGCAACAAGCCTTTAAACCTATAGGCATCCCTAGTAGGAGGAGTTGTGTCTCCTGAGGGTTTAACAGATACGATACCCACAAACGCTTTCCCGACTCTACAAAACAAAGGGATTAGAAAACCTTTGAAATCAACTAATGAAAATGAAAGAAAACTTGAGTCATACCTCCAACACCATAGAGTTGCCAAGAGAAGTGATCAATCAGTGTGTAATGTGGAAGCTATAGCTCAAAGGCACACGGCTTCAAAGCAAGCACACTCAAACTTTGAAGAAAGAACATGCTTCGACTCTAATTCTCGCAGAAAGTACTCAATCACTCGGAACCTATGGTTTTATTCTCTCAAGCAAGCATGAGTGAGTATATGACAGAGAAGCACAATTTTTGGTTAGATCTCATGAAAGGAATCAAATACTAAGAATAGAGATACACACATACTTACCAGCACCCATGAATACATCCTCAAAGATTTGCTAGGTCTTTCACAAGGTTGTAATGAAGGGCTATGGTTAGGGAAAATGGAAGAAATGGAAGGGAAAACAAGTAACTTAAGAACATACCAAGGTTGCATTCTCTATTGATCTGCAAGGTATCTTTGATTTATAATGGCATGGATGCAAACTTGATGGTATGACTTGGCATACACCTTATTTTTCACACTTAGATCATATCGAAACACTTTCTCTTTTATTTTTCTTATTTTCTGATTTGATCTGCTTCTTCTTTAACTTCATTGCATAGATTCACACCAATTTTCTTTCATGTACATGGCCAAAAACTTCCTTGCTTCAAACTTCATCTTGGCAAACCTTGGTAGATTCCTAAGCTATAGTGTATGGCTATAAAGGTTAAGTATCTCAGATTGAGATATAAAGGTAGGGAAATGATGAGGGTGGTAGAAGAAAAAGGCTTGAAGTGTTTGGCTTCAAGAGGGCTGATGGAACACACATATGGAGTACGATGAAAAGAAAGCATATAGAACGGTTAAGCACACATAGCCTAGCATCACTTCAGTGAGTTCATTCATGAGTGAGAGCAAGCACATGGTATCTGCAAAAGACAATCATCCTTAGTATTCAATCAAAATGGAACAATGAGATCATTTAGAGTGAATTGAAGAAATAAGTAGGGATGAGAATTAGAAACACTTTAAACCCTCTCAAGAAAGCAAATAGGCTCGATATAGCTCACTAGGGTAGTCTCCACTATTCTCCTTCAAGAATTTGAGCATGGTACTTTAGCCACCAGAATTCTAAGAGCAAAAGCTTTGTGAGTGCAAAAATTCTGATATGAAAACCTCAATGGCAACTCCATAGCACTGATTGAATGACATTCTTAAAAAAAATTAGTGACAAAAGAAAACAAATTGAAAACCTTCCCCCCCACACTTAAATGAAGCATTGTCCTCAATGTTTGAACCATAGATGATTGGGAACTTGTAAATAATAAGGTGGAAAGGTAAGAAAGGATTTAGAGAAACTCCCCCTTGATGCAATTAGGTCGACCGCTACTAAACACCTTCTTCTTGAACACATGGGTTGCCTCCCAAGAAGCGCCTTAGTTACTGTCTTGGCAAGACATTAAGCAACAAGCTAAGTTGATGGTATGAAGGGAAGTTGATCCACCACACGACCAGTTTGAATGCCAGCTGAAATTCCCTCATAGAATGGCTTTAAACGTTGTCCATTTACTTTGAAAGTCGAGCCATCTTTAGGGTTTTGAATCTCCACAGCTCCATAGGGAGAAACATTGACCACGGTGAATGGGCCAAGCCACCTTGACTTCAATTTTCCTGGAAAAGACGCAAACGTGAGTTAAACAAAAGAACTGTCATACCTTTGGTGAACTCTTTCCGTTGAATGTTTTTGTCATGGTAACTCTTGGTTCGTTCTTTGTAAAGCTTTGCATTCTCATAAGACTCATGTCTTAACTCCTCCAATTCATTGAGCTGAAACTTCCTAGCTTGGCCTGCCTTGTCTAGATCAAAATTCAACTTCTTGATGGCCCAAAGAGCTTTGTGTTCAAGCTCCATTGGCAGGTGACAAGCTTTCCCAAACACAAGACGATAAGGGCTCATTCCGATGGGAGTCTTATATGCAGTCCTATAAGCCCATAATGCATCATTGAGCTTGGCAGACCAATCTTTCCTTGTATTGTTCACAACCTTCTCTAGGATGTGCTTGATTTCTCTGTTGCTTATCTCTACTTGGCCAGAAGTTTGAGGATGATATGGTGTAGAGACACGATGGGTGATGTTGTACTTTTTCATGAGTGCTTCGAATGGCTTGTTACAGAAGTGGCTACCTCCATCACTAATGACAGCCCTTGGAGTTCCAAACCTTGTGAAAATATTGTCCCTCAAGAATTTTAGCACAATCTTGTGATCATTGGTTTTGGTTGGTATGGCTTCTACCCATTTAGACACATAATCAACTGCAACAAGTATGTAGTTGTAACCAAATGAAGATGGGAATGGTCCCATGAAATCAATACCCCAAACATCGAAGAGTTCCACAATGAGTATGTTGTTCAATGGCATTTGATTCCTGTGGCTTATGTTCCCCATTCTTTGACACCTATCACACTTAACACAAAAATTAAACACATCTTTGAATAGAGTGGGCCAAAAGAAACCAGATTGCAGAATTTTAAGTGCAGTTTTCTTAGCTCCAAAGTGACCTCCACAAGCCAATTCGTGGCTATGCTTAAGTATGCTTTCTTGCTCTTCTTCTGGAACACACCTTCTAATGATTTGATCAGGGCAATGCTTGAATAAGAATGGTTCATCCCAAATATAGTGTTTCACCATGGAAAAGAACTTCTTCTTGCCCTGAGAAGTTAGATCATTTCTAATAACACCACAAGCAAGATAATTAACAAAATCAGCATACCATGGCTCTTTGACTTGGGCAACATATAATTTTTCATCTGGGAAAGTCTCATTCAAGGGTAGCACAACTTCTCCTTGTTCTTCAACCACAATTCTACTCAAATGGTCGGCCACCACATTCTCACTTCCCTTCTTGTCTCGAATCTCCAAATCGAACTCTTGCAATAAGAGAATCCATCTAATCAAGCGTGGTTTGGCGTCCTTCTTAGTGAGCAAGTATCTAAGAGCTGCATGGTCAGAATAAACAATTACTTTAGAACCAACAAGGTAAGAACGAAATTTTTCTAAAGCAAAAACCACAGAAAGCAACTCCTTCTCTGTTGTGGAGTAGTTGAGTTGAGCATCATTCAAGGTCCGGCTAGCATAATAAATCACATGGGGAAGCTTGTTCTTCCTTTGACCTAAAACTGCACCAATAGCAAAGTCAGAAGCATCACACATTATTTCAAATGGTAAAGACCAATCCGGAGCCATGATAATAGGGGCTGAAGTTAGCTCCTTCTTCAAGGTAGTAAAGGCTTCTATGCAAGCTTCATCAAACTCAAAAACAACATCTTTAGCAAGAAGATTACACAATGGTCTTGTAATGTTTGAGAAATTTTTGATGAACCTTCTATAGAATCCTGCATGGCCTAGAAAACTTCTAACTCCTTTAACTGAGGAAGGGGGTGGTAGATTCGAAATGAGATCAATCTTGGCTTTGTCCACTTCAATTCCCTTGCTTGAGATCACATGGCCTAGCACAATACCTTGTTTCACCATGAAGTGACATTTCTCCCAATTCAAAATCAAATTTGTTTCCTGGCATCTTTTAAGCACTAGAGACAAGTGGTGAAGACATTCATCAAAAGATGATCCAAAAACTGAAAAATCATCCATAAATACCTCAATGAATCGTTCCACCATATCTGAAAAGATTGCCATCATGCATCTTTGGAAAGTTGCCGGAGCATTGCACAAACCAAATGGCATCCTTCTATAAGCAAATGTACCAAATGGGCATGTGAATGTGGTCTTCTCTTGGTCTTCCGGAGCAATGGGAATTTGATTATAACCTGAATACCCATCAAGAAAACAATAGTAAGCATGGCCAGATAAACGTTCAAGCATTTGATCAATAAAAGGTAATGGAAAATGATCTTTTCTTGTGGATGTGTTCAACTTCCTGTAATCAATACAAACTCTCCAACCAGTGACAGTTCGTGTAGGAACTAGCTCATTCTGCTCATTCTTCACAACGGTGATTCCGGACTTCTTTGGAACAACTTGTACAGGACTCACCCACTTAGAATCTGAAATTGGGTAGATGATTCCTACATCAAGTAGCTTTAAAACTTCGGTTCTCACCACCTCTTTCATGTTGGGATTTAGTCTCCTTTGGGCATCACGGGATGGTTTGCTATTTTCTTCCATTAAAATCCGGTGCATGCACATGCTTGGACTTATTCCTTTGATATCTGCTATTGTCCACCCAAGGGCAGTTTTATGCTCTTTTAGAACTTTGATTAAGCTCTCTTCTTCATGTGAGGTGAGACCTGCAGCAATTATAACAGGAAGAGTTTCATTAACACCCAAATAAGTATATTTAAGATGACTAGGCAGAGGTTTAAGTTCTAGCTTTGGCGGTGTGATAATGGATGGCTCTAATTTCGTGGAGGATGGTCCAAGAGGCTCAAGTGGTGGCCTAAATGATGGTGAGTATGGCTGGAACGCTTCTAGGGCAGCTACCACTTCTTGGAACTCCGGTTCACAAAGATCTTCCTCTTCTTGTGTTAGAACAACTTCTAGAGGATCATTGGACTTTTCCTGCAAAATTTTGGAAGAAACTTCATGATCCACAACATCAATTGAAAAACAAGTATCAAGAGAGATAGAGGGTTGAGCTAGAGCATCAAACACTTTAAATTCAACAGTTTCACCCAAAACGGTCATGGAGAGGGTGCCATCTTTCACTTTGATGATTGTGTCTGCAGTAGCCATGAATGGCCGGCCTAAAAGGATAGGATCAACACGATCCCCATTTGGGTTGTCTTCCATGTCCATCACTACAAAATCAGCAGGGAGGATTAGTGTATTAACTTGAACTAAGATATCTTCTACAATACCTTTTGGATATTTGATAGAATGATCAGCTAGTTCAAGGCGCACTGAAGTCTTCTTCATTCCTTCTAAGCCAAGCTTTTGATAAACTGAATATGGCATTAGATTGATGCTTGCTCCCAAGTCCAACATGGCTCTTCCAACCTTCTTGTCTCCAATGTTAATTGGAATGTCAAAACTGCCAGGATCTTCTAGTTTTGGTGGAAGCTTGCTTTGCAACACAGCACTTACATTCTTGTTGAGCCTCACTTCTTCATTTGGAGCAAAATTGAGCTTGTGAGTTTTCAAGTTCTTGATGAACTTTCCATATGCAGGAATCTGTTCAATAACATCAAGCAAAGGCAAATTGATATTAACTTTACTCAAAATATCATAAATTTCTTTAAAAGCCTTATCTTGCTTTGCTTTCTTTAGACGGCCTGGAAATGGAATTGGTGGAACATATGGAGCGGGTGGTACGTATCTATCTTCTTGATGATGTGGTGGCACAAATTTATCATCCCTTCTATGCAATTGGAATGGATTAGGTCCCTGCGAATCTGAATTGGCCTTAGGAGCAGATTGTTGCCCTTGGGTACCTGTGGTCTCGTCCTCCTCCTCTTCTTCGTCCTCTACAACAACAACATCATTTGAAAGATTAGAATCAACTTTGTTATCAACTATCTTACCTGTTCTGAGCACGTGAATGGCCTTGGCTTCTTGGTTATTTGGATTGATCACGGTTTGGCTTGGCAATTTCCCAGGTTGTCTTTGGGTTATCTCCGCAGCTATTTGGCCTATTTGAATTTCCAATTTGGAGATGGCAGCTTGTGTAGTTTGTTGGAAATTAGATTGGTTGATTGCCATTTGCTTCACTATATCCTCCAATGATGATGATTGTTGTGGCCTTTGGAATGAAGAGGGATTGGCTTGATTCTGTGTATTCCTCCATGAAAAGTTTGGATGATTCCTCCAACCTGGATTATAACTTTGAGAGTATGGATCATTTCTTGAACCTTGGTTGTAGGAACTTACCAACTTAGCTTGCTCTTGCACAAATTCTGGATATGCAGCCCCAAGTGGACAAGCTATGGTAGCATGATCATGAGTTTCACATATGCTACACACTTCCTTTGGAGGGTTTCTTGAGTTCAATGCAAGAAGAGCATCTAGTTTTTGTTCCAATTTTGAAATCTGCACACTAGAAGCATCATTAGAACCACTAACAACATGTTTACCTCTTGTATCAGTGTGTTGGGTCTCCATTGCTATCGCCTCAAAGAGTTCATATGTTTCTTCGGAGTCTTGGTTTTATAAGAACCACCTGCAAAATTGGTGACAATATTACGACTAGAAGGGGTTAGTCCTTTATAAAACATACGCATTTGAAGTTTCAAAGGAATCCCATGATGAGGACATTGATTGAGCAGCGCATTGAATCTCTCCCATGCTTCACAAAACGATTCATCATCTTGTTGTGTAAATGAGAAGATCTTGTCCCTAAGCGTGTCGGTCTTTTGCGTGGAGAAGTATTTCTCCAAGAACTTCTTCTGAATGGCATCCCATGTAGTGAGTGAACCAGGCTTTAAGGAATTGAGCCAATACTTCGCCTTATCCTTCAAAGTATAAGGAAACACTCTCATTCAAGTTCATCTTCCGTCACACCTGTCAAGGGGAAAGAACTCACAGCAATAATAATATCCTTTATATGAGTTAATGGATCTTCATTAGGTAAACCATAAAAGGAAGGCAACATATTAAGATGAGAAGATTTAAGCTCATAGTTTCGAGCTACGGGGTAGCAAAATGCTTGAAGGAGATGCTGGAATTATTGGGATATCAAGGTCTCCCATTAACTCATTGGCAGCCATCTCCTCTTCTTCTTGGTCTGAACTTGCTTCGAATTTGAAAGTGAAGAACCAGGGAGTTCAGTGTGGAGAGCAAGACTTGTGAATGTGGGGAGCTTGCTCTTTTGCAGTTGACAACTCTCTTTCTAGTCGATTCTGAATTTCAGAGATCACTCGATTGGGTTGCAACTTTGGTCTTCCTTCCAATGATCTAGAATGTCTAAATGAAGACCTCACTTGATCAATGAATGGTCTTTTAGACATAAACTACCTGAAATAGAAAAATTTGAATTAATTAGAAACACTAAAAGAATAGGGTAACCTTGGGCACATAACCAGGGAAGAACTTTCGCTCAGTCCCGGCAACGGCGCCAAAATTGTTGTTAACTCGCAAGTGTACGGGCCAATTAGTAGTATAGCAAGACAAGTACGAGGTCGTACCCACAAGGACTGAGAAGTTCAAATTAGTTATGTACTTAGATTACCCAATTCTAGAAACAAGAAGTTAAGTCTAAAACAGATTTAAAAGAGAGATTGATTGACTTTGTGAAAACAAATGAAACAAAACAAAATTGCAAACAAAGGCAAAGTAAACAAGTGTATCAAAGAGTGGTTTTGAGGTTGGAAACAGATTTGGAGACTAGGGCATTCGATTCACCATAACAATCCAATTCTAGGTTATAAGGATTCAAGTGACAAGTCTGATTCAGATTCAAAGATTGATTCTAGCTAAAGTATGATTAAGCCATGGTGTTTGATCCTAACCTTGTATTTCCAATTCCCTAATTAAGTCCTTATTGTCGAACTTAAATCAAGCATTAGAAATCCATTAAGCATAGAAGAATGTTTTAAACAACCAAGCATGTATCTAATCCCTATTGACGAATGTCCATACATACTCATCTTATTCATAGTTCAATTGAAACAAAAGCATAAGGTGTCTACTTTAGTTTCAACCAAAATACACAAATCTCAATGGTAGCTAGGCATTCAGATTAGCATATAAGTAGATAGGCATAATGAATAAGAGCATGAATCTTGAATCAAACTTGAAACTTGAAATTTATAAACCCAGAATATTCATGTTAGGTTACATCGAAGCCCTAGTAATGGATTTAGCTACTCATAATGGGAAAGAAACATAAACAGAAATGAGAAAGCATAATGAATGTAATAAGAATAGAAAACCCTTTTCTGAAGTTCTTGTGGTGTCCAATGCTTCTCCAAGAGCTTCTCCACGCCTAATACTTCTCCAAGCACTTCCCCACGTCTAGAAGAATGTATGAAGGTTAAGAAGGTGATTTGGGAGGAGTTTGGGTGAGTGGTGATGGTTGAGAAAGAGGAAATTCGTAGGGAAATGGAAGGCAGGCTTGCAGGGACAGTTTTGGTGATTTGAGGCTGTTTAGAGTGATGGGAGTGTGTCTGGAGTGTTTGGGGAATTATGGGAGTGTGGAGGATGGTGTGGAGGAGGTCTGAAGGATGTGTGAAGGATCTGAAGGATGTGAAAGATGTGAAAGATGTGAGAGATGATGTCTTATGGAATGAATGAGGGTGGTATTTATAAGGAGAATGAAAGGAGAATTCTGAATTGATTAATGCCTCCACTAACCACACTAATACATTAGAAAATCAGTTTCCCTTCTTTTCTGACTAGTGCAGCTCCCACATGCAGCTAATGGAGAACCCCACCATAAATCACATCTCATGCATAGCTCATCATGACCAAGAAACTTCATGGGCTCACGAATTGGGCTTCCCTTAATCAACTAATGACATTGAGCCGTCCATCTTCAAGTTTAGAATGTCATCTTTCCAACCACATATCATTTGGGCCAATCCAAGTTCGGAGGAAGGAGTTAAGGCTGAAACAAATTTCTAGCTCAGTCTGCACGTTTTTGGACCATTTTGCATATTTGGGCCCCCATGGCTACCTAAAGCTCAATTAACTGAATGACAAACATAAAAGAGATTAAAAGCACAAGTTTAACTCAAAAACATAACTAAATCATATGCTAGAAGGGTACAAAATGATATACAATTATGAACCGATCAGGGTCACAATGGTCCCGCTTAAAACCCAAACTTCTTAGACACCGAAGGTGTCGCCTAAAGAACTCCTAGACACTGCATAGACGGAGGTTGCTTACTGGAGTTACCAAAAGTTAGCTCATATGAAAAATCTTTTTAATTTTTTTTTAAAAAAAATTATAAAAGAAACAGAAAATTAAAATTACAAAAATAATAACAATACAAGTAAAAGAGAAAGGATTGGAATACTCCCCCTTGAAGCGATTAGGTCGAGCATGGATGCATTTGGAGGTAGCTACTCCCCCCACTACTCCATACTTCCTATCCGTTGAAGTTGCCTTTTCTCTCCCTTTTTTATTGAGCTACCAAATATTGCTAAAACAAACACACAAAAACTTGAAACAAAATTAAAAGGATTAGGAAATAAAAACTGAAATGAAAAAGGAAATACAAAAGTAAAACAAGTAGGGAAAGAAAATAGAACCAAACTATGCCGTCAATCCCCGGCAACGGCGCCAAAATTTTGTTAACTCGCAAGTGCACGGGCCATTGGATAGTATAGCTTGTGTAAGTACGAGGTCGATCCCACGAGGATTGATGATAGATTGATTCAATTTGATTCCCTGCACAAAATAGAAATGAAAATAAAATAAATACAACAAGAAAGAAAGAAAAGAAATTAACTCAAGCAAATTAATTACCAAGTTCAATTCATATTCTTAGATTGATTCTAGCTAAAGTATGATTAAGCCATGGTGTCTGGTCCTAACCTTGTATTCCTAATTCCCTAATTAGATCCTTATTGTCGAACCTAAATTAAGCATTAGAAATCCATTAAGCATAGAAGAATGTTTTAAACAACCAAGCATGTATCTAATCCATGTTGTCGAATGTCCATACATACTCTTCCTATTCATAGTTCAATTTGAATTAATGCATGGTGTCTACTCTTAATTCAAACCAAGATAGCTAACATACAAGTTTTAATGGTGATCACTCATTCAAACAAGCATATTAACTTATAAGCATAATGAATAAGAACAAGAACTATAATTGAAACTTGGAAGCTAATTAAACTTGAAAACTTAAGAAAAGAAATTACATTACAATGGAAAATAAATTACAACTAAAAAGCAAAATGGTTTTGTTACAACAATTGAGAACTAAAAAGGAAAACTAAGAGAATTTGAGGGAGAGAAGGGAGAGGAGCTCTAGAGAGATGTTTGAGAGCTCCCCCCCTTGGGGTGTGTTTACAAGTTTGGAGAACCTCACTATATATAGGCCTAGGGGAAGTGAAAATCTGAATTAAGTATTGCTTCTACCTACAAACTCACTTCACCAACTTACAACACTTAATTCACCACTAAAATGATTAGCTCATGCATGACAATGCATTGCAGTCAGCTTGTGGGCTCGATTTGGGCTTGTTCCTTCACTCTAAAAAATCTGCAAAAATATGGATCTTGAATCTCTTTGTCTTATCTTTCCAAGCATATGCAGCCCAACTCAAGGAAAATTCGGGAAGGCCTTCAAAAGTCATTTTTGGCCCAGTAACGCAGATCCTGCCGATTTTGACCTTATGCTGCCAAAACTTGTATAACTTTTTCTAGAGGACTCGGAATCACGAACCGTAAAATGATCCAGAAAATAGACTTCCGTATCTTTCCAATGACGTATGGCTCATTATCTGGTTCTTCTTGAGCAAGTAGAGTCCAATCCGTGAAGTTGACTGATCTGCAGACACCGTTTTGAGCTAACTTGACTCCAAGATGCATTAAATGAGTCCCAAACTTATTACACTGAAACAAACACAAAATAGATTAAAAGCACAAGTTTAACTCAAAAACATAACCAAATCATAAGTTAGAAGGGTACAAAATGATATGTAATTATGCACCGATCACCAATCACTAGAACTATGCAATCCTACAACCACTCCGTGTACTGTACAAACTTCGTACGATCTTGAAGTGCCCCTTTTCCTTAACCAATTGATTTCGGATCGAGCCCAAATCTTGGGCAACATCATAATATGGTGAGAGGAGTCATTTGGTGAGTTTTGAGTGAAATCCGATCAATAGAACGAGGCAATCCTCCAACCACTCCATGAAAGGTAAGAACTTCGTATGAACATGAAGTGTCCATTTTCTTTGACCCATTGATTTTGGATCGAGACTAAAACTTGGGCAACATCATAATATCGTGGGAGGAGTCATTTGTTGAGTTTTGAGTGAAATCAAACAACTAGAAATATTCAATCCAACAACCGCTCCCTGAAAGGAAAGAACTTTGTACGAACATGAAGTGTTCAATTTCTTTGACCAATTGATTTCGGATCGAGTCCAAAACTTGGGCAACATCATAATATGGTGGGAGGAGGCATTTGGTGAGTTTTGATGAAAATCCAATCACTAGAACGATGCAATCCTGCAACCACTCCATGTATAGTACGAACTTTGTACGATTTTGAAGTGTCCCTTTTCTTTGATCAATTGATTTTGGATCAAATCCAAAACTTGGGCAACATCATAATATGGTGGGAGGAGTCATTTGGTGTGTTTTGTGAGTAATCCAATCACTAGAACTATGCAATCCAACAACCATTCCATTTAAGGTAAGAACTTCGTACGAACATGACATGTCCAATTTCATTGACCAATTGATTTCGGATCGAGCCCAAAACTTGGGCAACATCATAATATGGTGGGAGGAGTCATTTGGTGAGTTTTGAGTGAAATCCAATCACTAGAACCATGCAATGCACCAACCACTCCATTTACGGTGAGAACTTCGTACGAACTTGAAGTGTCCAATTTCTTTGACCAATTGATTTCAGATCGAGCCCAAAACTTGTGCAACATCAAAACATGGTGGGATGAGTCATTTGGGGAGTTTTGAGTGAAATCCAATCACTAGAACGATGCAATCCTACAACCACTCCGTGTACAATACGAACTTCGTACAATCTTGAAGTGTCCAATTTCTGGGACCAATTGATTTTGGATAGAGCCCAAATCTTGGGCAACATTATAATATGGTGGGAGGAGTCATTTGATAAGTTTTGGGTGAAATCCAATCACTAGAACTATGCAATCCTACAACCACTCCGTGTACTGTACAAACTTCGTACGATCTTGAAGTGCCCCTTTTCCTTGACCAATTGATTTCGGATAGAGCCCAAATCTTGGGCAACATCATAATATGGTGAGAGGAGTCATTTGGTGAGTTTTGAGTGAAATCCGATCAATAGAACGAGGCAATCCTCCAACCACTCCATGAAAGGTAAGAACTTCGTATGAACATGAAGTGTCCATTTTCTTTGACCCATTGATTTTGGATCGAGACTAAAACTTGGGCAACATCATAATATCGTGGGAGGAGTCATTTGTTGAGTTTTGAGTGAAATCAAACAACCAGAAATATTCAATCCAACAACCGCTCCCTGAAAGGAAAGAACTTTGTACGAACATGAAGTGTCCAATTTCTTTGACCAATTTATTTCGGATCGAGTCCAAAACTTGGGCAACATCATAATATGGTGGGAGGAGGCATTTGGTGAGTTTTGATGAAAATCCAATCTCTAGAACGATGCAATCCTGCAACCACTCCATGTATAGTACGAACTTTGTACGATTTTGAAGTGTCCCTTTTCTTTGATCAATTGATTTTGGATCAAGTCCAAAACTTGGGCAACATCATAATATCGTGGGAGGAGTCATTTGTTGAGTTTTGAGTGAAATCAAACAACTAGAAATATTCAATCCAACAACCGCTCCCGGAAAGGAAAGAACTTTGTACGAACATAAAGTGTCCCTTTTCTTTGTCCAATTCATTTCGGATCTAGCCCAAAACTTTGGCAATATCATAATATGGTGAGAGGAGTCATTTGGTGAGTTTTAAGTGAAGTCCAATCTTTAGAACTATGCAATCCTGCAGCCACTCCATAAAAGGTACGAACTTGAAGTATCCAATTTCTTTGACCAATTGATTTCGGATCAAGCCCAAAACTTGGGCAACACCATTATATGGTGGGATGAGTCATTTGGTGAGATTTGAGTGAAATCCAATCACTATAACTATGAAATCCTACAACCACTCCATGAAAGGTACGAACTTCATACGAACAGGAAGTGTCCCTTTTCTTTGGCCAATTGATTTCGGATCGAGCCCAAAACTTAGGTAACATCATAATATGGTGGGAGGAGTCATTTGGTGAGTTTTGAGTGAAATCCAATCACTAGAACGATGCAATCTTACAACAACTCCGTGTACGGCTCGAACTTTGTACATACATTAAGTGTCCCTTTTCTTTGAACAATTAATTTCGGATCACACCCAAAACTTGGGCAACATCATAAAATGGTGGGAGGAGTCATTTGGTTTGTTTTGAGTGAAATTCAATCACAAGAACTATGCAATCGTACAACCACTACGTGCACAGTACGAACTTCATACGAACATGAAGTGTTGCTTTTCTTTGGCCAATTGACTTTGGATCGAGCCCAAAACTTGGGCAGCCTCATAATATGGTGGGAGGAGTCATTTGGTGAGTTTTGAGTGAGATCCAATCACTAGACTATGCAATCCAATAACCACTCAGTGTACAGCATTTAACTTCGTATGAACTTGAAGTGTCCCTTTTCTTTGACCAATTGATTTTGAATCGAGCCCAAAACTTGGGCAACGTCATAATATGATGGACGGAGTAATTTGGTAAGTTTTGAGTGAAGTCCAATCAAAAGAACTATGCAATGCCCCCCATCGTTCTTTTTACGCATTTAACTTCGCATTTAACTTGAAGTATCTAATTTCTTTGACCGATTGATTTCGTATAGAGCCCAAATCTTGGGGAACATCATAATATGGAGGGAGGAGTCATTTGGTGAGTTTTGAGTGAAATCCAGTCACTAGAACGAAGCAATCCTAAAACCACTCCGTGTACAGTACAAACTTCGTACGATCTTGAAGTGTCCCTTTTCTTCGACCAATTGGTTTCAGATCGAGCCCAAAACTTGGGTAACATCATAATATTGTGGGAGGAGTCATTTGGTGAGTTTTGAGTGAAATCCTATCACTAGAACTACGCAATCTTACAACCACTCCATGTATAGTACGCACTTGAAGTGTCCAATTTCTTTGACCAATTGATTTCGGATCGAGCCCTAAACTTGGGCAACATCATAATATGGTGGGAGGAGTCATTCGGAAAGTTTTGAGTGAAGTCCAATCACTAGAACGATGCAATTCTCCAACCACTCCATGTACGGTGCGAACTTCACACGAACTTGAACTATCCAATTTCTTTGACCAATTGATTTCGGATTGAGCCTAAATCTTGGGCAACATCATAATATGGTGAGAGGTGTCATTTGGGGAGTTTTGCGTGAAGTCCAATCTCTAGAACGATGCAATTCTCCAACCACTCCATGTACGATACGAACTTCAGACGAACTTGAAGTGTCCAATTTCTTTGACCAATTGATTTCGGATCAAGCCCAAAACTTGGGCAACATCATAATATGGTGGGAGGAGTCATTTGGTTTGTTTTGAGTGAAATCCAATCACTAGAACGATGCAATCCTCCAACCACTCCATGTACGGTTCGAACTTCGAACGAACATGATGTGTCCAATTTCTTTCAACAATTGATTTCGGAGCGAGCCCAAAACTAGGGCAGCCTCATAATATGGTCGGAGGAGTCATTTTGTGAGTTTTGACTGAAATCCAATCTCAAGAACTATGCAATCCTAGAACCACTCCATGTACGGTTCGAACTTCGAACGAACATGAAGTGTCCAATTTTTTCGACCAAATTGATTTCGGATCGAGCCCAAAACTTAGGCAACATCATAATATGGTGGGATGAGTCATTTGGTGAGTTTTGACTGAAATCGAATCTCTAGAACTATGCAATCCTACAACCACTCCGTGTACAATACGAATTTCGTACGAACTTGAAGTGTCCCTTTTCTTTGACCAATTGATTTCGGATCGAGCCCAAAACTTGGGCAACATCATAATATGGTGGGAGGAGTCATTTGGTAAGTTTTGAGTGAAGTTCAATCACAAGAACTATGCAATGCATCTATCACTCATTTTACGGTACGAACTTCGTACGAACTTGAAATATCCAGTTTCTTTGACAAATTGATTTCAGATCGAGCCCAAATATTGGGCAACATCATAATATGGTGAGAGCAGTCGTTTTTAACTCGCAATTGTACGGGCCAATTATAGCAAGACAAGTAAGAGGTCGTACCCACGAGGACTGAGAAGTTCAAATTAGTTACGTGCTTAGATTACCCAATTCGAGAAAACAGAAAGTTAAGTCTAAAACAGAATTGAAAACGAGAGTGATTGATTTTTGTGAAAACAAATGAAGCAAAACAAAATTGCAAACAAAACCAAAGTAAACAAGTGTATCAAACAGTGGTTTTTGAGGTTGGAAAACAGATTTGGGGGATGGAATGAAGGATGGATCAGTTGTGGGATTGTGACTCGCAGGATGTATGTTATGGAATGAATGATAAAATGGAAGTGTTTTTTTCTCTTCAGCTGACGCCCTCTTTTATAGAGTGTTTAAGTCTTCCATTCGTTCTCCCTTTGGCTTCTGAAGCACAACTCTTTTAGCTACCCCATTAAATGCTATGTAACTGCTCTAGCTGCCCAATACATGCATTTGGTGGAATTTGGTTAGGTGCAGAACAGCCCTTAAAATGCATGGATTGCATTGAATGCCCAATACAGCTCTTGTTGAATACCTAACTTTGTCACCAGGAACAAGTACTTCATTGGATCACGAATTGGGCTTCCATTCCTCATACAATGACTTTGAGCCCATCATCTTGTTATTCAGAATGTCATCTTTCCAACCACATATTATTTGGCCCAATCCAAGTTCGGATAAAGATGTTAAGGCTTAAATGAATTGCTAACTCAGTCTGCACGTTTTTGCACCATTTTGCACCTTTTCCTATCCAAAGCCACCATTGCTACCTAAAGCTCAATTAATTGAATGACAAACACAAAAGAGATTAAAAGCACAAGTTTAACTCAAAAACATAACTAAATCATATGCTAGAAGGGTACAAAATGATATACAATTATGCACTGATCAAATACCCCCAGACCTAGATTTTATTAGTCCTCGAGCAAAATAAAACAAAACACAGATTAAAATAAAACTAGAAGTTAACTAGACCACTTTCGCAGGTAACTCGTTTCCCTTGAGCATATGCAACAAGCCTTTAAACCTCTAGGCATCCCTACTTGGAGGAGTTGTGTCTTCTGAGGGTTTAACAGATACGATACCCACAAACGCTTTACCGACTCTACAAAACAAAGTGGTTAGAAAACCTTTGAAATCAACTAATGAAAATGAATGAAACCTTTAGTCATACCTCCAACACCATAGAGTTGCCAAGAGAGCTGACCAATCAGTGTGTATAGTGGAAGCTATAGCTCAAAGGCACACGGCTTCAATGCAAGCACACTCAAACCTTGAAGAAAGAACATGCTTTGACTCTAATTCTCGCAGATAGTACTCAATCACTCAGAACCTATGGGTTTATTCTCTCAAGCAAGCATACATGAGTATATGACAGAGATGCACAATTTTTGGTTAGATCTCATGAAGGGAATCAAATACTAAGAATAAGGAGACACACATACTTACTAGCACCCATGAATACATCCTCAAAGATCAGCTAGGTCTTTCACAAGGTTGTAATGAAAGGCTAAGGTTAGGGGAAATGGAAGAATGGGAAGGACAAACAAGTAAAACTTAAGAACATACCAAGGTTGCATTCTTCATTGAACTGCAAGGTATCATTTATTTAGAATGGCATAGCTGCAAACTTCATGGTATCACTTGGCATAGACCTTATATTTCACACTTAGATCGTATCGAAACACTTTCTCTTTTATCTTTCTCATTTTCTGATTTGATCTGCATCCTCTTTAACTTCAATGCACAGATTCACACCAATTTTTCATTTAGGTATATGGCAGCAACTTCCTTGCTTCAAACTTTATCTTGGCACACCTTGGTAAATTTCTAAGCTATAAGGTATGGCTACAGTGGGTTAAATATCTCAAATTGAGATACAAAGGTCGAATGATGAGAATCATCCTTAGTATTCAATCAAAATGGAACAATAAGATCATTTAGAGTGAATTGAAGAAATCAGTAGGGATGAGAAATAGAAACACTTTAAACCCTCTCAAGAAAGCAAATAGGCTCGATATAGCCCACTAGGGAAGTCTCCACTATTCTCCTTCAAGAATTTGAGCATGGTACTTTAGCCACCAGAATTCTAAGAGCAAAAGCTTTGTGAAGTGCAAAAATCTGATATGAAAACATCAATGGCAGCTCCATAGCATTGATTGAATGACATTCTAAAAAAAATTAGTGACAAATGAAAACAAATTGAAAAACCACAAACGAAAACAAATTGAAAACCTTCCCTCCAGACTTGAATTGAACATTATCCTCAATGTTAAAGCATAGTAAAGATGATTGAGAACATGTAATAATAAGGAGAGAATTTAAGAAAAAGGTTTATTGAAACTCCCCCTTGATACGATTAGGTTGACCTCTACCAAGCACCTTCTTCTTGAATACATGGGTTGCCTCCCAAGAAGCGCCTTAGTTACTGTCTTGGCAAGACATTAAGCAATCTGCTAAGTTGATGGTATGAATGGAAGTTGATCCACCACATGGCAAGTTTGAATGCCAGCTGAAATTCCTTCATAGAATGGCTTTAAACGTTGTCCATTTACTTTGAAAGTCGAGCCATCTTTAGGGTTTC
Organism: Prunus padus; assembly: GCA_024362665.1. Taxonomy (NCBI): domain Eukaryota; kingdom Viridiplantae; phylum Streptophyta; class Magnoliopsida; order Rosales; family Rosaceae; genus Prunus; species Prunus padus. The sequence goes on along the minus strand of JANFAM010000010.1, from coordinate 14,825,212 downwards.
GAATCTCTACAGCTCCATAGGGAGAAACATTGACCACAATGAATGGGCCAAGCCACCTAGACTTCAATTTTCCTGGAAAAAGACGCAAACGTGAGTTAAACAAAAGAACTGTCATACCTTTGGTGAACTCTTTCCGTTGAATGTTTCTGTCATGATAACTCTTGGTTCTTTCTTTGTAAAGCTTTGCATTCTCGTAAGACTCATGTCCTAACTCCTCCAATTCATTGAGCTGAAACTTCCTAGCTTCACCTGCCTTGTCTAGATCAAAATTCAACTTCTTGATGGCCCAAAGAGCTTTGTGTTCAAGCTCCATTGGCAGATGACAAGCTTTTCCAAACACAAGACGATATGGGCTCATTCCAATGGGAGTCTTATATGCAGTTGATCGGTTCATAATTGTATATCATTTTGTACCCTTCTAGCATATGATTTAGTTATGTTTTTGAGTTAAACTTGTGCTTTTGATCTCTTTTATGTTTGTCATTCAGTTAATTGAGCTTTAGGTAGCAAAGGGGGCCCAAATGTGCAAAATGGTCCAAAAACGTGCAGACTGAGTTAGCAATTTGTTTCAGCCTTAACTCCTTCCTCCGAACTTGGATTGGCCCAAGTCACATGTGGTTGGAAAGATGACATCTTGAACTTGTAGATGGACAGCTCAATGTCATCAGTTGCTTGAGCGAAGCCCAATTCGTGAGCCCATGAAGTTGCTAGTCATACTGGCCTCAGGAGCTGCATGTGGGAGCATGTGTTAGTAGCATGTGGGAGCTGCAAAGCTAGAAAAGTATCCATAGCTGCATGTGGGAGCTGCAAAGCTAGAAAAGTATCCATAGTAGCATGTGGGAGCTGCAAAGCTAGAAAAGTATCCATAGCTGCATGTGGGAGCTGCAAAGCTAGAAAAGTATCCATAGTAGCATGTGGGAGCTGCAAAGCTAGAAAAGTATCCATAGCTGCATGTGGGAGCTGCAAAGCTAGAAAAGTATCCATAGCTGCATGTGGGAGCTGCAAAGCTAGAAAAGTATCCATAGTAGCATGTGGGAGCTGCAAAGCTAGAAAAGTATCCATAGCTGCATGTGGGAGCTGCAAAGCTAGAAAAGTATCCATAGTAGCATGTGGGAGCTGCAAAGCTAGAAAAGTATCCATAGCTGCATGTGGGAGCATGGGTGAGCTGCATGTGAGATCTGCAATAGCCAAAAGAGAAGAGAATTGATTGTTAATTCTGATTCACCCATCCCTTGTGCCTATATATAAAGAGGTCTGATAACTCATTTTCATCATTCATTCCATTAACACACATCTTTCACCTCCTTCAGACCTCCTCCACACCATCCTCCACACTCTCATAATTCCCCAAACACTCCAGTCATCAACCCAACACTCTAAACAGCCTCACATCACCATAACTGTCCCTGCAAGCCTGCCCTCCATTTCCCTACGAATTTCTTCTTTCTTAACACACCACTCACCCAAACTCATCCCAAATCACCTCCTGAACCTTCATACATTCTTCTAGACGTGGGGAAGTGCTTGGAGAAGTATTAGGCGTGGAGAAGCTCTTGGAGAAGCATTGGACACCACAAGAACTTCAGAAAAGGGTTTTCTATTCTTATTACATTCATTATGCTTTCTCATTTCTGTTTATGTTTCTTTCCCATTATGAGTAGCTAAATCCATTACTAGGGCTTCGATGTAACCTAACATGAATATTCTGGGTTTATAAATTCCAAGTTTCAAGTTTGATTCAAGATTCATGCTCTTATTCATTATGCCTATCTACTTATATGCTAATCTGAATGCCTAGCTACCATTGAGATTTGTGTATTTTGGTTGAAACTAAAGTAGACACCTTATGCTTTTGTTTCAATTGAACTATGAATAAGATGAGTATGTATGGACATTCGTCAATAGGGATTAGATACATGATTGGTTGTTTAAAACATTCTTCTATGCTTAATGGATTTCTAATGCTTGATTTAAGTTCGACAATAAGGACTTAATTAGGGAATTAGAAATACAAGGTTAGGATCAAACACCATGGCTTAATCATACTTTAGCTAGAATCAATCTTTGAATCTGAATCAGACTTGTCACTTGAATCCTTATAACCTAGAATTGGATTGTTATGGTGAATCGAATGCCCTAGTCTCCAAATCTGTTTCCAACCTCAAAACCACTCTTTGATACACTTGTTTACTTTGCCTTTGTTTGCAATTTCGTTTTGTTTCATTTGTTTTCACAAAGTCAATCAATCTCTCTTTAAAATCTGTTTTAGACTTAACTTCTTGTTTCTAGAATTGGGTAATCTAAGTACATAACTAATTTGAACTTCTCAGTCCTTGTGGAGTACGACCTCGTACTTGTCTTGCTATACTACTAATTGGCCCGTACACTTGCGAGTTAACAAAATTTTGGCGCCGTTGCGGGACTGAACGAAAGTTCTTCCTGGTTATGTGCCCAAGGTTACCCTATTCTTTTAGTGTTTCTAATTAATTCAAAATTTTCTATTTCAGGTAGTTTATGTCTAAAAGACCATTCATTGATCAAGTGAGGTCTTCATTTAGACATTCTAGATCATTGGAAGGAAGACCAAAGTTGCAACCCAATCGAGTGATCTCTGAAATTCAGAATCGACTAGAAAGAGAGTTGTCAACTGCAAAAGAGCAAGCTCTGGCCACATTCACAAGTCTTGCTCTCCACACTGACCTCCCTGGTTCTTCACTTTCAAATTCGAAGCAAGTTCAGACCAAGAAGAAGAAGAGATGGCCGCCAATGAGTTAATGGGAGACCTTGATATCCCAATAATTCCAGCATCTCCTTCAAGCATTTTGCTACCCCCCGTAGCTCGAAACTATGAGCTTAAATCTTCTCATCTTAATATGTTGCCTTCCTTTTATGGTTTACCTAATGAAGATCCATTAACTCATATAAAGGATATTATTATTGCTGTGAGTTCTTTCCCCTTGACAGCTGTGACGGAAGATCAACTTCGAATGAGAGTGTTTCCTTATACTTTGAAGGATAAGGCGAAGTATTGGCTCAATTCCTTAAAGCCTGGTTCACTCACTACATGGGATGCCATTCAGAAGAAGTTCTTGGAGAAATACTTCTCCACGCAAAAGACTGACACGCTTAGGGACAAGATCTTCTCATTTACACAACAAGATGATGAATCGTTTTGTGAAGCATGGGAGAGATTCAATGCGCTGCTCAATCAATGTCCTCATCATGGGATTCCTTTGAAACTTCAAATGCGTATGTTTTATAAAGGACTAACCCCTTCTAGTCGTAATATTGTCACCAATTTTGCAGGTGGTTCTTATAAAACCAAGACTCCGAAGAAACGTATGAACTCTTTGAGGCAATAGCAATGGAGACCCAACACACTGATACAAGAGGTAAACGTGTTGTTAGTGGTTCTAATGATGCTTCTAGTGTGCAGATTTCAAAATTAGAACAAAAGCTGGATGCTCTTCTTGCATTGAACTCGAGAAACCCTCCGAAGGAAGTGTGTAGCATCTGTGAAACTCATGATCATGCTACCATAGCTTGTCCACTTGGGGCTGCATATCCAGAATTTGTGCAAGAGCAAGCTAAGTTGGTAAGTTCCTACAACCAAGGTCCAAGAAATGATCCATACTCTCAAAGTTATAATCCAGGTTGGAGGAATCATCCAAACTTTTCATGGAGGAATACACAGAATCAAGCCAATCCCTCTTCATTCCAAAGGCCACAACAATCATCATCATTGGAGGATATAGTGAAGCAAATGGCAATCAACCAATCTAATTTCCAACAAACTACACAAGCTGCCATCTCCAAATTGGAAATTCAAATAGGCCAAATAGCTGCGGAGATAACCCAAAGACAACCTGGGAAATTGCCAAGCCAAACCGTGATCAATCCAAATAACCAAGAAGCCAAGGCCATTCACGTGCTCAGAACAGGTAAGATAGTTGATAACAAAGTTGATTCTAATCTTTCAAATGATGTTGTTGTTGTAGAGGACGAAGAAGAGGAGGAGGAGACCACAGGTACCCAAGGGCAACAATCTGCTCCTAAGGCCAATTCAGATTCGCAGGGACCTAATCCATTCCAATTGCATAGAAGGGATGACAAATTTGTGCCCCCACATCATCAAGAAGATAGATACGTGCCACCCGCTCCATATGTTCCACCAATTCCATTTCCAGGCCGTCTAAAGAAAGCAAAGCAAGATAAGGCTTTTAAAGAGATTTATGATATTTTGAGTAAAGTTAATATCAATTTGCCTTTGCTTGATGTTATTGAACAGATGCCAGCATATGGAAAGTTCATCAAGAACTTGAAAACTCACAAGCTCAATTTTGCTCCAAATGAAGAAGTGAGGCTCAACAAGAATGTAAGTGCTGTGTTGCAAAGCAAGCTTCCACCAAAACTAGAAGATCCTGGCAGTTTTGACATTCCAATTAACATTGGAGACAAGAAGGTTGGAAGAGCCATGTTGGACTTGGGAGCAAGCATCAATCTAATGCCATATTCAGTTTATCAAAAGCTTGGCTTAGAAGGAATGAAGAAGACTTCAGTGCGCCTTGAACTAGCTGATCATTCTATCAAATATCCAAAAGGTATTGTAGAAGATATCTTAGTTCAAGTTAATACACTAATCCTCCCTGCTGATTTTGTAGTGATGGACATGGAAGACAACCCAAATGGGGATCGTGTTGATCCTATCCTTTTAGGCCGGCCATTCATGGCTACTGCAGACACAATCATCAAAGTGAAAGATGGCACCCTCTCCATGACCGTTTTGGGTGAAACTGTTGAATTTAAAGTGTTTGATGCTCTAGCTCAACCCTCTATCTCTCTTGATACTTGTTTTTCAATTGATGTTGTGGATCATGAAGTTTCTTCCAAAATTTTGCAGAAAAAGTCCAATGATCCTCTAGAAGTTGTTCTAACACAAGAAGAGGAAGATCTTTGTGAACCGGAGTTCCAAGAAGTGGTAGCTGCCCTAGAAGCGTTCCAGCCATACTCACCATCATTTAGGCCACCACTTGAGCCTCTTGGACCATCCTCCACGAAATTAGAGCCATCCATTATCACACCGCCAAAGCTAGAACTTAAACCTCTGCCTAGTCATCTTAAATATACTTATTTGGGTGTTAATGAAACTCTTCCTGTCATAATTGCTGCAGGTCTCACCTCACATGAAGAAGAGAGCTTAATCAAAGTTCTAAAGGAGCATAAAACTGCCCTTGGGTGGACCATAGCAGATATCAAAGGAATAAGTCCAAGCATGTGCATGCACCGGATTTTAATGGAAGAAGATAGCAAACCATCCCGTGATGCCCAAAGGAGACTAAATCCCAACATGAAAGAGGTGGTGAGAACCGAAGTTTTAAAGCTACTTGATGTAGGAATCATCTACCCAATTTCAGATTCTAAGTGGGTGAGTCCTGTACAAGTTGTTCCAAAGAAGTCCGGAATCACCGTTGTGAAGAACGAGCAGAATGACCTAGTTCCTACACGAACTGTCACTGGTTGGAGAGTTTGTATTGATTACAGGAAGTTGAACACATCCACAAGAAAAGATCATTTTCCATTACCTTTTATTGATCAAATGCTTGAACGTTTATCTGGCCATGCTTACTATTGTTTTCTTGATGGGTATTCAGGTTATAATCAAATTCCCATTGCTCAGGAAGACCAAGAGAAGACCACATTCACATGCCCATTTGGTACATTTGCTTATAGAAGGATGCCATTTGGTTTGTGCAATGCTCCGGCAACTTTCCAAAGATGCATGATGGCAATCTTTTCAGATATGGTGGAGCGATTCATTGAGGTATTTATGGATGATTTTTCAGTTTTTGGATCATCTTTTGATGAATGTCTTCACCACTTGTCTCTAGTGCTTAAAAGATGCCAGGAAACAAATCTGATTTTGAATTGGGAGAAATGTCACTTCATGGTGAAACAAGGTATTGTGCTAGGCCATGTGATCTCAAGCAAGGGAATTGAAGTGGACAAAGCCAAGATCGATCTCATATCGAATCTACCACCCCCTTCCTCAGTTAAAGGAGTTAGAAGTTTTCTAGGCCATGCAGGATTCTATAGAAGGTTCATCAAAAATTTCTCAAACATTACAAGACCATTGTGTAATCTTCTTGCTAAAGATGTTGTTTTTGAGTTTGATGAAGCTTGCATGGATGCTTTTACTACCTTGAAGAAGGAGCTAACTTCAGCCCCTATTATCATGGCTCCGGATTGGTCTTTACCATTTGAAATAATGTGTGATGCTTCTGACTTTGCTATTGGTGCAGTTTTAGGTCAAAGGAAGAACAAGCTTCCCCATGTGATTTATTATGCTAGCCGGACCTTGAATGATGCTCAACTCAACTACTCCACAACAGAGAAGGAGTTGCTTTCTGTGGTTTTTGCTTTAGAAAAATTTCGTTCTTACCTTGTTGGTTCTAAAGTAATTGTTTATTCTGACCATGCAGCTCTTAGATACTTGCTCACTAAGAAGGACGCCAAACCACGCTTGATTAGATGGATTCTCTTATTGCAAGAGTTCGATTTGGAGATTCGAGACAAGAAGGGAAGTGAGAATGTGGTGGCCGACCATTTAAGTAGAATTGTGGTTGAAGAACAAGGAGAAGCTGTGCTACCCTTGAATGAGACTTTCCCAGATGAACAATTATATGTTGCCCAAGTCAAAGAGCCATGGTATGCTGATTTTGTTAATTATCTTGCTTGTGGTGTTATTAGAAATGATCTAACGTCTCAGGGCAAGAAGAAGTTCTTTTCCATGGTGAAACACTATATTTGGGATGAACCATTCTTATTCAAGCATTGCCCTGATCAACTCATTAGAAGGTGTGTTCCAGAAGAAGAGCAAGAAAGCATACTTAAGCATAGCCACGAATTGGCTTGTGGAGGTCACTTTGGAGCTAAGAAAACTGCACTTAAAATTCTGCAATCTGGTTTCTTTTGGCCCACTATATTCAAAGATGCGTTTAATTTTTGTGTTAAGTGTGATAGGTGTCAAAGAATGGGGAACATAAGCCACAGGAATCAAATGCCATTGAACAACATACTCATTGTGGAACTCTTCGATGTTTGGGGTATTGATTTCATGGGACCATTCCCATCTTCATTTGGTTACAACTACATACTTGTTGCAGTTGATTATGTGTCTAAATGGGTAGAAGCCATACCAACCAAAACCAATGATCACAAGGTTGTGCTAAAATTCTTGAGGGACAATATTTTCACAAGGTTTGGAACTCCAAGGGCTGTCATTAGTGATGGAGGTAGCCACTTCTGTAACAAGCCATTCGAAACACTCATGAAAAAGTACAACATCACCCATCGTGTCTCTACACCATATCATCCTCAAACTTCTGGCCAAGTAGAGATAAGCAACAGAGAAATCAAGCACATCCTAGAGAAGGTTGTGAACCATACAAGGAAAGATTGGTCTGCCAAGCTCAATGATGCATTATGGGCTTATAGGACTGCATATAAGACTCCCATCGGAATGAGCCCTTATCGTCTTGTGTTTGGGAAAGCTTGTCACCTGCCAATGGAGCTTGAACACAAAGCTCTTTGGGCCATCAAGAAGTTGAATTTTGATCTAGACAAGGCAGGCCAAGCTAGGAAGTTTCAGCTCAATGAATTGGAGGAGTTAAGACATGAGTCTTATGAGAATGCAAAGCTTTACAAAGAACGAACCAAGAGTTACCATGACAAAAACATTCAACGGAAAGAGTTCACCAAAGGTATGACAGTTCTTTTGTTTAACTCACGTTTGCGTCTTTTTCCAGGAAAATTGAAGTCAAGGTGGCTTGGCCCATTCACCGTGGTCAATGTTTCTCCCTATGGAGCTGTGGAGATTCAAAACCCTAAAGATGGCTCGACTTTCAAAGTAAATGGACAACGTTTAAAGCCATTCTATGAGGGAATTTCAGCTGGCATTCAAACTGGTCGTGTGGTGGATCAACTTCCCTTCATACCATCAACTTAGTTTGTTGCTTAATGTCTTGCCAAGACAGTAACTAAGGCGCTTCTTGGGAGGCAACCCATGTGTTCAAGAAGAAGGTGTTTAGTAGCGGTCGACCTAATTGCATCAAGGGGGAGTTTCTCTAAATCCTTTCTTACCTTTTCACCTTATTATTTACAAGTTCTCAATCATCTATGGTTCAAACATTGAGGACAATGCTTCATTTAAGTGTGGGGGAAGGTTTTCAATTTGTTTTCTTTTGTCACTAATTTTTTTTTTTTTTTTTTTAAGAATGTCATTCAATCAGTGCTATGGAGTTGCCATTGAGGTTTTCATATCAGAATTTTTGCACTCACAAAGCTTTTGCTCTTAGAATTCTGGTGGCTAAAGTACCATGCTCAAATTCTTGAAGGAGAATAGTGGAGACTACCCTAGTGAGCTATATCGAGCCTATTTGCTTTCTTGAGAGGGTTTAAAGTGTTTCTAATTCTCATCCCTACTTATTTCTTCAATTCACTCTAAATGATCTCATTGTTCCATTTTGATTGAATACTAAGGATGATTGTCTTTTGCAGATACCATGTGCTTGCTCTCACTCATGAATGAACTCATTGAAGTGATGCTAGGCTATGTGTGCTTAACCGTTCTATATGCTTTCTTTTCATCGTACCCATATGTGTGTTCCATCAGCCCTCTTGAAGCCAAACACTTCAAGCCTTTTTCTTCTACCACCCTCATCATTTCCCTACCTTTGTATCTCAATCTGAGATACTTAACCTTTATAGCCATACACTATAGCTTAGGAATCTACCAAGGTTTGCCAAGATGAAGTTTGAAGCAAGGAAGTTTTTGCCATGCACATGAAAGAAAATTAGTGTGAATCTATGCAATGAAGTTAAAGAAGAAGCAGATCAAATCAGAAAATAAGAAAAATAAAAGAGAAAGTGTTTCGATATGATCTAAGCGTGAAAAATAAGGTGTATGCCAAGTCATACCATCAAGTTTGCATCCATGCCATTATAAATCAAAGATACCTTGCAGATCAATGAAGAATGCAACGCAACCTTGGTATGTTCTTAAGTTACTTGTTCTTCCTTCCAATTCTTCCATTTCCCCTAACCTTAGCCTTTCATTACAACCTTGTGAAAGACCTAGCTGATCTTTGAGTATGTATTCATGGGTGCTGGTAAGTATGTGTGTATCTCTATTCTTAGTATTTGATTCCTTTCATGAGATCTAACCAAAAATTGTGCTTCTCTGTCATATACTCACTCATGCTTGCTTGAGAGAATAAAACCATAGGTTCCGAGTGATTGAGTACTTTCTGCGAGAATTAGAGTCGAAGCATGTTCTTTCTTCAAAGTTTGAGTGTGCTTGCTTTGAAGCCGTGTGCCTTTGAGCTATAGCTTCCACCTTACACACTGATTGATCACTTCTCTTGGCAACTCTATGGTGTTGGAGGTATGACTCAAGTTTTCTTTCATTTTCATTAGTTGATTTCAAAGGTCTTCTAACCGCTTTGTTTTGTAGAGTCGGAAAGCGTTTGTGGGTATCGTATCTGTTAAACCCTCAGGAGACACAACTCCTCCTACTAGGGATGCCTATAGGTTTAAAGGCTTGTTGCATATGCTCAATGCAATCGAGTTACCTGCGGAAGTGGTCTAGTTAACTTCTTGTTTTTGTTTTTACCTTTGTTTTGTTTTGTTTTGCTCGAGGACTAGCAAAATCTAGATCTGGGGGTATTTGATCGGTTCATAATTGTATATCATTTTGTACCCTTCTAGCATATGATTTAGTTATGTTTTTGAGTTAAACTTGTGCTTTTGATCTCTTTTATGTTTGTCATTCAGTTAATTGAGCTTTAGGTAGCAAAGGGGGCCCAAATGTGCAAAATGGTCCAAAAACGTGCAGACTGAGTTAGCAATTTGTTTCAGCCTTAACTCCTTCCTCCGAACTTGGATTGGCCCAAGTCACATGTGGTTGGAAAGATGACATCTTGAACTTGTAGATGGACAGCTCAATGTCATCAGTTGCTTGAGCGAAGCCCAATTCGTGAGCCCATGAAGTTGCTAGTCATACTGGCCTCAGGAGCTGCATGTGGGAGCATGTGTTAGTAGCATGTGGGAGCTGCAAAGCTAGAAAAGTATCCATAGCTGCATGTGGGAGCTGCAAAGCTAGAAAAGTATCCATAGTAGCATGTGGGAGCTGCAAAGCTAGAAAAGTATCCATAGCTGCATGTGGGAGCTGCAAAGCTAGAAAAGTATCCATAGTAGCATGTGGGAGCTGCAAAGCTAGAAAAGTATCCATAGCTGCATGTGGGAGCTGCAAAGCTAGAAAAGTATCCATAGTAGCATGTGGGAGCTGCAAAGCTAGAAAAGTATCCATAGTAGCATGTGGGAGCTGCAAAGCTAGAAAAGTATCCATAGCTGCATGTGGGAGCTGCAAAGCTAGAAAAGTATCCATAGTAGCATGTGGGAGCTGCAAAGCTAGAAAAGTATCCATAGCTGCATGTGGGAGCATGGGTGAGCTGCATGTGAGATCTGCAATAGCCAAAAGAGAAGAGAATTGATTGTTAATTCTGATTCACCCATCCCTTGTGCCTATATATAAAGAGGTCTGATAACTCATTTTCATCATTCATTCCATTAACACACATCTTTCACCTCCTTCAGACCTCCTCCACACCATCCTCCACACTCTCATAATTCCCCAAACACTCCAGTCATCAACCCAACACTCTAAACAGCCTCACATCACCATAACTGTCCCTGCAAGCCTGCCCTCCATTTCCCTACGAATTTCTTCTTTCTTAACACACCACTCACCCAAACTCATCCCAAATCACCTCCTGAACCTTCATACATTCTTCTAGACGTGGGGAAGTGCTTGGAGAAGTATTAGGCGTGGAGAAGCTCTTGGAGAAGCATTGGACACCACAAGAACTTCAGAAAAGGGTTTTCTATTCTTATTACATTCATTATGCTTTCTCATTTCTGTTTATGTTTCTTTCCCATTATGAGTAGCTAAATCCATTACTAGGGCTTCGATGTAACCTAACATGAATATTCTGGGTTTATAAATTCCAAGTTTCAAGTTTGATTCAAGATTCATGCTCTTATTCATTATGCCTATCTACTTATATGCTAATCTGAATGCCTAGCTACCATTGAGATTTGTGTATTTTGGTTGAAACTAAAGTAGACACCTTATGCTTTTGTTTCAATTGAACTATGAATAAGATGAGTATGTATGGACATTCGTCAATAGGGATTAGATACATGCTTGGTTGTTTAAAACATTCTTCTATGCTTAATGGATTTCTAATGCTTGATTTAAGTTCGACAATAAGGACTTAATTAGGGAATTAGAAATACAAGGTTAGGATCAAACACCATGGCTTAATCATACTTTAGCTAGAATCAATCTTTGAATCTGAATCAGACTTGTCACTTGAATCCTTATAACCTAGAATTGGATTGTTATGGTGAATCGAATGCCCTAGTCTCCAAATCTGTTTCCAACCTCAAAACCACTCTTTGATACACTTGTTTACTTTGCCTTTGTTTGCAATTTCGTTTTGTTTCATTTGTTTTCACAAAGTCAATCAATCTCTCTTTAAAATCTGTTTTAGACTTAACTTCTTGTTTCTAGAATTGGGTAATCTAAGTACATAACTAATTTGAACTTCTCAGTCCTTGTGGAGTACGACCTCGTACTTGTCTTGCTATACTACTAATTGGCCCGTACACTTGCGAGTTAACAGCAGTCCTATAAGCCCACAATGCATCATTAAGCTTGGCAGCCCAATCTTTCCATGTATGGTTCACAATTTTCTCTAGGATGTGCTTAATTTCTATGTTGCTTATCTCAACTTGACCAGAAGTTTGAGGATTATATGGTGTAGAGACTCGATGGGTGATGTTGTACCTTTTCATGAGTGCTTCGAATGGCTTGTTAAAGAAGTGGCTGCCTCCTTCACTAATGACAGCCCTTGGAGTTCCAAACCTTGTGATCGTTGGTTTTGGTCGGTATGGCTTCTACCCATTTAGACACATAATCAATAGCAACAAGTATGTAGGTGTAACCAAAGGAAGATGGGAATGGTCCCATGAAATCAATTCCCCACACATCGAAGAGTTCCACAATGAGTATGTTGTTCAATGACATTTGATTCCTGCAGCTTATGTTCCCAATTCTTTGACACCTATCACATTTAACACAAAAATTAAACGCATCTTTGAATAGAGTGGGAAAAAGAAACTAGATTGCAGAATTTTAAGTGCAGTTTTCTTAGCTCCAAAATGACCTCCACAAGCCAATTCATGGCTATGCTTAAGTATGCTTTCTTGCTCTTCTTCCGGAACACACCTTCTAATGAGTTGATCAGGGCAATGCTTGAATAAGAAAGGTCCGTCCCAAATATAATGTTTCACCATGGAAAAGAACTTCTTCTTGTCCTGAGAAGTTAGATCATTTCGAATAATACCACAAGCAAGATAATTAACAAAATCATCATACCATGGCTCTTTGACTTGAGCAACATATAGTTGTTCATCCGGGAAAGTCTCATTCAAAGGTAGCACAGCTTCTCCTTGTTCTTCAACCACAATTCTGCTCAAATGGTCAGCCACCACATTTTCACTTCCCTTTTTGTCTCAATCTCCAAATCGAATTCTTGCAGCAAGAGAATCCATCTAATCAAGCGTGGTTTGACGTCCTTCTTAGTGAGCAAGTATCTAAGAGCTGCATGGTCAAAATAAACAATTACTTTAGAACCAACAAGGTAAGAATTAAATTTTTCTAAAGCAAAAACCACGGCAAGCAACTCCTTTCTGTTGTGGAGTAGTTGAGTTGAGCATCATTCAAGGTCCGGCTAGCATAATAAATCACATGCGGAAGCTTGTTCTTCCTTTGACCTAAAACTGCACCAATAGCAAAGTCAGAAGCATCACACATTATTTCAAATGGTAAAGACCAATCCGGAGCCATGATAATAGGGGCTGAAGTTAGTTCCTTTTTCAAGGTAGTAAAGGCTTCTATGCAAGCTTCATCAAACTCAAAAACAACATCTTTAGCAAGAAGATTACACAATGGTCTTGTAATGTTTGAGAAATTTTTGATGAACCTTCTATAAAATCCAGCATGGCCTAGAAAACTTCTAACTCCTTTAACTGAGGAAGGGGGTGGTAGTTTTGATATGAGATCGATCTTGGCTTTGTCCACTTCAATTCCTTTGCTTGAGATCACATGGCCTAGTACAATGCCTTGTTTCACCATGAAGTGACACTTCTCCCAATTCAAAATCAGATTTGTTTCCTGGCATCTTTTAAGCACTAGAGACAAGTGGTGAAGACATTCATCAAAAGATTATCCAAAAACTGAAAAATCATCCATAAATACCTCAATAAATCGTTCAACCATATCTGAAAAGATTGCCATCTTGCATCTTTGGAAAGTTGCTGGAGCATTGCACAAACCAAATGGCATCCTTCTATAAGCAAATGTACCAAATGGGCATGTGAATGTGGTCTTCTCTTGGTCTTCCGGAGCAATGGGAATTTGATTATAACCTGAATAACCGTAAAGAAAACAATAGGAACCATGGCCAGATAAAAGTTCAAGCATTTGATCAATAAAAGGTAATGGAAAATGATCTTTTCTTGTGGATGTGTTCAACTTCCTGTAATCAATACAAACTCTCCAACCAGTGATAGTTCGTGTAGGAACCAGCTCATTCTGCTCATTCTTCACAATAGGGATTCCGGACTTCTTTGGAACAACTTGTACAGGACTCACCCACTTAGAATCTGAAATTGGGTAGATGATTCCTACATCAAGTAGCTTTAAAAATTCATATCTAACCACCTCTTTCATATTGGGATTCAGTCTCCTTTGGGCATCACGGGACGGTTTGCTATCTTCTTCCATTAAAATCCGGTGCATGCACATGCTTGGACTTATTCCTTTGATATTTGCTATGGTCCACCCAAGGGCTGTTTTATGCTCCTTTAGAACTTTGATTAAGCTCTCTTCTTCATGTGAGGTGAGACCTGTAGCAATTATAACTGGAAGAGTTTCATTAACACCCAAATAAGTATATTTAAGATGATTGGGTAGAGGTTTAAGTTCTAGCTTTGGTGGGGTGACAATGGATGGCTCCAATTTTGTGGAGGATGGTCCAAGAGGTTCGAGTGGTGGCCTAAAAGATGGTGGGTATGGCTGGAACACTTGTAGGGCAGCTACCACTTCTTGGAACACCGGTTCACAAAGATCTTCCTCTTCTTGTGTTAGGACTACTTCTAGAGGATCATTGTACTTTTCATGCAAAATTTTGGAAGAAACTTCATGATCCACAACATCAATTGAAAAACAAGTATCAAGAGAGCTAGAGGGTTGAGATAGAGCATCAAACACTTTAAATTCTACAGTTTCACCCAAAACAGTCATGGAGAGGGTGCCATCTTTCACTTTGATGATTGTGTCTGCAGTAGTCATGAATGGCCGGCCTAAGAGAATGGGATCAACACAGTCTCCATTTGGGTTGTCCTCCATGTCAATCACTACAAAATCTGCAGGGAGAATTAGTGTATTAACTTGAACTAAAATATTTTCTACAATACCTTTTGGATATTTGATAGAACAATCAGCTAGTTCAAGTCGCACTGAAGTCTTCTTCATCCCTTCTAAGCCAAGCTTTTGATCAACTGAATATGGCATTAGATTGATGCTTGCTCCCAAGTCCAACATGGCTCTTCCAACCTTCTTGTCTCCAATGTTAATTGGAATGTCAAAACTGCCAGGATCTTCTAGTTTTGGTGGAAGCTTCCTTTGCAACACAGCACTTACATTCTTGTTGAGCCTTACTTCTTCATTTGGAGCAAAATTGAGCTTGTGAGTCTTCAAGTTCTTGATGAACTTTCCATATGCTGGCATCTGTTCAATAACATCAGGCAAAGGGAAATTGATATTAACTTTACTCAAAATATCATAAATCTCTTTAAAAGCCTTATCTTGCTTTACTTTCTTAAGCCGGCCTGGAAATGGAATTGGTGGAACATATGGAGCTGGTGACACGTATCTATCTTCTTGAAGATGTGGTGCCACAAATTTGTCATCCCTTTTATGCAATTGGAATGGATTGGGTCCCTGAGAATCTAATTTGGTCTTAGAAGCAGATTGTTGCCCTTGTGTACCTGTGGTCTCCTCCTCTTCTTCTTCATCTTCTACAACCA
Organism: Prunus padus; assembly: GCA_024362665.1. NCBI lineage: Eukaryota > Viridiplantae > Streptophyta > Magnoliopsida > Rosales > Rosaceae > Prunus > Prunus padus. The sequence goes on along the minus strand of JANFAM010000010.1, from coordinate 14,809,999 downwards.
CAACATCATTAGAAAGATTAGTACCAACTTTGTTATCAACAATCTTACCTAATCTGAGCACATGAATGACCTTGGCTTCTTGGTTCTTTGGATTGATCACGGTTTGGCTTTGTAATCTTCCAGGCTCACTTTGGGTTATCTCCACAGCTATTTGGCCTATTTGAACTTCCAATTTGGAGATGGCCTATTTCCAATTTGTTGGAAATTAGATTGGTGGATTGCCATTTGCTTCACTATATCCTCCAATGATGATGATGATTGTTGTGGCCTTTGGAGTGAAGGGGGATTGGCTTGATTCTGGGTATTCCTCTATGAAAAGTTTGGATGATTCCTCCAACCTGGATTATAACTTTGAGAGTATGGATCATTTCTTGGACCTTGGTTGTAGGAATTTACCAACTTAGCTTGCTCTTGCACAAATTCTGGATATGCAGCCCCAAATTGACAAGCTATGATAGCATGGTCATGAGTTTCACAAATGCTACACACTTCCTTCGGAGGGTTTCTTGAGTTCAATGCGAGAAGAGCATCTAGCTTTTGTTCTAATTTTGAAATCTGCACACTAGAAGCATCATTAGAACTACTAACAACACGTTTACCTCTTGTATCAGTGTGTTCGGTCTCCATTGCTATCTCCTCAAAGAATTCATACGTTTCTTCGGGTGTCTTGGTTTTGTAAGAACCACCAGCAAAATTAGTGACAATATTATGGCTAGAAGGGGTTAGTCCTTTATAAAACATACGCATTTGAAGTTTCAAAGGAATCCCATGACGAGGACATTGATTGAGCAGGCAATTGAATCTCTCCCATGCTTCACAAAATGACTCATCATCTTGCTGTGCAAATAGCAAGATCTTGTCCCTAAGCATGTCGGTCTTTTGTGTGGAGAAGTATTTTTCCAGGAACTTCTTTTGAATGGCAGCCCATGTGGTGAGTGAACCAGGCTTCAAAGAATTCAACCAATACTTCGCCTTATCCTTTAAAGTGTATGGAAACACTCTCATTCGAAGTTGATCTTCCGTCACACCTGTCAAGGGAAAAGAGCTCACAACATTAAAAATATCCTTTATATGAGTCAATGGATCTTCATTAGGTAAACCATAAAAGGAAGGCAACATATTAAGATGAGAAGATTTAAACTCATAGTTTCGAGCTACAGTGGGCAGCAAGATGCTTGAAGGGGATGCTGGAATTGTTGGGATATCAAGGTCTCCCATGAACTCATTGGCAGCCATCTCTTGTTCTTCTTCTTGGTCTGAACTTGCTTCCGAATTTGAAGGTGAAGAACCAGGAATGTCAGTGTGGAGAGCAAGACTTGTAAACGTGGCAAGAGCTTGCTCTTTTGCAGTGGACAACTCTCTTTCTAATCGACTTTGAATTTCAGAGATCACCCGGTTGGGTTGCAACGATGGTCCTGCGTTCAAAGATCTCGAACGTTGGAACAAAGACCTCACTTGTTCAATGAATGGTCTTTTTGACATAAACTACCTGAAATAGAAAATTGAATTAATTAGAAACACTAAAAAGAATAGGGTAACCTTGGGCACATAACTAGGGAAGAACTTTCATTCAATCCCCCGCAACGGCGCCAAAATTTTGTTAACTCGCAATTGTACTGGCCAATTAGTAGTATAGCAAGACAAGTACGAGGTTGTACCCACGAGGACTGAGAAGTTCAAATTAGTTACGTGCTTAGATTACCCAATCCTAGAAAACAGAAAGTTAAGTCTAAAACAGAATTGAAAACGAGAGTGATTGAATTTTGTGAAAACAAATGAAGCAAAACAAAATTGCAAACAAAACCAAAGTAAACAAGTGTATCAAAGACTGGTTTTTGAGGTTGGAAAACAGATTTTGAGATTAGGGCATTCGATTCACCATAACAATCCAATTCTAGGTTATAAGGATTCAAGTGACAAATCTAATTCAGATTCAAAGATTGATTCTAGCTAAAGTATGATTAAGCCATGGTGTTTGATCCTAATCTTGTATTTCCAATTCCCTAATTAAGTCCTTATCATCGAACTTAAATCAAGCATTAGAAATCCATTAAGCATAGAAGAATGTTTTAAACAACCAAGCATGCATCTAATCCCTATTGGCGAATGTCAATACATACTCATCTTATTCATAGTTCAATTGAAAAAAAAGCATAAGATGTCTACTTCAATTTCAACCGAAATACCCAAATCTCAATGGTAGCTAGGCATTCAGATTACCATATAAGTAGGTAGGCGTAATGAATAAGAGCATGAATCTTGAATCAAACTTGAAACTTGAAATTTATAAACCCAGAATATTCATGTTAGGTTACATCAAAGCCCTAGTTATGAATTTAGCTACTCATAATGAGAAAGAAACTTAAACATAAATGAGGAAACATAATGAATGCAACAAGAGTAGAAAAACCCTTTTCTGAAGTTCTTGTGGTGTCCAATGCTTCTCCAAGTGCTTCCCCACGTCTAGAAGGATGTATGAAGGTTAAGGAGAGGATTTGGGATGAATTTGGGTGAGTGGTGATGGATGAGAAAGCAGAAATTCGTAGGAAAATGTAAGGAAGGCTTGCAGGGACTGTTTTGGTGATTTGGGGCTGTTTAGAGTGTTGGGTTGATTGGTGGAGTGTTTGGGGTTGTGGGAGTGTTTGAGAGTGATTTCTAAATGTGTTTGGGGAATGATGGGAGTGTGGAGGATAGAATGAAGGATGGATCAGTCGTGGGATTGTGACTCGCAAGATGTATGTTATGGAATGAATGATAAAATGGAAGTGTTTTTTTCTCTTCAGCTGATGCCCTCTTTTATAGAGTGTTTAAGTCTTCCATTCGTTCTCCCCTTTCGCTTCTGAAGCCCAATACAGCTCTTGTTGAATACCTAACTTTGTCACCAGGAACAAGTACTTCATTGGATCATGAATTGGGCTTCCATTCCTCATATAACGACTTTCAGCCCTTCATCATGTCATTCAGAATGTCATCTTTCCAACCACATATTATTTGGCCCAGTCCAAGTTCAGATAAAGATGTTAAGGCTGAAATAAATTGCTAACTCAATCTACACGTTTTTGCACCATTTTGCACCTTTTCCTATCCAAAGCCACCATTGCTACCTAAAGCTCAATTAATTGAATGACAAACACAACAGAGATTAAAAGCACAAGTTTAAATAAAAAACATAACTAAATCATATGCTAGAAGGGTACAAAATGATATACAATTATGCACTGATCAGTCATTTGGGGTGTTTTGAGTGAATTCCAATCACTAGAACGATGCAATTCTCCAACCACTCCATGTACGGTACGAATTTCATACGAACTTGAAGTGTCCAATTTCTTTGACCAATTGATTTCGGATCGAGCCCAAAACTTGGGCAACATCATAATATGGTGAGAGGAGTCATTTGGGGAGTTTTGAGTTAAATCCAATCACTAGAACTATGCAATCCTACAACCACTACGTGAAAGTTAAGAACTTCATACGAACATGAAGTGTCCAATTTCTTTGACCAATTGATTTCGGATCGAGCCCAAAACTTGGGCAACATCATAATATGGTGAGAGGAGTCATTTGGGAAGTTCTGAGTTAAATTCAATCATTAACACTATGCAATCCTACAACCACTCCGCGAAAGGTAAGAACTTCGTACGAACATGAAGTGTCCAATTTCATTGACCAATTGAATTCGGATCGAGCCCAAAACTTGGGCAACATCATAATATGGTGAGAGGAGTCATTTGGGGAGTTTTGAGTTAAATCCAATCACTAGAACTATGCAATCCTACAACCACTCCGTGAAATGTAAGAACTTCGTACGAACATAAAGTGTCCAATTTCTTTGACCAATTGATTTAGGATCGAGCCCAAAACTTGGGCAACATCATAATATGGTGGGAGGAGTCATTTGGAAATTTTTGAGTGAAGTCCAATCACTAGAACGATGCAATTCTCAAACCACTCCATGTACGGTACGAACTTCACACGAACTTGAACTATCCAATTTCTTTGACCAATTGATTTCGGATCGAGCCCAAATCTTAGGCAGTATATGGTGAGAGGAGTCATTTGGGGAGTTTTGAGTGAAGTCCAATGTTAACTCGCAAGTGCACGAGGCGTTGGATAGTATAACTTGTGTAAGTACTAGGTCGATCACAGGAGGATTGATGATAGATTGATTCAATTTGATTCCCTGGACAAAACAGAAATGAAAAGAAAATAAATAAAACAAGAAAGAAAGATAAGAAATTAACTCAAGTAAATTAGTTACCAAGTTCAATTTAGATTCACAGATTGATTCTAGCTAAAGTATGATTAAGCCATGGTGTCTGGTCCTAACCTAGTATTCCTAATTCCCTAATTAGATCCTTGTTGTCAAACCTAAATTAAGCATTAGAAATCGATTAAGCAAAGAAGAATGTTTTAAACAACCAAGCATGTATCTAATCCCTGTTGTCGAATGTCCATACATACTCTTCCTATTCATAGTTCAATTTGAATTAATGCATGGTGTCTACTCTTAATTCAAACCAAGATAGCTAACATACAAGTTTTAATGGTGATCAATCATTCAAACAAGCATATTAACTTATAAGCATAATGAATAAGAACAAGAACTATAATTGAAACTTGAAAACTAATTAAACTTGAAAACCAAAGAAAAGAATTTACATTATAAGGAAAAATAAATTACAACTAAGAGAAACTTAAAGGAAAATTTATCAAAAGGATTTTGTTACAACAATTGAGAACTAAAAAGGAAAACTAAGAGAATTTGAGGGAGAGAAGGGAGAGGAGCTCTAGAGAGATGTTTGAGAGCTCCCCCCCTTGGGGTGTGTTTACAAGTTTGGAGAACCTCACTATATATAGGCTTAAAGGAAGTAAAATTCTGAATTGAGTATTGCTTCTACCTACAACACTTACTTCACCAACTTACAACACTCAATTCACCAACTTTACCTAACTTCCCCACTAAAAATAATTAGCTCATGCATATGTCATGCATGACAATGCATTGCAGTCTGCTTTTGGGCTAGTTTTGGGCTTGTTCCTCCATTCTAAAAAATCTGGAAAAATATGGATCTTAAAGTTCTTTAAATTATCTTTCCAAGAATATGCAGCCCAGCTCAAGGAAAATCGGAAAGACCTTCAAATGTCATTTTTGGCCCAGTAACGTAGATCCTGCCGATTTTAACCTTAAGCTGCCAAAATTTGCATAACTTCCTCTAGAGGACTCGGAATGATGAACCGTAAAATGCTCCAGAAAATAGACTTCCGTATCTTTCCAATGATGTATGGCTCATTATCTGGTTCTTCTTGAGCAAGTACAGTCCAATCCGTGAAGTTGACTGATCTGCAGACACCGTTTTGAGCTAACTTGTCTCCAAAATGCATTTAATGAGTTTTAAGCTTATTATACTGAAACAAACACAAAATAGATTAAAAGCACAAGTTTAACTCAAAAACATAACCAAATCATAAGTTAGAAGGGTACAAAATGATATGTAATTATGCACCGATCAAATACCCCCAAACCTATATTTTGCTAGTCCTCGAGCAAAACAAAAGGAAAACAAAGATAAAAATAAATAAATAAAATTAATTAGACCACTTTCGCAGGTAACTCGATTGCATTGAGCATATGCAACAAGCCTTTAAACCTCTAGGCATCCCTAGTAGGAGGAGTTGTGTCTCCTGAGGGTTTAACAGATACGATACCCACAAAGGTTTTACTGACTCTAGAAAAACAAAAACAAATACAAAAACAAATACAAAACAATATTTCCGACCATTTTCTGAAGAGAAATGACTCATGCACATGACTCAAAAGTTTTAACAATAAAAGCTCATTTTTAGACATTATTCACAATGTGGCAAAGTTCAAAACATAATATGCTCAAAGTGTAGTAGTGTGATAGCCAAATTCAACAAATTCTCCAATCTTAGTTTTCACACAATTTCAAAAATCATACAAAGCACAAAGTTGTCCTCTCACAAATGAATCACTCAGAAGAGGGCTACAATGCAACACTCAGTTATAAACATGAGATTAGAGTTAAACCATAAGGGAATTAACTCACAATAGAAAGATGAAGAACTTGCATTATATCATCTCAAGAAGGATGCCAAACACTTAAAAGTAGAAAATGGATGCAATTCAATCACATAACATTTAGGATCAATTTAGGTCTTTATCATAGGTTGTAATGGGGCCAAGGGTGTAAGGTGAGTGAGAAATGAAAGGTATGGATAACACAAACTCCAAGAACTCACAATGTAAGAGCATAAAACAATTGTTTCCAAGACTTCGAATCATCACAATGAGGATTTTTTTTTTCGAAACTCCGTATACCTCCATTTATAAGGATTCACACTCCTTTCTTTTAATTGAACAACCACCAATTTATTTTGAGGCCAATAAAGAAACCCAAAAATGAATTTTCAATCAACCACAATCACAACATTCTCTTTTCTTCCACCAATTGGGTGATTTTTTTTTTCAATATATAATACCCCCTCCCAAACTTAGCATGAAAAACACATCCCAATTAAAGATCATGAGTTTCTTAGAAAGGTAAATAATTGTTTTTCAGACTAAGGTGAGGAAATATAATTTGTTAAAAGAAAGAAAAGGTTTACATGTAGGCTCAAAATGGTTAACAATGGAAAATCATGCTTAAGCATGCATAAGGTTAGCTTGAAAGGCACAAACGATCCAAAGAGGGCCTTAATATCATTTCTTAAATGTCATGTAATTAAATTTGCATAAGAATGAATGATTTTTAGGGGTTCAACCAAATCAATGAATAATGAGATCAAACAACAACTTAGATGACAAGAAAATAAGAGTATGTGTATAACACTCATGAAATGAAGGACAAGGCTCAAAAGCTTACATTATATGGTTATACAAGTTTAATTTATGCTTGATACAATTCTTTGGATCATGCAAATCATTTAATTGGAAAAATATGAAACAAATGGCAAGTGTAAAGAAGGTTTCGAACATATCATGCTAGAACGATGCTAAAAGTTTTTTTATTTATTTAATTTTTTTGAAATAAAAAGAAATCCAATTTTCATTTAAGTCATGCAAACATTTATCACAATCTCATCATATGTGTTCTGAAAGTGACTCAAAATAAAAACAAAGCAAGACTAAAATAAAACAGAAAAACAAGAAATTATATATATATATATATATTTTAAATTTTTATTTTAAGAATACACAATTATACAAGCAACTCTAGGATGACCAGGTTAAGGGCCTCAGAAAACACAGCCAGGGGTTCCGGGAAGGTTGGAGGGGTCACAATGGTCCCGCTTAAAACCCAAACTTCTTAGACACCGAAGGTGTCGCCTAAAGAACTCCTAGACACTGCATAGACGAAGGTTGCTTACTGGAGTTATCAAAAGTCAGCTCATATGAAAAAAAAATTTTAATATTTTTTTTAAAAATTATTATAAAAGAGACAGAAAATTAAAATGACTAAAATAATAATAACACAAGTAAAAGAGAAAGGATTGGATACTTCCCCTTGAAGCGATTAGGTCAAGCAGAGATGCATTTGGAGGTCGCTACTCCTCCCACTACTCCATACTTCCTATCCTTATGACTGAAGTTGCCTTCTCTCCCTTTTTATTGAGCTATCCTAAATTGCTAAAACAAACACAGTAAACTTGAAACAGAATTAAAATGATTAGGAATAAAAACTGAATTGAAAAAGGAAATACAAAAGTAAAACAAGTAGGGAAAGAAAATAGAACCAAACTATGCCGTCAATCCCCAGCAACGGCGCCAAAATTTTGTTAACTCGCAAGTGCACGAGGCGTTGGGTAGTATAGCATGTGTAAGTACGAGGTCGATCCCACGAGGATTGATGATAGATTGATTCAATTTGATTCCCTGCACAAAACAGAAATGAAAAGAAAATAAATAAAACAAGAAAGAAAGAAAGAAAATAAATTAACTCAAGCAAATTAGTTACCAAGTTCAATTTAGATTCACAGATTGATTCTAGCTAAAGTATGATTAAGCCATGGTGTCTGATCCTAACTTTGTATTCCTAATTCCCTAATTAGATCCTTGTTGTCGAATCTAAATTAAGCATTAGAAATCCATTAAGCATAGAAGAATGTTTTAAACAACAAAGTATGTATCTAATCCCTGTTGTCGAATGTCCATACATACTCTTCATATTCATAGTTCAATTCGAATTAAGACATGGTGTCTACTCTTAATTCAAACCAAGATAGCTAACATACAAGTTTTAATGGTGATCAATCATTCAAACAAGCATATTAACTTATAAGCATAATGAATAAGAACAAGAACCGTAATTGAAACTTGAAAACTAAAGAAAAGAAATTCCATTACAATGAAAAATAAATTACAACTAAGAAGCAAAATGGTTTTGTACAACAATTGAGAACTAAAAAAGAAAACTAAGAGAATTTGAGGTAGAGAAGGGAGAGGAGCTCTAGAGAGATGTTTGAGAGCTCCCCCCCTTGGGGTGTGTTTACAAATTTGGAAAACCTCACTATATATAGGCTTAAGGGAAGTAAAATTCTGAATTGAGTATTGCTTCTACCTACAACACTCACTTCACCAACTTACAACACTCAATTCACCAACTTTACCTAACTTCCCCACTAAAAATAATTAGCTCATGCATATGTCATGCATGACAATGCATTGCAGTCTGCTTTTGGGCTCGTTTTGGGCTTGTTCCTCCATTTTGAAAAATCTGGAAAAATATGGATCTTAAAGTTCTTTAAATTATCTTTCCAAGAATATGCAGCCCAGCTCAAGGAAAATCGGAAAGACCTTCAAATGTCATTTTTGGCCCAGTAACGCAGATCCTGCCGATTTTGACCTTAAGCTGCCAAAACTTGTATAACTTCCTCTAGAGGACTCGGAATCATGAACTGTAATATGCTCCAGAAAATAGACTTCCGTATCTTTCCAATGATGTATGGCTCATTATCTGGTTCTTCTTGAGCAAGTACAGTCCAATCCGTGAAGTTGACTGATCTCCAGACACCGTTTTGAGCTAACTTGTCTCCAAAATGCATTTAATGAGTTTTAAGCTTATTATACTGAAACAAACACAAAATAGATTAAAAGCACAAGTTTAACTCAAAAACATAACCAAATCATAAGTTAGAAGGGTACAAAATGATATGTAATTATGCACCGATCATCCAATCACTGAAATGATGCAATTCTCCAACCACTCCATGTACGGTACGAAATTCATACGAACTTGAAGTGTCCAATTTCTTTGACCAATTGATTTCGGATCAAGCCCAAAACTTGGGCAACATCATCATATGGTGGGAGGTGTCATTTGGTTTGTATTGAGTGAAATCCAATCACTAGAATGATGCAATCCTCCAACAACTCCATGTATGGTTCGAACTTCGAACGAACATGAAGTGTCCAATTTCTTTGACCAATTGATTTCGGAGCGAGCCCAAAACTAGGGCAGCCTCATAATATGGTCGGAGGAGTCATTTTGTGAGTTTTGACTGAAATCCAATCTCAGGAACTATGCAATCCTAGAACCACTCCATGTACGGTTCGAACTTCGAACGAACATGAAGTATCCAATTTCTTAGACCAATTAATTTCGGAACGAGCCCAAAACTTGGGCAGGCTCATAATATAGTGGGAGAAGTCATTTTGTGAGTTTTGAGTGAAATCCAATGATTATAACTATGCAATCCTGCAACCACTCCGTGTACGATACGAATTTCGTACGAACTTGAAGTGTCCCTTTTCTTTGACCAATTGATTTCGGATCGAGTCCAAAACTTGGGCAACATCATAATATGGTGGGAGGAGTTATTTGGTGGTTTTTGAGTGAAATCCATTCACTAGATCTATGCAATGCACCAACCACTCCATTTCCTGTAAGAATTTCGTACAAACTTGAAATGTTCAATTTCTTTGACTAATTGATTTCGGATTGGGCCCAAAACTTGGGCAACGTCATAATTAGGTGGGAGGAGGTATTTGGTGAGTTTTGAGTGAAATCCATTCACAAGAACGATGCAATCCTACAACCACTACATGTAATGTATGAACTTCGCATTTAACATGAACACCTTTTGTTTGACCAATTGATTTCAGATCGAGCCAAAACCTTGGGCAACATCATAATATGGTGGGAGGAGTCATTTGGTATGTTTTGAGTGAAATCCAATCTCTAGAACTATGCAATGCACCAACCACTCCATTAAGCCATGGTGTTTGATCCTAACCTTGTATTTCCAATTCCCTAATTAAGTCCTTATTGTCGAACTTAAATCAAGCATAGAATACTGTTTTAAACAACCAAGCATGCATCTAATCCCTATTTACGAATGTTCATACATACTCATTTTATTCATAGTTCAATTGAAACAAAAGCATGAGGTGTCTACTTCAATTTCAACCAAAATACACAAATCTCAATGGTAGCTAGGCATTCAAATTAGTATATAAGTAGGTAGGCATAATGAATAAGAGCATGAATCTTGAATCAAACTTGAAACTTGAAATTTATAAGCCCAGAATATTCATGTTAGGTTACATCAAAGCCCTAGTTATGGATTTAGCTACTCATAATGGGAAAGAAACTTAAACAGCAATGAGGAAACATAATGAATGCAACAAGAGTAGAAAAACCCTTTTCTGAAATCCTTGTGGTGTCCAATGCTTCTCCCAGTGCTTCCCCACGTCTAGAAGGATGTATGAAGGTTAAGGAGAGGATTTGGGATGAGTTTGGGTGAGTGGTGATGGATGAGAAAGTGGAAATTCATAGGAAAATGTAAGGAAGGATTGCGGGGACTGTTTTGGTGATTTGGAGCTGGTTAGAGTGTTGGGTTGATTGGTGGAGTGTTTGGGAGTGATTTCTGAATATGTTTGGGGAATGATGGGAGTGTGGAGCATGGAAAGAAGGGTGGATCAGTTGTGGGAGTGTGACTCGCAGGATGTATGTTATGGAATGAATGATAAAATGAAAGTGTTCTCTTCTCTTCAGCTGATGCCCTCTTTTATAGAGTGTTTAAGTCTTCAATTCGTTCTCCCCTTTGGCTTCTGAAGCACACCCCTTTCAGCTACCTCATTAAATGCTATGTAACTGCTATGTAAATGCTATGTAACTGCTCCAGCTACCCAATACATACATTTGGTGGAATTTGGTTAGGTGCAAGACAACCCTTAAAATGCATGGATTGCATTGAATGTCTCTTGTTGTCCTCCTCATTATGTCTGCCCATTAATACTCCACTTGAGTTGTAAACAACAATTTAGTTGACCTAACTTTGTCACTAGTAACAAGCAACTTCATTGGATCACAAATTGGGGTTCCATTCCTCATATAACGACTTTAAGCCCTTCATCTTGCATTTCAGAATGTCATCTTTCCAACCACATATCATTTGGCCCAATCCATGTTCGAATAAAGATGTTAAGGATGAAACGAATTGCTAACTCAGTCTGCACATTTTTGCACCATTTTGCTCATTTTCCTATCCAAAGCCACCATTGTACCCAAAGCGCAATGAACTGAATGAGAAACACAATAGAGATTAAAAGCTCAAGTTTAACTCAAAAACATAACTAAATCATATGCTAGAAGGGTACAAAATGATATACAATTATGCACTGATCAAATACCCCCAGACCTAGATTTTGCTAGTCCTCCAGCAAAACAAAACAAAGATTAAAACAAAACAAGAAGTTAACTAGACCACTTCCGCAGGTAACTCGATTGCATTGAGCATATGCCATAAGCCTTTGAACCTATAGGCATCCCCAGTAGGAGGAGTTTTGTCTCCTGAGGTTTTAACAGATACGATACCCACAAACGCTTTACCGACTCTACAAAACAAAGTGGTTAGAAAATAAAAACTTTTGAAATCAACTAATGAAATGAATGAAACCTTAAGTCATACCTCCAACACCATAGAGTTGCCAAGAGAGATGACCAATCAGTGTGTAAAGTGGAAGCTATAGCTCAAAGGCACACAGCTTCAAAGCAAGCACACTCAAACATTGCAGAAAGAACATGCTTCGACTCTAATTCTCGCAGATAGTACTCAATCACTCAGAACCTATGGTTTTATTCCCTCAAGCAAGCATAAGTGAGTTTATGACAGAGAAGCACAATTTTTGGTTAGATCTCGTGAAGGGATTCAAATACTAAGAATAAGGAGACATACATACCTACCAGCACCCATGAATACATCCTCAAAGATCAGCTAGGTCTTTCACAAGGTTGTAATGAAGGACTAAGGTTAGGGGAAATGGAAGAATTGGAAGGACAAACAAGTAAAACTTACCAAGGTTGCATTCTTCATTGATCTGTGTTAACTCGCAAGTGCACGAGGCGTTGGGTAGTATAGCTTGTGTAAGTACGAGGTCGATCCCACGAGGATTGATGATAGATTGATTCAATTTGATTCCCTGCACAAAATAGAAATGATAAATAAAATAAGTAAAATAAGAAAGAAAGAAAAGAAATTAACCCAAGCTAATTAGTTACCAAGTTCAATTTAGATTCACGGATTGATTCTAGCTAAAATATGATTAAGCCATGGTGTTTGGTCCTAACCTTGTATTCCTAATTCCCTAATTAGATCCTTGTTGTCGAACCTAAATTAAGCATTAGAAATCCATTAAGCATAGAAGAATGTTTTAAACAACCAAGTATGTATCTAATCCCTATTGTCGAATGTCCATACATACTCTTCCTATTCATAGTTCAATTTGAATTAATGCATGGTGTCTACTCTTAATTCAAACCAAGATAGCTAACATACAAGTTTTAATGGTGATCAATCATTCAAACAAGCATATTAACTTATAAGCATAATGAATAAGAACAAGAACTATAATTGAAACTTGAAAACTAATTAAACTTGAAAACTTAAGAAAAGAAATTACATTACAATGGAAAATAAATTACAACTAAGAAAAACTTAAAGGAAACAATTGAGAACTAAAAAGAAAACTAAGAGAATTTGAGGGAGAGAAGGGAGAGGAGCTCTAGAGAGATGTTTGAGAGCTCCCCCCCTTGGGGTGTGTTTACATGTTTGGAGAACTCACTATTTATAGGCCTAGGGGAAGTATAAATCTGATTATACAATTGAATTTATTAATCACACTCACTTCACCAACTTACACCACTCAATTCACCACTAAAATGATTAGCTCATGCATGACAATGCATTGCAGTCAGCTTGTGGGCTTGATTTGGGCTTGTTCCTTCACTCTAACAAATCTGCAAAAATATGGATCTTGAAGCTCTTTGTCTTATCTTTCCAAGAATATTCAGCCCAACTCAAGGAAAATTCGGGAAGGCCTTCAAAAGTCATTTTTGGCCCAGTAACGCAGATCCTGCCGATTTTGACTTTAAGCTGCCAAAACTTGTATAACTTCCTCTAGAGGACTCGGAATCATGAACCGTAAAATGATCCAGAAAATAGACTTCCGTATCTTTCCAATGACGTATGGCTCATTATCTGGTTCTTCTTGAGCAAGTAGAGGCCAATCCGTGAAGTTGACTGATCTGCAGACACCGTTTTGAGCTAACTTGACTCCAAAATGCATTAAATGAGTCCCAAACTTATTACACTGAAACAAACACAAAATATATTAAAAGCACAAGTTTAACTCAAAAACATAACCAAATCATAAGTTAGAAGGGTACAAAATGATATGTAATTATGCACCGATCAATCTGCAAGGTATCATTTATTTATAAGGAACACACATATGGTTTAGTTATGTTTGGCTTCAAGAGAGCTGATGGAACACACATATGGTAGGGTGAAAAGAAAGCACATAGAATGGTTATGCACACATAGCCTAGCATCACTTCAATGAGTTAATTCATGAGTGAGAGCAAGCACATGATATCTGCAAAAGAGAATCATCCTTAGTATTCAATCAAAATGGAACAATGAGATCATTTAGAATGAATTGAAGAAACCAGTAGGGATGAGAAATAGAGACACTTTAAACCCTCTGAAGAAAGCAGTTAGGCTCAATATAGCTCACTAGGGAAGTCTCCACTATTCTCCTTCAAGAATTTGAGCATGGTACTTTAGCCACCAGAATTCTAAGAGCATAAGCTTTCTGAAGTGCAAAAATCTGATATGAAAACCTCAATGGCAGCTCCATAGCACTGATTGAATGACATTCTAAAAAAAATAAAAAAATTAGTGACAAACACCAACGAAAACAAATTGAAAACCTTCCCCCCAGACTTGAATTGAACATTGTCCTCAATGTTAAAGCAACAGTAAAGATTATTGAGAACATGTAAATAATAAGGGGAAAAGTTAAGAAAACGATTTAGAGGAACTCCCCTTGATGCGATTAGGTCAACCGCTACCAAGCACCTTCTTCTTGAACACATGGGTTGCCTCCCATGAAGCACCTTAGTTACTGTCTTGGGAAGACATTAACCAATCTGCTAAGTTGATGGTATGAATGGAAGTTGATCAACCACATGGCCAGTTTGAATGCCAGCTAAAATTCCTTCATAGAATGGCTTTAAACGTTGTCCATTTACTTTGAAAGTCGAGCCATCTTTAGGGTTTTGAATCTCTACAGCTCCATAGGGAGAAACATTGACCACGATGAATGGGACAAGCCACCTAGACTTCAATTTTCCTGGAAATAGACGCAAACGTGAGTTAAACAAAAGAACTGTCATACCTTTGGTGAACTCTTTCCGTTGAATGTTTCTGTCTTGGTAACTCTTGGTTCTTTCTTTGTAAAGCTTTGCATTCTCATAAGACTCATGTCTTAACTCCTCCAATTCATTGAGCTGAAACTTCCTAGCTTCACCTGCCTTGTCTAGTTCAAAATTCAACTTCTTGATGGCCCAAAGAGCTTTGTGTTCAACCTCCATTGGCAGGTGACAAGCTTTTCCAAACACAAGACGATAAAGGCTCATTCCGGTGGGAATATGCAGTCCTATAAGCCCACAATGCATCATTAAGCTTTACAGCCCAATCTTTCCTTGTATGGTTCACAATCTTCTCTAGGATGTGCTTAATTTCTTTGTTGCTTATCTCTACTTGATCAGAAGTTTGAGGATGATATGGTGTAGAGACTCGATGGGTGATGTTGTACCTTTTTATGAGTGCTTCGAATGGCTTGTTACAGAAGTGGCTGCCTCCATCACTAATGACAGCCCTTGGAGTTCCAAACCTTGTGAAAATATTGTCCCTCAAGAATTTTAGCACAACCTTGTGATCGTTGGTTTTGGTTGGTATGACTTGTACCCATTTAGACACATAATCAACAGCAACAAGTATGTAGGTGTAACTAAAGGAAGATGGGAATGGTCCCATGAAATCAATTCCCCACATATCGAAGAGTTCCACAATGAGTATGTTGTTCAATGGCATTTGATTCCTGCGGTTAATGTTCCCCATTCTTTGACACCTATCACACTTAACTCAAAAATTAAACACATCTTTGAATAGAGTGGGCCAAAAGAAACCAGATTGCAGAATTTTAAGTGCAGTTTTCTTAGCTCCAAAATGACCTCCACAAGCCAATTCATGGCTATGCTTAAGTATGCTTTCTTGCTCTTCTTCCGAAACACACCTTCTAATGAGTTGATCAGGGCAATGCTTGAATAAGAATGGTTCGTCCCAAATATAATGTTTCACCATGGAAAAGAACTTCTTCTTGTCCTGAGAAGTTAGATCATTTCGAATAATACCACATGCAAGATAATTAACAAAATCATCATACCATGGCTCTTTGACTTGGGCAACATATAGTTGTTCATTCGGGAAAGTCTCATTCAAAGGTAGCACAACTTCTCCTTGTTCCTCAACCACAATTCTGCTCAAATGGTCAGCCACCACATTCTCACTTCCCTTCTTGTCTCGAATCTCCAAATCGAATTCTTGCAACAAGAGAATCCATCTAATCAAGCGTGGTTTGGCGTCCTTCTTAGTGAGCAAGTATCTAAGAGCTGCATGGTCAGAATAAACAATTACTTTAGAACCAACAAGGTAAGAATGAAATTTTTCTAAAGCAAAAACCACAACAAGCAACTCCTTTCTGTTGTGGAGTAGTTGAGTTGAGCATCATTCAAGGTCCGGCTAGCACAATAAATCACATGGGGAAGCTTGTTCTTCCTTTGACCTAAAACTGCACCAATAGCAAAGTTAGAAGCATCATACATTATTTCAAATGGTAAAGACCAATCAGGAGCCATGATAATAGGGGCTGAAGTTAGCTCCTTTTTCAAGGTAGTAAGGGCTTCAATGCAAGCTTCATCAAACTCAAAAACAACATCTTTAGCAAGAAGAATACACAATGGTCTTGTAATGTTTGAGATATTTTTGATGAATGATCGGTGCATAATTACATATCATTTTGTACCCTTCTAACTTATGATTTGGTTATGTTTTTGAGTTAAACTTGTGCTTTTAATTTATTTTGTGTTTGTTTCAGTGTAATAAGCTTAAAACTCAATAAATGCATTTTGGAGACATGTTAGCTCAAACGGTGTCTGCAGATCAGTCAACTTCACGGATTGGACTGTACTTGCTCAAGAAGAACCAGACAATGAGCCATACATCATTGGAAAGATACAGAAGTTTATTTTCTGGAGCATTTTACGGTTCATGATTCCGAGTCCTCTAGAGGAAGTTATGCATGTTTTGGCAGCTTAAGGTCAAAATCGACAGGATCTGCGTTACTGGGCCAAAAATCACATTTGAAGGTCTTTCCGATTTTTCCTTGAGCTGGGCTGCATATGCTTGGAAAGATAATTCAAAGAACTTCAAGATCCATATTTTTCCAGATTTTTCAGAATGGAGGAACAAGCCCAAAACGAGCCCAAAAGAAGACTGCAATGCATTGTCAAGCATGACATATGCATGATGAAATGTTATTGATTGTGGGAAATTTTGGTGGAGCATATTCAATACATATAATTGGAGTGGAGTTTTGCAGCAGCCAAATGAAGTAAAATAAGATGAAGTGGGAGTTGCAACACTAAGCTTAAAGACAAGAAGAATTGTTTTCAAATGCAATTGTGTGAATTAAGTGTTGTAAGTTGGTGAAGTGAGTTTGTAGGTAGAAGCAATACTTAATTCAGATTTTCACCTAGGCCTATATATAGTGAGGTTCTCCAAACTTGTAAACACACCCCAAGGGGGGGAGCTCTCAAACATCTCTCTAGAGCTCCTCTCCCTTCTCTCCCTCAAATTCTCTTAGTTTTCTTTTTAGTTCTCAATTGTTTCCTTTAAGTTTTTCTTAGTTGTAATTTATTTTCCATTGTAATGTAATTTCTTTTCTTAAGTTTTCAAGTTTAATTAGTTTTCAAGTTTCAATTATAGTTCTTGTTCTTATTCATTATGCTTATAAGTTAATATGCTTGTTTGAATGATTGATCACCATTAAAACTTGTATGTTAGCTATCTTGGTTTGAATTAAGAGTAGACACCATGCATTAATTCAAATTGAACTATGAATAGGAAGAGTATGTATGGACATTCGACAATAGGGATTAGATACATACTTGGTTGTTTAAAACATTCTTCTATGCTTAATGGATTTCTAATGCTTAATTTAGGTTCGACAACAAGGATCTAATTAGGGAATTAGGAATACAAGGTTAGGACCAAACACCATGGCTTAATCATATTTTAGCTAGAATCAATCCGTGAATCTAAATTGAACTTGGTAACTAATTAGCTTGGGTTAATTTCTTTTCTTTCTTTCTTGTTTTACTTATTTTCTTTTCATTTCTATTTTGTGCAGGGAATCAAATTGAATCAATCTATCATCAATCCTCGTGGGATCGACCTCGCACTTACACAAGCTATAATACCCAACGCCTCGTGCACTTGCGAGTTAACAAAATTTTGGCGCCGTTGCCGGGGATTGACGGCATAGTTTGGTTCTATTTTCTTTCCCTACTTTGTTTTACTTTTGTTTTTCCTTTTTATTTAAGTTTTTTTTTGTTCCTAATCATTTTAATTTTGTTTCAAGTTTTTTATGTTTGTTTTAGCAATTTAGGATAGCTCAACAAAAGGAGAGAAGGAAACTTCAATCATAAGAATAGGAAGTATGGAGTAGTGGGAGGAGTAGCTAACTCCAAATGCATCCATGCTCGACCTAATCGCTTCAAGGGGAGTATTCCAATCCTTTCTCTTTTACTTGTATTGTTATTATTTTTGTAATTTTAATTTTCTGTTTCTTTTATAATTTAAAAAAAAAAATTTAAAAAGATTTTTCATATGAGCCGACTCTTGGTAACTCCAGTGAGCGTCTCCGTCAATGCAGTGTCTAGGAGTTCTTTAGGCGACACCTTCGGTGTCTAAGAAGTTTGGGTTTTAAGCGGGACCATTGTGACCCCTCCAACCTTCCCGGAACCCCTGGCTGTGTTATCTGAGGCCCTTAACTGGTCATCCTAGAGTTGCTTGTATAATTGTGTGTTCTTAAAATAAATTTTAAAAAAAAAAAAAAAAAGATTTCTTGTTTTTCTGTTTTATTTTAGTCTTGCTTTGTTTTTATTTTGAGTCACTTTCCGAACACATATGATGAGATTGTGATAAATGTTTGCATGACTTAAATGAAAATTGGATTTCTTTTTATTTCAAAAAAAAAAAATAAATAAAACTTTTGGCATCGTTCTAGCATGATATGTTCGAAACCCTCTTTACACTTGCCATTTGTTTCATAATTTTTCAATTAAAGGATTTGCATGATCCAAAGAATTGTATCAAGCATAAATTAAACTTGTATAACCATATAATGTGAGCTTTTGAACCTTGTCCTTCATTTCATGAGTGTTATACACATACTCTTATTTTCTTGTCATCTAAGTTGTTGTTTGATCTCATTATTCATTGATTTGGTTGAACACTTAAAAGTCATTCATTCATATTCAATTTAATTACATGACATTTAAGAAATGATATTAAGGCCTTCTTTGGATCGTTTGTGCCTTTCAAGCTAATCTTATGCATGCTTAAGCATGATTTTTCCATTGTTAACTATTTTGAGCCTACATGTAAACCTTTTCTTTCATTTAACCAATTATATTTCCTCGCCTTAGCCTGAAAAACAAGTATTTACCTTTTCTAAGGAACTCATGAGCTTTAATTATGATGTGTTTTTCATACTAAGTTTGGGAAGGGGTATTATATATTGAAAATAAAAAAAAATAAAAATCACCCAATTGGTGGAAGAAAAGAGAATGTTGTGATTGTGGTTGATTGAAAATTCATTTTTGGGTTTCTTTATTGGCCTCAAAATAAATTGGTGGTTGTTCAATTAAAAGAAAGGAGTGTGAATTCTTATAAATGGAGGTATAAGGAGTTTTCAAAAAATAAAAATAAAAAAAAAAATAAAAATCATCATTGTGATGATTCGAAGTCTTGGAAAAAATTGTTTTATGCTCTTACATTATGAGTTCTTTGGACTTTGTGTTATCCATACCTTTCATTTCTCACTCACCTTACACCCTTGGCCCCATTACAACCTATGATAAAGACCGAAATTGATCTTAAATGTCATGTGATTGAATTGCATCCATTTTCCTACTTTTAGGTGTTTAGCATCCTTCTTGAGATCATATAATGCAAGTTCTTCATCTTTCTATTGTGAGTTAATTCCCTTATGGTTTAACTCTAATCTCATGTTTATAACTGAGTAATGCATTGTAGCCCTCTTCTGAGTGATTCATTTGTGAGAGGACAACTTTGGTGAGATTTGAAGTTGAATTTGTGCTTTGTATGATTTTTGAAATTGTGTGAAAACTAAGATTGGAGAATTTGTTGCATTTGGCTATCACACTACTACACTTTGAGCATGTTATGTTTTGAACTTTGCCACATTGTGAATAATGTCCAAAAATGAGCTTTTATTGTTAAAACTTTTGAGTCATGTGCATGAGTCATTTCTCTTCAGAAAATGTTCGGAAATATTGTTTTTGTATTTGTTTTTGTTTTGTTTTTGTTTTCTAACTACTTTGTTTTTTTTTGTAGAGTCAGTAAAACGTTTGTGGGTATCGTATCTGTTAAACCCTCAGGAGACACAACTCCTCCTACTAGGGATGCCTAGAGGTTTAAAGGCTTGTTGCATATGCTCAATGCAATCGAGTTACCTACGAAAGTGGTCTAATAAATTTATTTATTTATTTATTTTTATTTTTTGTTTTCCTTTTGTTTTGCTCGAGGACTAGCAAAATCTAGGTTTGGGGGTATTTGATCGGTGCATAATTACATATCATTTTGTACCCTTCTAACTTATGATTTGGTTATGTTTTTGAGTTAAACTTGTGCTTTTAATTTATTTTGTGTTTGTTTCAGTGTAATAAGCTTAAAACTCAATAAATGCATTTTGGAGACATGTTAGCTCAAACGGTGTCTGCAGATCAGTCAACTTCACGGATTGGACTGTACTTGCTCAAGAAGAACCAGACAATGAGCCATACATCATTGGAAAGATACAGAAGTTTATTTTCTGGAGCATTTTACGGTTCATGATTCCGAGTCCTCTAGAGGAAGTTATGCATGTTTTGGCAGCTTAAGGTCAAAATCGGCAGGATCTGCGTTACTGGGCCAAAAATCACATTTGAAGGTCTTTCCGATTTTTCCTTGAGCTGGGCTGCATATGCTTGGAAAGATAATTCAAAGAACTTCAAGATCCATATTTTTCCAGATTTTTCAGAATGGAGGAACAAGCCCAAAACGAGCCCAAAAGAAGACTGCAATGCATTGTCAAGCATGACATATGCATGATGAAATGTTATTGATTGTGGGAAATTTTGGTGGAGCATATTCAATACATATAATTGGAGTGGAGTTTTGCAGCAGCCAAATGAAGTAAAATAAGATGAAGTGGGAGTTGCAACACTAAGCTTAAAGACAAGAAGAATTGTTTTCAAATGCAATTGTGTGAATTAAGTGTTGTAAGTTGGTGAAGTGAGTTTGTAGGTAGAAGCAATACTTAATTAAGATTTTCACCTAGGCCTATATATAGTGAGGTTCTCCAAACTTGTAAACACACCCCAAGGGGGGGAGCTCTCAAACATCTCTCTAGAGCTCCTCTCCCTTCTCTCCCTCAAATTCTCTTAGTTTTCTTTTTAGTTCTCAATTGTTTCCTTTAAGTTTTTCTTAGTTGTAATTTATTTTCCATTGTAATGTAATTTCTTTTCTTAAGTTTTCAAGTTTAATTAGTTTTCAAGTTTCAATTATAGTTCTTGTTCTTATTCATTATGCTTATAAGTTAATATGCTTGTTTGAATGATTGATCACCATTAAAACTTGTATGTTAGCTATCTTGGTTTGAATTAAGAGTAGACACCATGCATTAATTCAAATTGAACTATGAATAGGAAGAGTATGTATGGACATTCGACAATAGGGATTAGATACATACTTGGTTGTTTAAAACATTCTTCTATGCTTAATGGATTTCTAATGCTTAATTTAGGTTCGACAACAAGGATCTAATTAGGGAATTAGGAATACAAGGTTAGGACCAAACACCATGGCTTAATCATATTTTAGCTAAAATCAATCCGTGAATCTAAATTGAACTTGGTAACTAATTAGCTTGGGTTAATTTCTTTTCTTTCTTTCTTGTTTTACTTATTTTCTTTTCATTTCTATTTTGTGCAGGGAATCAAATTGAATCAATCTATCATCAATCCTCGTGGGATCGACCTCGTACTTACACAAGCTATACTACCCAACGCCTCGTGCACTTGCGAGTTAACAAAATTTTGAGAGCTCCCCCCCTTGGGGTGTGTTTACAAGTTTGGAGAACCTCACTATATATAGGCCTAGGTGAAAATCTGAATTAAGTATTGCTTCTACCTACAAACTCACTTCACCAACTTACAACACTTAATTCACACAATTGCATTTGAAAACAATTCTTCTTGTCTTTAAGCTTAGTGTTGCAACTCCCACTTCATCTTATTTTACTTCATTTGGCTGCTGCAAAACTCCACTCCAATTATATGTATTGAATATGCTCCACCAAAATTTCCCACAATCAATAACATTTCATCATGCATATGTCATGCTTGACAATGCATTGCAGTCTTCTTTTGGGCTCGTTTTGGGCTTGTTCCTCCATTCTGAAAAATCTGGAAAAATATGGATCTTGAAGTTCTTTGAATTATCTTTCCAAGCATATGCAGCCCAGCTCAAGGAAAAATCGGAAAGACCTTCAAATGTGATTTTTGGCCCAGTAACGCAGATCCTGCCGATTTTGACCTTAAGCTGCCAAAACATGCATAACTTCCTCTAGAGGACTCGGAATCATGAACCGTAAAATGCTCCAGAAAATAAACTTCTGTATCTTTCCAATGATGTATGGCTCATTGTCTGGTTCTTCTTGAGCAAGTACAGTCCAATCCGTGAAGTTGACTGATCTGCAGACACCGTTTGAGCTAACATGTCTCCAAAATGCATTTATTGAGTTTTAAGCTTATTACACTGAAACAAACACAAAATAAATTAAAAGCACAAGTTTAACTCAAAAACATAACCAAATCATAAGTTAGAAGGGTACAAAATGATATGTAATTATGCACCGATCAATGAACCTTCTATAAAATCCAACATGGCCTAGAAAACTTCTAACTCCTTTAATTGAGGAAGGGGGGTGGTAGATTTGATATGAGATCGATCTTGGCTTTGTCCACTTCAATTCATTTGCTTGAGATCACATGGCCTAGTACAATGCCTTGTTTCACCATGAAGTGGCACTTCTCCCAATTCAAAATCAGATTTCTTTACTGGCATCTTTTAAGCACTAGAGAGAAGTGGTGAAGTCATTCATCAAAAGATGATCCAAAAACTGAAAAATCATCCATAAATACCTCAATGAATCATTCAACCATTTCTGAAAAGATTGCCATCATGCATCTTTGGAAAGTTGCTGGAGCATTGCACAAACCAAATGGCATCCTTCTGTAAGCAAATGTACCAAATGGGCATGTGAATGTGGTCTTCTCTTGGTCTTCTGGAGCAGTGGGAATTTGATTATAACCTGAATAACCATCAAGAAAACAATAGTAAGCATGGCCAGATAAACGTTCAAGCATTTGATCAATAAAAGGTAATGGAAAATGATCTTTTCTTGTGGATGTGTTCAACTTCCTGTAATCACGGTTTGGCTTGGTAATCTCCCAGGCTCACTTTGGGTTATCTCTGCAGCTATTTGGCGTATTTGAACTTCCAATTTGGAGATGGCAGCTTGTGTAGTTTGTTGGAAATTAGATTGGTGGATTGCCATTTGCTTCACTATGTCCTCCAATGATGATGATTGTTGTGGCCTTTGGAATGAAGGGGGATTGGCTTGATTCTGGGTATTCCTCCATGAAAAGTTTGGATGATTCCTCCAACCTGGATTATGACTTTGAGAGTATGGATCATTTCTTGGACCTCGGTTGTAGGAATTTACCAACTTAGCTTGCTCTTGCACAAATTCTGGATATGCAGCCCCAAGTGGACAAGCTATGGTAGCATGGTCATGAGTTTCACAGATGCTACACAATTCCTTCGGAGGGTTTCTTGAGTTCAATGCAAGAAGAGCATCTAGCTTTTGTTCTAATTTTGAAATCTGCACACTAGAAGCATCATTAGAACTACTAACAACACATTTACCTCTTGTATCAGTGTGTTGGATCTCCATTGCTATCTCCTCAAAGAGTTCATACGTTTCTTCGGGAGTTTGATCCTAACCTTGTATTTCCAATTCCCTAATTAAGTCCTTATTGTCGAACTTAAATCAAGCATAGAAGAATGTTTTAAACAACCAAGCATGCATCTAATCCCTATTGGCGAATGTCCATACATACTCATCTTATTCATAGTTCAATTGAAACAAAAGCATAAGGTGTCTACTTCAATTTCAACCAAAATACACAAATCTCAATGGTAGCTAGGCATTCAAATTAGCATATAAGTAGGTAGGCGTAATGAATAAGAGCATGAATCTTGAATCAAACTTGAAACTTGAAATTTATAAATCCAGAATATTCATGTTAGGTTACATCAAAGCCCTAGTTATGGATTTAGATACTCATAATGGGAAAGAAACTTAAACAGCAATGAGGAAACATAATGAATGCAACAAGAGTAGAAAAACCCTTTTCTGAAGTTCTTGTGGTGTCCAATGCTTCTCCAAGTGCTTCCCCACGTTTAGAAGGATGTATGAAGGTTAAGGAGAGGATTTGGGATGAGTTTGGGTGAGTGGTGATGGATGAGAAAGTGGAAATTCGTAGGAAAATGTATGGAAGGCTTGCGGGGACTGTTTTGGTGATTTGGGGCTGTTTAGAGTGTTGGGTTGATTGGTGGAGTGTTTGGGGTTGTGGGAGTGTTTGAGAGTGATTTCTGAATGTGTTTGGGGAATGATGGGAGTGTGGAGACCTTATTTTTCACACTTAGATCATATCGAAACACTTTCTATTTTATCTTTCTCATTTTCTGATTTGGTCTGCTTCTTCTTTAACTTCATTGCACAGATTCACATCAATTTTTCATTTAGGTATATGGCAGCACCTTGGTATATTTCTAAGCTATAAGGTATGGCTATAATGGGTTAAATATCTCAGATTGAGATACAAAGGTAGGGGAATGATGAGGGTGATAGAAGAAAAAGGCTTGAAGTGTTTGGCTTCAAGAGAGTTGATGGAACACACATATGGTAGGGTAAAAAGAAAGCACATAGAATGGTTATGCACACATAGCCCAGCATCACTTCAATGAGTTCATTCATGAGTGAAAGCAAGCATATCATATCTGCAAAAGAGAATCATCCTTAGTATTCAATCAAAATGGAACAATGAGATTATTTAGAGTGAATTGAAGAAAGCAGTAGGGATAAGAAATAGAGACACATTAAACCCTCTCGAGAAAGCAATTAGGCTCGACATAGCTCGCTAGGTGATCGGTGCATAATTACATATCATTTTGTACCCTTCTAACTTATGATTTGGTTATGTTTTTGAGTTAAACTTGTGCTTTTAATCTATTTTGTGTTTGTTTCAGTGTAATAAGTTTGGGACTCATTTAATGCATTTTGGAGTCAAGTTAGCTCAAAACGGTGTCTGCAGATCAGTCAACTTCACGGATTGGACTCTACTTGCTCAAGAAGAACCAGATAATGAGCCATACGTCATTGGAAAGATACGGAAGTCTATTTTCTGGATCATTTTACGGTTC
Organism: Prunus padus; assembly: GCA_024362665.1. Lineage (NCBI taxonomy): Eukaryota > Viridiplantae > Streptophyta > Magnoliopsida > Rosales > Rosaceae > Prunus > Prunus padus. Next base: position 14,784,793 of record JANFAM010000010.1, on the reverse strand, counting down.
ATGATTCCGAGTCCTCTAGAGGAAGTTATACAAGTTTTGGCAGCTTAAGGTCAAAATCGGCAGGATCTGCGTTACTGGGTCAAAAATGACTTTTGAAGGCCTTCCTGAATTTTCCTTGAGTTGGGCTGCATATGCTTGGAAAGATAAGACAAAGAGCTTCAAGATCCATATTTTTGCAGATTTTTCAGAATGGAGGAACAAGCCCAAAACGAGCCCAAAAGAAGACTGCAATGCATTGTCAAGCATGACATATGCATGATGAAATGTTATTGATTGTGGGAAATTTTGGTGGAGCATATTCAATACATATAATTGGAGTGGAGTTTTGCAGCAGCCAAATGAAGTAAAATAAGATGAAGTGGGAGTTGCAACACTAAGCTTAAAGACAAGAAGAATTGTTTTCAAATGCAATTGTGTGAATTAAGTGTTGTAAGTTGGTGAAGTGAGTGTGATTAATAAACTCAATTGTATAATCAGATTTATACTTCCCCTAGGCCTATAAATAGTGAGTTCTCCAAACATGTAAACACACCCCAAGGGGGGGAGCTCTCAAACATCTCTCTAGAGTTCCTCTCCCTTCTCTCCCTCAAATTCTCTTAGTTTTCTTTTTAGTTCTCAATTGTTTCCTTTAAGTTTTTCTTAGTTGTAATTTATTTTCCATTGTAATGTAATTTATTTTCTTAAGTTTTCAAGTTTAATTAGTTTTCAAGTTTCAATTATAGTTCTTGTTCTTATTCATTATGCTTATAAGTTAATATGCTTGTTTGAATGATTGATCACCATTAAAACTTGTATGTTAGCTATCTTGGTTTGAATTAAGAGTAGACACCATGCATTAATTCAAATTGAACTATGAATAGGAAGAGTATGTATGGACATTCGACAATAGGGATTAGATACATACTTGGTTGTTTAAAACATTCTTCTATGCTTAATGGATTTCTAATGCTTAATTTAGGTTCGACAACAAGGATCTAATTAGGGAATTAGGAATACAAGGTTAGGACCAAACACCATGGCTTAATCATATTTTAGCTAGAATCAATCCGTGAATCTAAATTGAACTTGGTAACTAATTAGCTTGGGTTAATTTCTTTTCTTTCTTTCTTGTTTTACTTATTTTCTTTTCATTTCTATTTTGTGCAGGGAATCAAATTGAATCAATCTATCATCAATCCTCGTGGGATCGACCTCGTACTTACACAAGCTATACTATCCAACGCCTCGTGCACTTGCGAGTTAACAACATTTTGGCGCCGTTGCCGGGGATTGACGGCATAGTTTGGTTCTATTTTCTTTCCCTACTTATTTTGCTTTTGTATTTCCTTTTTCAATTCAGTTTTTATTCCTAATTATTTGAATTCTGTTTCAAGTTTTCTGTATTTGTTTTAGCAATATAAGATAGCTCAATAAAAAGGGAGAGAAGGAAACTTCAATCATAAGGATAAAAAGTATGGAGTAGTGGGAGGAGTAGCTACCTCCAAATGCATCCATATTCGACCTAATCGCTTCAAGGGGGAGTATCCAATCCTTTCTCTTTTACTTGTATTGTTTTTATTTTAGTAATTTTAATTTTCTGTTTCTTTTTTTTAATTAAAAAAAATTAAAAAGATTTTTCATATGAGCTAACTTTTGGTAACTCCAGTAAGCAACCTCCGTCTATGCAGTGTCTAGGAGTTCTTTAGGCGACACCTTCGGTGTCTAAGAAGTTTGGGTTTTAAGCGGGACCATTGTGACCCCTCCAACCTTCCCGGAACCCCTGGCTGTGTTTTCTGAGGCCCTTAACTGGTCATCCTAGAGTTGCTTGTATAATTGTGTGTTCTTAAAATAAAATTTTTTAAAAAAAAAAAAGATTTCTTGTTTTTCTGTTTTATTTTATTCTTGCTTTGTTTTTATTTTGAGTCACTTTCCGAACACATATGATGAGATTGTGATAAATGTTTGCTTGACTTAAATGAAAATTGGATTTCTTTTTATTTCAAAAAAAAAAAATTTAAAATTTTTGGCATCGTTCTAGCATGATATGTTCAAAACCCTCTTTACACTTGCCATTTGTTTCATAATTTTCCAATTAAAGGATTTGCATAATCTAAAAAATTGTATCAAGCATAAATTAAACTTGTATAACCATATAATGTGAGCTTTTGAGCCTTGTCCTTCATTTCATGAGTGTTATACACATACTCTTATTTTCTTGTCATCTAAGTTGTTGTTTGATCTCATTATTCATTGATTTGGTTGAACACTTAAAAGTCATTCATTCATATTCAATTTAATTACATGACATTTAAGAAATGATATTAAGGCCTTCTTTGGATCGTTTGTGCCTTTCAAGCTAACCTTATGCATGCTTAAGCATGATTTTTCCATTGTTAACCATTTTGAGCCTACATGTAAACCTTTTCTTTCATTTAACCAATTATATTTCCTCGCCTTAGCCTGAAAAACAAGTATTTACCTTTTCTAAGGAACTCATGAGCTTTAATTATGATGTGTTTTTCATACTAAGTTTGGGAAGGGGTATTATATATTGAAAATAAAAAAATAAAAAAATCACCCAATTGGTGGAAGAAAAGAGAATGTTGTGATTGTGGTTGATTGAAAATTCATTTTTGGGTTTCTTTATTGGCCTCAAAATAAATTGGTGGTTGTTCAATTAAAAGAAAGGAGTGTGAATTCTTATAAATGGAGGTATAAGGAGTTTTCAAAAACAAAAAAAAAAAAAAAATCCTCATTGTGATGATTCAAGTCTTGGAAAAAATTGTTTTATGCTCTTACATTATGAGTTCTTTGGACTTTGTGTTATCCATACCTTTCATTTCTCACTCACCTTACACCCTTGGCCCCATTACAACCTATGATAAAGACCTAAATTGATCTTAAATGTCATGTGATTGAATTGCATCCATTTTCCTACTTTTAAGTGTTTGACATCCTTCTTGAGATCATATAATGCAAGTTCTTCATCTTTCTATTGTGAGTTAATTCCCTTATGGTTTAACTCTAATCTCATGTTTATAACTAAGTGATGCATTGTAGCCCTCTTCTGAGTGATTCATTTGTGAGAGGACAACTTTGGTGAGATTTGAAGTGGAATTTGTGCTTTGTATGATTTTGAAATTGTGTGAAAACTAAGATTGGAGAATTTGTTGCATTTGGCTATCACACTACTACACTTTGAGCATGTTATGTTTTGAACTTTGCCACATTGTGAATAATTTCTAAAAATGAGCTTTTATTGTTAAAACTTTTGAGTCATGTGCATGAGTCATTTCTCTTCAGAAAATGTTCGGAAATATTGTTTTTGTATTTGTTTTTGTTTTGTTTTTGTTTTCTAACTACTTTGTTTTGTAGAGTCAGTAAAACGTTTGTGGGTATCGTATCTGTTAAACCCTCAGGAGACACAACTCCTCCTACTAGGGATGCCTGGAGGTTTAAAGGCTTGTTGCATATGCTCAATGCAATCGAGTTACCTGCGAAAGTGGTCTAATTCATTTTGTTTATTTATTTATTTTATATCTTTATTTTCCTTTTGTTTTGCTCGAGGACTAGCAAAATATAAGTTTGGGGGTATTTGATCGGTGCATAATTACATATCATTTTGTACCCTTCTAACTTATGATTTGGTTATGTTTTTGAGTTAAACTTGTGCTTTTAATCTATTTTGTGTTTGTTTCAGTGTAATAAGTTTGGGACTCATTTAATGCATTTTGGAGTCAAGTTAGCTCAAAACGGTGTCTGCAGATCAGTCAACTTCACGGATTGGACTCTACTTGCTCAAGAAGAACCAGATAATGAGCCATACGTCATTGGAAAGATACGGAAGTCTATTTTCTGGATCATTTTACGGTTCATGATTCCGAGTCCTCTAGAGGAAGTTATACAAGTTTTGGCAGCTTAAGGTCAAAATCGGCAGGATCTGCGTTACTGGGTCAAAAATGACTTTTGAAGGCCTTCCCGAATTTTCCTTGAGTTGGGCTGCATATGCTTGGAAAGATAAGACAAAGAGCTTCAAGATCCATATTTTTGCAGATTTTTCAGAATGGAGGAACAAGCCCAAAACGAGCCCAAAAGAAGACTGCAATGCATTGTCAAGCATGACATATGCATGATGAAATGTTATTGATTGTGGGAAATTTTGGTGGAGCATATTCAATACATATAATTGGAGTGGAGTTTTGCAGCAGCCAAATGAAGTAAAATAAGATGAAGTGGGAGTTGCAACACTAAGCTTAAAGACAAGAAGAATTGTTTTCAAATGCAATTGTGTGAATTAAGTGTTGTAAGTTGGTGAAGTGAGTGTGATTAATAAACTCAATTGTATAATCAGATTTATACTTCCCCTAGGCCTATAAATAGTGAGTTCTCCAAACATGTAAACACACCCCAAGGGGGGGAGCTCTCAAACATCTCTCTAGAGTTCCTCTCCCTTCTCTCCCTCAAATTCTCTTAGTTTTCTTTTTAGTTCTCAATTGTTTCCTTTAAGTTTTTCTTAGTTGTAATTTATTTTCCATTGTAATGTAATTTATTTTCTTAAGTTTTCAAGTTTAATTAGTTTTCAAGTTTCAATTATAGTTCTTGTTCTTATTCATTATGCTTATAAGTTAATATGCTTGTTTGAATGATTGATCACCATTAAAACTTGTATGTTAGCTATCTTGGTTTGAATTAAGAGTAGACACCATGCATTAATTCAAATTGAACTATGAATAGGAAGAGTATGTATGGACATTCGACAATAGGGATTAGATACATACTTGGTTGTTTAAAACATTCTTCTATGCTTAATGGATTTCTAATGCTTAATTTAGGTTCGACAACAAGGATCTAATTAGGGAATTAGGAATACAAGGTTAGGACCAAACACCATGGCTTAATCATATTTTAGCTAGAATCAATCCGTGAATCTAAATTGAACTTGGTAACTAATTAGCTTGGGTTAATTTCTTTTCTTTCTTTCTTGTTTTACTTATTTTCTTTTCATTTCTATTTTGTGCAGGGAATCAAATTGAATCAATCTATCATCAATCCTCGTGGGATCGACCTCGTACTTACACAAGCTATACTATCCAACGCCTCGTGCACTTGCGAGTTAACACTAGGTAAGTCTCCACTATTCTCCTTCAAGTTCATACGAAGTTCGTATCGTAAATGGAGTGGTTGGTGCATTGGATAGTTTTAGTCATTGGATTTCACACAAAACTCTCCAAATGACTTCTCCAACCATATTAGGATGTTGCCCAAGTTTTGGGATCGATCCGAAATCAATTGGTCAAAGAAATTGGACACTTCAAGTTCATACGAAGTTCGTATCGTAAATGGAGTTGTTGGTGCATTGCATAGTTTTACTGGTTGGATGTCACGCAAAACTCTCCAAAGGACTCCTCCCACTATATTATGATCTTGCCCTATTCTTGGGGTCTATCCGAAATCAATTGGTCAAAGAAATTGAACAATTCAAGTTCATACGAAGTTCGTATCGTAAATGGAGGGTTGGTGCATTGCATAGTTTTAGTGGTTGGATTTCACAATAAACTCTCCAAATGACTCCTCCCACCATATAATGATGTTGCCCAAGTTTTGGGATCGATCCGAAATCAATCGGTCAAAGAAATGGACACTTCAAGTTCATAAGAAGTTCGTAGCGTTAATGGAGTGGTTGGAGGATTGCGTAGTTTTACTTGTTGGATTTCAATCAAAACTCACCAAATGACTCCTCCCACCATATTAGGATGTTGCCCGAGTTTTGGGCTCGATCTTAAATCACTTGGTCATAGAAATTGGACACTTCAAGTTCATACGAAGTTCGTGTCATAAATGGAGTCATTGTAGGATTTTGTAGTTTTACATATTTGATTTCACTCAAAACTCACCAAAGGACTCCTCCCACCATATTGTGATGCTGCCCTAGTTTTGGGCGCAATCCGAAATCAATTGGTCCTAGAAATTGGACACTTCAAGTTCAAACAAATTCGTAGCGTTATGTTGGAGGATTGCGTAGTTTTACATGTTGGTTTACACTCAAAACTCTCCAAATGACTCCTTCCACCATATTATGATGTTGCCCTAGTTTTGGGCTCGATCTGAAATCAATTAGTCAAACAAATTGGACACTTCAAGTTCATACAAAGTTCGTATCGTATAAGGAGTGGTTGGTGAATTGTATTGTTTCAGTGGTTGGATTTTACTCCAAACTCTCCAAATGACTCCTCCTACCATATTATGATGATGCCCAAGTTTAGGGCTCCATCCGATATCAATTGGTCATAGAAATTAGACACTTCAAGTTCATACGAAGTTCGTATCGTAAATGGAGTGCTTGGTGCATTGCATAGTTTTTAGTGGTAGGATTTCACTAAAAACTCTCCAATTGACTCCTGCCACCCTATTAGGATGTTGCACCAGTTTTTTGCTCGATCCGAAATGACGTGGTCATAGAAATTGGCCACTTCAAGTTCATACGAAGTTCGTATAGTAAATGGAGTGGTTGGTGCATTGTATTTCACTCAAAACACTCCTAATGACTCCTCCCACCATATTGTGATGATGCCCAAGTTTTTGGCTCAATCTGATATCAATTGGTCAAAGAAATTGGACACTTCAAGTTCATACGACGTTCATGCCGTAAATGGAGTGGTTGGAGGATTTTCAAGTTTTACTTATTTGATTTCAGTCAAAACTCTCCAAATGACTGCTCCCACCGTATTATGATGTAGCCCTAGGCTCGATCCGAAAACACTTGGTCGAAGAAATTGGACGCTTCAAGTTCATACGGAGTTTGTAGCGTTAATGGAGTGGTTGTAGAATTGCGAAGTTTTACTCGTTAGATTTCACTCAAAACTCTCCGATTGACTCCTCCCACCGTAATATGATGTAGCCCTAGTTTTGGGCTCGATCAGAAATCACTTGGTCAAAGAAATTGAACACTTCAAGTTCATACGAAGTTCGTATCGTAAATGGAGTGGTTGGTGCATTATATAGTTTTAGTGGTTGGATTTCACTCAAAACTCTCGGAATGACTCTTCCCACCATATTATGATGTTGCCCACATTTTGGGATCGATCCGAAATCAATTGGTCAAAGAAATTGGACACTTCAAGTTCATACGAAGTTCGTACAATAAATGGAGTGGTTGGTGCATTATATAGTTTTAGTGGTTGGATTTCACTCAAAACTCTCGGAATGACTCTTCCCACCATATTATGATGTTGCCCACATTTTGGGATCGATCCGAAATCAATTGGTCAAAGAAATTGGACACTTCAAGTTCATACGAAGTTCGTACAATAAATGGAGTGGTTGGTGCATTGCATAGTTTTAGTGGTTGGATTTCACTCAAAACTCTCCAAATGGCTCCTCCCTCCAGATTACGAGGTTGCCTTAGTTTTGGGCTCGATCCAAAATGACTTGGTCATAGAAATTGGACACTTCAAGTTCATACAAAGTTCGTACCGTAAAATGAGGTGGTTGGTCAAGTGCACAGTTTTATTGGACGGATTTCACTCAAAAATTCCCAAATGACTCCTCCCACCATATTATGATGTTTCCCAAGTTTTGAGATCTATCCGAAAACAATTGGTCAAAGAAATTGGACACTTAGAGTTCATACTATGAAGTGGTTGGAGGATTTTATAGTTTTACTTATTTCATTTCACTCAAGACTCTTCAAATCACTCCTCCCACCATATTATGATGTTGCCCTAGTTTTTTGCTCTATCCGAAATCACTTGGTCATAGAAATTGGGCACTTAAAGTTCATACGAAGTTCGTAGCGTTAATCGAGTGGTTGGTGCATTGCATAGTTTTAGTCGTTGCATTTCACTAGAAACTCTCCTGAAGACTCCTCCCGCCATATTATGATGATGTCCATGTTTAGGGCTCAATTTGATATCAATTGGTCAAAGAAATTGGATACTTCATGTTCAGACGAAGTTTGCATCGTAAATGGAGTGCTTGGTGCATTGCATAGTTTTAGTGGCTGGATTTCACTCCAAACTCGCCAAATGAATCCTGCCACTATATTAGGATGTGGCCCAAGTTTTGGGATCGATTCAAAATCAATTGGTCAAAGAAATTGGACACTTAAAGTTCATAAGAAGTTCGTATCGTAAATGTAGTGGTTGGTGCATTGCGTACTTTTAGTGGTTGGATTTCACTCAAAACTCTCAAAATGACTCCTCCCACCATACTATGCCCAAGTTTAGGGCTCGATCCGAAATCAATTGGTCAAAGAAATTGGACACTTCAAGTTCATACGAGGTTCGTATCGAAAATGAAGTGGTTGGTGCATTGCAAAGTTTTAGTGGTTGGATTTCACTCAAGACTGTCCAAGTGACTACTCCCACCATACTATGATGATGCCCAAGTTTGGGGCTCGATCAGAAATCAATTGGTAAACGAAATTGGACACTTCGAGTTCAAACGAAGTTCGTATCGTAAATGGAGTGGTTGGTGCATTGAATAGTTTTAGTGGTTGGATTTCACTCAAAACTCACCAAATGACTCCTCCCACCATACTATGATGATGCCCAAGTTTGGTGCTCGATCTGAAATCAATTGGTAAAAGATATTAGACACTTCAAGTTCGTGCGAAGTTTGTAACGTAAATGGAGTGGTAGGGGCATTGCATAGTTTTAGTGGTTGAATTTCACTCAAGACTGTCCAAATGACTACTCCCACCATACTATGGAGATGCCCAAGTTTAGGGCTCGATCCGAAATCAATTGGTAAATGAAATTGGACACTTCAAGTTCATACGAAGTTCGTATCGAAAATGAAGTGGTTGGTGCATTGCAAAGTTTTAGTGGTTGAATTTCACTCAAAACTATGCAAATGCCCAAGTTTAGGGCTCGATCCGAAATCAATTGGTCAAAGAAATTGGACACTTCAAGTTCATAAGAAGTTCGTATTGAAAATGAAGTGGTTGGTGCATTGCAAAGTATTAGTGGTTCGATTTCACTCAAGACTGTCCAAATGACTACTCACACCATACTTTGATGATACCCAAGTTTAGGGCTCGATCCGAAATCAATTGGTAAACGAAATTGGACACTTCGAGTTCATACGAAGTTCATATCGTAAATGGAGTGGTTAGTGCATTGCGTAGTTTTACTGATTGGATTTCACTCAAAATTCTCCAAATCACTCCTTTCACCACACCATGATGATGCCCAAGTTTGGTTCTCGATTTGAAATCAATTGGTAAAAGATATTGGACACTTCAAGTTCATACGAAGTTCGTATCGTAAAGGGAGTCGATGGTGCATTGCATAGTTTTAGTGTCTGGATTTCACTCAAAACTCTCCAAATGACTCCTCCCACCACACTATGGTGATGCCCAAGTTTGGTGCTCCATCTGAAATCAATTGGTAAAAGATATTGGACATTTCAAGTTCATAAGAAGTTCGTATCGTAAATGGAGTGGTTGGTTCATTGCATTGTTTTAGTGATTGGATTTCACTCAAAACTCTCCAAATGACTCCTCCCACCATACTACGATGATGCCCAAGTTTGGTGCTCGATCTGAAATCAATTGGTAAAAGATATTGGACACTTCAAGTTCATACGAAGTTCGTATCGTAAATGGAGTGGTTGGTGCATTGCATTGTTTTAGTGGTTGAATTTCACTCAAAACTATGCAAATGACTCTTCCCACCATACTAAGATGATGCCCAAGTTTAGGGCTCGATCCGAAATCATTTGTTCAAAGAAATTGGACACTTCAAATTCATACGAAGTTCGTATCGAAAATGAAGTGGTTGGTGCATTGCAAAGTTTTAGTGGTTGGATTTCACTCAAGACTGTCCAAATGACTACTCCCACCATACTATGATGATGCCCAAGTTTAGGGCTCGATCCGAAATCAATTGGTAAACGAAATTGGACACTTCGAGTTCATACGAAGTTCATATCGTAAATGGAGTGGTTAGTGCATTGCGTAGTTTTACTGATTGGATTTCACTCAAAATTCTCCAAATCACTCCTTTCACCACACCATGATGATGCCCAAGTTTGGTTCTCGATTTGAAATCAATTGGTAAAAGATATTGGACACTTCAAGTTCATACGAAGTTCGTATCGTAAAGGGAGTCGATGGTGCATTGCATAGTTTTAGTGTCTGGATTTCACTCAAAACTCTCCAAATGACTCCTCCCACCACACTATGGTGATGCCCAAGTTTGGTGCTCCATCTGAAATCAATTGGTAAAAGATATTGGACATTTCAAGTTCATAAGAAGTTCGTATCGTAAATGGAGTGGTTGGTTCATTGCATTGTTTTAGTGATTGGATTTCACTCAAAACTCTCCAAATGACTCCTCCCACCATACTACGATGATGCCTAAGTTTGGTGCTCGATCTGAAATCAATTGGTAAAAGATATTGGACACTTCAAGTTCATACGAAGTTCGTATCGTAAATGGAGTGGTTGGTGCATTGCATTGTTTTAGTGGTTGAATTTCACTCAAAACTATGCAAATGACTCTTCCCACCATACTAAGATGATGCCCAAGTTTAGGGCTCGATCCGAAATCATTTGTTCAAAGAAATTGGACACTTCAAATTCATACGAAGTTCGTATCGAAAATGAAGTGGTTGGTGCATTGCAAAGTTTTAGTGGTTGGATTTCACTCAAGACTGTCCAAATGACTACTCCCACCATACTATGATGATGCCCAAGTTTAGGGCTCGATCCGAAATCAATTGGTAAACGAAATTGGACACTTCGAGTTCATACGAAGTTCATATCGTAAATGGAGTGGTTAGTGCATTGCGTAGTTTTACTGATTGGATTTCACTCAAAATTCTCCAAATCACTCCTTTCACCACACCATGATGATGCCCAAGTTTGGTTCTCGATTTGAAATCAATTGGTAAAAGATATTGGACACTTCAAGTTCATACGAAGTTCGTATCGTAAAGGAGTCGATGGTGCATTGCATAGTTTTAGTGTCTGGATTTCACTCAAAACTCTCCAAATGACTCCTCCCACCACACTATGGTGATGCCCAAGTTTGGTGCTCCATCTGAAATCAATTGGTAAAAGATATTGGACATTTCAAGTTCATAAGAAGTTCGTATCGTAAATGGAGTGGTTGGTTCATTGCATTGTTTTAGTGATTGGATTTCACTCAAAACTCTCCAAATGACTCCTCCCACCATACTACGATGATGCCTAAGTTTGGTGCTCGATCTGAAATCAATTGGTAAAAGATATTGGACACTTCAAGTTCATACGAAGTTCGTATCGTAAATGGAGTGGTTGGTGCATTGCATTGTTTTAGTGGTTGAATTTCACTCAAAACTATGCAAATGACTCTTCCCACCATACTAAGATGATGCCCAAGTTTAGGGCTCGATCCGAAATCATTTGTTCAAAGAAATTGGACACTTCAAATTCATACGAAGTTCGTATCGAAAATGAAGTGGTTGGTGCATTGCAAAGTTTTAGTGGTTGGATTTCACTCAAGACTGTCCAAATGACTACTCCCACCATACTATGATGATGCCCAAGTTTAGGGCTCGATCCGAAATCAATTGGTAAACGAAATTGGACACTTCGAGTTCATACGAAGTTCATATCGTAAATGGAGTGGTTAGTGCATTGCGTAGTTTTACTGATTGGATTTCACTCAAAATTCTCCAAATCACTCCTTTCACCACACCATGATGATGCCCAAGTTTGGTTCTCGATTTGAAATCAATTGGTAAAAGATATTGGACACTTCAAGTTCATACGAAGTTCGTATCGTAAAGGGAGTCGATGGTGCATTGCATAGTTTTAGTGTCTGGATTTCACTCAAAACTCTCCAAATGACTCCTCCCACCACACTATGGTGATGCCCAAGTTTGGTGCTCCATCTGAAATCAATTGGTAAAAGATATTGGACATTTCAAGTTCATAAGAAGTTCGTATCGTAAATGGAGTGGTTGGTTCATTGCATTGTTTTAGTGATTGGATTTCACTCAAAACTCTCCAAATGACTCCTCCCACCATACTACGATGATGCCCAAGTTTGGTGCTCGATCTGAAATCAATTGGTAAAAGATATTGGACGCTTCAAGTTCATACGAAGTTCGTATCGTAAATGTAGCGGTTGGTGCAATGCATAGTTTTAGTGGTTGGATTTCACGCAAAACTCTCCAAATCACTCGTCCCACCGTACTATGATGATGCCCTAGTTTAGAGCTCGATCCGAAATCAATTAGTAAACGAAATTGGAAACTTCATGTTCATACGAAGTTCGTATCGTAAAGGGAGTGGTTGGTGCGTTGCATAGTTTTAGTGGTCAGATTTCACTCAAAACTCTCCAAATGACTCCTCCCACCACACTATGATGATGCCCAAGTTTGGTGCTCGATCCGAAATTAATTGGTAAAAGATATTGGACACTTCAAGTTCATACGAAGTTCGTATCGTAAATGTAGTGGTTGGTGCATTGCATAGTTTTAGTGGTTGGATTTCACTCAAGACTCTCCAAATTACTCTTCCCACCGTACTATGATGATGCCCATGTTTAGGGCTCGATCCGAAATCAATTGCTAAATGAAATTTGACACTTCAAGTTCATACGAAGTTCGTATCGTAAAGGGAGTGGATGGTGCATTGCATAGTTTTAGTGTCTGGATTTCACTCAAAACTCACCAAATCACTCCTCCCACCACACTATGGTGATGCCCAAGTTTTGTGCTCCTTCTGAAATCAATTGGTAAAAGATATTGGACATTTCAAGTTCACAAGAAGTTCGTATTGTAAATGGAGTGGTTGGTGCATTGTATTGTTTTACTGATTGGATTTCACTCAAAACTCTCCAAATGACTCCTCCCACCATGCTATGATGATGCCCAAGTTTGGTGCTCGATCTGAAATCAATTGGTAAAAGATACTGGACACTTCAACTTCATACGAAGTTCGAACCGTAAATGTAGTGGTTGGTGCATTGCATAGTTTTGTCGGTTGGATTTCACTCAAAACTCTCCAAATGACTCTTCCCACCGTACTATGATGATGCCCTAGTTTAGGGCTCGATTCGAAATCAATTAGTAAATGAAATTGGACACTTCAAGTTCATACGAAGTTCGTATCGTAAAGGGAGTGGTTGGTGCATTGCATAGTTTTAGTGGTTGGATTTCACTCAAAACTATCCAAATGACTCCTCCCACCACACTGATGCCCAAGTTTGGTGCTCCATCTGAAATCAATTGGTAAAAGATATTGGACATTTCAAGTTCATAAGAAGTTCGTATCGTAAATGGAGTGGTTGGTGCATTGCATTGTTTTAGTGATTGGATTTCACTCAAAACTCTCCAAATGACTCCTCCCACCATACTATGACGATGGCCAAGTTTGGTGCTCGATCCGAAATCAATTGGTAAAAGATATTGGACACTTCAAGTTCATACGAAGTTCGTTTCGTAAATGGAGTGGTTGGTGCATTGCGTAGTTTTAGTGGTTGGATTTCACTCAAAACTTTTCAAATGACTCCTCCCACCACACTATGATGATGCCCAAGTTTGGTGCTCGATCTAAAATCAATTGGTAAAAGATATTGGACACTTCAAGTTCATACGAAGTTCGTATCGTAAATGGAGTGGTTGGTACATTGCATAGTTTTAGTGGTTGGATTTCACTTAAAACTCTCCAAATGACTCTTCCCACTGTAAAATGATGATGCCCTAGTTTAGGGCTCGATCCGAAATCAATTGGTAAATGAAATTGGACACTTCAAGTTCATACGAAGTTCGTATCGTAAAGGGAGTGGTTGGTGCATTGCATAGTTTTAGTGGTTGGATTTCACTCAAAACTCTCCAAATGACACCTCCCACGACACTATGGTGATGCCCAAGTTTGGTGCTCCATCTGAAATCAATTGGTAAAAGATATTGGACATTTCAAGTTCATAAGAGGTTCGTATCGTAAATTGATTGGTTGGTGCATTGCATTGTTTTAGTGATTGGATTTCACTCAAAACTCTCCAAATGACTCCTCCCACCATACTATGACGATGGCCAAGTTTGGATTTCACTCAAAACTCTCCAAATGACTCCTCCCACCATACTATGACGATGGCCAAGTTTGGTGCTCCATCTGAAATCAATTGGTAAAAGATATTGGACACTTCAAGTTCATACGACGTTCGTATCGTAAATATAGTGGTTGGTGCATTGCATAGTTTTGGTGGTTGGATTTCACTCAAAACTCTCCAAATCACTCTTCCCACCGTACTATGATGATGCCCTAATTTAGGACCCGATGCGAAATCAATTGGTAAACGAAATTGGACACTTCATGTTCATACGAAGTTCGTATCGTAAAGGGAGTGGTTGGTGCATTGCGTAGTTTTAGTGGTCGGATTTCACTCAAAACTCTCCAAATGACTCCTCCCACTATAGTATGATGATGCCCAAGTTTGGTGCTCGATCCGAAATCAATTGGTAAAGATATTGGACACTTCAACTTCATACGAAGTTCGAACCGTAAATGTAGTGGTTGGTGCATTGCATAGTTTTGGCGGTTGGATTTCACTACAAGCTCTCCAAATTACTCTTCCCACCGTACAATGATGATGCCCAAGTTTAGGGCTCGATCCGAAATCAATTGGTAAACGAAATTGGACACTTCGACTTCATACGAAGTTCATATCGTAAATGGAGTGGTTAGTGCATTGCGTAGTTTTACTGATTGGATTTCACTCAAAATTCTCCATATCACTCCTTTCACCACACCATGATGATGCCCAAGTTTGGTTCTCGATTTGAAATCAATTGGTAAAAGATATTGGACACTTCAAGTTCATACGAAGTTCGTATCGTAAAGGGAGTCGATGGTGCATTGCATAGTTTTAGTGTCTGGATTTCACTCAAAACTCTCCAAATGACTCCTCCCACCACACTATGGTGATGCCCAAGTTTGGTGCTCTATCTGAAATCAATTGGTAAAAGATATTGGACATTTCAGGTTAATAAGAAGTTCGTATCGGAAATGGAGTGGTTGGTTCATTGCATTGTTTTAGTGATTGGATTTCACTCAAAACTCTCCAAATGACTCCTCCCACCATACTACGATGATGCCCAAGTTTGGTGCTCGATCTGAAATCAATTGGTAAAAGATATTGGACGCTTCAAGTTCATACGAAGTTCGTATCGTAAATGTAGCGGTTGGTGCATTGCATAGTTTTAGTGGTTGGATTTCACGCAAAACTCTCCAAATCACTCGTCCCACCGTACTATGATGATGCCCTAGTTTAGGGCTCGATCCGAAATCAATTAGTAAACGAAATTGGAAACTTCATGTTTATACGAAGTTCGTATCGTAAAGGGAGTGGTTGGTGCATTGCATAGTTTTAGTGGTCGGATTTCACTCAAAACTCTCCAAATGACTCCTCCCACCACACTATGATGATGCCCAAGTTTGGTGCTCGATCCGAAATCAATTGGTAAAAGATATTGGACACTTCAAGTTCATACGAAGTTCGTATCGTAAATGTAGTGGTTGGTGCATTGCATAGTTTTAGTGGTTGGATTTCACTCAAGACTCTCCAAATTACTCTTCCCACCGTACTATGATGATGCCCATGTTTAGGGCTCGATCCGTAATCAATTGGTAAATGAAATTTGACACTTCAAGTTCATACGAAGTTCGTATCGTAAAGGGAGTGGATGGTGCATCGCATAGTTTTAGTGTCTGGATTTCACTCAAAACTCACCAAATCACTCCTCCCACCACCACTATGGTGATGCCCAAGTTTGGTGCTCAATCTGAAATCAATTGGTAAAAGATATTGGACATTTCAAGTTCATAAGAGGTTCGTACCGTAAATTGATTGGTTGGTGCATTGCATTGTTTTAGTGATTGGATTTCACTCAAAACTCTCCAAATGACTCCTCCCACCATACTATGACGATGGCCAAGTTTGGATTTCACTCAAAACTCTCCAAATGACTCCTTCCACCATACTATGACGATGGCCAAGTTTGGTGCTCGATCTGAAATCAATTGGTAAAAGATATTGGACACTTCAAGTTCATACGAAGTTCGTACCGTAAATGTAGTGGTTGGTGCATTGCATAGTTTTGGTGGTTGGATTTCACTCAAAACTCTCCAAATCACTCTTCCCACCGTACTATGATGATGCCCTAGTTTAGGGCCCGATCCGAAATCAATTGGTAAACGAAATTGGACACTTCATGTTCATACGAAGTTCGTATCGTAAATGAGTGGTTGGTGCATTGCGTAGTTTTAGTGGTCGGATTTCACTCAAAACTCTCCAAATGACTCCTCCCACCACACTATGATGATGCCCAAGTTTGGTTCTCGATCTGAAATCAATTGGTAAAAGATATTAGACACTTCAAGTTCATACGAAGTTCGTTTCGTAAATGGAGTGGTTGGTGCATTGCATAGTTTTAGTGGTTGGATTTCACTCAAAACGCTCCAAATGACTCCTCCCACTATAGTATGATGATGCCCAAGTTTGGTGCTCGATCTGAAATCAATTGGTAAAAGATATTGGACACTTCAAGTTCATACGAAGTTCGTATCGTAAATGGAGTGGTTGGTGCATTGCAATGTTTTAGTGATTGGATTTTACTCAAAACTCTCCAAATGACTCCTCCCACCATACTATGATGATGGCCAAGTTTGGTGCTCGATCTGAAATCAATTGGTAAAAGATATTGGACACTTCAAGTTCATACGAAGTTCGTACCGTAAATATAGTGGTTGGTGCATTGCATAGTTTTGGTGGTTGGATTTCACTAAAAACACTCCAAATTACTCTTCCCACCGTACTATGACGATGGCCAAGTTTGGTGCTCGATCCGAAATCAATTGGTAAATGAAATTTGACACTTCAAGTTCATACGAAGTTCGTATCGTAAAGGGATTGGTTGGTGCATTGCATAGTTTTAGTGGTTGGATTTCACTCAAAACTCTCCAAATGACTACTCCCACCACACTATGGTGATGCCCAAGTTTGGTGCTCCATCTGAAATCAATTGGTAAAAGGTATTGGACATTTCAAGTTCATAAGAAGTTCGTATCGTAAATGGTGTGGTTGGTGCATTGCATTGTTTTAGTAATTGGATTTCACTCAAAACTCTCTAAATGACTACTCCCACCATACTATGACGATGGCCAAGTTTGGTGCTCGATCCGAAATCAATTGGTAAAAGATATTGGACACTTCAAGTTCATACGAAGTTCGTTTCGTAAATGGAGTGGTTGGTGCATTGCATAGTCTTAGTGGTTGGATTTCACTCAAAACTCTTCAAATGACTCCTCCCACCACACTATGATGATGCCCAAGTTTGGTGCTCGATCTAAAATCAATTGGTAAAAGATATTGGACACTTCAAGTTCATATGAAGTTCGTATCGTAAATGGAGTGGTTGGTACATTGCATAGTTTTAGTGGTTGGATTTCACTTAAAACTCTCCAAATGACTCTTCCCACCGTACAATGATGATGCCCTAGTTTAGGGCTCGATCCGAAATCAATTGGTAAATGAAATTGGACACTTCAAGTTCATACGAAGTTCGTACCGTAAATGTAGTGGTTGGTGCATTGCATAGTTTTGGTGGTTGGATTTCACTAAAAACTCTCCAAATTACTCTTCCCACCGTACTATGATGATGCCCAAGTTTAGGGCTCGATCCGAAATCAATTGGTAAATGAAATTGGACACTTCAAGTTCATACGAAGTTCGTATCGTAAAGGGAGTGGTTGGTGCATTGCATAGTTTTAGTGGTTGGATTTCACTCAAAACTCTCCAAATGACTACTCCCACCACACTATGGTGATGCCCAAGTTTGGTGCTCCATCTGAAATCAATTGGTAAAAGATATTGGACATTTCAAGTTCATAAGAAGTTCGTATCGTAAATGGAGTGGTTGGTGCATTGCATTGTTTTAGTGATTGGATTTCCCTCAAAACTCTCCAAATGACTCCTCCCACCATACTATGATGATGCCCAAGTTTGGTGCTCGATCTGAAATCAATTGGTAAAAGATATTGGACACTTCAACTTCATACGAAGTTCGAACCGTAAATGTAGTGGTTGGTGCATTGCATAGTTTTGTCGGTTGGATTTCACTCAAAACTCTCCAAATGACTCTTCCCAATGTACTATGATGATGCCCTAGTTTAGGGCTCGATCCGAAATCAATTGGTAAATGAAATTGGACACTTCAAGTTCATACCAAGTTCGTATCGTAAAGGGAGTGGTTGGTGCATTGCATAGTTTTAGTGGTTGGATTTCACTCAAAACTCTACAAATGACTACTCCCACCACACTATGGTGATGCCCAAGTTTGGTGCTCCATCTGAAATCAATTGGTAAAAGATATTGGACATTTCAAGTTCATAAGAAGTTCGTATCGTAAATGGAGTGGTTGGTGCATTGCATTGTTTTAGTGATTGGATTTCACTCAAAACTCTCCAAATGACTCCTCCCACCATACTACGACGATGGCCAAGTTTGGTGCTCGATCCGAAATCAATTGGTAAATGATATTGGACACTTCAAGTTCATACAAAGTTCGTTTCGTAAATGGAGTGGTTGGTGCATTGCATAGTTTTAGTGGTTGGATTTCACTCAAAACTCTTCAAATGACTCCTCCCACCAGACTATGATGATGCCCAAGTTTGGTGCTCGATCTAAAATCAATTGGTAAAAGATATTGGACACTTCAAGTTCATACGAAGTTCGTATCGTAAATGGGGTGGTTGGTACATTGCATAGTTTTAGTGGTTGGATTTCACTTAAAACTCTCCAAATGACTCTTCCCAGCGTACAATGATGATGCCCTAGTTTAGGGCTCGATCCGAAATCAATTGGTAAATGAAATTGGACACTTCAAGTTCATACGAAGTTCGTATCGTAAAGGGAGTGGTTGGTGCATTGCATAGTTTTAGTGGTTGGATTTCACTCAAAACTCTCCAAATGACTACTCCCACCACACTATGGTGATGCCCAAGTTTGGTGCTCCATCTGAAATCAATTGGTAAAAGATATTGGACATTTCAAGTTCATAAGAAGTTCGTATCGTAAATGGAGTGGTTGGTGCATTGCATTGTTTTTGTGATTGGATTTCACTCAAAACTCTCCAAATGACTCCTCCCACCATACTATGACGATGGCCAAGTTTGGTGCTCGATCCGAACTCAATTGGTAAATGATATTGGACACTTCAAGTTCATACGAAGTTCGTTTCGTAAATGGAGTGGTTGGTGCATTGCATAGTTTTAGTGGTTGGATTTCACTCAAAACTCTTCAAATGACTCCTCCCACCACACTATGATGATGCCCAAGTTTGGTGCTCGATCTAAAATCAATTGGTAAAAGATATTGGACACTTCAAGTTCATAAGAAGTTCGTATCGTAAATGGTGTGGTTGGTGCATTGCATTGTTTTAGTAATTGGATTTCACTCAAAACACTCTAAATGACTACTCCCACCATACTATGACGATGGCCAAGTTTGGTGCTCGATCCGAAATCAATTGGTAAAAGATATTGGACACTTCAAGTTCATACGAAGTTCGTTTCGTAAATGGAGTGGTTGGTGCATTGCATAGTTTTAGTGGTTGGATTTCACTTAAAACTCTCCAAATGACTCTTCCCAGCGTACAATGATGATGCCCTAGTTTAGGGCTCGATCCGAAATCAATTGGTAAATGAAATTGGACACTTCAAGTTCATACGAAGTTCGTATCGTAAAGGGAGTGGTTGGTGCATTGCAAAGTTTTAGTGGTTGGATTTCACTCAAAACTCTCCAAATGAGTCCTCCCACCACACTATGGTGATGCCCAAGTTTGGTGCTCCATCTGAAATCAATTGGTAAAAGATATTGGACATTTCAAGTTCATAAGAAGTTCGTATCGTAAATTGATTGGTTGGTGCATTGCATTGTTTTAGTGATTGGATTTCACTCAAAACTCTCCAAATGACTCCTCCCACCATACTATGACGATGGCCAAGTTTGGTGCTCGATCTGAAATCAATTGGTAAAAGATATTAGACACTTGAAGTTCATACGAAGTTCGTTTCGTAAATGGAGTGGTTGGTGCATTGCATAGTTTTAGTGGTTGGATTTCACTCGAAACGCTCCAAATGACTCCTCCCACTATAGTATGATGATGCCCAAGTTTGGTGCTCGATCTGAAATCAATTGGTGAAAGATATTGGACACTTCAAGTTCATACGAAGTTCGTACCGTAAATGGAGTGGTTGGTGCATTGCATTGTTTTAGTGATTGGATTTTACTCAAAACTCTCCAAATGACTCCTCCCACCATACTATGATGATGGCCAAGTTTGGTGCTCGATCTGAAATCAATTGGTACAAGATATTGGACACTTCAAGTTCATACGAAGTTCGTACCGTAAATGTAGTGGTTGGTGCATTGCATAGTTTTGGTGGTTGGATTTCACTAAAAACTCTCCAAATTACTCTTCCCACCGTACTATGATGATGCCCAAGTTTAGGGCTCGATCCGAAATCAATTGGTAAATGAAATTGGACACTTCAAGTTCATACGAAGTTCGTATCGTAAAGGGAGTGGTTGGTGCATTGCGTAGTTTTAGTGGTCGGATTTCACTGAAAACTCTCCAAATGACTCCTCCCAACACACTATGATGATGCCCAAGTTTGGTTCTCGATCTGAAATCAATTGGTAAAAGATATTAGACACTTCAAGTTCATACGAAGTTCGTTTCGTAAATGGAGTGGTTGGTGCATTGCATAGTTTTAGTGGTTGGATTTCACTCAAAACGCTCCAAATGACTCCTCCCACTATAGTATGATGATGCCCAAGTTTGGTGCTCGATCTGAAATCAATTGGTAAAAGATATTGGACACTTCAAGTTCATACGAAGTTCGTACCGTAAATGGAGTGGTTGGTGCATTGCATTGTTTTAGTGATTGGATTTTACTCAAAACTCTCCAAATGACTCCTCCCACCATACTATGATGATGGCGAAGTTTGGTGCTCGATCTGAAATCAATTGGTAAAAGATATTGGACACTTCAAGTTCATACGAAGTTCGTACTGTAAATGTAGTGGTTGGTGCATTGCATAGTTTTGGTGGTTGGATTTCACTAAAAACTCTCCAAATTACTCTTCCCACCGTACTATGATGATGCCCAAGTTTAGGGCTCGATCCGAAATCAATTGGTAAAAGATATTGGACATTTCAAGTACATAAGAAGTTCGTATCGTAAATGGAGTGGTTGGTGCATTGCATAGTTTTAGTGGTTGGATTTCACTCAAAACTCTCCAAATGACTCCTCCCACCACACTATGGTGATGCCCAAGTTTGGTGCTCCATCTGAAATCAATTGGTAAAAGATATTGGACATTTCAAGTACATAAGAAGTTCGTATCGTAAATGGAGTGGTTGGTGCATTGCATTGCTTTAGTGATTGGATTTCACTCAAAATTCTCCAAATGACTCATCTCACCATACTATGATGATGGCCAAGTTTTGGTGCTCGATCTGAAATCAATTGGTAAAAGATATTGGACACTTCAAGTTCATACGAAGTTCGTACCGTAAATGTAGTGGTTGGTGCATTGCATAGTTTTGTTGGTTGGATTTCACTAAAAACTCTCCAAATTACTCTTCCCACCGTACTATGATGACGCCCATGTTTAGGGTTCGATCCGAAATCAGTTGGTAAACGAAATTGGACACTTCAAGTTCATACGAAGTTCGTATCGTAAAGAGAGTGGTTGTTGCATTGCATAGTTTTAGTGGTTGGATTTCACTCAAAATTCTCCAAATGACTCCTCGCACCACACTGTGACGATGCCCAAGTTTGGTTCTCGGTCTGAAATCAATTGGTAAAAGATATTGGACACTTCAAGTTCATACGAAGTTCGTTTCGTAAATGGAGTGGTTGGTGCATTGCATAGTTTTAGTGGTTGGATTTCACTCAAAACGCTCCGAATGACTCCTCCCACTATAGTATGATGATGCCCAAGTTTGGTGCTCGATCTGAAATCAATTGGTAAAAGATATTGGACACTTCAAGTTCATACGAAGTTCGTATCGTAAATGTAGTGGTTGGTGCGTTGCATAGTATTAGTGGTTGGATTTCACTCAAAACTCTCCAAATGACTCTTCCCACCGTACTATGATGATGCCCATGTTTAGGTCGCGAACCAAAATCAATTGGTCAAAGAAATCGGACACTTCAAGTTCATACGAAGTTCTTACCATAAATGGAGTGGTTGGAGGAATTTCCAGTTTGACTGATTCGATTTCACTCCAAACTCTCCAAATAAGTCCTCCCATAATACTATGATGATGCCCAAGTTTGGTGCTCGATCCGAAATCCATTGGTCAAAGAAATTGGACACTTCAAGTTCGTACAAAGTTTGTATCGTAAATGGAGTGGTTGGTGCATTGCAAAGTTTTAGTAGATAAATTTCACTCAAAACTATGAAAATGCCCAAGTTTAGGGCTCGATCCGAAATCAATTGGTCAAAGAAATTGGAAACTTCAAGTTCATACGAAGTTCGTATCGAAAATCGAGTGGTTGGTGCATTGCAAAGTTTTAGTGGTTGGATTTCACTCAAAACTGTCCAAATGACTACTCCCACCATACTATGTTGATGCCCAAGTTTAGGGCTTGATCCGAAATCAATTGGTAAAAGATATTGGACACTTCAAGTTTAGGGCACGATCCGAAATCAAGTTTAGTTCGTTTCGTAAATGGAGTGGTTGGTGCATTGCATACTTTTAGTGGTTGGATTTCACTCGAAACTCTCCAAATGACTCCGCCCACACTATGATATGCCCATGTTTGGTTCTCGATCTGAAATCAATTGGTAAAAGATATTGGACACTTCAAGTTCATACGAAGTTCATATCGTAAATGAAGTGGTTGGTGCATTGCATACTTTTAGTGGTTGGATTTCACTCAAAACTCTCCAAATGACTCTTCCCACCGTCCTATGATGATGCCCAAGTTTAAGGCTCGATCCGAAATCAATTGTAGTAGAAATTGGACACTTCAATTTCATACGAAGTTCGTACCATATATGGAGTGGTTGGAAGAATTTCCAGTTTTACTGATTCCATTTCACTCAAAACTCTCCAAGTGACTCCTCCCACAATACTATGATGATGCCCAAGTTTGGTGCTCGATCCGAAATTGGTCAAAGAAATTGGACACTTCAAGTTTACACGAAGTTTGTATCGTAAATAGAGTGGTTGGTGCATTGCATAGTTTTAGTGGTTGAATTTCAATCAAAACTATCCAATTGACTCCTCCCACCATACTAAGATGATCCCTAAGTTTAGGGCTCGATCCGAAATCAATTGGTCAAAAAATTGGACACTTCAAGTTCATACGAAGTTCGTATCGTAAATGGAGTGGTCGGTGCATTGCATTGTTTTAGTGGTTGGATTTCACTCAAAACTCTCCAAATGACTCATCCCACAATATTATGATGATGCCCAACTTTGGTGCTCAATCTGAAATCAATTGGTAAAAGATATTGGAAATTTCAAGTTCATACGAAGTTCATATCGAAAATGAAGTGGTTCGTGCATTGCATAGTTTTAGTGGTTGGATTTCATTCAAAACTCTCCAAATGACTCTTCCCACCGTCCTATGATGATGCCCAAGTTTAGGGCTCGATCCAAAATCAATTGGGCAAAGAAATCGGACACTTCAAGTTCATACGAAGTTCGTACCATAAATGGAGTGGTTGGAGGAATTTCCAGTTTTACTGATTCGATTTCACACAAAACTCTCCAAATGAATCCTCCCACAATACTATGATGATGCCCAAGTTTGTTGCTCAATCCGAAATCAATTTGTCAAAGAAATTGGACACTTCCAGTTTATACGAAGTTTGTATCGTAAATGGAGTGGTTGGTGCATTGCACAGTTTTAGTGGTTGAATTTCATTCAAAACAATCCAATTGACTCCTCCCACCATACTAAGATGATGCCCAAGTTTAGGGCTCGATCCGAAATCAAATTGTCAAAGAAATTGGACACTTCAAGTTCATACGAAGTTCTTTTCCTAAATGGAGTGGTTGGTGCATTGCATAGTTTTAGAGGTTGGATTTCACTCAAAACTCCCTAATGGACTCCTAACACCGTACTATGGCGATGCCCAAGTTCAGTGCACGATCCGAAATCAATTGGTCAAAGGAATTGGACAGTTCAAGTTCATACGAAGTTCTTTTCCTAAATGGAGTGGTTGGTGCATTGCATTGTTTTAGAGGTTGGATTTCACTCAAAACTCCCTAATGGACTCCTAACACCGTACTATGACGATGCCCAAGTTCGGTGCACGATCCGAAATCAATTGGTCAAAGGAATTGGGCACTTCAAGTTCATACGAAGTTCGTATCGTAAATGGATAGGTTGGTGCAATATATAGTTTTAGTGGTTGGATTTCACTCAAAACTCTTGAATGACTCCTACCATCATATTATGATGTTGCCCACGTTTTGGGATCGATCCGAAATCAATTGGTCAAGGAAATTGGACACATCAAGTTCATACGATGTTCGTAGCGTTAATTTTGTGGTTGGGGGATTGCGTAGTTTTACTTGTTGGATTTCATTCAGAATTCTCCAAATGACTCCTCCCACCATATTCTGATGCTGCCCAAGTTTTGCGCTCAATCTGGTACAATTGGCCCAAGAAATTGGACACTTCAAGTTCATACGAAGTTCATACCACAAATGGAGTGGTTGGTGCATTGCGTAGTTTTAGTGGTCGGATTTCACTAGAAACTCTCCTAACGACTCCTCTCCCCATATTATGCTGATGTCCATGTTTAGGGCTCAATCTCATATCAATTGGTCAAAGAAATTGGACACTTCAAGTTCAGACGAAGTTCGCATGGTAAATAGAGTGGTTGGTGCATTGCATAGTTTTGGTGGTTTGATTTCACTCCAAACCCTCCAAATGACTCCTGCCACTATATTAGGATGTGGCCCAAGTTTTGGGCTCGATCCAAAATAATTTGGTCATAGAAATTGGACACTTCAAATGACTCCTACCACTATATCGTAATTGGAGTGGTTGGTGCATTGTATAGTTTTAGTGGATGGATTTCACTCAAAAATCTCCGAATGACTCCTGCCACCATATTAGGTTGTTGCCCTAGTTTTGGGCTCGATCCGAAATCACTTGGTCAGCGAAATTTGAAACTTCAAGTTCATATGAAGTTCGTATGGTAAATGTAGTGGTTGGTGCATTGCATAGTTTTAGTGGTTGTATTTGACTCAAAACTATCCGAATGACTCCTCCCACCATATTATGATGTTGCCCAAGTTTTGGGATCTATCCGAAATCAATTAGTCAAAGAAATTGGACACTTCAAGTTCATACGAAGTTTGTAGCGTTAATGGAGTGGTTGGAGGATTGCGTTGTTTTACTTGTTAGATTTCACTTAGAACTCTCCAAATGAATGCTCCCACCATATTATGATGATTCCCAAGTTTAGGGCTCAATCCGATATCAATTGGTCAAAGAAATTGGACACTTCAAGTTCATACGAAGTTCGTACCATAAATGGAGTGGTTGGTGCATTGCATAGTTTTAGAGGTTGGATTTCACTCAAAACTCTTCAAATGACTCCTCCCACCCGATTAGAATGTTGCCCTAGTTTTGGGCTCGATTCAAAATCACTTGGTCATAGAAATTGGACACTTCAAGTTCATACAAAGTTTGTAGCGTTAACGGAGTGGTCGGAGGATTGCGTAGTTTTACTTGTTGGATTTCACTCAAAACTCTCCAAATGACTCCTCCCACCATACTATGATGATGCCCAAGTTTTGGGCTCGATCCGAAATCAATTGGTCAAAGAAATTGGGCACTTCAAGTTCATACGAAGTTCGTATCGTTAATGGAGTGGTTGGTGCATTGCATAATTTTAGTTGTTGAATTTCTCTCAAATCTAAATAAATGACTCCTCCCACCATACTAAGATGATGCCCAAGTTTAGGGCTCGATCCGAAATCAATTGGTCAAAGAAATTGGACACTTCAAGTTCATATGAAGTTCGTATCGTAAATGGTGTGGTTGTTGCATTGCATAGTTTTAGTGGTTGGATAACTCTCTAAATGACTCCTCCCAACATATTATGATGTTGCCCAAGTTTAGGGCTCGATCCGAAATCAATTGGTCAAAGAAATTGGACACTTCAAGTTCATACGAAGTTCGTATCGTAAATGGAGTGGTTGTTGCATTGCATAGTTTTAGTGGTTGGATTTCACTCAAATGACAGGACCCGACCCAAATTCCACTTTGGAATTCGTGTCGAACCATGTGCGTGTCCAACACCTGGCAGGTGTCGAGCATGAAAGACCAACTTGCCCATTTAAAACTAAAACTCAAAATAAAACTCTTAAATAAAGTTTGACTTCTGCCAAAAATTCGGCAGAGTCTCCCCTGTAATTGCTCATTTCCCAAAAATTTACACCTGTACCAAACACAATTAAATATTCCCAATTGTTCAGCATGCACAAATTTTTAATCACACACATTTAAAAGTATTTAAACTAAATGGTCTCCAGCCTTACAACAATCCAAACGTAATCGTTACCATCAATTTAAACCTAACATTTTCATCCCTTAAAATCATCAATTCTAGTTATATCAATTCGGTCGTATCATCAACAATTCTTGCCATCACATAATATCCAAGGTGAATCCTAGCCAACCTTTCAGCTATTCGTTTTAGTAGTTATTATATTAACAAGTACATCATCATTAACGATAGCATTACATAAGGAAAACCAACACATGAAGTTCATAATTAAACAAGCTTCAAATCTGAATATCAATCGGGCCTTGAGCCCGCACACTGTTAACTCGCAAGTGTACGGGCCAATTAGTAGTATAGCAAGACAAGTACGAGGTCGTACCCACAAGGACTGAGAAGTTCAAATTAGTTATGTACTTAGATTACCCAATTCTAGAAACAAGAAGTTAAGTCTAAAACAGATTTTAAAGAGAGATTGATTGACTTTGTGAAAACAAATGAAACAAAACGAAATTGCAAACAAAGGCAAAGTAAACAAGTGTATCAAAGAGTGGTTTTGAGGTTGGAAACAGATTTGGAGACTAGGGCATTCGATTCACCATAACAATCCAATTCTAGGTTATAAGGATTCAAGTGACAAGTCTGATTCAGATTCAAAGATTGATTCTAGCTAAAGTATGATTAAGCCATGGTGTTTGATCCTAACCTTGTATTTCCAATTCCCTAATTAAGCCCTTATTGTCGAACTTAAATCAAGCATTAGAAATCCATTAAAAATAGAAGAATGTTTTAAACAACCAAGCATGTATCTAATCCCTATTGACGAATGTCCATACATACTCATCTTATTCATAGTTCAATTGAAACAAAAGCATAAGGTGTCTACTTTAGTTTCAACCAAAATACACAAATCTCAATGGTAGCTAGGCATTCAGATTAGCATATAAGTAGATAGGCATAATGAATAAGAGCATGAATCTTGAATCAAACTTGAAACTTGGAATTTATAAACCCAGAATATTCATGTTAGGTTACATGAAGCCCTAGTAATGGATTTAGCTACTCATAATGGGAAAGAAACGTAAACAGAAATGAGAAAGCATAATGAATGTAACAAGAATAGAAAAACCCTTTTCTGAAGTCCTTGTGGTGTCCAATGCTTCTCCAAGAGCTTCTCCACGCCTAATACTTCTCCAAGAACTTCCCCACGTCTAGAAGAATGTATGAAGGTTAAGGAGGTGATTTGGGATGAGTTTGGGTGAGTGGTGATGGTTGAGAAAGAAGAAATTCGTAGGGAAATGGAGGGCAGGCTTGCAGGGACAGTTTTGGTGATGTGAGGCTGTTTAGAGTGTTGGGTTGATGACTGGAGTGTTTGGGGAATTATGGGAGTGTGGAGGATGGTGTGGAGGAGGTCTGAAGGATGTGTGAAGGATCTGAAGGATGTGAAAGATCTGAAGGATGTGAAAGATGATCCTTATGGAATGAATGAGAGTGGTATTTATAAGGAGAATGAAAGGAGAATTCTGAATTGATTAATGCCTCCACTAACCACACTAATGCATTAGAAAATCAGTTTCCCTTCTTTTCTGGCTAGTGCAGCTCCCACATGCAGCTAATGGAGAACCCCACCAGAAATTACATCTCATGCACAGCTCATCATGACCAAGAAACTTTATGGGCTCACGAATTGGGCTTCCCTTAATCAACTGATGACATTGAGCCGTCCATCTTCAAGTTTAGAATGTCATCTTTCCAACCACATATCATTTGGGCCAATCCAAGTTCGGAGGAAGGAGTTAAGGCTGAAACAAATTTCTAACTCAGTCTGCACGTTTTTGGACCATTTTGCATATTTGGGCCCCCATTGCTACCTAAAGCTCAATTAACTGAATGACAAACATAAAAGAGATTAAAAGCACAAGTTTAACTCAAAAACATAACTAAATCATATGCTAGAAGGGTACAAAATGATATACAATTATGAACCGATCACACATTAATTCAGATTAAATTCAACAAACATGTTCAATAGATTTCCAATTCAAGCCCATAACCAAATTCCAAAGTATTCTTGCTCGTGGCTGCACCTAGATTAATCTAGGCTGCCTACGTACCCTCCTTGAGGGATCAAGCCACACGTAGCTCTTTCACAAGAATTTAGAACTCAAACCATCTAATACACTATGTTACAAACTGCAATGGTTCCAAACATTACATTTCAAAATCGCCCAAAATAACCTTATCAACGTGAACTGAAGCAATATATATATATATACCCAACCATAAATTCGCAAGAACTCTTTAGACTTAGAAAATTTCCACCATTTGTCATATAAAGGTGAAAATAGATAATAAAACATTTGCCCATAAGTATCCAAAATAAAATTATAAATTTCCCATTTGAAACCTCTTAAATCTGTACATAACCTCCACCTAGGTGTACCCACAATCATAATCCGTCAATTCCCAGGTATCATTCCGTCAATTCCATATATTATGTACAAGTTACATCCTCGCAGTACTGGGAACACAAAGTCAGCCCGAGATGTGTATCCTTTGATTATCCGTCCCTTCCAACCTTTAGCCGTCACTTCCAACCTTTAGCCGTCAATTCCATTTCCTCGCAAGACCCGGTGACACGAGGTCGGCCGAGCCGCGTATCCTCGCAAGACTCAGGAGTCATAAAGTCAACCTGAGCCTCGTCCTCACAAGAACGGGTGATCAGCCCAAACGCGTAGCCTCGCTGAATTGGGGGACACCAAGTCTACTCGAAACGCGTCCTCGTTCCACACGGTTCGGGCGTCCCCGAACTCGTGGGGCGTATCATAAATGACAATTCGGTTTCCAAGGCAATAGGGGTACTCCTGAGGTGGGTTTGAAAACCAAATCCAAATCTGAATATCATCACCCTTCGCCAAAAATCCATTTTCATACTTAATTATATAATATAAAATATAATACTCTCAAAATCAGTTTCCCAAATATTCAAAACTACTCAACCATATACTTAATTATAATAGTAATAATAATAATAATAAATAAATAATGAAACTAATACTAAATAACCCAAAGAAATCCCTGTCTCAATGGACTACTTTCATGATCAAATCCGTAACAGTATTCACCATTAAACATACACGAACCATTAGTAAAATAAATATATAATTTCACAATATTATTATAACAATAATAACAATAGTAATAATAATCATGAAAATTCTTAGAAAATCCCATCATCACATACTTAGTAAATAATACCCCACATTCCTTATAGCATCCGAATACAACCGTACCAACTCTATATAAACCAAGAATCCAACATACGAATATTTAATAGAAACCTTGACAAATCTCATATCTTCATAATCCCTATTTTAACAATATTCCGAGACTCACAGTTAAGACACTAAGCCCAACCATTTATATCAAATTCATTCAACCAAATCCAAACATATCAGATGGTGAACATCACAGCTAATTAATTCATAAAACTGTCATACATAAGCAATTTATTCAATTGGCCCAACAACTCAAAAAGTCCTCAACCAGGAATTAGACTCAAACCCTAGTTCCTAGTATTCAAATGCGTGTACGACGTACAGGGTGTTTCTAAGGTCAAACTACGTTTTCCGACAGGTGAAACGACCTCGGGAGACGCACAGTCAACCCTTGGTCAAACTTCCCGAATATGGTCAACTAGGGCCAGTGGGCCCACGACCTCCAATTGGATCCGAACATTCCTAAAAGTCCAACAAAAATAACCTTTTCATGTCCCGAAGGTTTAATCTCGATCAAACGATCGGATTTCTCACGATCGTACGATCAGACGGTTTTAGTTTAACTAAACTTTAAGTTATTGATCCGGAGCATCTGGGGCCCCGATCTACGATCCGTTAATTTCCACATGATCCTAGAAATACGAGAAACAACATACTAAGAATTGGGACCGATCTAACGGTCCGAACTTATCGAACCTGGATAACACGCAATAGGCGTAAATCCGTTCGATTGTTTAACGAACTCCAATTTGAAATCCGAGCACGCCTACGCGCTCGTGATGACGTAAGGATAATAGTAGCAGAAAGTTTGACAATTAAAAGTGGGCCGGTGCGTGGGAACACGCGCTGGCCAATCCGAGGGCCAAAAAGCGATAAAATTGGCGTTCGGCCAAACTTCGAAACAGAAGCTATCCTTCCGGCTACAACAAGTTCTCGGCCTCCCGAACACATTTCTCAACTATGGGAAAGTCAATTTCGAACCATAAGGGGGTCAAAACCTAAGCTCAAAGTCGGCTGAAAATAAAATTCGAAATTTGAGTTACCTACGCTACGATTCGATCTGCACCTACCCAACCATCAGCTAGAGCCCGAAAAATAGGTGGAAAAGCATACCTTACTTGTCCCGATCGGTGGCCGGAGGAGGGAGAACGAATGAGCCAAAGTTTCAGAAAAATTTGTCCGAAACCGCCTGTTTAGTGGTTGATTCCTGCAACTACGGCGGCGAATCGAGGCGGCGAAGGGCTGGGGCTTGAAGAGGGAAGTGTGGTCGTTCATTTGGGACCGGCCTTGCATGAAACGGAGGTCGGTGTGGAGAGAAATCGAACTACAAAGTCGTCTAGTTTCCCTGCTCGAAGAGAAATCTGGGTTTTTAAAAAAACTGAACTTCGAAATATTTACGGTTATGCCACTGGCCTAATCTTGATCACCATTTCTTTGTTACAACTCCGATTCGAGTCAACAATATACCCACAAACTCGTATTGACGAGCACGACGTAACGGTTTGGCTCACTTCCCCAAATTCTTTCTCAAACTCAAAATGATCTTTTTGCCCTTATAAAATATTAAATGTTATTTTATTCCCAAAATTCTTAATTATTTTATCAATTTTTTAAAACCTTTCAATTTATTTATTTATTCTCAACTCAACTTAATTATTGAACTTATCATACTCTCGGGGGTAAAAATGTCTTTCACTTGAATAATTTAATATTTAAATATTAATTTAGGGACGGGATGTTACATCAAAACTCTTCAAATGACTCCTCCCACCATAATATGATGATGCCCTAATTTAGGGCCCGATCCGATATCAATTGGTCAAAGAAATTGGACACTTTAAGTTCATACCAAGTTCGTATCGTAAATGGAGCGGTTGGTGCATTGCATAGTTTTACTTTTTAGATGTCACTCAACACTCTCCAAATGACTCCGCCCACCATATTATGATGATGCCCAAGTTTAGGGCTCGATTCGAAATCAATTGGTCAAAGAAATTGGACACTTCAAGTTCATACGAACTTCGTATCGTAAATGGAGTGGTTGTTGAATTGCATAGTTTGAGTGGTTGGATTTGACTCAAAACACTTCAAACGACTCCTCCCACCATATTATGATGATACCGAAGTTTAGGGCTCAATCCGAAATCAATTAGTCAAAGAAATTGGACACTTCAAGTTCATATGAAGTTCGTATCGTAAATGGAGTGGTTATTGCGTTGCATAGTTTTAGTGGTTGGATTTCACTCAAAACTCTCCAAATGACTCCTCCCACTATATTATTGCATTGCACCAACCACTCCATTTAAGATACAAACTTCATTGGACACTTCAAGTTCATACGAAGTTTGTATCTTAAATGGAGTGGTTGGTGCATTGCCTAGTTTTAGTTGTTGAATTTCACTCTTTTCCAAATGACTCCTCCCACTATATTTTGTTGTTGCCCTAGTTTTGGGATCGATCCAATATGAATTGGTCAAAGAAATTGGAAACTTCAAGTTCATACGAAGTTCGTATCATAAATGGAGTGGTTGGTGCATTGCATAGTTTTTCTGGTTGGGTTTCTCTCAAAACTCATCAAAAGATTCCTACTACCATATTATGTTGATGCCCAAGTTTAGGGCTCAATGCAAAATCAATTGGTCAAAGAAATTGGACACTTCAAGTTCATGCGAAGTTCGTATTGTAAATGGAGTGGTTGGTGCATTGCGTAGTTTTTCTGGTTGGATGTCACTCAAAACTCATCAAATGATTCCTCCCACCATATTATGATGATGCCCAAGTTTAGGGCTCGATCTGATATCAATTGGTCAAAGAAATTGGACACTTCAAGTTCATACGACGTTCGTATCGTAAATGGAGTGGTCGTTGCATTGCATAGTTTTAGTGGTTGGATTTCACTCAAAACTCTTCAAATGACTCCTCCCACCATATTATGATGATGCCCAAGTTTAGTTCTCAATCGAAATCAATTGGTCAAAGAAAGTGGACACTTCAAGTTCATACGAAGTTCGTATCGTAAATGGAGTGGTGTTGCATTGCATAGTTTTAGAGGTTGGATTTCTCTCAGAACTCTCCAAATGAATACTCCCACCATATTACGATGATGGTCAAGTTTTGGGCTCGATCCGATATCAATTGGTCAAAGAAATTTGACACTTCCAGTTGATAGGAGCATAATTATGCGACTTAGATGGCTTGTTCTTGTGCGTTTACATTGTGTTTTCTTAGTTAAAGTAGTCCTTTAAGCTAGTTTTATGTGTTTTCAGGTTTTAAGGGCAAAGTATGCAAAGTAATGCATTTTGGAGCCTTTTGGAGCACAATTGAGCTTGGAATGGATATCATATGCTTGGAGCCAAAGGAATGGACGAAATTGGAGATTTAAAGATAGGAAGGGAGCAGAATGCATGCAATTCAAGCATGTTATGACATGATTGGGATGAGAGGAAATTGAGCTTAAAGACAAACCCAATTTGGCCCACACTCCCTGTCAGTCCAGTTTCGTAGCTCATCTTGCAGGCCTCATTTCAGTAACCTACACAGATCGGATGAGAAGATATTCTTCATGGAAGTTGTTCACATGGGTGTCTAGAATAACATATCCAAATTTCAGCCCAATTGGAGAAATCTGGAGTCCTCAGCCCGTTAAACACTAAACCATGCTCAGGAGGCATTTAATGTGCAGCTGCCAGCTTATGAGCCTTGGGTTCCACATCTCCTTTGAGCCATGTGCCTCACATAAGCAGTACCTGACTTTAAGCCTAACATGTTGAGCAAATTAGGGAGACATTTCAGCTGTGGAAGTCTCAAGGAGCAAATTAAGTCATGCCCAATTAGGGGAAACATGTTTGCACAAATCAAGGAGCAGTTTCCATGATTTCTGGTGGGCTACTTTACACCAACCAAAGGGAGGACGAATTTCACACTCTAAAGGGGGATAGAGAGACTCACATGAGGGGGGATTCAGATACACATTCAGTTGCAAAAAGAGAGAGAGGGGGACTCAACCATTCTCTCATCATTCACACCAGAAAACTTCACCCATTCTCTGCAGTCACCATCCTTCACCAATCTCCATATTTTCTGACCCTAAACCTTCCTAGCCATGCCATACTCCCATCCTAGACACTTTTCCACCATTCTACATCATCCATAACCACCACTACTCACACACCCATCCAGATTCCACAAAGAGAGCAGAGAGCTACTTGCAAAGGAGAGAGGAGCTTGGAGCTGTCCTGGGAACTACCTTGCTACCACCATCTGCTAGCCCAACACGCAGCAAAGAGGAAGGAGGAGTGCCTTGAATGTGCTTGCCATTCAATTGAGGATTGCTGGAACGTTTAGGTGTTTTCTTTCTTTTATTTTCAATGTTTCAATTCAATAATCTCTGTGTTGTGAGTATGAGGAACTAAACCCCTCTTAGTTAGGGGTGATTGAAACCATGTACATACTTGCAATATGAATTGATTACCTTTAGTTGTGATTTCATAAGTTGTGAATTCAATTCGTTTGACTGCTTGATTGATAACTTATTCGTGTATATTTATTAAGAGTGCACGCTTAGTTTTCATGCATGAATATGATGCTAGAGTATAAGGGAGTTTCACCTAATAGTTACAATCTTATATTCACAAGTAGTGGAGGTCGCTTATAAACGATCGCGTTAAATGAATTCTTGGCAGGAGTCTCATGCTCATCATAGTACGAATGCCTCGTCAATACTTATAGTTCTCATATTGCTTAATGATCTTTGATTGTATCTTTATTGTGCTTTTCACGTAAAGGACTTTTGAAGAATATGTTGAATTGTTGTATGCGCTTTCCCATCCAATTTAATAACTTAAGGAGAACTTGAAGGTTAATTTAAGCGGACCTAATTAACCTGGGGTGTTGAGTTTCATGATTTATCGAAAGAACAACTGAAAATTGGTTTATGTGAAAGTATGTCATGTGTGGAGAAGAACCCTCTAGCTAACCTTCCATCCATAGTTTCATCCAAACTCGTTTTATAATCTGTTTTAATTACAATCTGTTTTCTTTGTTTCCAAATTCGTCAAAACCAATCCCCCCTTTATTTTGAAGTGTCATATTAGTTAGAAAGTGGTTTAGTTTGTGTTTTTAAGTGTCTTGAGTCAAGTTATAACATATTTTCGTCCAAATTCTTCCTTAGTGTTCAAAACTGCCCAGAAAGTGGTTTTTAGGCAGTTTTGAGTGTTCGTTTGTTGATTTGAGTCTTTTGGTTTGTTTTGGTGTTTTAAAGTATAGTTTTGCATTCTTTGAGTCTAATTTAGTGTTTTAAACTTTGTTTTAAGTTTTTGAGTCAGATCTCAAGTGATTTAGCTCCCTCCTAATCCCGGCCTAGAACGATCCCTACTTACATTCCATACTACAATTGATAAAAAGAGGGTTTAATTTGTGTGCTTATATTCAACGCACCAAATTTTTGGCGCCGTTGCCGGGGATTAGCAATTGCTAATCCCTTGGATCTTTTATTTCTGTTTATTTCAATATGTTTTAGTTTCTGACATTGTGTTGTTTTATTCCTTTTAGGTACTAGTTCATGACCAGAAGTTCTCAACCCATTCGAGCAAACATCTTGGACTTTAACGACGATTTTGAACGAGATTTGAGAAGGTTGAGGAGGCACCCAGCACCTGATCTACTTAGTTCTAGCTCTAACTCTGAATCTGAAGTTGACATTGAAGAGGAATTGGAAGAGGAGCAAGACATGGCAGCGGACAATCGTACAATCAAGGAGCTTTCTGCTTCGGGATTGGACAATGCCGCACCCTTATGCATCCAATACCCTGAGGCTGCTGCAGATAAAACCGCCGAGTTCGAATTGAAGTCGAGCTTGTTGCACCACATTCCAAAGTTCCATGGGTTGTCCATGGAGGATCCAAACAAGCATTTGAAAGAATTCGAGGTGGTGTGTTCAAGCATGACTCCTGTCAACGTCGATGGAAGTATATTGAAGATGAAGGCCTTTCCCTTTTCACTCTTGGAAAAGGCGAAAGATTGGTTGTATGAATTGGCTCCCGGAACTGTCACATCTTGGGAGAGCATGAAGCGAGCTTTCTTGGAGAAGTTTTTCCCAACTTCTCGAGTCATCACCATACGAAAAAGGATAAGTGGAATTCAGCAAGAGGAAGGTGAATCTTTTCCTACTTACTATGAACGTTTTAAATCACTTGTTGCTTCTTGTCCACAGCATCAGATGAAAGAGGAGTTACTACTACAATACTTCTACGAGGGCTCCTACCAATTGAACGTCAAATGCTCGATGCCTCGGCGGGTGGAGCGTTGGTGGACAAAACACCCATGGCTGCCAAGATTCTAATTGCTAATCGAGCGTCGAACGCTCAACAATACGGCGTTGGCCAAAGAGGACCCCCACGGCAACAAGTACATGAGGTAAGTTCCAAATCCGACGTTCATGTACAATTAGCTAATCTTACTTCCATTGTGTCTCAGATGGCCGAAGGAATGAAGATGCAAGGACCAATTGTGTGTGGTGTGTGTTCTATCCAAGGACATGCTTCTGAAAAGTGCCCACAATTCATTGAAAATGGTGGATGGGAAAGCGCCAACGCAATTGGATTTCAAGGCCAAAATCAGTCAAGGAATGATCCGTATTCCAACACGTACAATCCGGGGTGGAGAGACCATCCAAACTTCAAGTGGAGGGAGCAACAACAACCCCAACAACAAGGTGGTTTTAGGCAGCAACCTCCGGGCTTCTACAACAAGCCATACGTCCCCACACAAGTCCCACAACAATCTACCCCTAATGCTTCAGGTTCGTCTTTAGATAATGATGCACTTCTTAAAATACTAACCACTTTGTCTCAGGGGCAAGAAAAGCAAACCCAAGCTATGCAAAGCCAAGACAAAAGGGTGGATCAATTGGAGAAACAAATTGGGCAGATTGCAGATTTCGTGGGCAAATTTCGAGACCCCGGTCAACTCCTAGCTCAACCATTCAAAATCCGAAGGAGGCTTCGAAAGTGCAAAAGCCATACTCTTGAGAAGTGGAAAAGAAGTTGGGGCAGGTTCTAAACCATCAACATCAGGTCCCATAGAGGATGAAAAACTTAGATTTGAAGATGAAGAAGCAAAGCCACCCACAGCAAAGCTGGGAACACCTTTGCCGCAAGCTTCCATAGTCCCAAATCTGTCCAATTCGGCCAATAAGGGTAAGAATGTGTCCAATTCAGTTCATACTAATGTTTTTCCTTCAAACGTGCCTTTTCCTAGTAGGTTCATGCAAACGAAGAAAGAAGAGGCTGAAAAGGACATCCTTGATACCTTTAGGAAAGTTCAAGTTAACATACCTTTGTTGGATGCAATCAAGCAAGTCCCGAGATACGCCAAGTTTTTAAAGGAGTTGTGCACCACTAGGAAGAGGATTTCGACCAAGGAGGTGGTAAAGGTAGGTGAGAATGTATCTGCCATCTTGCAACGCAAACTACCCCCCAAATGCAAAGATCCGGGTAGTTTTACCATTCCTTGTGTAATTGGTAACACTAAGTTCAAATCTGCCATGCTAGACTTAGGTGCTTCTATAAATGTTATGCCATATTCCATTTATGCATCTATGAACCTAGGAGTGTTGAAAAATGATGGTGTTATCATACAATTGGCCGATAGATCTAATGCCTATCCAAAGGGGGTTTTGGAAGATGTTTTGGTGCAGGTTAATCATTTGATCTTTCCGGCGGATTTCTATGTTCTTGAGATGGATGAATCGGATCATGCACCTTCGCTGCCCATTCTACTTGGAAGGCCATTCATGAAGACGGCCCGGACTAAAATTGATGTGTTTAATGGAACTTTGTCCATGGAATTCGATGGGGAAGTTGTTAATTTCAATCTTTCTGATTCTATTAAGTATCCTAGTGAGGATCATTCATGTTTCTCTATTGATATAGTTGACTCTTTGGCACAGGGATATCTTGAAGATTTGAATGACGATGCACTTGAAAAGGTCATTACAAGAGGCGTGGAACTCAAAACCAAGGGGGCAGAAATTAAGCTAACCCACGGCACACATGAATCACTTCATGCCGTGCCCCTAGTGAGGAAATCAGTGAGATGGTTGCTGCCCTTGAGTCGTTACCTAAACACATTGGTAAGCCTCCAATCCCAATTCCAATCCCGTTTCTACTAACAAGTTGTTACCTTCAGTGATTCAGGCACCCATTCTTGAGCTTAAACCATTGCCAGACCATTTGAAGTATTTTTTTGGGAGATAAAGAGACGTTGCCCGTCATTGTCTCTTCATCACTCACAGCAATGGAGGAGGAGAAACTGATTCGGGTGTTGAAAGAGTACAAAACAGCCATTGGATGGACCTTGGCCGACATTAAGGGAATTAGCCCTACAACGTGCATGCATCGCATACTTCTAGAGGAGGGGCTAAACCAACTCGAGAGGCTCAACGCCGACTCAACCCTCCAATGATGGAAGTTGTGAAAAAGGAGATTATCAAGCTTCTTGATTGTGGAGTGATTTATCCAATCTCGGATAGTCGTTGGGTTTCACCGGTTCAAGTTGTTCCAAAGAAATCAGGAGTCACTGTGGTAAAGAATGAAGAGAACGAACTTGTGCCTACCCGTATCCAAACAGGTTGGAGAGTTTGCATCGATTATAGAAAGCTCAACGCCACCACAAGGAAGGATCACTTCCCTCTGCCGTTCATCGATCAAATGCTTGAAAGGTTAGCTGGTCATTCATTTTATTGCTTTCTTGATGGGTATTCTGGATATAATCAAATTGTCATAGCTCCGGACGATCAAGAGAAGACCACTTTTACTTGTCCATTTGGTACCTTTGCCTATCGTCGAATGCCATTCGGTTTATGTAATGCACCAGCCACGTTTCAAAGATGCATGGTAAGTATCTTTTCAGATTATGTTGAAAAGTTTATTGAGGTTTTCATGGATGATTTTAGTGTCTTTGGTGATTCATTTGATGATTGCTTGGATAATCTCACTTTAATCTTGAAACGTTGTGTTGAAACAAACCTTGTGTTAAATTGGGAGAAATGTCATTTTATGGTTAAACAAGGTATTGTTTTGGGTCATATAATCTCTGAAAAAGGAATTGAAGTTGATAAGTCTAAGGTAGATCTTGTACGCTACTTACCCTCTCCTACTTCGGTTAGAGAGGTTCGTTCTTTTCTTGGTCATGCAGGATTCTATAGACGATTTATCAAGGACTTTTCCAAGATCGCACAACCCCTATGTCGTCTCCTCCAAAAGGAAGTGTCTTTTGAGTTCAACGAGGCGTGTGAGAAAGCATTCAACCATCTCAAGGACTTACTCACCACGGCACCAATCATCACTCCACCGGATTGGTCCATTCCCTTTGAATTGATGTGTGATGCATCGGATTATGCACTTGGGGCTGTTTTGGGTCAAAGGAAAAACAAACAGCCACATGTTATTTATTATGCGTCCCGCACTTTAAATGATGCTCAATTGAATTATTCTACAACCGAAAAAGAACTTTTGGCGGTTGTATTTGCTTTAGATAAATTTAGATCATATTTAATTGGTACTAAAGTAATTGTTTTCACTGACCATGCAGCCTTGAAGTATCTTTTCACCAAAAAGGAGGCCAAACCAAGGCTCATTCGTTGGATGCTCCTACTTCAAGAATTCGATATTGAAATTAGGGACAAGAAAGGTTGTGAAAACGTGGTGGCTGACCACCTAAGTAGAATGGTGCGTGAAGAGGACCCTCTTCCCATTTCTGAAACGTTTCCGGATGAACAACTTCTGTCCATTGAGGTAAGTACCCCTTGGTATGCCGATTTGGTCAATTTCTTGGTGTCTAAGCAAGTTCCTAACAACCTAAGCAAGGCCCAATGTGACAAACTTAGAAAGGATGCACGTTTTTATGTATGGGATGACCCATATTTGTGGAAAATCTGCCCTGATCAGATTGTGCGCCGTTGTGTTCTTGAATCTGAGTTTAATTCAATTTTGAGTTTTTGCCATTCATATGCATGTGGTGGACACTTTGGCACACAACGCACAGCGCATAAGGTTCTTGAATGTGGTTTTTTTTGGCCTACGTTGTTTAGAGATGCTAGGATTTTTTGTTTGACATGTGATAGATGCCAAAGGACAGGAAATTTAGGCCAAAGAGACCAAATGCCGCAAACCCCCATTCTTGTTGTGGAAATCTTTGATGTTTGGGGTATTGATTTTATGGGTCCTTTCCCTACATCTTTTGGTTTTACTTACATTTTACTTGCGGTTGATTATGTGTCGAAGTGGGTGGAAGCCAAAGCCACCCGAACTAACGATTCTAGAGTTGTTGCAGATTTCGTTAAATCTAACATTTTCTCTAGATTTGGGATGCCTAGAGTGCTCATAAGTGATGGCGGATCTCACTTCTGCAACCGCACCATTGAAGCATTGTTGAGGAAGTATAATGTGATGCATAAGGTTTCCACACCTTATCACCCCCAAACAAGTGGCCAAGCCGAAGTTTCGAATAGAGAAATCAAGCAAATCTTGGAGAAGACCGTTGGGCCAAATAGAAAAGAT
The DNA here is from genome assembly GCA_024362665.1 of Prunus padus. Taxonomy (NCBI): domain Eukaryota; kingdom Viridiplantae; phylum Streptophyta; class Magnoliopsida; order Rosales; family Rosaceae; genus Prunus; species Prunus padus. The sequence goes on along the minus strand of JANFAM010000010.1, from coordinate 14,744,440 downwards.
TGGAGCTTGCGATTGGAGGATGCATTGTGGGCGTATAGAACGGCTTACAAAACGCCCATTGGTATGTCCCCATTTCGGCTAGTATATGGCAAGCCATGCCATCTGCCCGTGGAGCTTGAACACAAGGCACCATATTAATGACTCCTCCCACCATATTATGATGATGCCCAAGTTTTGGGCTCGATCCGAAATCAATTGGTCAAAGAAATTGGACACTTCAAGTTCATACGACGTTCGTATCGTAAATGGAGTGGTTGGTACATTGCATAGTATTAGTGGTTGGATTTCACTCAAAACTCTCGAAATAACTCCTCCCACCATATTATGATGATACCCAAGTTTAGGGCTCGATCCGATATGAATTGGTCAAAGAAATTGGACTGTTCAAGTTAGACCTGGCAATGTTGCACACGACCAGTTAGCACGACACGAATTCGCACAAAATTATCAGTATTTGGTTAAGCTTAATGGGTCGGGTTGAAAATGGGTGAATCCATTAGCCACCCGTTAAGCTAACGGATCGTGTTGGGTCGAAAACCGGTGAACCCGTTACCACCCGTTAAGGAGGGTTATTTTGTAAAATACTTTTTTTTTCCTTTTCTTCTTCACCTTTTCCTCTTGCCTTTTCTTCTTTCCTTCTTTTCCTTTTCTTCTTCCCTTCTTTTCCCTTTCTTCTCTCTTCCCGTCATTCTTCTTCCTCACCTTTTTTTTTCCCTGCTGTCCTAAGTAGTATTCTATGATTAAAGCCACTTTAGTAACTTGATCTATAAAATGCAACCCACCTTTGAGTTCGGATATTGCTTTTTATTTTTAACTTAAAAGATTTGAAATATTAAGATGGCTAACCATTTGGCAGGCTGTAACTGCGGAAGATTGACAGTCTTCCCTGATTGTATGCTTCTCCGGACATCTTACGATTAACGAAGTTCTTTAATACTTTGTTGTTTTGCAGTTCTAGAGTGGAGAGAAGAAGAGAAGAAGGAATGAGAAGGCATGTTGGTTGTCTGGGTTGAGAAGCCGTGTTGTGATAGGTTTTTTTTTTTTTCCTAGTTTATTCTTAACGGGTCGTGTCAGATATTCGCGAATTGTAACAGGTCGTGTTTGGGTCTAGCATTTGTCACCCATTAACTTAACGGGTCATGTCGTGTTAAACCGTTAACTTAACGGGTCATGTCGTGTTAAACCGTTAACTTAACGGGTTGACACAAACACGACCCGAAAACCGTTAATTCAACCCGTTTGCCAGGTCTAGTTCAAGTTCATACGAAGTTCGTATTATAAATGGAGTGGTTGGTGCATTGCATAGTTTTACTGGTTAAATGTCACTCAAAAATCATTAATTGATTCCTCCCACCAGAATATGACGAGGCCCAAGTTTAGGGCTCGATCCGAAATCAATTGGTCAAAGAAATTGGACACTTCAAGTCCAGACGACGTTCGTATCGTAAATGGAGTGGTTGTTGCATTGCATAGTTTTAGTTGTTGGATTTCACTCAAAACTCTTCAAATGACTCCTCCCACCATATTATGATGATGCCCAAGTTTAGGTCTCGAACCGAAATCAATTGGTCAAAGAAATTGGAACCTTCAAGTTCATAAGAAGTTCATATCGTTGGTGCATTCCATAGTTTTAGTGGTCGGATTTCACTCAAAACTCTCCACATAACTCCTCCTACCAAATGAGGATGTTCCCCAAATTTTGGGATCGATCCGAAATCAATTGGTCAAAGAAATTGGACACTTCAAGTTCAAACGAAGTTCATAGCATTAATGGAGTGGTTGGAGGATTGCATAGTATTAGTGGTTGGATTTCGCTTAAAACTCTCCAAATGACTCCTCCCACCATATTATGATGATGGCCAAGTTGAGGGCTCGATCCGAAATCAATTGGTCAAAGAAATTGGACACTTCAAGTTCATACGAAGTTCGTATCCTAAGTGGAGTGGCTGGTGCATTGCATTGTTTTAGTGGTTGGATTTCGCCCAAAACTCTGCAAATGATTGCTCCCACCATATTATGATGTTGCCCAAGTTTTAGGCTCGATCCGAAATCCATAGTTTTAGTGGTTGGATTTCTCTTTCGCAGATATCATGTGTTTAACTCATGAATGAACTCATTGAGACGATGTTAGGCTATGCATGTCTTACCAACCAAAAGGCCTAATTTCTTACCTTTATGTGTGTGCCATTACCCCGTTTTGAAGCCAATCGCTTTTAGCAGATATTTAGCCCATTACAGCTATACCCTATAGTTTGGGGAATACCAAAGTGATGAAGACAGAGATAATTCGAGCTCTACATCAAGAAAGTGGCGTGTATTGAGGTATGTGTGCTGGAATTGTAAAAAAAAGAAAGAAAAGAAACAAAGTTTTAGAAAAATAAAAGAAAAGAAAAAGAATCAAAGAGGATGTAATTTCTAAATCCTTCCATTATCGCACAAGTCCTGGATGCCACAAACAAACAATAAAGATCAATTCAAGAGGAGAGCTTGATGCTTTCACAAGGAAGACACTTTGGTATGTCCCAAGCTTTAGTCTTTCCTATCCCTTCTTTCATAACCCCTGACCTAAGTCGTACAATACAAACTTTGTGAAAGACCTAGCTGATCTTTGAGGATGTATTCATGGGTGCTGCTAAGTATGTGTGCTATCCATATTCTTAGTGTTTGATTCCTTTCATGAGATCTGCCCAAAAATTGTGCTTTTATTTCATATTTCATATGTGAGGATTTTGATTCCCTTTTACATAACATGTGACGTCCCTGACCTAAAAATACAAGAAAATAAATAAATAAATTGAGTTAAATAAATAAAGAATTAAAAAGGAATTAAAAGGAATTAAATTAAAGAAATTGGAATTAAATAATAATTTAATAATTTAAGGGCATTTTAGTCAACTATATTTTCGGGACGTAATTTGGCGAAACGAGTTGCGCCATTGCATCCGGCACGTCGAAACAAGTTCTTGGAAGTGCGGAAAGTTCGATTCGGAGTTGTAACGCTTAAAAAGGATTTATTGGTCATTAAAGAAATTGTTTAAAACCCTAATATCTGATGTGGACCAATCAGATCCCTCCATTTCAGCTTCTCTCTCTCTCTCTCTCTCTTCCTCTCTCTCTCCCCGAGTACGAGCCCCCCTCCCCTTTGCTACTGCCGATCGGGTTTTGCAACCCAGCCACCAACTCCGGCCGCCACTTGGGACGGCACCTCACCCAATCGAACGGCCACCATCCCTCGACCTTACCCACACCGGACCCGCCGTCTACCGCAGTCTTATCGTCGGAAAAAGCTCGATTTTTGGCCGGTTTAACCTCGAATTTTCAGTGGCTCATCTGGGCGATTCTGGCAACGGAATCCATCAATTCAGGTGAGCATTCTTCTTCTCTTGATCCCCTCTAGCTGTTTTGATAGGTCGTGTGGATCGTTTCTGCGTTTTTGGAGCTCGACCAAAACCTAGAAACTAGTCGATTTTTTATTCGAGATTCCGGCCAGTTGCCGGTCGGTTCTTGACCGGTTTAGGCCGATTTTGGAACCCCCTCTAGGTGCTGATCGTTTTGGTATAAGCCTTGTCCCTCGAATCAAAGAAAACCCGAACACCCGAAATTGCTCAAGGCACCCACACGCTGGCGGCGTGTGTGGTGGCGTGTGGGCACTGTAGCAGGGTGGTTTCTTCATCCCAATGCAATCCTCGTGTCGTCGTGAGCACATACGCATGTTCGATTCCGATTCGGACTTCGTTTGGACCTCGAACCAATGTACGCCTATTATGCGTTGCTTGGGTTCGACATGTTCAGACCGTTGGATTGAATCCAAATTCATGTATGTTGTTCCCAGTATTTCTAGGAACGTTTAGGATTTGACGGATCGTGATTCAGAGTTCCGGATGCTTCAGATCAATGACTTAACGCTTGAATTAAACCGTAACCGTCCGATCATGCGATCGTGAGCGATCCGACCGTCCGATCATGACCAAACTTCTAGGACATGTTCTTTAAGCCGTAGTGAACCTATAGGAACTTTCGGATCTAAATTTGGAGGTCATGGGACCCATGGGCCCAGTTTGACCTTTTTGGGTTAGTTTGACCAAGTTTGACCAGGGTTGACCGAGTGTCTCCCGAGGTCGGTTCGTCTTCTAAGGAACGTCGTTGACCTTAGAATTCTTCGTACGATGTATTGGTACACTTGAGTCGGGATTAGTTAGGGTTGACTTTTAAGGTCATCGCTTCAGTCTGGTTGTTAATCTTAATCCTCGTATTCTTGAAATAGGTTCTCAAACTTCTCGTGATCATCAGGCGGGACCGTATCCGGGTCAAGTAGCGTGGGACTATCTGTGAGTGGACTTTGTTTCCTAACGAGCATGATTTTAAAGAATTGAATGCGATGCATATAAATGAGATTTAAATATTGTTTTAAATCTTGATTTGACCTTTGATGGGTTTATTATGATTGAATTGATATTTGAGTGTTATATATGATTTGGGTTGCCGATTTGTTTGTGGGGCCCTGTTGGCTATATTTTATTGATATAATTATCTTTAAGTATTGAATTTGGGACGAGTCAAGCGCCCGGTAGAATTTATGTACGTATTGGGGTATGGTGGAACTTTATGGATTTTCTTTGGGTTTTATATTTAACATTTGGACGTCAGTGTAGTCCTGTTGATTTTGTCTTCGGTTTTAATGGGAATTGATCATATATATATATATATATATATATATATATATATATATATCTACTTTGAATATAATTATGTATATCTACTTTGATATGGAGTTTTGGAACTTATATGTATATGGGATTGGACTTTCGGTTATATTTTAATGAATCACTATTTATGTTGTTTTAAAGTATGAATTTAAGGGATGTCAGTGATATGTGGGAATTTCGAATGCTTGAGTATGAGTTATTGTATTTTAAAGGATAGTTATGTTTTGTATATATATATATATATGTATATGTATATATATATGTATATTTTGAATAATATGTTCGGGTTTGGACTTTATATTTTTGAGGGGATAGTAATTGAGCTTTAGGTAGCAATGGGGGCCCAAATGTGCAAAATGGTCCAAAAACGTGCAGACTGAGTTAGCAATTTGTTTTAGCCTTAACTCCTTCCTCCGAACTTGGATTGGCCCAACTGACATGTGGTTGGAAAGATGACATTCTAAACTTGAAGATGGATGGCTCAATGTCATCAGTTGCTTAAGGGAAGCCCAATTCGTGAGCCCGTGAAGTTTCTTAGTCATGATGAGTTGTGCATGTGATGTGATTTCTGGTGGGATTCTCCATGGGAGCATAGTGGGAGCTGCAATAGCCAGAAAAGAAGGGAAACTGATTTTCTAATGCATTAGTGTGGTTGGTGAATTGAGTGTTGTTGGTGGAGGCATTAATCTACTCAGAATTCTCCTTTCATTCTCCTTATAAATACCACTCCCATTCATTCCATAACAGACATCCTTCACACATCCTTCAGAGACATCCTTCACACCATCCTCCACACTCCCATAATTCTCCAAACACTCCAGACATCAACCCAACACTCTAAACAGCCTCAAATCACCAAAACTGTCCTTGCAAGCCTGCCTTCCATTTCCCTACGAATTTCCTCTTTCTCAACCGTCACCACTCACCCAAACTCATCCCAAATCACCTCCTTAACCTTCATACATTCTTCTAGACGTGGGGAAGTTCTTGGAGAAGTATTAGGCATGGAGAAGCTCTTGGAGAAGCATTGGACACCACAAGAACTTCAGAAAAGGGTTTTTCTATTCTTGTTACATTCATTATGCTTTCTCATTTCTGTTTATGTTTCTTTCCCACTATGAGTAGCTAAATCCATTACTAGGGCTTCGATGTAACCTAACATGAATATTCTGGGTTTATAAATTCCAAGTTTCAAGTTTGATTCAAGATTCATGCTCTTATTCATTATGCCTATCTACTTATATGCTAATCTGAATGCCTAGCTACCATTGAGATTTGTGTATTTTGGTTGGAATTAAGAGTAGACACCACATGCCTTAATTCTAATTGAACTATGAATAAGATGAGTATGTATGGACATTTGCCAATAGGGATTAGATACATGCTTGGTTGTTTAAAACATTCTTCTATGCTTAATGGATTTCTGATGCTTGATTTAAGTTCAACAATAAGGACTTAATTAGGGAATTGGAAATACAAGGTTAGGATCAAACACCATGGCCTAATCATACTTTAGCTAGAACCAATCTTTGAATCTGAATTAGACTTGTCACTTGAATCCTTATAAACTAGAATTGGATTGTTATGGTGAATCGATGCCCTAGTCTCCAAATCTGTTCCCAACCTCAAAACCACTCTTTGATATACTTGTTTACCTTGCCTTTGTTTGCAATTTCGTTTTGTTTCATTTGTTTTCACATAACTAATTTGAACTTCTCAGTCCTCCTGGGTACGACCTCGTACTTGTCTTGCTATACTACTAATTGGCCCGTACACTTGCGAGTTAACACATATATGTCCTAGTGTGTGATATTTTGGGGTTCAGGTACATGTGATTAAATATGTATATGTTGATTATCGTGTAGCAATTGATTTGTGTGCGGTTGGCACCTTGTTATGTACCTCCCCCTGTTCATATGATACGATTACTCGAGTATGGTTCGATCCAGTGCATACCTTAACGGGGTGTAGCTGTAGACCCTTAATTGGGTAGTTTGCGCGTATGACTTGTTTCATATGAGGGTTGATTTTGGATCGAGCCCAAAACTTGGGTAGCATCAAAATATCGTGGCAGGAGTCATTTGGTGAGTTTTGAGTGAAATCCAATCTCTAGAATTATGCAATCCAACATCACAATATGGCGGAAGGAGTCATTTGGTGAGTTTTGAGTGAAATCTAATCACTAGAACTATTCAATCCTACAACCACTATATGAAATGTACAAATTTCGTACGAACTTCAAGTATTCAATTTCTTTCACCAATTGATTCCGGATCGAGCCCAAAACTTGGGCAACATCATAATACCGTGGCAGGAGTCATTTGGTGAGTTTTGAGTGAAATCCAATCTCTAGAACTATGCAATCCTACAACCACTCCATAAAATGTACGAACTTTGAACGAAATGGAAATATCCAATTTTTTTGACCAATTGATTTCGGATCGAGCCAAAATCTTGGTCCACATGATAATATGGTGGGAGGAGTCATTTGGTGAGGTTTTAGTGAAATCCAATCACTAGAACTTTGCAATGCACCAAGCATTCCATGCACGGTACGAACTTCGTACGAACATGAAGTGTCCAATTTCTTTGACCAGTTGATTTCAGATCGAGCACAAAACTTGGGCAACCACATAATATGGTGGCAGGAGTCATTTGTTGAGTTTTGAGCGAAATCCAATCACTAGAACTATGCAATCCTACAAGCAGTCCGTGTCGAGTACGAACTTCGTACGAACATGAAGTGTCCCTTTTCTTTGACCAATTGATTTCGGATGGAGCCCACAACATGGGCAAGATCATAATATGGTGGCAGGAGTCATTTGGTGAGTTTTGAGTGAAATCCAATCACTAGAAATATGCAATGCACAAAGCACTCCATGCACGGTACGTGTTACGAACTTGAAATGTCCCTTTTCTTTGGCCAATTGATTTCGGATGGAGCCCACAACATGGGCAAGATCATAATATGTTGGCAGGAGTCATTTGTTGAGTTTTGAGAGAAATGAAAGCTCTAAAACTATGCAATGCACCTATTAGCCTTTTTATGGTACGAACTACGTACGAACTTGAAGTGTCCAGTTTCTTTGACCAATTGATTTCGGATCGAGCCCAAAACTTGGGCAACATCAGAATATGGTGGGAGGAGTTATTTGGTATGTTTTGAGTGAAGTTCAATCACAAGAACTATGCAATGCATCTATCACTCATTTTACTGCATTTAACTACGTACGAACTTGAAATATCCAGTTTCTTTGACCAATTGATTTCAGATCGAGCCTAAAACGGGCAACATCATAATATGGTGGGAGGAGTCTTTTGGTGAGTTATGAGTGAAATCCAATCACTAGAACTATGAAATCCTACAATCACTCCGTGTACAATACGAACTTAGTACGAACTTGAAGTGTTCCTTTTCTTTGACCAATTGATTTCGGATCGAGCCCAAAACTTGGGCAACAGCATAATATGGTGTGAGGAGTCATTTGGTGAGTTTTGAGTGAAATCCAATCACAAGAACGATGCAATCCCACAACCACTCCATGTGCGGTACAAACTTCGTACGAAGTTGAAGTGCGCAATTTATTTGACCAATTGATTTCGGATCGAGCCCAAAACTTAGGCAACATCATAATATGGTGGGAGGAGTCATTTGGTGACTTTTTAGTGAAATCCAATCACCATCACGATGCAATCCTACCACCACTCCGTGTACATTATAAATTTCTTACGATCTTGAAGTATCCCCTTTCTTTGACCAATTGATTTTGGAAATAGGCAAAAATTTGGGCAACATCATAATATGGTGGGAGGAGTCATTTGGTGAGTTTTGAGTGAAATCCAATCACCAGAATGATGCAATCCTACAACCCGTGTACTGTACGAATTTCGTTCGACCTTGAAGTGTCCCTTTTCATTGACCAATTGATTTCGGATCGAGCCCAAAACTTGGGCAACATCATATTACGGAGGGAGGAGTCATTTGGTGAGTTTTGAGTGAACTTGAAGTGTACAATTGATTTGACCAATTGATTTCGGATCGAGCCCAAAACTTGGGCAACATCATAATACGGTGGGAGAAGTCATTTGGTGAGTTTAGAGTGAAATCCAATCACCAGAACTATACGATCCTACAGCCACTCCGTGTACAGCACGAACTTGAAGTGGGAGGGGTCATTTGGTGAGTTTAGAGAGAAATCCAATCACTAGAACTATGTAATCCTACAGCACGAATTTCGTACGAACTTGAAGTGTCCCTTTTCTTTGACCCAATGATTTCGGATCGAGCCCAAAACTTGGGTAACATCGTAATATGGAGAGAGAGGAGTCACTTGGAAAGTTTTGAGTGAAATTCAATCAATAGAACGATGCAATCCAACAACCACTCCATGTGCGGTACGAACTTCGTACGAACTTGAAGTGTCCAATTTTTTTGACCAATCGATTTTGGATCGAACCCAAAACTTGGGCAACATCACAATATGGTGGGAGGATTCATTTGGTGAGTTTTCAGTGAAATCCAATCACTAGAACGATGCAATCCTACAACCAGTCCGTGTACCGTACAAAATTCGAACGATCTTGAAGTGTCCTTTTTCTTTGACCAATTGATTTCGGATCGAGCCCAAAGCTTGGGCAACATCTTAATACCAGCGAGGAGTCATTTGGTGTGTTTTGAGTGAAATCCAATCACTAGAACTATGTAATCCTAGAACCACTCTATGAAATGTGGGAGGAATCATTTGGGGAGTTTTGAGTGAAATCCAACCACCAGAACCGTGAAATGCACCAACCCCTCCATTTACGGTAAGAACTTCGTACAAACTTGAATTATCTAATTTCTTTGACAAATTGATTTCGGATCGAGCCCTAAACTTGGGCAACATCATAATTTGGTGGGAGGAGTCATTTGGTGAGTTTTGAGTGAAATCCATTCACTAGAATGATGCAATGCACCTGTCACTCTTTTTACGGTACGAACTTTAATTGTCCAATTTCTTTGACCAATTAATATCGGATCAAGCACAAAACTTGGGCAACATGATATTATAGTGGGAGGAGTCATTTGGTGAGTTTTGAGTGAAATCCAATCATTAGAACTATGCGACCATTCCATGAAAGGTACGAACTTGAAGTTTGCAATTTCTTTGACGAATTGATTTCGGATCGAGTCCAAAACTTGGGCAACATCATTATGTGGTGGCAGTAGTCATTTGGTGAGTTTTGAAGGAAATCCAATCACTAGAAATATGCAATGCACCAACCACTCCATTTACGGTACGAACTTGAAGTGTCCAATTTCTTTGACGAATTGATTTCGAATCGAGCAAAAAACTTGGACAACATCATAATATGGTGGGAGGAATCATTTGGGGAGTTTTTGAGTGCAATCCAACCACCTGAACTATGAAATGCACCAACCACTCCGTTTACGGTACGAACTTCGTACGAACTTGAAGTGTCCAATTTCTTTGACCAACTGATTTCGGATCAAGCCCAATCCTTGGGCAACATCATAATATCGTGGGAGGAGTAATTTGGTTATTTTTGAGTGAAATCCAATCACAAGAACTATGAAATGCACCAACCACTCTATTTACAGTACGAACTTGAAGTGTCCAGTTTCTTCAACGAATTGATTTCGGATCGAGCAAAAAACTTGGGCAACATCATAACATGGTGGGAGGAATCATTTGGGGAGTTTTGAGTGAAATCCAACCACCAGAACTATGAAATGCACCAACCACTCCATTTACGGTGCGCACTTCGTACGACCTTGAAGTGTCTAATTTCTTTGACCAATTGAATTCGGATTGAGCAAAAAAGTTGGGCAACAACATAATACGGTAGGAGGAGTGATTTGGTGAGTTTTGAGTGAAATCCAACCACAATAACTTTGCAATGCACCTATCACTCTTTTTACGGTACGAACTTGAATTGTCCAATTTCTTTTTCCAAATTATATCGGATCAAGCCCAAAACTTGGGCAACATGATATTATGGTGGGAGGAGTCATTTGGTGAGTTTTGAGTGAAATCCAATAACTAGAACTATGCAATCCTACAACCACTCCATGAAAGTTATGAAATTGAAGTGTGCAATTTCTTTGACGAATTGATTTCGGATCGAGCCGAAAACTTGGGCAATATCATAATAAGGTGGCAGTAGTCATTTGGTGAGTTTTGAGGAAAATCCAATCACTAGAAATATGCAGCGCACCAACCACTCCATTTATGGTACGAACTTGAAGTGTCCAATTTCTTTGACGAATTGATTTCGGATCGAGCAAAAAACTTAGGCAACATCATAATATGGTGGGAGGAATCATTTGGGGAGTTTTGAGTGAAATCCAACCACCAGAATTCTGAAATGCACCAACCCCTCCGTTTACGGTAAGAACTTCGTACGAACTTGAATTATGTAATTTCTTTGACCAATTGATTTCGGATCGAGCCCAAAACTTGGGTAACATCATAATATCGTGGGAGGTGTAATTTGGTTATTTCCGAGTGAAATCCAATCACTTGAACTATGAAATGCACCAGCCACTCTATTTACGGTACTTACTTTAAGTGTCCAGTTTCTTTGACGAATTGATTTCGGATCGAGCAAAAAACTTGGGCAACATCATAATATGGTGGCAGTAGTCATTTGGTGAGTTTTGAGGAAAATCCAATCACTAGAAATATGCAATGCACCAACCACTCCACTTACGGTACGAACTTGAATTATCCAATTTCTTTGACCATTTGATTTTGGATCGAGCCCAAAACTTGGGCAACGTCGTAATTTGGTGGGAAGAGTCATTTGGTGAGTTTTGAGTGAAATCCATTCACTAGAAGGATGCAATGCACCTATCACTCTTTTTACGGTACGAACATGAATTTTCCAATTTCTTTGACTAATTAATATCGGATCAAGCCCAAAATGTGGGCAACATGATATTATGGTGCGCAGAGTCATTTGTTGAGTTTTGAGTGAAATCCAATCACTAGAACTATGCAATCCTACAACCACTCCATGAAAGGTACGAACTTGAAGTGTGCAATTTCTTTGACGAATTGATTTCGGATCAAGCCTCAAACTAGGGCAACATCATAATGTGGTGGCAGTAGTCATTTGATGAGTTTTGAGGGAAATCCAATCACTAGAAATAAGCAATGCACCAACCATTCCATTTACGGTACGAACTTGAAGTGTTCAATTTCTTTGACGAATTGATTTCGGATCGAGCAAAAAACTTGGGCAACATCATAATATGGTGGGAGGAATCATTTGTGGAGTTTTGAGTGAAATCCAACCACCAGAACTTTGACATGCACCAACAACTCCGTTTACGCTACAAACTTCGTAAGAACTTAAAGTGTCCAAACCTTGGGCAACAACATAATATCGTGGGAGGAGTAATTTGGTTATTTTCGAGTGAAATCCAAACACTAGAACTATGCAATGCACCAACCACTCCATTTACGGTGCGCACTTTGTACGAACTTGAAGTGTCTAATTTCTTTGACCAATTGAATTCGGATTGAGCCAAAAAGTTGGGCAACAACATAATACGGTAGGAGGAGTGATTTGGTGAGTTTTGAGTGAAATCCAATCACTAGAACGATGCAATCCTACAACCACTCCATGAAAGGTATGAACTTGAAGTATCCAATTTATTTGACCAATTGATTTCGGATCGAGCCCAAAACTTGGGTAACATCATAATTTGGTGGGAGTTGTCATTTGGTGAGTTTTGAGAGAATTTCAATCACCAGAACTATCCAATGCACCAAGCACTCCATTTACGTTACGAACTTCGTACGAACATGAACATTGCAATTTCTTTGACCAATCGATTTCGGATTGTACCCAAAACTTGGGCAAGATCGTAATATGGTGGGAGTAGTAATTTCTTGAGTTTTGAGCGAAATCCTACAACCACTTCGTGTACAGTACGAACTTCGTACGAACAAGAAGTGTCCCTTTTCTTTGTCCAATTCATTTCGGATCTAGCCCAAAACTAGGGCAACATCATAATACGGTGAGAGGATTCATTTGGTGAGTTTTGAGTGAAGTCCAATCTTTAGAACTATGCAATCCTACAGCAACTCCATAAAAGGTACGAACTTGGTACGAACTTGAAGTATCCAATTTCATTGACCAATTGATTAAGGATCGAGCCCAAAACTTGGGCAACACCATAATATGGTGGGATGAGTCATTTGGTGAGATTTGAGTGAAATCCAATCACTATAACTATGAAATCCTACAACCACTCCATGAAAGGTGTGAACTTCATACGAACAGGAAGTTTCGCTTTTTTTTGGCCAATTGAATTCGGATCGAGCCCAAAACTTGGGCAACATCATAATTTTGGTGGGAGGAGTCATTTGGTGAGTTTTGAGTGAAATCCAACCACTGGAACTATGCAATGCACCAACCACTCCATTTACGGTGCGAACTTCGTACGAACTTAAAGTGTCCAATTTCTTTGACCAATTGATTTCGGATTAAGCCCAAAACTTGTGCAACATCAAAACGAGGTGGGAGGAGTCATTTGGTAAGTTTTGAGTGAAATCCAATTACAAGAACGATGCAATCCTACAACCACTCCGTGTACAGTACGAACTTCATACAACATGAAGTGTCCCTTTTCTTTGGCCAATTGATTTCGGATCGAGCCCAAAACTTGGGCAACATGATATTGTGGTGGGAGGAGTCATTTGGTGAGTTTTGAGTGAAATCCAATCACTAGAACCATGCAATCCTACAACCACTGCATGAAAGGTACGAACTTGAAGTATCCAATTTCTTTGACCAATTGATTTTGGATCGAGCCCAAAACGTGGGCAACATCATAATATGGTGGTAGTAGTCATTTGGTGTGTTTTGAGTGAAATCACATCACTAGAAATATGCAATGCACCAACCACTCCATTTACGGTACGAACATCGTCCGAACTATGCAATCCTACAACCACTGCATAAAAGGTACGAACTTGAAGTGTCCAATATCTTTGACCAATTGATTTCGGATCGAGCAAAAAACTAGGTGAGATTTGAGTGAAATCCAATCACTATAACTATGAAGTCCTACAACCACTCCATGAAAGGTGTGAACTTCATAAGAACAGGAAGTGTCCCTTTTCTTTGGCCAATTGATTTCGGATCGAGCCCAAAACTTGGGCAACATCATAATTTTGGTGGGAGGAGTCATTTGGTGAGTTTTGAGTGAAATCCAATCACTGGAACTATGCAATGCACCAACCACATCATTTACGGTGCGAACTTCGTACGAACTTAAAGTGTCCAATTTCTTTGACCAATTGATTTCGGATCGAGCCCAAAACTTGTGCAACATCAAAACATGGTGGGAGGAGTCATTTGGTGAGTGTTGAGTGAAATCCAACCACTAGAACTATGCAATGCACCAACCACTCCATTTACGGTACGAACGTCCTACGAACTTGTAGTGTCCAATTTCTATTTTCCAATTGATTTCGTATCGAGCCCAAAACTTGGGCAACATCATATTGTGGTGGGAGGAGTCATTTGGTGAGTTTTGAGTGAAATCCAATCACTAGAACTATGCAATGCACCAGCCTATCCATTTACGGTATGAACTTCGTACGAACTTGAAGTATTCAATTTCTTTGACCATTTGATTTCAGACGGAGCCCACAACTAGGGCAAGATCATAATATGGCGGGAGGAGTCATTTGGTGAATTTTGAGGGAAATCCGATCACTAGAATTATGCAATGCGCCAACCATTCCTTTTACGGTACGAACTTCGTACGAACTTGAAGTGTGCAATTTCTTTGACCAATCGATTTCGGATCGGGCCCAAAATATGGGCAACTTCATAATATGGTGGAAGGAGTCATTTGGGGAGGTTTGAGTCAAATCCAATTACTAGAACTTTGCAATCCTACAACCACTCCGTGTAGAGTACGAACTTCGTACGAACATGAACTTTCCATTTTCTTTGACCGATTTATTTTGGATTGAGCCCAAAACTTGGGCAACAACATAATATTGTGGGAGGAGTCATTTGGTGAGTTTTGAGTGAAATCCAATTACTAGAATGTTGCAATCCTACAACCACTTCGTGCACAGTACGATCTTCGAATGAACATGAAGTGTCCCTTTTCTTTGACAAATTGATTTCGGATTGATCCCAAACCTTGGGCAACAAGATAGTATATTGGGAGGAGTCATTTGGTGAGTTTTGATTGAAATCCAATCACTAGAACTATGCAATTCTAAAACCACTCCATGAAAGGTTTGAACTTCGTACGAATTTGAAGTATCCAATTTCTTTGACCAATTGATTTCGGATCGAGCCCAAAATAGGGGCAACAACATAATATGATGGGAGGAGTCATTTGGTGAGTTTTGAGTGAAATCTAATCTCTAGAATCCTGCAATCCTACAATCACTTCGTGCATAGTACGAACTTCGAACGAACATGAAGTATTCCTTTTCTTTGACCAATTGATTTCGGATCGAGCCCAAAACTTGGGCAACATGATAAGATGGTGGGATGAGTCATTTGGTGAGTTTTCAGTGCAATCTAATCACTAGAACCATGCAATCATACAATCACTCCGTATACAGTACGAATTTCGTACGAACATGAAGTGTCCCTTTTCTTTGACCAATTGAGTTTGGATCGAGCCCAAAGCTTGGGTTACATCATAATATGGTGGGAGGAGTCATTTGGTGAGTTTTGAGTGAAATCCAATCACTAGAACTATACAATCCAACAACCACAACCTGAAAGGTACGACCTTGGAGTATCAAATTTCTTTGTCCAATTGATTTCGGATCGAACCCAAAACTTGGGCGAAAACATAATATGGTGGGATGAGTCATTTGGTAAGTTTTGAGTGAAATCCAATCGCTAGAACGATGCAATCCTACATCCACTTTGTGTACAGTACGAACTTCGTAAGAACATGAAGTGTCCCTTTTCTTTGACCAATTGATTTCGGATCGAGCCCAAAACTTGGGCAAAAACAAAATATGGTGGGATGAGTCATTTGTTGTGTTTTGAGTGAAATTCAATCGCTAGAACGAAGCAATCCTACATCCACTCAGTGTACAGTGCGAACTTCGTACAACCTTGAAGTATCCAATTTCTTTGTCCAATTGATTTCGGATCGAGCCCAAAACTTGGGCAACATCATAATATGGTGGGAGGATTCATTTGGTGAGTTTTGAGTGAAATCCAATCACTAGAACTTTGCAATCCTACAACTACTCGATGAAAGGTACGAACTTCGTACGAATATGAATGTCCCTTTTCTTTGACCAATTGATTTCTGATCGAGCCCCAAACTTGTGCAACATCATAATATGGTGGGAGGAGTCATTTGGTGAGTTTTGAGTGAAATCCAATCACTAGAACTATGCAATGCACCTATCACTATGTTTACGGTACGAACTTCGTAGTAACTGGAAGTATCCAATTTGTTTGACCAATTGATTTCGGATCGTGCCCAAAACTTGGGCAACATTATAATGTGGTGGGAGGAGTCATTTGGTGTGTTTTGAGTGAAATACAATCACTAGAACTATGCAGTGCACCAACCAGTCAATTTACGGAACTGACTTCGTACGCACTTAAAGTGTACAATTTCTTTGACCAGTTGATTTCGGATCAACCCCAAAACTAAGGCAACATCATAATATGGTGGAAGGACTCATTTGGTGAGTTTTGAGTGAAATTCAATCACAAGAACTATGCAATCTTACAACCACTCTATGAAAGGCACGAACTTCGTATGAACGTGAAGTATCCAATTTCTTTAATCAATTGTTTTCGGATCGAGCCCAAATCTTTGGCAACAACATAATTTGGTGGGAGGAGTCATTTGGTGAGTTTTGAGTGAAATACAATCACCAGAACTATGCATCCATACAGCCACTCTGTGGAAGGTACAAACTTCGTATGAACCTGAAGTATCCAATTTCTTTAAGCAATTGATTTCGGATCGAGCCCAAATATTAGGCAACAACATAATTGGTGGGAGGAGTCATTTGGTGAGTTTTGAGTGAAATACAATCACCAGAATTATGCAACCTTACAACCACTCTATGAAAGGTACGAACTTCGTATGAACTTGAATTATTCAATTTCTTTAACCAATTGATTTCGGATCGAGCCCAAATATTGGGCAACAACATAATATGGTGGGAGGGGTCATTTGGTGTGTTTTGAGTGAAATCCAATCACTAGAACTATGCAATGCACCAACCACTCCATTTACGTTACGAACTTCGTACGAACTTGAACTGTCCAATTTCTTGGACCAATTGATTTCGGATCGAGCCCAAAACTTGGGCAACATCATAAGATGGTGGGAGGAGTCGTTTGTTGAGTTTTGAGTGAAATGCAATCACTTGAACTGTGCAATGCACCAACCACTCCATTTACGTTACGAACTTCGTACGAACTTGAACTGTCCAATTTCTTTGACCAATTGATTTCGGATCGATCCCAAAACTTGGACAACATCATAATATGTTGGGAGGAGTCATTTGGTGTGTTTTGAGTCAAATCCAATTTCTAGAACTACGCAATCCTACAATCACTCCGTGTAGAGTACGAACTTCGTATGAACATGGAGTGTCCCTTTCTTTGACCAATTGATTTCGGACGGAGCCCACAACTAGGGCAAGATCATAATATGGCGGGCGGAGTCATTTGGTGAGTTTTGAGTGAAATCTAATAACTTGAACTATGGAATGCACCAATTACTCCATTTCCGGTATGAACTTCGTACGAACATGAATTTTCCAATTTCTTTGAGCAATTGATTTCAGATCGAGCCCCAAACATTGGCAACATCGTAATTTGTTGGTAGGAGTCATTTGGTGAGTTTTCAGTGGAATCTAATGACTACAACTTTGCACCACTCTATGAAAGGTACGAACTTGAACGAACTTGAAGTATACAATTTCTTTGACCTATTGATTTCGGATCGAGCCCAAAACTTGGGCAACATCATAATATGGTGGGAGGAGTAATTGACTGAGTTTTGAGTGAAATCCAATCACTAGAACTATGAAATCCTACAACCACTCCCTGTACAGGACGAAATTCTTATGAACTTGAAGTGTCCCTTTTCTTTGACCAATTGATTTCGGATCGAGCCCAAATGTTGGGCAACATCATAACATGGTGGGAGGAGCCATTTGTGGAATTTTGAGTGAAATCCAATTACTAGAACGATGCAATCCTACAACCACTCCGTGTACAGTACGAACTTCGTCCGAACTTGTAGTGTCCCTTTCTCTGACCAATTGATTTCGGATCGAGCCCAAAACTAGTGCAACATGGTGGGAGGAATCATTTGCTGAGTTTTGAGTGAAATCCAATCACTAGAACTATGCAATCCAAAAATTGATTTCGGATCGAGCCCAAATGTTGGGCAACTTCAAAATATGGCGGGAGGAGCCATTTGGGGAGTTTTGAGTGAAATCCAATTACTAGAACGATCCAATCCTACAACCACTCCGTGTATAGTATGAAGTTCGTTCGAACTTAAAGTGTCCCTTTTCTTTGACCAATTGATTTTGGATCGAGCCCAAAACTTGGGCAACATCATAATATGGTGGGAGTAGTCATTTACTGAGTTTTGAGTGAAATCCAATCACTAGAACTATGCACTCCAGGTACAATACAACTTCGTATGAACTTGAAGTGTCCATTTTCTTTGACCAATTGACTTCAGATTGAGCCCAAAACTTGGGCAACATCATAATATGGTGGGAGGAGTCATTTGGTGAGTTGTGAGTGAAATCCAATCACTAGAACTATGCAATCCAACAACCACTCCGTGTACGAAATGAACTTCGTATGAAATTGAAGTGCCCCTTTTCTTTGAGCAATAGATTTCGTATCGAGCCCAAAACTTGGGCAACATGATAGTATGGTGGGAGGAGTCAATTACTGAGTTTTGAGTGAAATCCAATCACTAGAACTATGAAATCCTACAACCACTCCGTGTATAGAACAAACTTCGTACGAACTTGAAGTGTCCAATTTCTTTGACCAACTGATTTTGGATCGAGCTCAAAACTTGGGCAACATCATAATATGGTGGGAGGAGTCATTTGGTGAGTTTTGAGTAAAATCCATTCACTAGAACTACTAGAACTATGCAATGCACCAACCACTCCATTGACGGTATGAACTTCGTACGAACATGAAGTGTCCAATTTCTTTGAGCAATTGAATTCGGATCGAGCCCAAAACTTGGGCAACGTCATAATATGGTGGGAGAAGTCATTTGGTGAGTTTTGAGTGAAATCCAATCACTAGAACTATGAAATCCTACAACCACTCCGTGTATAGAACAAACTTAAATGACGAACTTGAAGTGTCCAATTTCTTTGACCAACTGATTTCGGATCGAGCTCAAAACTTGGGCAACATCATAATATGGTGGGAGGAGTCATTTGGTGAGTTTTGAGTAAAATCCATTCACTAGAACTATGCAATGCACCAACCACTCCATTGACAGTATGAACTTCGTACGAACATGAAGTGTCCAATTTCTTTGAGCAATTGAATTCGGATCGAGCCCAAAACTTGGGCAACGTCATAATATGGTGGGAGAAGTCATTTGGTGAGTTTTGAGTGAAATCTAATCACTAGAACTTTGCAATCCTACAACAACTCCATGAAAGGTACGAACTTTGTACGAACTCTAACTATCCAATTTCTTTGAAGAATTGATTTCAGATCGAGCCTCATAATATGGTGGGAAGAGTCATTTTGTGAGTTTTGAGTGAAATCCAATCGCAAGAACTATGCAATACTTCAACCACTCCGTGTACAGTACGAACTTCATACTAACTTGAAGTGTCCCTTTTCTTTGACCAATTGATTTCGGATCGAGCCCAAAACTTGGACATCATCATAATATGGTGGGAGGAGTAATTGACTGAGTTTTGAGTGAAATCCAATCACTAGAACTATGAAATCCTACAACCACTCCGTGTATATTATGAACTTCGTACGAACTTGAAGTGTCCAATTTCTTTGAGCAATTGAATTTGGATCGAGCCCAAAACTTGGGCAACGTCATAATATGGTGGGAGGAGTCATTTGGTGAGTTTTAAGTGAAATCCAATCGCTAGAACTATGGAATCCAAAAAACACTCCCCGTACAAGACGAAATTCTTATGAACTTGAAGTGTCCCTTTTCTTTGACCAATTCATTTCGGATCGAGCCCAATTGTTGGGCAACATCATAACATGGTGAGAGGATCCATTTGTGGAGTTTTGAGTGAAATCCAATTGCTAGAACGATGCAATCCTACAACTACTCCGTGTACAGTACGAACTTCGTCCGAACTTGAAGTGTCCCTTTTCTCTGACCAATTGATTTCGGATCGAGCCCAAAACTTGGGCAACATCAAAATATGGTGGGAGGAATCATTTGGTGAGTTTTGAGTGAAATCCAGTCACCAAAACTATG
This sequence comes from Prunus padus, assembly GCA_024362665.1. NCBI lineage: Eukaryota > Viridiplantae > Streptophyta > Magnoliopsida > Rosales > Rosaceae > Prunus > Prunus padus. The sequence goes on along the minus strand of JANFAM010000010.1, from coordinate 14,724,253 downwards.
CAATCTAAAAAATACTCCCCGTACAGGACGAAATTTTTATGAACTTGAAGTGTCTCTATTCTTTCACCAATAGAATTCGGATCGAGCCCAAATGTTGGGCAACATCATAATATGGTGAGAGGAGCCATTTGTGGAGTTTTGAGTGAAATCCAATTACAAGAACGATGCAATCCTACAACCACTCCGTGTAAAGTACGAACTTCGTTAGAACTTAAAGTGTCCCTTTTCTTTGACCAATTGATTTCGGATCGAGCCCAAAACTTGGGCAACTTCATAATATGGTGGGAGGAGTCATTTACTGAGTTTTGAGTGAAATCAAATCACTAGAACTATGCACTCCTACAAACACTCCAGGAACAGTACAACTTTGTATGAACTTGAAGTGTCCCTTTTCTTTGAGCAATTGATTTCATATCGAGCCCAAAACTTGGGCAACATCATAATTTGGTGGGAGGAGTCATTTACTGAGTTTTGAGTGAAATCCAATCACTAGAACTATTAAATCCTACAACCATTCCGTTTATAGTACGAACTTCGTACGAACTTGAAGTGTCCCTTTTCTTTAACCAATTGACTTCGGATCGAGCCCAAAACTTGGGCAACATCATAACATGGTGGGAGGAGTCGTTTGGTGAGGTTTGAGTGAAATCCAATCGCTAGAACTATGCAATCCAACAACCACTCCATGTACAATACGAACTTCGCATGAACATGAAGTGTCCCTTTTCTTTGACCACTAGCTTTCGGAACGAGCCCAAAACTTGGGCAGCCTCATAATACAGTGGGAGGAGTCATTTTGTGATTTTTGAGTGAAATTCAATCGCTAGAACTATGCAATTCTTCAACCAGTCTGTGTACAGTACGAACTTCGTACAAACTTGAAGTTTCCATTTTCTTTGACCAAATGATTTCGGATCGAGCCCAAAACTTGGGCAACATCATAATATGGTGGGAGGAGTCATTTGGTGATTTTTGAATGAAATCCAATCACTAGAACTATGCAATCCAACAATCACTCCGTGTACAATATGAACTTCGTATGAACTTGAAGTGTCCCTTTTCTTTGACCAGTTGATTTCGGAACGAGCCCAAAACTTGGGTAGCCTCATAATATGGTGGGACGAGTCATTTTGGGACTTATGAGTGAATTCCAATCGCTAGAACTGTGGAATCCTTCAACCATTCCGTGTACAGTACGAACTTCGTACGAACTTGAATTGTCCCTTTTCTTTTACCAATTAATTTTGGATCGAGCCCAAAAGTTGGGAAACATCATAACATGGTGGGAGGAGTCATTTACTGAGTTTTGAGTGAAATCCAATCTCTTGAACTATGAAATCCTACAACCACTCCGTGTATAGTACGAACTTCGTACGAACTTCGTACGAACTTGAAGTGTCCCTTTTCTTTGACCAATTGACTTCGGATCGAGCCCAAAAGTTGGGCAACATGACATGGTAGGAGGAGTCATTTGGTGCGTTTTGAGTGAAATCCAACAACTAGAACTATGCAATCCAACAACCACTCCATGTACAATACGAACTTCGTATGAACTTGAAGTGTCCCTTTTCTTTGACTAATTGACTTCGGATCGAGCCCAAAACTTCGGCAACATCATAACATGGTGGGAGGTAGTTTGAAGTGAAATCCAATCCCTAGAACTATGCAATCCAGCAACCACTCCATGTACAATACGAACTTCGTATGAACATGAAGTGTCCCTTTTCTTTGACCACTAGCTTTCGGAACGAGCCCAAAACTTGGGCAGCCTCATAATACAGTGGGAGGAGTCATTTTGTGATTTTTGAGTGAAATCCAATCGCTAGAACTATGCAATTCTTCAACCACTCCGTGTACAGTACGAACTTCGTACGAACTTGTAGTGTCTCTTTTCTTTGACCAATTGATTTCGGATCAAGCCCAAAACTTGGACAACATCATAATATGGTGGGAGGAGTCATTTTGTGAGTTTTGAGTGAAATCCAATCGCTAGAACTTCGCACGAACCTGAAATGTCCTTTTTTACCAATTGATTTCGGATCGAGCCCAAAACTTGGGCGACATCATAATATGGTGGGAGGAGTCATTTGGTGAGTTTTTAGTGAAATCCATGTGAAGTTCGTACCATAAACAGGGTGTTTGGTGCATTGCATAGTATTAGTGGTAGGATTTCATTCAAAATTCACCAAAGGAATCCTCCCACCATATTATGATGTTGTCCAAGTTTTGGGATCGATCTGAAATCAATTGGTCAAAGAAATTAGACACTCCAAGTTCATACGAAGTTCGTAACGTTAATTGAGTGGTTAGAGGATTGCATAGTTTTACTTGTTGGATTTCACTCAAAACTCACCAAATGACTCCTTCCACCGTACTATGATGATGCCCAAGTTTAGGGCTCGATCTGAAATCAATTGGTCAAAAAAATTGGACACTTCAAGTTCATATGAAGTTCGTAACGTTAATGGAGTGGTGAGAGGATTGTGTAGTTTTACTTGTTGGCTTTCACTCAAAACTCTCCAAATGACTTCTCCCACCGCACTATGATGATGCCCAAGTTTAGGGCTCGATCCGAAATCAATTGGTCAAAGAAATTGGACACTTCAAGTTCATACGAAGTTCGTATCGTAAATGGAGTGTTTGGTGCATTGGATAGTTTTAGTCGTTGGATTTCACACAAAACTCTCCAAATGACTCCTCCCACCATATTATGTTGTTGCCCAAGTTTTGGGATCGATCCGAAATCAATTGGTCAAAGAAATTGGACACTTCAATTTCATATGAAGTTCGTATCGTAAATGGAGTGGTTGGTGCATTGCATAGTTTTAGTGGTTGAATTTCACTCAAAACTCTCCAAATGACTCCTCCCATCATACTGTGATGATCCCCAAGTTTAGGGCCCGATCCGAAATCAATTGGTCAAAGAAATTGGACAATTCAAGTTCATGCGAAGTTCGTATCATAAATGGAATGGTTGGTGAATTGCATAGTCTTAGTGGTAGGATTTCACTCAAAACTCATCAAAGGACTCCTCCCACAATATTATGTTGTTGTCCAAGTTTTGGGATCGATCCAAAATCAATTGGTCAAAGAAATTACACACTTCAAGTTCATTCAAGTTCGTAACGTTAATTGAGTGGTTAGAGGATTGGATAGTTTTACTTGTTGGATTTCACTCAAAACTCACCAAATGACTCCTCCCATCGTATTATGATATTGCCCAAGTTTGGGATCAATCCGAAATAAATTGGTCAAAGAAATTGGACACTTCAAGTTCATACGAAGTTCGTATCGTAAATGGAGTGGTTGGTGCATTGCATAGTTTTAGTGGTTGAATTTCACTCAAAACTCTCCAAATGACTCCTCCCATCATACTGTGATGATCCCCAAGTTTAGGGCCCGATCCGAAATCAATTGGTCAAAGAAATTGGACAATTCAAGTTCATGCGAAGTTCGTATCATAAATGGAATGGTTGGTGCATTGCATAGTCTTAGTGGTATGATTTCACTCAAAACTCATCAAAGGACTCCTCCCACAATATTATGTTGTTGTCCAAGTTTTGGGATCGATCCGAAATCAATTGGTCAAAGAAATTAGACACTTCAAGTTCATTCGAAGTTCGTAACGTTAATTGAGTGGTTAGAGGATTGGATAGTTTTACTTGTTGGATTTCACTCAAAACTCACCAAATGAATCCTTCCACCGTACTATGATGATGCCCAAGTTTAGGACTCGATCTGAAATCAATTGGTCAAAGAAATTGGGCTTTTCAAGTTCATACGAAGTTCGTATCGTAAATGGAGTTATTGGTGCATTGGATAGTTTTAGTCGTTGGATTTCACAGGAAACTTTCCAAATGACTTCTCCCACCATATTATGATGTTGCCCAAGTTTTGGGATCGATCCGAAATCAATTGGTCAAAGAAATTGGACACTTCAAGTTCATACGAAGTTCGTATCGTAAATGGATTGTTGGTGCATTGCATAGTTTTAGTGGTTGGATTTCATAATAAACTATCCAAAGGACTCCTCCTGTTTACTCGCAATTGTACGGGCCAATTAGTAGTATAGCAAGACAAGTACTAGGTCGTACCCACGAGGACTGGGAAGTTCAAATTAGTTACGTGCTTAGATTACCCAATTCTAGAAAACAGAAAGTTAAGTCTAAAACAGAATTGAAAACGAGAGTGATTGATTTTGGTGAAAACAAATGAAGCAAAACGAAATTGCAAACAAAACCAAAGTAAACAAGTTGTCAAAGAGTGGTTTTTGAGGTTGGAAAACAGATTTGGAGACTAGGGCATTCGATTCACCATAACAATCCAATTCTAGGTTATAAGGATTCGAGTGACAAATCTAATTCAGATTCAAAGATTGATTCTAGCTAAAGTATGATTAAGCCATGGTGTTTGATCCTAACCTTGTATTTCCAATTCCCTAATTAAGTCCTTATTTTTGAACTTAAATCAAGCATAGAAGAATGTTTTAAACAACCAAGCCATGGTGTTTGATCCTAACCCAGAATATTCATGTTAGGTTATATCAAAGCCCTAGTTATGGATTTAGCTACTCATAATGGGAAAGAAACTTAAACAGCAATGAGGAAACATAATAAATGCAACAAGAGTAGAAAAACTCTTTTATGAAGTTCTTGTGGTGTCCAATGCTTCTCTAAGTGCTTCCCCACGTCTAGAAGGATGTATGAAGGTTAAGGAGAGGATTTGGGATGAGTTTGGGTGAGTGGTGATAGATGAGAAAGAGGAAATTCGTAGGAAAATGTAAGGAAGGCTTGCAGGGACTGTTTTGGTGATTTGGGGCTGTTTAGAGTGTTGGGTTGATTGGTGGAGTGTTTGGGGTTGTGGGAGTGTTTGAGAGTGATTTCTGAATGTGTTTGGGGAATGATGGGAGTGTGGAGCATGGAATGAAGGGTGGATCAGTTGTGGGAGTGTGACTCGCAGGATGCATGTTATGGAATGAATGATAAAATGAAAGTATTCTCTTCTCTTTAGTTGATGCCCTCTTTTATACAGTGTTTTAGTCTTTAATTCGTTCTCCCTTTGGCTTCTGAAGCACACCCTGACAGGACCCGACCCTAATTCCACTTTGGAATCCGGGTCAAGCCCTGTCCGTGTCCGACATTTGTCGGGTGTCGGACACACTTGACCATTTTGCCCTTTTTGTAAAGAAATTGAGTTTTAAAGAGTTTTAAGGTTCGACTTCTGCCGAAAATTCGGCAGAGTCTCCCCTGTAATTGGCTCAATTCCCAAATCTTTTACACCTGCAAAAGCACAATTTTACTTCCACAAACTTCAGCACGCACAAGTTTAAGTTCACACACCAACAGAAACTAAAGAGTATGGCCTCAGGCCTCACAAAAGCTTGGGCAAATTCAGAGCTACTAAAATAATTAAATACAAAGTTCTTCTCAGGTCAAGGACCCTACACGAGGTCGAAGGAGTGTGGTGGTGGTGATGATGGGCCGGTGGTGGTGCTCAGCTACGACCTACAGCCTGGGGGCGAAAACATTTAAAAAGGTGAGTGGACCAAAAAGGTAGTTTTTAGAAAATTGAAAACACAAGTTAGCCCCACTGTTAAAAACATTAGAAAACAATTCTATAAACGAGCAATAATTTAAAGTATGCACTAAAAATCAAATTTATAAAGTTCATCAGCATAAAAGTTCTTATTCAATAATGAGATATTACTCAATCAACTTAATTAAAATCCACCTAGGTATACCCTTAACAATTCTGTCAATTCCATTATTCAACCGTCAATTCCAATCCTCGTAAGACTCGGTGACACAAAGTCGGTCCGAGCCACGTCCTCGCAAGACTTAGGAGACACCAAGTCAACCTAAGCCGCGTCCTCGCTAGACTCGGAAAACACAAAGTTTACCCGAGCCGCGTCCTCGCTCCGCACGGTCCGAGCGTCCCCGAGACTCGTGGGGCGTGAGTCATGCGCGCAGACTTAAACCGAAGGCAACAATGGTCCGTAGACCGGGTAATAACCTTTATCAATTTTTATTCCGTAGGCAGCATTATTAATCCGAAGGCAACATCAATAGGGTACCTAGAGTGGTTTGAAAACTTTCGTAATCTTATAACTCAAAAAAACAAGTCTTTTCCTCAAGCCATTCTAAAATCCAAATCTTATAATCATGCATTTCAATCTAAAATCCCATCTTAGGCTCGGAAGTTAATTTATAGAAAATATTCAATAAATTCAATTAAACTCTAATATGCAAATCATAAATAATATTTGGAAATCAATAATTTCACAAAAGCATTAAATGAGCATTTATGTAATAAAAACATTTATAGAAATCAAAGGTCCACTCACAGTTGATCCGAGCTTGCCGGACCCTTAGAAGGGCCTTCCTGCACCTCCGCCGAAGCTTGAGTACCTATTTACGAAAATTAACCACTTAATACTTCACCAAAGCTCGGCATAATAATTTAATAGAAAATCCCGACCCCCGGGCCTAAAAGGGTTCAATTGTAGTTAGAAAGGTTTCCCGGGCCCACTTGATTCTACTTTAAGCCGTTTAGTTAACTTGGAAGTCCCCGGGATTAAATATTCAATTAAACTTTAGTTTAGTTCCAACCGGGCATTTAAGGGGTTCCCGAACTCCAAACGACGATCCGCAAGTTCCTATAGGTTTCTACGATCCTCAATTACTTAACTTCCAAGTTTCGTTACGATCCGACTGTTCAAACTCAACGAACCCAAGTTAACCCTAGTTAAACCTAACCGGTAACATTGGTTATTCGCTCAAACGATTTCCAAAAATTCGTTCGAGCATACCTATGCGCTCGGGAGACTACGGGAGGCATTTAGGCACGAAGAATCGCCGCCACCACCATGCCCACACGCCGCCACACGCGCCGGCAGGTTTGGGTGGCTTGAGTGATTTTTCCGGCGACGGAAAATCTTGGAGTTTCGGGGCAAGGCCTACGGCTAAGTGATCAGTGGGTGGAGGGGAGCATTTTGGCAGTGAGAACCGGCCAAGAACCGGCCGGAATCACGCCGGAAATTCGAACCCGATCGGAGCAAAACCTAGGTTTTTCAATTCGTTTCCAAACTTCAAATCGATCAAAACTAACCTCAGATACTGCTAGAACTCGAAGAAAGGAGAAGAAAACTCACCGGACGACGAAATTGGTGGCCGGAATGGAGCAATCGACGGCGAGAAGCTCCGACTGGTTTTCGGCTGCGAGAGGTGTTTCGGGGTGGTTTCGGCGAAACAAAAGACAGGGATGGGTTGAGGGAGGTGAGGGAAGCTTGGGCGAGGTTTGAGAGGTCGGCGTGGCGGAAATGGCGCCGGTGCCGCCTGGTTCGAAACCGAAGGGAAAGGGCGGGTCGCGAGGTTGAAGATGGTCGGGGTTTGCACGCGCTGGCCGATTGGCCAGCTGTTTTCTGATTTTTAATCCCTTTTCTCAAAATTACAAAATTGCCCCTACCATTTTTAGACCTTTAAACGTTCGTTCGGGCTCGGCTCGAATCGGGTGTTCCGCACGTCCACGGACTCGTTTCGACGAGCCGGACGCATGGCAGTACGCCCGTTCCACCAAATTCTTTCCCGATCTTAAAGTCAACTTTTAATTCCCTTAAATTAACCGGGGTAAAATCGTCCTTCGCCTTAATATTTTAATAATTAAATCTTAAATTGGGATCGGGTTGTTACACACCCCTTTCAGCTACCTCTTTAAATGCTATGTAACTGCTATGTAAGTGCTATGTAACTGCTCCAGCTACCCAATACATGCATTTGGTGGAATTTGGTTAGGTGCAGAACAACCTCTAAAATGCATGGATTGCATTGAATGTCTCTTGTTGTCCTCCTCATTATGTCTGCTCATTAATACTCCACTTGAGTTGTAAACAACAATTTAGCTGACCTAACTTTGTCACCAGCAACAAGCATGTGTAAGTATGAGGTCGATCCCACAAGGATTGATGATAGATTGATTCAATTTGATTCCCTGCACAAAACAGAAATGAACAGAAAATAAATAAAACAAGAAAGAAAGAAAGAAAATAAATTAACTCAAGCAAATTAGTTACCAAGTTCAATTTAGATTCACAGATTGATTCTAGCTAAAGTATGATTAAGCCATGGTGTCTGGTCCTAACCTTGTATTCCTAATTCCCTAATTAAATCCTTGTTGTCGAACCTAAATTAAGCATTAGAAATCCATTAAGCAAAGAAGAATGTTTTAAACAGCCAAGCATGTATCTAATCCCTATTGTCGAATGTCCATACATACTCTTCCTATTCATAGTTCAATTTGAATTAATGCATGGTGTCTACTCTTAATTCAAACCAAGATAGCTAACATACAAGTTTTAATGGTGATCAATCATTCAAACAAGCATATTAACTTATAAGCATAATGAATAAGAACAAGAACTATAATTGAAACTTGAAAACTAATTAAACTTGAAAACTTAAGAAAAGAATTTACATTACAATGAAAAATAAATTACAACTAAGAAAAACTTAAAGGAAAATTTAGCTAAAGGATTTTGTTACAACAATTGAGAACTAAAAAGAAAACTAAGAGAATTTGAGGGAGAGAAGGGAGAGGAGCTCTAGAGAGATGTTTGAGAGCTCCCCCCCTTGGGGTGTGTTCACAAGTTTGGAGAACCTCACTATATATAGGCTTAAGGGAAGTAAAGTTCTGAATTGAGTATTGCTTCTACCTACAACACTCAATTCACCAACTTTACCTAACTTCCCCACTAAAAATAATTAGCTCATGCATATGTCATGCGTTACAATGCATTGCAGTCTGCTTTTGGGCTCGTTTTGGGCTTGTTCCTCCATTCTGAAAAATCTGGGAAAATATGGATCTTGAAGTTCTTTGAATTATCTTTCCAAGCATATGCAGCCCAGCTCAAGGAAAAATCAGAAAGACCTTCAAATGTCATTTTTCGCCCAGTAACGCAGATCCTGCCGATTTTGACCTTAAGCTGCCAAAACTTGCATAACTTCCTCTAGAGGACTCGGAATCATGAACCATAAAATGCTCTAGAAAATAGACTTCCGTATCTTTCTAATGATGTATGGCTCCTTATCTGGTTCTTCTTGAGCAAGCACAGTCCAATCCGTGAAGTTGACTGATCTGCAGACACCGTTTTGAGCTAACTTGTCTCCAAAATGCATTTAATGAGTCTTAAGCTTATTATACTGAAACAAACACAAAATAGATTAAACGCACAAGTTTAACTCAAAAACATAACCAAATCATAAGTTAGAAGGGTACAAAATGATATGTAATTATGCACCGATCACTTTTCGTATCCAAAGCCACCATTGCTACCCAAAGCTCAATTAACTGAATGACAAACACAATAGAGATTAAAAGCACAAGTTTAACTCAAAAACATAACTAAATCATATGCTAGAAGGGTACAAAATGATGTACAATTATGCACTGATCAAATACCCCCAGACCTAGATTTTGCTAGTCCTCGAACAAAACAAAACAAAACAAAACAAAGATTAAAACAAAACAAGAAGTTAACTAGACCACTTCCGCAGGTAACTCGATTGCATTGAGCATATGCAATAAGCCTTTAAACCTATAGGCATCCCTAGTAGGAGGAGTTGTGTCTCCTGAGGTTTTAACAGATACGATACCCACACACGCTTTACCGACTCTACAAAACAAAGTGGTTAGAAAATAAAAACTTTTGAAATCAACTAATGAAATGAATGAAACCTTAAGTCATACCTCCAACACCATAGAGTTGCCAAGAGAGGTGACCAATCAGTGTGTAAAGTGGAAGATATAGCTCAAAGGCACATGGCTTCAAAGCAAGCACACTCAAACCTTGAAGAAAGAACATGCTTCGACTCTAATTCTCGCAGATAGTACTCAATCACTCAGAACCTATGGTTTTATTCCCTCAAGCAAGCATAAGTGAGTTTATGACAAAGAAGCACAATTTTTGGTTAGATCTCGTGAAGGGATTCAAGTACTAAGAATAAGGAGACATACATACTTACCAGCACCCATGAATACATCCTCAAAGATCAGCTAGGTCTTTCACAAGGTTGTAATGAAGGGCTAAGGTTGGGGGAAATGGAAGAATTGGAAGGACAAACAAGTAAAACTTAAGAACATACCAAGGTTGCATTCTTCATTGATCTGCAAGGTATCATTTATTTAGAATGGCATGGCTGCAAACTTCATGGTATCACCTGGCGTAGACCTTATTTTTCAAACTTAGATCATATCGAATCACTTTCTCTTTTATCTTTCTCATTTTCTGATTTGATCTGCTTCTTCTTTAACTTCATTGCACAGATTCACACCAATTTTTCATTTAGGTATATGGCAGCAACTTCCTTGTTTCAAACTTTATCTTGGCACACCTTGGTATATTTCTAAGCTATAAGGTATGGCTATAATGGGTTAAATATCTCAGATTGAGATACAAAGGTAGGGGAATGATGAGGGTGATAGAAGAAAAAGGATTGAAGTGTTTGGCTTCAAGAGAGCTGATGGAACACACATATGGTAGGGTGAAAAGAAAGCACATAGAATGGTTATGCACACATAGCCCCGCATCAATTCAATGAGTTCATTCATGAGTGAAAGCAAGCATATGATATCTGCAAAAGAGAATCATCCTTAGTATTCAATCAAAATGGAACAATGAGATCATTTGGAGTGAATTGAAGAAACCAGTAGGGGTGAGAAATAGAGACACTTTAAACCCTCTCAAGAAAGCAATTAGGCTCGATATAGTTCACTAGGGAAGTCTCCACAATTCTCCTTCAAGTTCATACGAAGTTCTTATCGTAAATGGAGTGGTTGGTGCATTGGATAGTTTTAGTCGTTGGATTTCACAGAAAACTCTCCAAATGACTTCTCCCACCATATTAGGAAGTTGCCCTAGTTTTGTGCTTGATCCAAAATCACTTCGTCATAGATATTGGACACTTCATGTTCATACGAAGTTCGTATTGTAAACGGAGTGGTTGGTGCATTGCATAGTTTTAGGGGTTGGATTTCACTCAAAACTCTCCAAATGGCTCCTGATACCATATTAGGATGTTGCCCTAGTTTTGGGCTCGATCCGAAATCACTTGGTCATAGAAATTGGACACTTCAACTTCATACGAAGTTCGTGTCATAAATGGAGTCATTGTAGGATTTTGTAGTTTTACATATTTCATTTCGCTCAAAACTCACCAAAGGATTCCTCCCACCATATTATGATGCTGCCCCTGTTTTGGAATAAATCCGAAATCAATTGGTCAATGAAATTGGACACTTCAAGTTCAAATGAAGTTCGTAGCGTTAATGGAGTGGTTGGAGGATTGCGTAGTTTTACTTGTTGGATTTCACTGAAAACTCTCCACATGACTCCTCCCACTATATTATGACGTTGCCCTAGTTTTGGGCTCGATCTGAAATCAATTGGTCAAAGAAATTGGACACTTCAAGTTCATACGAAGTTTGTATCGTAAATGGAGTGGATGCTGCATTGCATAGTTTTAGTGGTTGGATTTCACTCAAAACCGTCCAAATGACTCCTCCCACCATATTATGATGTAGCCCTAGTTTTGGGCTCGATCCGAAATCACTTGGTCATAGAAATTGGACACTTCAAGTTCATACGAAGTTCGTAGCGTTTACTCGCAAGTGCACGAGGCGTTGGATAGTATAGCATGTGTAAGTACGAGGTCGATCCCACGAGGATTGATGATAGATTGATTCAATTTGATTCCCTGCACAAAATAGAAAACCAAAAGAAAATAAATACAACAAGAAAGAAAGAAAAGAAATTAACTCAAGCAAATTAGTTACCAAGTTCAATTTAGAATCACAGATTGATTTTAGCTAAAGTATGATTAAGCCATGGTGTCTATTCCTAACCTTGTATTCCTAATTCCTTAATTAGATCCTTGTTGTCGAACCTAAATTAAGCATTAGGAATCCATTAAGCATAGAAGAATGTTTTAAACAACCAAGCATATATCTAATCCCTGTTGTCGAATGTCCATACATACTCTTCATATTCATAGTTCAATTCGAATTAAGGCATGGTGTCTACTCTTAATTCAAACCAAGATAGCTAACATACAAGTTTTAATGGTGATCAATCATTCAAACAAGCATATTAACTTACAAGCATAATGAATAAGAACAAGAACTATAATTGAAACTTGAAAACCAATTAAACTTGAAAACTTAAGAAAAGAATTTACATTACAATGAAAAATAAATTACAACTAAAATGCAAAATGGTTTTGTTACAACAATTGAGAACTAAAAAGGAAAACTAAGAGAATTTGAGGGAGAGAAGGGAGAGGAGCTCTAGAGAGGTGTTTGAGAGCTCCCCCCCTTGGGGTGTGTTTGAAGGTTAGCCAAGTCTCCTATTTATAGGAGAATGAAAGCATCAAACTCACATGCCAATATTCTTCTTGGTTTGTTTAATTCCTTCTTTTGACAACAAGTTGCATAGCCACCTCAAATTCACATGGGCATCCATCTCCTTTCATCATTTGGCAAGTTCCCACTTGATGCTTTTGCTTTCTTTATTTCTTTACACAACCCACTTCAATTATGACAAATAAACATGCTTCTTCCCCACTATCAACAATAGCACATGCATAGCTAATCATGACCAAGCAATTGCAGTCTGCTTTTGGGCTCGTTTTGGGCTTGTTCCTCCGTTCTGAAAAATCTGGAAAAATATGGATCTTGAATTTCTTTGAATTATCTTTCCAAGCATATGCAGCCCAGCTCAAGGAAAAATCGGAAAGACCTTCAAATGTCATTTTTGGCCCAGTAACGCAGATGCTGCCAATTTTAACCTTAAGCTGCCAAAACATGTATAACTTTCTCTAGAAGACTCGGAATCATGAACCGTAAAATTCTTCAGAAACTAGACTTCCGCATCTTTCCAATGATGTATGGTTCATTATCTGGTTCTTCCTGAGCAAGTACAGTCCAATCCGTGAAGTTGACTGATCTGCAGACACCGTTTTGAGCTAACTTGTCTCCAAGATGCATTTAATGAGTCATAAGCTTATTACACTGAAACAAACACAAAATAGATTAAAAGCACAAGTTTAACACAAAAACATAACCAAATCATAAGTTAGAAGGGTACAAAATGATATGTAATTATGCACCGATCATTAATGGAGTGGTTGGTGCATTGCAAAGTTTTAGTGGTTGACTTTCACTAGTAACGACTCCTCCCACCATATTATGATGATGTCCATATTTTGGGCTCAATGTGATATCAATTGATCCAAGAAATTGGATACTTCAAGTTCAGATGAAGTTCGCATCGTAAATGTAGTGGTTGGTGCGTTGCATAGTTTTAGTAGTTGGATTTCGCTCAAAACTCTCTAAATGTCTCTTGCCACTATATTAGGATCTGGCCCAAGTTTTGGGCTTGATCCGAAATCACTTGGTCAAAGAAATTGGACACTTCAAGTTCATACGAAGTTCCTATCATAATTGGAGTGGTTGGTGCATTGCATAGTTTTAGTGGTTGGATTTCCCTCAAAACTCTCCAAATGACTCCTCCCACCATATTATGATGATGCCCAAGTTTACAGTTCCATCCGATATCAATTGGTCAAAGAAATTGGACACTTCAAGTTCATATGAAGTTCGTATCGTAAATGGAGTGCTTGGTGCATTGCATAGTTTTAGTGGTAGGATTTCACTCAAAACTCTCCAAATGACTCCTGCCACCCTATTAGGACGTTGCCCAAGTTTTTGCTTTATCCGAAATCAATTGGTTATAGAAATTGAGCACTTCAAGTTCATACGAAGTTCGTAGCGTTAATGGAGTGGTTGGTGCATTGCATAGTTTTAGTGGTTGGATTTCACTCAAAACTCTCCAAATGACTCCTCCCACCATATTATGATGATGCCCAAGTTTAGGGCTCCATCCGATATCAATTGGTCAAGGAAATTGGACACTTCAAGTTCATACGAAGTTCGTATCGTAAATGGAGTGCTTGGTGCATTGCATAGTTTTAGTGGTAGGATTTCACTCAAAACTCTCCAAATGACTCCTGCCACCCTATTAGGACGTTGCCCTAGTTTTTGCTTGATCCGAAATCACTTGGTTATAGAAATTGAGCACTTAAAGTTCATACGAAGTTCGTAGCGTTAATGGAGTGGTTGGTGCATTGCATAGTTTTAGTGGTTGGATTTCACTACAACCTCTCCTGACGACTCCTCCCACCATATTTTGATGATGTCCTTGTTTAGGGCTCAATCGGATATCAATTGGTCAAAGAAATTGGATACTTCAAGTTCAGACGAAGTTCGCTTCGTAAATGGAGTGGTTGATACATTACATAGTTTTAGTGGTGGGATTTCACTCCAAACTCTACAAATGACTCCTGCCACTATTTTAGGATGTGGCCCAAGTTTTGGGATCGATCCGAAATCAATTGGTCAAAGAAATCGGACACTTCAAGTTCATATGAAGTTCGTAGCGTCAATGGAGTGGTTGGAGGATTGCGTAATTTTCCTTATTTGATTTCACTCAAAACTCTCCAAATGACTCCTCCCACCATATTATGATGATGCCCAGGTTTAGGGCCCAATCTGATATCAATTGGTCAAAAAAATTGGACACTTCAAGTTCATACGAAGTTTGAATCGTAAATGGAATGGTTGGTGGTTTGCGTAGTTTTAGTGGTTGGATTTCACTCAAAACTCTCCAAATGACTCCTCCGACCACACTATAATGATGCCCAAGTGTGGGGCTAGATCCAAAATCAATTGGTCAAAGAAATTGGACACTTCAAGTTCATACGAAGTTCATAGCGTTAATGAAGTGGTTGAAGGATTGCATAGTTTTAATTTTTGGATTTCACTAAAAACTCTCCAAATGACTCCTCCTACAATATTTTGATGATGCCCAAGTTGAGAGCTCAATCCGATATCAATTGGTCAAAGAAATTGGACCACTTCAAGTTCATAAGAAGTTCGTATCGTAAATGAAGTGGTTGGTGCATTGCATAGTTTTAGTAGTTGGATTTCCCACAAAACTCTCCAATGACTCCTCCCACCATATTATGATGATAACCACATTTTGGGATTAATCCGAAATCAATAGGTCAAAGAAATTGGACACTTCAAGTTCATACGAAGTTCGTATCGTTAATGGAGTGCTTGGTGCATTGCATAGTTTTAGTGGTAGGATTTCACTCAAAACTCTCCAAATGACTCCTGCCACCCTATTAGGATGTTGCCCAAGTTTTTTGCTCGATCCGAAATCACTTGGTCATAGAAATTGGGCACTTCAAGTTCATACGAAGTTCATAGCGTCAATGGAGTGGTTGGAGGATTGCGTAGTTTTACTTGTTGGATTTCACTCGAAACTCTCCAAATGACTCCTCCCACCATATTATGATCATGCCCAAGTTTAGGGCTCAATCCGATATCAATTGGTCAAAGAAATTGGACACTTCAAGTTCATACGAAGTTCGTACCATAAATGGAGTGGTTGGTGCATTGCACAGTTTTAGTGGTTGGATTTCACTCAAAACTCTCCAAATGACTCCTCCAACCAGATTAGGATGTTGCCCTAGTTTTGGTCTCGATCCAAAATCACTTGGTCATAGAAATTGGACACTTCAAGTTCATACAACGTTAATACCATAAATGGAGTGGTTGGAGGATTTTGTAGTTTTACTTATTTGATTTCACTCACAACTCTCCAAATGAGTCCTCCCACCATATTATGATCAAGCCCAAGTTTCGGGCTCAACCTGATATCAATTGGTCAAAAAAATTGGACAGTTCAAGTTTATACGAAGTTCGTATCATAAATGGATTGGTTGGTGGTTTGCGTAGTTTTTGTGGTTGGATTTCACCCAAAACTCTCCAAATGACTCCTCCGACCACACTATAATGATGCCCAAGTGTGGGGCTCGATCCGAAATCAATTGGTCAAAGAAATTGGACAGTTCAAGTTCATACGAAGTTCGTATCGTAAATGGAGTGGTTGGTGCATTGCATAGTTTTAGTGGTTGGATTTCACCGAAAACTCTCCAAATGACTCCTCCCACCATACTATGATGATGCCAAAGTTTGGTGCTCGATCCGAAATCAACTCGTCTAAGAAAATTGGACACTTCAAGTACATACGAAGTTCGTATCGTAAATGGAATGGTTGGTGCTTTGCATAGTTTTAGTGGTTGAATTTCACTCAAAACTATGCAAATGACTCTCCCACCATACTAAGATGATGCCCAAGTTTAGGGCTCGATCCGAAATCAATTGGTCAAAGAAATTGGACACTTCAAGTTCATACGAAGTTCGTATCGAAAATTAAGTGGTTGGTGCATTGCATAGTTTTAGTGGTTGGATTTCACTCAAAATTGTCCAAATGACTCCTCCCAGCATACTAAGATGATGCCCATGTTTAGGGCTAGATCCGAAATCAATTGGGATCCGAAGTTGGAGACATCAAGTTCATACGAAGTTCGTATCGTCAATGAAGTGGTTGGTGCATTGCATAGTTTTAGTGGTTGGATTTCACTCAAAACTCTCCAAATGACTCTTCCCACTGTACCATGATGATGCCCATGTTTAGGGCTCGATCTGAAATCAATTGGTCAAAGAAATTGGACACTTCAAGTTCATACGAAATTCGTACCATAAGTGGAGTGGTTGAAGGAATTTCCAGTTTTAATGATTCGATTGCACTCAAAACTCTCCAAATGACTACTCCCACAATACTATGATGATGCCCAAGTTTGGTGCTCGATCCGCAATCAACTAGTCAAAGAAATTGGACTCTTCCAGTTCATACGAAGTTTGTATCACAAACGGAATGGTTGGAGCATTGCATAGTTTTAGTAGTTGAATTTCACTCAAGACTATGCAAATGACTCCTCCCACCATACTAAGATGATGCCCAAGTTTAGGGCTCGATCCGAAATCAATTTTTGAAAGAAATTGAACACTTGAAGTACATACGAAGTTCGTATCGAAAATGGAGTAACGTGCATTGCATAGTTTTAGTAGTTGGATTTCACCCCAAACTATCCAAATCACTGCTGCCACCATACTAAGATGATGCCCAAGTTTAGGGCTCGATCCGAAATCAATTGGGATCCGAAATTGGACACTTCAAGTTCATACGAAGTTCGTATCGTAAATGGGGTGGTTGTTGCATTGCATAGTTCTAGCGGTTTGATTTCACTAGAAACTCTCCTAACGACTCCTCCCCCCATATTATGATGATGTCCATGTTTAGGGCTCAATCTCATATCAATTAGTCAAAGAAATTGGATACTTCAAGTTCTGACGAAGTTCGCATGGTAAATGGAGTGGTTGGTGCATTGCATAGTTTTAGTGGTTAGATTTCACTCCAAACCCTCCAAATGACTCCTGGCACTATATTAGGATGTGGCCCAAGTTTTGGGCTCGATCCAAAATCACTTGGTAATAGAAATTGGACACTTCAAGTTCATACGAAGTTCGTACCGTAAATGGAGTGGTTGGTGCATTGCATAGTTTTAGTGGTTTGATTTCACTAGAAACTCTTCTAACGACTCCTCCCCCCATATTATGATGATGTCCATGTTTAGGGCTCAATCTCATATCAATTGGTCAAAGAAATTGGATACTTCAAGTTCTGACGAAGTTCGCATGGTAAATGTTGTGGTTGGTGCATTGCATAGTTTTAGTGGTTAGATTTCACTCCAAACCCTCCAAATGACTCCTGGCACTATATTAGGATGTGGCCCAAGTTTTGGGCTCGATCCAAAATCACTTGGTAATAGAAATTGGACACTTCAAGTTCATACGAAGTTCGTACCGTAAATGGAGTGGTTGGTGCATTGTATAGTTTTAGTGGTTGGATTTCACTCAAAACTCTCCAAATGACTCCTGCCACCATATTAGGTTGTTGCTGACAGGACCCGACCCAAATTCCACTTTGGAATCCGAGCACAATTGACCTAATTGCCCTTTTTGACCAAAACTCAAAGAAATTCTTTTAAGGTTCGACTTCTGTCGAAAAAATTAAGCAGAGTCTCCCCTGTAAAATGGACAATTTCCCATTTATTCCATCTGTAAAATAGACAGTTTAATATTCTCAAACGTTCAGCATGCTCAAGTTATAAACACACTTAACTAAAAGCAATTATTCCGAATGGCATACGGCCTTACAAACGGCCCGGACCACAAACTTCTCCACAACTCAATCTTCGATTCTCAACCATGGAAAACATCAATTCTCAATATAACAATTCGACAACAAAGTCATCATTTTATGCCGTCTTATATTATCCCAACAAGAATCCCAATCATTGTCATTAAATGAGGAAATCAAATAATTAGAATTCATCAACAACCAAGACATATAATCCAACAATCAATCGGGCCTTGAGCCCGCACATAAATCCAGATTGAAATCAATTAAGATTTTAAGTAGATCACAAACTCAACTCCAACACAACTTACATAAAATCCTCTTTCGTGGCTGCACCTAGATTAATCTAGGCTGCCTACATACCCTCCGTGAGGGATCAAGCCACACGTAGCTCTTCCATTAAGAAAAACTAAGTTCCAACCATACATTGCATGAAGTTATATTTTTATTCCTTTTTCTCATATCAAACCCTTCAAGTTATAATTAATTTACCAATACTCATGCAAATATACATATATATAACCAATCCTTTATATCGTTAAGCCATACCTATACCCGTCCGCATAGCTCATATTCCGAAGGCAACCAATATACTTCTCAGAAGGCCACATTATGTTTTCCGAAGGCAACCGGGAGATGGGGAAAGCGCTAGCCACCTGTGTAGATAAATCGGGTAGGTGGCTAGGGAACATCTTAGGCAACATCACTGGCTGGACACTCGTACTTGTGATGCGAGTACAGGCAATAAACTCAAGGCAACCTGGGGATGGGGGAAACTAACCAATCACCCGTGTAGTCAATCGGGCAGGTGACTGGGGAAAAATATCATGGCCGGACACCTACAGAGCAAGCTCGATGTAGGTACAGGCATTTACACATATCCTGGCCGGACACCCACAGACTAATCTCGATGCGGGTACAGGCAATCAACAATTTCTTGGCCGGACACCCACAAACTAATCTCTATGCGGGTACAGGCAATCAACAATTCCATGGCCGGACACCTGTGATCAGCACAGGTACAGGCAATATCACTTACATATACATATCCTCATACATATCATGGCCGGACACCTACAGAGTAGTCTCCTTGTAGGTACAGGCAATACTAGTCACGTGCACAGACTTTACCGAAGGCAACTCATTCACTTAAACATATCACAATATTACCAAATAATAACTGATTCTAATAATAATAATAAATATAATAATGGTAATAAAATCATGAAAAATCCTTAGAAATTTCCATAATCATATATTACTAATTAAAACCCCAAATCCTTTATATCATTCCAATTACAACCATATCGACTTTATATAAACCGAAAACCAATATACGAACACTTAATAATTATAATAACATTCATTGACCATAGGGCACTTATACACATAATCGGTATCCGAATAAGTCAATACGTTAAAAATACCATACTATTCATATTAATACTCGATATCACCTCAATCACACTTATTCTGCTAACCTCAGAATTCTCAAATTCCGTTCTCAATACATACTCAACTTTTCAAACTAACCATATTGAACAATAAGCATGTTCGTATAAAAACCAAGTTTATTAGAATCACATGCTTGGAAAATAAACCCATAAACACTTATTTAAAAACATACAATACACAACAATCACTAGTCTTAGAGCCTCTCTCAAGTCTAGAATGGTCTACTAGAGACCCGGGACTCAAAAGCGATAAAGTACCAAAAAGTCAACCTGGGACCCCATGGGGTCCACGACCTCGAAATTCTGATCCGGAAGTTCCTATAATTTCCAATAGGC
Organism: Prunus padus; assembly: GCA_024362665.1. Lineage (NCBI taxonomy): Eukaryota > Viridiplantae > Streptophyta > Magnoliopsida > Rosales > Rosaceae > Prunus > Prunus padus. Next base: position 14,704,303 of record JANFAM010000010.1, on the reverse strand, counting down.
CTAGGACACATGTCCCTAGAATTTGGTTTCAATCGGATGGTCGGATTGCTCACGATCGCGCGATCGGACGGTCGGATGATTTTCCGTAATCCTAACCCTAGGGTTCGTGATTTCGGAGTATCCGGGACTCTGATTGTGACGTCCCTGACCTTTATTTTGAAAATTAATTAAAATAAATGACGGGGTTATTTTAATTGATTAATTTAAAGGGATTAAGTGAGTTAAGATTTTAATTTGGAATTTAATAAGAAATTATTAAATTAATGGGGTTTTACGGTTCACTTAATTTTCGACGGAATTTGGCGACACGGGTTGCGCCATTGCGTCCGGATCGTCGAGACGAGTCCGTTGACGGGCGGAACGTGCCATTTAGAGGTCGGGAGCTTGAGGGGCATTTTGGTCTTTTCGCAAAAGCGATATTTTGATAAAAGTACCCCAAGCTGACCAGTCAGCTCTTTTCTCTCTCTCTCCTCCCGGTTCTCTCTCTCTCTCCTCTGCGATCTCTCTCTCCCGCAGCTCACTCTCTCTCTGCGATCTCACGGCACCGGTCACGGCGGAGGCCGAGACCACCCGCAAACGAACCGCCTCTCTCTCGTCAAGACCCACCTGTGTTCGTCGGTGAAACCCGCCGTTTGCGGTGGTGTCCTCTGCAAAATCCGGCGAACCGCCTAATCGCCGGCGACAAATCCGACGACTTCAACCGGCACCGCCACCTGGAAAAGGTAGCCCACCTCTCACTCTCTCTTTCCCCACAGTCCGCGACAAAACCCGAGAAGGGTGGCGGCGTTGGAAGCTCTGAAAATCCGGCCAAAACCCTCACGGGTTTGGCCGTGATTTGCCCGATTTCCGACCGGTCTTTGGGCGGTTCAGGGCGGTTCCTTACTCCCCAAGGGTCTCGAGTCGTTTGCCATAGGTGGTGTACCTCAACCCTTAGATTTTTCCGCGGCTTTGTTTTGCTCAAGGCACCCAACCCACGGCGCGCGTGTGGCGGCGCGTGGGCTGGGGTGTGGCGGCGGTTCGAGGTTCCTTTAGCCTCCTCGTGTCGCTGTGAGTGCGTAGGAGTTGACGGATCTCAATTCGGAGATCGTTTGACCATCGAGCGGATCTCGCCTATTGCGTGATTCTCGGGTTCGATAGGATCGAACAGTCGGATCGCTTCCATTCTTGGATATGTCGATCCCCGTATTTCTAGGAGCCTATAGGTTTTGACGGATCGTGATTCGAGTCCGGATACTCGGAATCACCAACCCTAGCGTTAGGTTTGTTAGAAACCGTCCGATCGTGCGATCGCGAGAAATCCGACCGTCGGATCGAGACCAAACTTTGGGGACGTGTTCGTGAAACCGTAGTGAACCTTTAGGAACTTTCGGATCGAAGTTTGGAGGTCATGGGACCCACGGGCCCGGTTTGACCCGCTCGGGTCGGTTTGACCAAGTTTGACCAGGTTTGACCAAGGCTTTCCCGAGGTCGCCTTGCAGCGTAGTTGACTTTGTTGGAGTTCTAGGTTCGTCCAAATCCTTTTGGAGGTCGTGGGCCCAGCGGCAGGTTGACCAAAAAGGGGTGTTTGACCGCCGGTTGACCGTGAGTCTCCCGGGGCGGTCCCCTTGGTTAAAAGACGTTGTAAGACCTTAGAATTCTTCGTTAGACGCTTGAGACGGGGTTAGTTAAGGGTTTATTTTCAAGTTGTCGTTCTAAGGCTCGGTTGTTAATCCCTTTTCGTATTCTTGAATTTAGGCACGCAGGCACCTCCTACTACGCAGCGAGGACCCTCCCAGGTCAGCCGCTTGGAACTACCGGTGAGTGGACTTTGTTTTCAAATACATATATTTGTCAATGATTAAACAACATGCATATGAGTTGATGTTTTCAACGCTATTGACTACTTTGAATATATATATGTTGAATGAATTTTGGACGCTTGGGTCAGGGTAAGCTGTATTTGGGGTTGGGTGCATGGTTGTGGGTTGAAATGTGAAAGTATATGAATATGTATAAATGCATTATTGCAGGGCAATGGTTGTGAGTGTTGTAAACACCGTGTTATGTACCTCCCCTCCTGTTACGATACGATTCTTGAGATATGGTTCGATCCGGTGCATACCTTAACGGGGTGTAGTGTAGACTCTTAATTGAGTATTTAGTCAGCGCGCATGGACTAGTTCGGACGTATGGGTATTGAGTATGCGTACTACGCCATACGGGTCGGGAAGCATAATCCATTACTATGGACGGCTTAACCACTGGTGCAGGGCCACCGCGGTGCGATCCTCGTATCGATTAAAACTATCCCCTGTTGGATGGTTTTCCCGGTACACTTGATCCGGTGTTGAGTTATTATTGTATATATATATATATGTATATATGTATATGCGTGGGTTATTATATTCGTATTCATATTGTTGTTGGTGAGGATCTTTCCTCGCTTGTCGTGCCTACGGGCGGTGGTTATATGAGAATGGGATTTGGTTTCATGATGTGTTTTCATCTTTGTTATACTATGATATTGGGGTTTTGATTCTCATAACTGAACCTTTATATAAATGTTTTGAATTGCATGATTTCAGCATCGGTTTTGAAACGGTGAGGATACAATGTTGTTTTAACTTATGAAACCTTATTTTTGTCCACTCACACTCTTTCTGTTTGCGCCTCACCAGGCCGTAGTAGTCGTAGCGTCTCGAGCTGTTCGTCCGAGCGCTCCTCTTCTCGGGCTCGACTTGACTGTAGGGCACTTGCCCCTATTTTGTAAACACGTTATTTCTGCTTTATTCGAATTACTCTTAGATTGCTCTGTATCGCCCTTTAGGGTTGAATTTGACGGCTGAGGCCTTTTGTTGCGTGGTTTGCATGCGGCACTTGGATATACATTCTATGTATGTTTTAAACAGGTTGAATCTTTGGGATTTGTGCGTTTTACGGGAAACTCTGCCCGTTTTTCGGCAGGAGTTTTAGTCCCATTTTCTCTTTATTTCTTTGAAGAGGGTTTCTTTTAGTAAGTGGGCCCGACATTGAGTTAATGTCGGTTATCTACAGGGTTCGGCACGAGTTCCGGGGTGGAATTCGGGTCGGGTCCTGTCACTGATTCCCGATCCGTCAAATCCTACATGATCCTGGAATTTTCTAGATCAACCTACTAAGAATTGGGACCGATCCGACGGTCCAAACACATCGAACCCGGATAACGCGCAATAGGGGTAAATCCGTTCGACTGTCATACGAACTCCAAATTGCAATCTGAGCACGCCTACGCGCTCGTGACGACGTAAGGATAATTTAGGATTAAAGATTGACAATTAAAAGTGGGTCGGAACGTGGGAACACGCGCTGGCAGATCCGAGGGCCAAAAAGCGATAAAAATTGGCATTCGGTCAAACTTCGAAATGGAAGCTATCCTTCTGGCTACAACAAGTTCTCGGCCTCCTGAACATAATTCTCAACTACGGGAAAGTCAATTTCGAACCCTAAGTGGGTCAAAACCTAAGTTCAATGTCGGCTGAAACTAAAATTCGAAATTTGTGTTACCTACGCTACGATTCGATCTGCACCAACCCAACCATCAGCTCGAGCACGAAAAATAGGTAGAAAAGCATACCTTACTTGTCCCGATCGGTGGCCGAGGAGGTAGAATGAAGGGGCCAAAGTTTCAAAAATAGCTGTTCGAAACCGCCTGTTTCGTGGCTGATTCCAGCTACTACGGCGGTGGATCGAGGCGGCGAAGGGCTGGGGCTTGAAGAGAGAGATATCACCCTCCAAAGTCGGCTAATCGAGCTGCCCAAAAAGAGAGAAATCTGGGTTTTAAAAAAAAACTGAACTTTGAAATATTTATGGTTATGCCACTAACCTAATCTTCATCACCATTTATTCGTTACAACTCCGATTCGAGCCCACAATATACTCACGAACTCGTATCGACGAACACGACATAACGGTGTGGCTCACTTCCCCAAATTCTTTCTCAAACTCAAAATGACCTTTTTGCCCTTCTAAAATATTAAATGTTATTTTATTCCCAAAATTCTTAATTATTTTATCTCATTTTATTTTATCAATTTTTAAAGCTTTCAATTTATTTTCTTTTATTTAGTCAACTCAACTTAATTATTTAACTTATCATACTCTCGGGGGTAAAAATGTCTTTCACTTGAATAATTTAAGATTCAAATATTAATTTAGGGACGGGATGTTACAGTTGCCACAGTTTTGGGCTCGAACCGAAATCACTTGGTTAGCGAAATTTGAAACTTCAAGTTCATACGAAGGTCGTATCGTAAATGTAGTGGTTGGTGCAATGCATAGTTTTAGTGGTTGTATTTCACTCAAAACTCTCCGAATGACTCCTCCCACCATATTATGATATTGCCCAAGTTTTGGGATCGATCCGAAATCAATTGGTCAAAGAAATTGGACACTTCAAGTTCATACGAAGTTCGTATTGTAAACGGAGTGATTGTTGCATTGCATAGTTTTAGTGGTTGGATTTCACTCAAAACTCTCCAAATGACTCCTCCCATTATATTATGATGTTGCCCAACTTATGGGGTCGATCCAAAATCAATTGGTCAATGAAATTGGACACTTGAAGTGTGAGATCCCACATCGGCCAACGCAGAGGGGTGATGTGCCTTATATGTACATGCCCATCTCCAAATAGCACGAGACCTTTTGGAAGCTCACTGGCCGGAGTTGTGGGAACTCCGGGTTAAGCGAGTTGTGGCTTAGAGCAATCCCGGGATGAGTGACCCACTGGGAAGTTGCTCGTGAGTTCCCAAAAACAAAGCTGTGAGGGCCCCGGCCCAAAGCGGACAATATCGTGCTACGGCGGAGCGATGCAGGATGTGACAATTTGGTATCGAGCCACTGCCGTGTGGTGCGAGTGTGCCGACGAGGACGTCGGGCCCTTAAGGGTGGTGGATTGTGAGATCCCACATCGGCCAACGGAGAGGGTGATTTCCTTATATGTACATGCCCATCTCCAAATAGCACGAGGCCTTTTGGGAGCTCACTAGCTTGAGTTGTGGGAACTCCGAAGTTAAGCGAGTTGTGGCTTAGAGCAATCCCAAGATGGGTGACCTCGGGAAGTTGCTCGTGAGTTCCCGTAAACAAAACCGTGAGGGCCAGAGAGGGGGCCCAAAGAGGACAATATCGTGCTATGGCGGAGTTGAGCCCGGGCCGGGATGTGAAATGAAGTTCATACGAAGTTCGTATCGTAAATGGAGTTGTTGTTGCATTGCATAGTTTTAGTGATTGGATTTCACTCAAAACTCTCCAAATGACTCCTCCCACTATATTATGATGTCGCCCAAGTTATGGGGTCGATCCGAAATCACTAGGTCAAAGAAATTGGAAACATCAAGTTCATACGAAGTTCGTATTGTAAATGGAGTAGTTGTTGCATTGCATAGTTTTAGTGGTTGGATTTCACTCAAAACTATCCAAATGACTCCTCCCACCATATTATGATGTTGCCCTAGTTTAGGGCTCGATCTGAAATCAATTGGTCAAAGAAATTGGACACTTCAAGTTCATACGAAGTTCGAATTGTAAATGGAGTCGTTGTTGCATTGCATAGTATTAGTGGTTGGATTTCACTCAAAACTCTCCAAATGACTCCTCCCATTAGATTATGGTGTTGCCCAAGTTATGGGGTCAATCCGAAATCACTTGGGGAAAGAAATTGGACACTTCAAGTTCATACGAAGTTCGTATTGTAAATGGAGTGGTTGTTCCATTGCATAGTTTTAGTTGTTGGATTTCACTCAAAAATATCCAAATGACTCCTCCCACATATTATGACGTTGCCCTAGTTTAGTGCTCGATCCGAACTCAATTGGTCAAAGAAATTGGACACTTCATGTACATACGAAATTCGTATTGTAAATGGAGTGGTTGTTGCATTGCATAGTTTCAGTGGTTGGATTTCACTCAAAACTCTCCAAATGACTCCTCCCATTATATTATGGTGTTGCCCAAGTTATGGAGTCAATCCGAAATCTCTTGGTCATAGAAATTGGACACTTGAAGTTCATACGAAGTTCGTATCGTAAATGGAGTGGTTGTTGCATTGCATAGTTTTAGTAGTTGGATTTCAATCAAAACTATCCAAATGTCTCCTCCCACATATTATGATGCTGCCCTAGTTTAGTGCTCGATTCGAAATCAATTTGTCAAAGAAATTGGACACTTCAAGTTCATACGAAGTTCGTATTGTAAATGGAGTGGTTGTTGCATTGCATAGTTTTAGTGGTTGGATTTCATTCAAAACTCTACAGAAGAATCCTCCCATTATATTATGATGTTGCCCAAGTTAATGGGTCGATCCGAAATCACATGGTCAAAGAAATTGGACACTTCAAGTTCATACGAAGTTCGTATTGTAAATGGAGTGGTTGTTGCATTGCATAGTTTTAGTGGTTGGATTTCATTCAAAACTCTCCAGAAGAATCCTCCCATTATATTATGATGTTGCCCAAGTTATGGGGTCGATCTGAAATCACTTGGTCAAAGAAATTGGACACTTCAAGTTCATACGAAGTTCGTATTGTAAATGAAGTGGTTGTTGCATTGCATAGTTTTAGTGGTTCGATTTCACTCAAAACTCTCCAAATGACTCCCCATTATATTATGATGTTGCCCAAGTTATGGGGTCGATCCGAAATCACTTGGGGAAAGAAATTGGACACTTCAAGTTCATACGAAGTTCGTATTGTAAATGGAGTGGTTGTTCCATTGCATAGTTCTAGTGGTTGGATTTCACTCAAAAGTATCCAAAGGACTCCTCCCACATATTATGACGTTGCCGTAGTTTAGTGCTCGATCCGAAATCAATTGGTCAAAGAAATTGGACACTTCAAGTTCAAACGATGTTCGTATTGTAAATGGAGTGGTTGTTACATTGCATAGTTTTAGTAGTTGGATTTCAATCAAAACTATTCAAATGTCTCCTCCCACATATTATGATGCTGCCCTAGTTTAGTGCTCGATCCGAAATCAATTTGTCAAAGAAATTGGACACTTCAAGTTCATACGAAGTTCGTATTGTAAATGGAGTGGTTGTGGCATTGCATAGTTTTAGTGGTTGGATTTCACTCAAAACTCTCCAAATGACTCCCCCCATTATATTATGATGTTGCCCAAGTTATGGGATCGATCCGAAATCACTGGTCAAAGAAATTGGACACTTGAAGTTCATACGAAGTTCGTATCGAAAATGGAGTGGCTGTTGCATTGCATAGTTTTAGTGGTTGGATTTCACTGAAAACTCTCCAAATGACTCCCCCCATTATATTATGATGTTGGCCAAGTTTTGGGATCGATCCGAAATCACTTGGTCAAAGAAATTGGACACTTGAAGTTCATACGAAGTTCGTATCGTAAATGGAGTGGTTGTTGCATTGCATAGTTTTAGTAGTTGGATTTCAATCAAAACTATCCAAATGTCTCCTCCCACATATTATGATGCTGCCCTAGTTTAGTGCTCGATCCGAAATCAATTTGTCGAAGAAATTGGACACTTCAAGTTCATACGAAGTTCGTATTGTAAATGGAGTGCTTGTTGCATTGCATAGTTTTAGTGGTTGGATTTCATTCAAAACTCTACAGAAGAATCCTCCCATTATATTATGATGTTGCCCAAGTTAATGGGTCGATCCGAAATCACATGGTCAAAGAATTTGGACACTTCAAGTTCATACTTAGTTCGTATTGTAAATGGAGTGGTTGTTGCATTGCATAGTTTTAGTGGTTCGATTTCACTCAAAACTCTCCAAATGACTCCCCCATTATTTTATGATGTTTCCCAAGTTGTGGGGTCGATCCGAAATCACTTGGGGAAAGAAATTGGACACTTCAAGTTCATACGAAGTTCGTATTGTAAATGGAGTGGTTGTTCCATTGCATAGTTCTAGTGGTTGGATTTCACTCAAAAGTATCCAAATGACTCCTCCCACATATTATGACGTTGCCCTAGTTTGGTGCTCGGTCCGAAATCAATTGGTCAAAGAAATTGGACACTTCAAGTTCAAACGATGTTCGTATTGTAAATGGAGTGGTTGTTACATTGCATAGTTTTAGTAGTTGGATTTCAATCAAAACTATTCAAATGTCTCCTCCCACATATTATGATGCTGCCCTAGTTTAGTGCTCGATCCGAAATCAATTTGTCAAAGAAATTGGACACTTCAAGTTCATACGAAGTTCGTATTGTAAATGGAGTGCTTGTTGCATTGCATAGTTTTAGTGGTTGGATTTCATTCAAAACTCTACAGAAGAATCCTCCCATTATATTATGATGTTGCCCAAGTTAATGGGTCGATCCGAAATCACATGGTCAAAGAATTTGGACACTTCAAGTTCATACTTAGTTCGTATTGTAAATGGAGTGGTTGTTGCATTGCATAGTTTTAGTGGTTCGATTTCACTCAAAACTCTCCAAATGACTCCCCATTATTTTATGATGTTGCCCAAGTCGTGGGGTCGATCCGAAATCACTTGGGGAAAGAAATTGGACACTTCAAGTTCATACGAAGTTCGTATTGTAAATGGAGTGGTTGTTCCATTGCATAGTTCTAGTGGTTGGATTTCACTCAAAAGTATCCAAATGACTCCTCCCACATATTATGACGTTGCCCTAGTTTGGTGCTCGGTCCGAAATCAATTGGTCAAAGAAATTGGACACTTCAAGTTCAAACGATGTTCGTATTGTAAATGGAGTGGTTTCAGCATTGCATAGTTTTAGTAGTTGGATTTCAATCAAAACTATCCAAATGTCTCGTCCCACATATTATGATGCTGCCCTAGTTTAGTGCTCGATCCGAAATCAATTTGTCAAAGAAATTGGACACTTCAAGTTCATACGAAGTTCGTATTGTAAATGGAGTGGTTGTTGCATTGCATAGTTTTAGTGGTTGGATTTCATTCTAAACTCTCCAGAAGAATCCTCCCATTATATTATGATGTTGCCCAAGTTATGGGGTCGATCCGAAATCACTTGGTCAAAGAAATTGGACACTTCAAGTTCATACGAAGTTCGTATTGTAAATGGAGTGGTTGTTGCATTGCATAGTTTTAGTGGTTGGATTTCACTCAAAACTCTCCAAATGACTCCTCCCATTATATTATGATGTTGCCCAAGTTATGGGGTCGATCCGAAATCACTTGGGGAAAGAAATTGGACACTTCAAGTTCATACGAAGTTCGTATTGTAAATGGAGTGGTTGTTCCATTGCATAGTTCTAGTGGTTGGATTTCACTCAAAAGTATCCAAATGACTCCTCCCACATATTATGACGTTGCCCTAGTTTAGTG